>OX376084.1:8920000-9545000 GCA_947361185.1 Charanyca ferruginea | reverse complement strand
GTTTGAGTGCAGCGAGTGTAACATAGAGCTACTGTTGCGCCGGTAAAACTAAACGCAATATTCTACAGTGATGCGTTTGAGTGTAGCGAGTATAACATAGAGCTACTGTTGCGCCCCTAAAACTAAACGCAATATTCTACAGTGATGCGTTTGTGTTGCAGCGAGTATAACATAGAGCTACTGTTGCGCCGCTAAAACTAAACGCAATATTCTACAGTGATGCTTTTGAGTGTAGCGAGTACTGTACTGTTGCGCCGCTAAAACTAAACGCAATATTCTACAGTGATGCGTTTGAGTGTAGCGAGTATAACATAGAGCTACTGTTGCGCCGCTAAAACTAAACGCAATATTCTACAGTGATGCGTTTGAGTGTAGCGAGTATAAAATAGAGCTACTGTTGCGCCGGTAATACTAAACGCAATATTCTACAGTGATGCGTTTGAGTGTAGCGAGTATAACATAGAGCTACTGTTGCGCCGGTAAAACTAAACGCAATATTCTACAGTGATGCGTTTGAGTGTGGCGAGTATAACATAGAGCTACTGTTGCGCCGGTAAAACTAAACGCAATATTCTACAGTGATGCGTTTGAGTGTAGCGAGTATAACATAGAGCTACTGTTGCGCCGCTAAAACTAAACGCAATATTCTACAGTGATGCGTTTGAGTGTAGCGAGTACTGTACTGTTGCGCCGCTAAAACTAAACGCAATATTCTACAGTGATGCTTTTGAGTGTAGCGAGTACTGTACTGTTGCGCCGCTAAAACTAAACGCAATATTCTACAGTGATGCGTTTGAGTGTGGCGAGTATAACATAGAGCTACTGTTGCGCCGGTAAAACTAAACGCAATATTCTACAGTGATGCGTTTGAGTGTAGCGAGTATACCATAGAGCTACTGTTGCGCCGCTAAAACTAAACGCAATATTCTACAGTGATGCGTTTGAGTGTAGCGAGTATAACATAGAGCTACTGTTGCGCCGCTAAAACTAAACGCAATATTCTACAGTGATGCTTTTGAGAGTAGCGAGTACTGTACTGTTGCGCCGCAAAAACTAAACGCAATATTCTACAGTGATGCGTTTGAGTGTGGCGAGTATAACATAGAGCTACTGTTGCGCCGCTAAAACTAAACGCAATATTCTACAGTGATGCGTTTGAGTGTAGCGAGTATAACATAGAGCTACTGTTGCGCCGCTAAAACTAAACGCAATATTCTACAGTGATGCGTTTGAGTGTAGCGAGTATAAAATAGAGCTACTGTTGCGCCGGTAAAACTAAACGCAATATTCTACAGTGATGCGTTTGAGTGTAGCGAGTATAACATAGAGCTACTGTTGCGCCGGTAAAACTAAACGCAATATTCTACAGTGATGCGTTTGAGTGTAGCGAGTACTGTACTGTTGCGCCGCTAAAACTAAACGCAATATTCTACAGTGATGCTTTTGAGTGTAGCGAGTACTGTACTGTTGCGCCGCTAAAACTAAACGCAATATTCTACAGTGATGCGTTTGAGTGTAGCGAGTATAACATAGAGCTACTGTTGCGCCGGTAAAACTTAACGCAATATTCTACAGTGATGCGTTTGAGTGCAGCGAGTATAACATAGAGCTACTGATGCGCCGGTAAAACTAAACGCAATATTCTACAGTTATGCGTTTGAGTGTAGCGAGTATAACATAGAGCTACTGTTGCGCTGCTAAAACTAAACGCAATATTCTACAGTGATGCTTTTGAGTGTAGCGAGTACTGTACTGTTGCGCCGCTAAAACTAAACGCAATATTCTACAGTGATGCGTTTGAGTGCAGCGAGTATAACATAGAGCTACTGTTGCGCCGGTAAAACTAAACGCAATATTCTACAGTGATGCGTTTGAGTGTAGCGAGTATAAAATAGAGCTACTGTTGCGCCGGTAAAACTAAACGCAATATTCTACAGTGATGCGTTTGAGTGTAGCGAGTATAACATAGAGCTACTGTTGCGCCGGTAAAACTAAACGCAATATTCTACAGTGATGCGTTTGAGTGTGGCGAGTATAACATAGAGCTACTGTTGCGCCGGTAAAACTAAACGCAATATTCTACAGTGATGCGTTTGAGTGTAGCGAGTATAACATAGAGCTACTGTTGCGCCGCTAAAACCAAACGCAATTTTCTACAGTGATGCGTTTGAGTGTAGCGAGTATAACATAGAGCTACTGTTGCGCCGCTAAAACTAAACGCAATATTCTACAGTGATGCTTTTGAGTGTAGCGAGTACTGTACTGTTGCGCCGCTAAAACTAAACGCAATATTCTACAGTGATGCGTTTGAGTGCAGCGAGTGTAACATAGAGCTACTGTTGCGCCGGTAAAACTAAACGCAATATTCTACAGTGATGCGTTTGAGTGCAGCGAGTGTAACATAGAGCTACTGTTGCGCCGGTAAAACTAAACGCAATATTCTACAGTGATGCGTTTGAGTGTAGCGAGTATAAAATAGAGCTACTGTTGCGCCGGTAAAACTAAACGCAATATTCTACAGTGATGCGTTTGAGTGTAGCGAGTATAACATAGAGCTACTGTTGCGCCGCTAAAACTAAACGCAATATTCTACAGTGATGCGTTTGAGTGTAGCGAGTATAACATAGAGCTACTGTTGCGCCGCTAAAACTAAACGCAATATTCTACAGTGATGCGTTTGAGTGTAGCGAGTATAACATAGAGCTACTGTTGCGCCCCTAAAACTAAACGCAATATTCTACAGTGATGCGTTTGTGTTGCAGCGAGTATAACATAGAGCTACTGTTGCGCCGCTAAAACTAAACGCAATATTCTACAGTGATGCTTTTGAGTGTAGCGAGTACTGTACTGTTGCGCCGCTAAAACTAAACGCAATATTCTACAGTGATGCGTTTGAGTGTAGCGAGTATAACATAGAGCTACTGTTGCGCCGCTAAAACTAAACGCAATATTCTACAGTGATGCGTTTGAGTGCAGCGAGTATAACATAGAGCTACTGTTGCGCCGCTAAAACTATACGGAATATTCTACAGTGATGCGTTTGAGTGCAGCGAGTATAACATTGAGCTACTGTTGCGCCGGTAAAACTAAACGCAATATTCTACAGTGATGCGTTTGAGTGTAGCGAGTATAACATAGAGCTACTGTTGCGCCGCTAAAACCAAACGCAATATTCTACAGTGATGCGTTTGAGTGTAGCGAGTATAACATAGAGCTACTCTTGCGCCGCTAAAACTATGCGGAATATTCTACAGTGATGCGTTTGAGAGCAGCGAGTATAACATAGAGCTACTGTTGCGCCGCTAAAACTAAACGCAATATTCTACAGTGATGCGTTTGAGTGCAGCGAGTATAACATAGAGCTACTGTTGCGCCGGTAAAACTAAACGCAATATTCTACAGTGATGCGTTTGAGTGTAGCGAGTATAACATAGAGTTACTGTTGCGCCGCTAAAACTAAACGCAATATTCTACAGTGATGCGTTTGAGTGTAGCGAGTATAACATAGAGCTACTGTTGCGCCGCTAAAACTAAACGCAATATTCTACAGTGATGCGTTTGAGTGTAGCGAGTATAACATAGAGCTACTGTTGCGCCCCTAAAACTAAACGCAATATTCTACAGTGATGCGTTTGAGTGCAGCGAGTATAACATAGAGCTACTGTTGCGCCGGTAAAACTAAACGCAATATTCTACAGTGATGCGTTTGAGTGTAGCGAGTATAAAATAGAGCTACTGTTGCGCCGGTAAAACTAAACGCAATATTCTACAGTGATGCGTTTGAGTGTAGCGAGTATAACATAGAGCTACTGTTGCGCCGGTAAAACTAAACGCAATATTCTACAGTGATGCGTTTGAGTGCAGCGAGTATAACATAGAGCTACTGTTGCGCCGGTAAAACTAAACGCAATATTCTACAGTGATGCGTTTGAGTGTAGCGAGTATAAAATAGAGCTACTGTTGCGCCGGTAAAACTAAACGCAATATTCTACAGTGATGCGTTTGAGTGTAGCGAGTATAACATAGAGCTACTGTTGCGCCGGTAAAACTAAACGCAATATTCTACAGTGATGCGTTTGAGTGTGGCGAGTATAACATAGAGCTACTGTTGCGCCGGTAAAACTAAACGCAATATTCTACAGTAATGCGTTTGAGTGCAGCGAGTATAACATAGAGCTACTGTTGCGCCGGTAAAACTAAACGCAATATTCTACAGTGATGCGTTTGAGTGTAGCGAGTATAACATAGAGCTACTGTTGCGCCCCTAAAACTATACGGAATATTCTACAGTGATGCGTTTGAGAGCAGCGAGTATAACATAGAGCTACTGTTGCGCCGCTAAAACTAAACGCAATATTCTACAGTGATGCGTTTGAGTGTAGCGAGTACTGTACTGTTGCGCCGCTAAAACTAAACGCAATATTCTACAGTGATGCGTTTGAGTGCAGCGAGTATAACATAGAGCTACTGTTGCGCCGGTAAAACTAAACGCAATATTCTACAGTGATGCGTTTGAGTGTAGCGAGTATAACATAGAGCTACTGTTGCGCCGGTAAAACTAAACGCAATATTCTACAGTGATGCGTTTGAGTGTAGCGAGTATAACATAGAGCTACTGTTGCGCCGCTAAAACTAAACGCAATATTCTACAGTGATGCGTTTGAGTGCAGCGAGTATAACATAGAGCTACTGTTGCGCCGGTAAAACTAAACGCAATATTCTACAGTGATGCGTTTGAGTGTAGCGAGTATAACATAGAGTTACTGTTGCGCCGCTAAAACTAAACGCAATATTCTACAGTGATGCGTTTGAGTGTAGCGAGTATAACATAGAGCTACTGTTGCGCCGCTAAAACTAAACGCAATATTCTACAGTGATGCGTTTGAGTGTAGCGAGTATAACATAGAGCTACTGTTGCGCCCCTAAAACTAAACGCAATATTCTACAGTGATGCGTTTGAGTGCAGCGAGTATAACATAGAGCTACTGTTGCGCCGGTAAAACTAAACGCAATATTCTACAGTGATGCGTTTGAGTGTAGCGAGTATAAAATAGAGCTACTGTTGCGCCGGTAAAACTAAACGCAATATTCTACAGTGATGCGTTTGAGTGTAGCGAGTATAACATAGAGCTACTGTTGCGCCGGTAAAACTAAACGCAATATTCTACAGTGATGCGTTTGAGTGCAGCGAGTATAACATAGAGCTACTGTTGCGCCGGTAAAACTAAACGCAATATTCTACAGTGATGCGTTTGAGTGTAGCGAGTATAAAATAGAGCTACTGTTGCGCCGGTAAAACTAAACGCAATATTCTACAGTGATGCGTTTGAGTGTAGCGAGTATAACATAGAGCTACTGTTGCGCCGGTAAAACTAAACGCAATATTCTACAGTGATGCGTTTGAGTGTGGCGAGTATAACATAGAGCTACTGTTGCGCCGGTAAAACTAAACGCAATATTCTACAGTAATGCGTTTGAGTGCAGCGAGTATAACATAGAGCTACTGTTGCGCCGGTAAAACTAAACGCAATATTCTACAGTGATGCGTTTGAGTGTGGCGAGTATAACATAGAGCTACTGTTGCGCCGGTAAAACTAAACGCAATATTCTACAGTGATGCGTTTGAGTGTAGCGAGTATAACATAGAGCTACTGTTGCGCCGCTAAAACTAAACGCAATATTCTACAGTGATGCTTTAGAGTGTAGCGAGTACTGTACTGTTGCGCCGCTAAAACTAAACGCAATATTCTACAGTGATGCGTTTGAGTGCAGCGAGTATAACATAGAGCTACTGTTGCGCCGGTAAAACTAAACGCAATATTCTACAGTGATGCGTTTGAGTGTAGCGAGTATAACATAGAGCTACTGTTGCGCCGCTAAAACTAAACGCAATATTCTACAGTGATGCGTTTGAGTGTAGCGAGTATAACATAGAGCTACTGTTGCGCCCCTAAAACTATACGGAATATTCTACAGTGATGCGTTTGAGAGCAGCGAGTATAACAAAGAGCTACTGTTGCGCCGCTAAAACTAAACGCAATATTCTACAGTGATGCGTTTGAGTGTAGCGAGTACTGTACTGTTGCGCCGCTAAAACTAAACGCAATATTCTACAGTGATGCGTTTGAGTGCAGCGAGTATAACATAGAGCTACTGTTGCGCCGGTAAAACTAAACGCAATATTCTACAGTGATGCGTTTGAGTGTAGCGAGTATAACATAGAGCTACTGTTGCGCCGCTAAAACTAAACGCAATATTCTACAGTGATGCGTTTGAGTGTGGCGAGTATAACATAGAGCTACTGTTGCGCCGGTAAAACTAAACGCAATATTCTACAGTGATGCGTTTGAGTGTAGCGAGTATAACATAGAGCTACTGTTGCGCCGCTAAAACTAAACGCAATATTCTACAGTGATGCGTTTGAGTGTAGCGAGTATAACATAGAGCTACTGTTGCGCCGCTAAAACTAAACGCAATATTCTACAGTGATGCTTTTGAGTGTAGCGAGTACTGTACTGTTGCGCCGCTAAAACTAAACGCAATATTCTACAGTGATGCGTTTGAGTGCAGCGAGTATAACATAGAGCTACTGTTGCGCCGGTAAAACTAAACGCAATATTCTACAGTGATGCGTTTGAGTGTAGCGAGTATAACATAGAGCTACTGTTGCGCCGCTAAAACTAAACGCAATATTCTACAGTGATGCGTTTGAGTGTAGCGAGTATAACATAGAGCTACTGTTGCGCCCCTAAAACTATACGGAATATTCTACAGTGATGCGTTTGAGAGCAGCGAGTATAACATAGAGCTACTGTTGCGCCGCTAAAACTAAACGCAATATTCTACAGTGATGCGTTTGAGTGTAGCGAGTACTGTACTGTTGCGCCGCTAAAACTAAACGCAATATTCTACAGTGATGCGTTTGAGTGCAGCGAGTATAACATAGAGCTACTGTTGCGCCGGTAAAACTAAACGCAATATTCTACAGTGATGCGTTTGAGTGTAGCGAGTATAAAATAGAGCTACTGTTGCGCCGGTAAAACTAAACGCAATATTCTACAGTGATGCGTTTGAGTGTGGCGAGTATAACATAGAGCTACTGTTGCGCCCCTAAAACTAAACGCAATATTCTACAGTGATGCGTTTGAGTGTAGCGAGTACTGTACTGTTGCGCCGCTAAAACTAAACGCAATATTCTACAGTGATGCGTTTGAGTGCAGCGAGTATAACATAGAGCTACTGTTGCGCCGGTAAAACTAAACGCAATATTCTACAGTGATGCGTTTGAGTGTAGCGAGTATAACATAGAGCTACTGTTGCGCCCCTAAAACTATACGGAATATTCTACAGTGATGCGTTTGAGAGCAGCGAGTATAACATAGAGCTACTGTTGCGCCGCTAAAACTAAACGCAATATTCTACAGTGATGCGTTTGAGTGTAGCGAGTACTGTACTGTTGCGCCGCTAAAACTAAACGCAATATTCTACAGTGATGCGTTTGAGTGCAGCGAGTATAACATAGAGCTACTGTTGCGCCGGTAAAACTAAACGCAATATTCTACAGTGATGCGTTTGAGTGTAGCGAGTATAACATAGAGCTACTGTTGCGCCGGTAAAACTAAACGCAATATTCTACAGTGATGCGTTTGAGTGTGGCGAGTATAACATAGAGCTACTGTTGCGCCGGTAAAACTAAACGCAATATTCTACAGTGATGCGTTTGAGTGTAGCGAGTATAAAATAGAGCTACTGTTGCGCCGGTAAAACTAAACGCAATATTCTACAGTGATGCGTTTGAGTGTAGCGAGTATAACATAGAGCTACTGTTGCGCCGGTAAAACTAAACGCAATATTCTACAGTGATGCGTTTGAGTGTGGCGAGTATAACATAGAGCTACTGTTGCGCCGGTAAAACTAAACGCAATATTCTACAGTGATGCGTTTGAGTGTAGCGAGTATAACATAGAGCTACTGTTGCGCCGCTAAAACTAAACGCAATATTCTACAGTGATGCGTTTGAGTGTAGCGAGTACTGTACTGTTGCGCCGCTAAAACTAAACGCAATATTCTACAGTGATGCTTTTGAGTGTAGCGAGTACTGTACTGTTGCGCCGCTAAAACTAAACGCAATATTCTACAGTGATGCGTTTGAGTGTGGCGAGTATAACATAGAGCTACTGTTGCGCCGGTAAAACTAAACGCAATATTCTACAGTGATGCGTTTGAGTGTAGCGAGTATACCATAGAGCTACTGTTGCGCCGCTAAAACTAAACGCAATATTCTACAGTGATGCGTTTGAGTGCAGCGAGTGTAACATAGAGCTACTGTTGCGCCGGTAAAACTAAACGCAATATTCTACAGTGATGCGTTTGAGTGTAGCGAGTATAAAATAGAGCTACTGTTGCGCCGGTAAAACTAAACGCAATATTCTACAGTGATGCGTTTGAGTGTAGCGAGTATAACATAGAGCTACTGTTGCGCCGGTAAAACTAAACGCAATATTCTACAGTGATGCGTTTGAGTGTAGCGAGTATAACATAGAGTTACTGTTGCGCCGCTAAAACTAAACGCAATATTCTACAGTGATGCGTTTGAGTGTAGCGAGTATAACATAGAGCTACTGTTGCGCCGCTAAAACTAAACGCAATATTCTACAGTGATGCGTTTGAGTATAGCGAGTATAACATAGAGCTACTGTTGCGCCGCTAAAACTAAACGCAATATTCTACAGTGATGCTTTTGAGTGTAGCGAGTACTGTACTGTTGCGCCGCTAAAACTAAACGCAATATTCTACAGTGATGCGTTTGAGTGCAGCGAGTATAACATAGAGCTACTGTTGCGCCGGTAAAACTAAACGCAATATTCTACAGTGATGCGTTTGAGTGTAGCGAGTATAACATAGAGCTACTGTTGCGCCGCTAAAACTAAACGCAATATTCTACAGTGATGCGTTTGAGTGTAGCGAGTATAACATAGAGCTACTGTTGCGCCCCAAAAACTATACGGAATATTCTACAGTGATGCGTTTGAGAGCAGCGAGTATAACATAGAGCTACTGTTGCGCCGCTAAAACTAAACGCAATATTCTACAGTGATGCGTTTGAGTGTAGCGAGTACTGTACTGTTGCGCCGCTAAAACTAAACGCAATATTCTACAGTGATGCGTTTGAGTGCAGCGAGTATAACATAGAGCTACTGTTGCGCCGGTAAAACTAAACGCAATATTCTACAGTGATGCGTTTGAGTGTAGCGAGTATAAAATAGAGCTACTGTAACGCCGGTAAAACTAAACGCAATATTGTACAGTGATGCGTTTGAGTGTGGCGAGTATAACATAGAGCTACTGTTGCGCCCCTAAAACTAAACGCAATATTCTACAGTGATGCGTTTGAGTGTAGCGAGTACTGTACTGTTGCGCCGCTAAAACTAAACGCAATATTCTACAGTGATGCGTTTGAGTGCAGCGAGTATAACATAGAGCTACTGTAGCGCCGGTAAAACTAAACGCAATATTCTACAGTGATGCGTTTGAGTGTAGCGAGTATAACATAGAGCAACTGTTGCGCCCCTAAAACTATACGGAATATTCTACAGTGATGCGTTTGAGAGCAGCGAGTATAACATAGAGCTACTGTTGCGCCGCTAAAACTAAACGCAATATTCTACAGTGATGCGTTTGAGTGTAGCGAGTACTGTACTGTTGCGCCGCTAAAACTAAACGCAATATTCTACAGTGATGCGTTTGAGTGCAGCGAGTATAACATAGAGCTACTGTTGCGCCGGTAAAACTAAACGCAATATTCTACAGTGATGCGTTTGAGTGTAGCGAGTATAACATAGAGCTACTGTTGCGCCGGTAAAACTAAACGCAATATTCTACAGTGATGCGTTTGAGTGTGGCAAGTATAACATAGAGCTACTGTTGCGCCGGTAAAACTAAACGCAATATTCTACAGTGATGCGTTTGAGTGTAGCGAGTATAAAATAGAGCTACTGTTGCGCCGGTAAAACTAAACGCAATATTCTACAGTGATGCGTTTGAGTGTAGCGAGTATAACATAGAGCTACTGTTGCGCCGGTAAAACTAAACGCAATATTCTACAGTGATGCGTTTGAGTGTGGCGAGTATAACATAGAGCTACTGTTGCGCCGGTAAAACTAAACGCAATATTCTACAGTGATGCGTTTGAGTGTAGCGAGTATAACATAGAGCTACTGTTGCGCCGCTAAAACTAAACGCAATATTCTACAGTGATGCGTTTGAGTGTAGCGAGTACTGTACTGTTGCGCCGCTAAAACTAAACGCAATATTCTACAGTGATGCTTTTGAGTGTAGCGAGTACTGTACTGTTGCGCCGCTAAAACTAAACGCAATATTCTACAGTGATGCGTTTGAGTGTGGCGAGTATAACATAGAGCTACTGTTGCGCCGGTAAAACTAAACGCAATATTCTACAGTGATGCGTTTGAGTGTAGCGAGTATACCATAGAGCTACTGTTGCGCCGCTAAAACTAAACGCAATATTCTACAGTGATGCGTTTGAGTGCAGCGAGTGTAACATAGAGCTACTGTTGCGCCGGTAAAACTAAACGCAATATTCTACAGTGATGCGTTTGAGTGTAGCGAGTATAAAATAGAGCTACTGTTGCGCCGGTAAAACTAAACGCAATATTCTACAGTGATGCGTTTGAGTGTAGCGAGTATAACATAGAGCTACTGTTGCGCCGGTAAAACTAAACGCAATATTCTACAGTGATGCGTTTGAGTGTAGCGAGTATAACATAGAGCTACTGTTGCGCCGGTAAAACTAAACGCAATATTCTACAGTGATGCGTTTGAGTGTAGCGAGTATAACATAGAGCTACTGTTGCGCCGCTAAAACTAAACGCAATATTCTACAGTGATGCGTTTGAGTGTAGCGAGTACTGTACTGTTGCGCCGCTAAAACTAAACGCAATATTCTACAGTGATGCTTTTGAGTGTAGCGAGTACTGTACTGTTGCGCCGCTAAAACTAAACGCAATATTCTACAGTGATGCGTTTGAGTGTAGCGAGTATAACATAGAGCTACTGTTGCGCCGGTAAAACTTAACGCAATATTCTACAGTGATGCGTTTGAGTGCAGCGAGTATAACATAGAGCTACTGATGCGCCGGTAAAACTAAACGCAATATTCTACAGTTATGCGTTTGAGTGTAGCGAGTATAACATAGAGCTACTGTTGCGCCGCTAAAACTAAACGCAATATTCTACAGTGATGCTTTTGAGTGTAGCGAGTACTGTACTGTTGCGCCGCTAAAACTAAACGCAATATTCTACAGTGATGCGTTTGAGTGCAGCGAGTATAACATAGAGCTACTGTTGCGCCGGTAAAACTAAACGCAATATTCTACAGTGATGCGTTTGAGTGTAGCGAGTATAAAATAGAGCTACTGTTGCGCCGGTAAAACTAAACGCAATATTCTACAGTGATGCGTTTGAGTGTAGCGAGTATAACATAGAGCTACTGTTGCGCCGGTAAAACTAAACGCAATATTCTACAGTGATGCGTTTGAGTGTGGCGAGTATAACATAGAGCTACTGTTGCGCCGGTAAAACTAAACGCAATATTCTACAGTGATGCGTTTGAGTGTAGCGAGTATAACATAGAGCTACTGTTGCGCCGCTAAAACTAAACGCAATATTCTACAGTGATGCGTTTGAGTGTAGCGAGTATAACATAGAGCTACTGTTGCGCCGCTAAAACTAAACGCAATATTCTACAGTGATGCGTTTGAGTGTAGCGAGTATAACATAGAGCTACTGTTGCGCCGCTAAAACTAAACGCAATATTCTACAGTGATGCGTTTGAGTGTAGCGAGTATAACATAGAGCTACTGTTGCGCCGCTAAAACTAAACGCAATATTCTACAGTGATGCGTTTGAGTGTAGCGAGTATAACATAGAGCTACTGTTGCGCCGCTAAAACTAAACGCAATATTCTACAGTGATGCGTTTGAGTGCAGCGAGTGTAACATAGAGCTACTGTTGCGCCGGTAAAACTAAACGCAATATTCTACAGTGATGCGTTTGAGTGTAGCGAGTATAAAATAGAGCTACTGTTGCGCCGGTAAAACTAAACGCAATATTCTACAGTGATGCGTTTGAGTGTAGCGAGTATAACATAGAGCTACTGTTGCGCCGGTAAAACTAAACGCAATATTCTACAGTGATGCGTTTGAGTGTAGCGAGTATAACATAGAGCTACTGTTGCGCCGCTAAAACTAAACGCAATATTCTACAGTGATGCGTTTGAGTGTAGCGAGTATAACATAGAGCTACTGTTGCGCCGCTAAAACTAAACGCAATATTCTACAGTGATGCTTTTGAGTGTAGCGAGTACTGTACTGTTGCGCCGCTAAAACTAAACGCAATATTCTACAGTGATGCGTTTGAGTGCAGCGAGTATAACATAGAGCTACTGTTGCGCCGGTAAAACTAAACGCAATATTCTACAGTGATGCGTTTGAGTGTAGCGAGTATAACATAGAGCTACTGTTGCGCCGCTAAAACTAAACGCAATATTCTACAGTGATGCGTTTGAGTGTAGCGAGTATAACATAGAGCTACTGTTGCGCCGCTAAAACTAAACGCAATATTCTACAGTGATGCGTTTGAGTGTAGCGAGTATAACATAGAGCTACTGTTGCGCCGCTAAAACTAAACGCAATATTCTACAGTGATGCGTTTGAGTGTAGCGAGTACTGTACTGTTGCGCCGCTAAAACTAAACGCAATATTCTACAGTGATGCTTTTGAGTGTAGCGAGTACTGTACTGTTGCGCCGCTAAAACTAAACGCAATATTCTACAGTGATGCGTTTGAGTGTAGCGAGTATAACATAGAGCTACTGTTGCGCCGGTAAAACTTAACGCAATATTCTACAGTGATGCGTTTGAGTGCAGCGAGTATAACATAGAGCTACTGATGCGCCGGTAAAACTAAACGCAATATTCTACAGTTATGCGTTTGAGTGTAGCGAGTATAACATAGAGCTACTGTTGCGCCGCTAAAACTAAACGCAATATTCTACAGTGATGCTTTTGAGTGTAGCGAGTACTGTACTGTTGCGCCGCTAAAACTAAACGCAATATTCTACAGTGATGCGTTTGAGTGCAGCGAGTATAACATAGAGCTACTGTTGCGCCGGTAAAACTAAACGCAATATTCTACAGTGATGCGTTTGAGTGTAGCGAGTATAAAATAGAGCTACTGTTGCGCCGGTAAAACTAAACGCAATATTCTACAGTGATGCGTTTGAGTGTAGCGAGTATAACATAGAGCTACTGTTGCGCCGGTAAAACTAAACGCAATATTCTACAGTGATGCGTTTGAGTGTGGCGAGTATAACATAGAGCTACTGTTGCGCCGGTAAAACTAAACGCAATATTCTACAGTGATGCGTTTGAGTGTAGCGAGTATAACATAGAGCTACTGTTGCGCCGCTAAAACTAAACGCAATATTCTACAGTGATGCGTTTGAGTGTAGCGAGTATAACATAGAGCTACTGTTGCGCCGCTAAAACTAAACGCAATATTCTACAGTGATGCGTTTGAGTGTAGCGAGTATAACATAGAGCTACTGTTGCGCCGCTAAAACTAAACGCAATATTCTACAGTGATGCGTTTGAGTGTAGCGAGTATAACATAGAGCTACTGTTGCGCCCCTAAAACTAAACGCAATATTCTACAGTGATGCGTTTGTGTTGCAGCGAGTATAACATAGAGCTACTGTTGCGCCGCTAAAACTAAACGCAATATTCTACAGTGATGCTTTTGAGTGTAGCGAGTACTGTACTGTTGCGCCGCTAAAACTAAACGCAATATTCTACAGTGATGCGTTTGAGTGTAGCGAGTATAACATAGAGCTACTGTTGCGCCGCTAAAACTAAACGCAATATTCTACAGTGATGCGTTTGAGTGCAGCGAGTGTAACATAGAGCTACTGTTGCGCCGGTAAAACTAAACGCAATATTCTACAGTGATGCGTTTGAGTGTAGCGAGTATAAAATAGAGCTACTGTTGCGCCGGTAAAACTAAACGCAATATTCTACAGTGATGCGTTTGAGTGTAGCGAGTATAACATAGAGCTACTGTTGCGCCGCTAAAACTAAACGCAATATTCTACAGTGATGCGTTTGAGTGTAGCGAGTATAACATAGAGCTACTGTTGCGCCGCTAAAACTAAACGCAATATTCTACAGTGATGCGTTTGAGTGTAGCGAGTATAACATAGAGCTACTGTTGCGCCCCTAAAACTAAACGCAATATTCTACAGTGATGCGTTTGTGTTGCAGCGAGTATAACATAGAGCTACTGTTGCGCCGCTAAAACTAAACGCAATATTCTACAGTGATGCTTTTGAGTGTAGCGAGTACTGTACTGTTGCGCCGCTAAAACTAAACGCAATATTCTACAGTGATGCGTTTGAGTGTAGCGAGTATAACATAGAGCTACTGTTGCGCCGCTAAAACTAAACGCAATATTCTACAGTGATGCGTTTGAGTGCAGCGAGTGTAACATAGAGCTACTGTTGCGCCGGTAAAACTAAACGCAATATTCTACAGTGATGCGTTTGAGTGTAGCGAGTATAACATAGAGCTACTGTTGCGCCGCTAAAACTAAACGCAATATTCTACAGTGATGCTTTTGAGTGTAGCGAGTACTGTACTGTTGCGCCGCTAAAACTAAACGCAATATTCTACAGTGATGCGTTTGAGTGTAGCGAGTATAACATAGAGCTACTGTTGCGCCGCTAAAACTAAACGCAATATTCTACAGTGATGCGTTTGAGTGCAGCGAGTATAACATAGAGCTACTGTTGCGCCGCTAAAACTATACGGAATATTCTACAGTGATGCGTTTGAGTGCAGCGAGTATAACATTGAGCTACTGTTGCGCCGGTAAAACTAAACGCAATATTCTACAGTGATGCGTTTGAGTGTAGCGAGTATAACATAGAGCAACGGTTGCGCCGCTAAAACCAAACGCAATATTCTACAGTGATGCGTTTGAGTGTAGCGAGTATAACATAGAGCTACTCTTGCGCCGCTAAAACTATGCGGAATATTCTACAGTGATGCGTTTGAGAGCAGCGAGTATAACATAGAGCTACTGTTGCGCCGCTAAAACTAAACGCAATATTCTACAGTGATGCGTTTGAGTGCAGCGAGTATAACATAGAGCTACTGTTGCGCCGGTAAAACTAAACGCAATATTCTACAGTGATGCGTTTGAGTGTAGCGAGTATAACATAGAGTTACTGTTGCGCCGCTAAAACTAAACGCAATATTCTACAGTGATGCGTTTGAGTGTAGCGAGTATAACATAGAGCTACTGTTGCGCCGCTAAAACTAAACGCAATATTCTACAGTGATGCGTTTGAGTGTAGCGAGTATAACATAGAGCTACTGTTGCGCCCCTAAAACTAAACGCAATATTCTACAGTGATGCGTTTGAGTGCAGCGAGTATAACATAGAGCTACTGTTGCGCCGGTAAAACTAAACGCAATATTCTACAGTGATGCGTTTGAGTGTAGCGAGTATAAAATAGAGCTACTGTTGCGCCGGTAAAACTAAACGCAATATTCTACAGTGATGCGTTTGAGTGTAGCGAGTATAACATAGAGCTACTGTTGCGCCGGTAAAACTAAACGCAATATTCTACAGTGATGCGTTTGAGTGCAGCGAGTATAACATAGAGCTACTGTTGCGCCGGTAAAACTAAACGCAATATTCTACAGTGATGCGTTTGAGTGTAGCGAGTATAACATAGAGCTACTGTTGCGCCGCTAAAACTAAACGCAATATTCTACAGTGATGCGTTTGAGTGTAGCGAGTATAACATAGAGCTACTGTTGCGCCGCTAAAACTAAACGCAATATTCTACAGTGATGCTTTTGAGTGTAGCGAGTACTGTACTGTTGCGCCGCTAAAACTAAACGCAATATTCTACAGTGATGCGTTTGAGTGCAGCGAGTATAACATAGAGCTACTGTTGCGCCGGTAAAACTAAACGCAATATTCTACAGTGATGCGTTTGAGTGTAGCGAGTATAACATAGAGCTACTGTTGCGCCGCTAAAACCAAACGCAATATTCTACAGTGATGCGTTTGAGTGTAGCGAGTATAACATAGAGCTACTGTTGCGCCGCTAAAACCAAACGCAATATTCTACAGTGATGCGTTTGAGTGTAGCGAGTATAACATAGAGCTACTGTTGCGCCGCTAAAACCAAACGCAATATTCTACAGTGATGCGTTTGAGTGTAGCGAGTATAACATAGAGCTACTGTTGCGCCGCTAAAACTAAACGCAATATTCTACAGTGATGCTTTTGAGTGTAGCGAGTACTGTACTGTTGCGCCGCTAAAACTAAACGCAATATTCTACAGTGATGCGTTTGAGTGCAGCGAGTGTAACATAGAGCTACTGTTGCGCCGGTAAAACTAAACGCAATATTCTACAGTGATGCGTTTGAGTGCAGCGAGTGTAACATAGAGCTACTGTTGCGCCGGTAAAACTAAACGCAATATTCTACAGTGATGCGTTTGAGTGTAGCGAGTATAAAATAGAGCTACTGTTGCGCCGCTAAAACTAAACGCAATATTCTACAGTGATGCTTTTGAGTGTAGCGAGTACTGTACTGTTGCGCCGCTAAAACTAAACGCAATATTCTACAGTGATGCGTTTGAGTGCAGCGAGTATAACATAGAGCTACTGTTGCGCCGGTAAAACTAAACGCAATATTCTACAGTGATGCGTTTGAGTGTAGCGAGTATAAAATAGAGCTACTGTTGCGCCGGTAAAACTAAACGCAATATTCTACAGTGATGCGTTTGAGTGTAGCGAGTATAACATAGAGCTACTGTTGCGCCGGTAAAACTAAACGCAATATTCTACAGTGATGCGTTTGAGTGTGGCGAGTATAACATAGAGCTACTGTTGCGCCGCTAAAACTGAACGCAATATTCTACAGTGATGCGCTTGAGTGTAGCGAGTATAACATAGAGCTACTGTTGCGCCGCTAAAACTAAACGCAATATTCTACAGTGATGCTTTTGAGTGTAGCGAGTACTGTACTGTTGCGCCGCTAAAACTAAACGCAATATTCTACAGTGATGCGTTTGAGTGTGGCGAGTATAACATAGAGCTACTGTTGCGCCGCTAAAACTAAACGCAATATTCTACAGTGATGCGTTTGAGTGTAGCGAGTATAACATAGAGCTACTGTTGCGCCGCTAAAACTAAACGCAATATTCTACAGTGATGCGTTTGAGTGTAGCGAGTATAAAATAGAGCTACTGTTGCGCCGGTAAAACTAAACGCAATATTCTACAGTGATGCGTTTGAGTGTAGCGAGTATAACATAGAGCTACTGTTGCGCCGGTAAAACTAAACGCAATATTCTACAGTGATGCGTTTGAGTGTGGCGAGTATAACATAGAGCTACTTTCTACAGTGATGCGTTTGAGTGCAGCGAGTATAACATAGAGCTACTGTTGCGCCGCTAAAACTAAACGCAATATTCTACAGTGATGCGTTTGAGTGTAGCGAGTACTGTACTGTTGCGCCGCTAAAACTAAACGCAATATTTTACAGTGATGCGTTTGAGTGTAGCGAGTATAACATAGAGCTACTGTTGCGCCGCTAAAACTAAACGCAATATTCTACAGTGATGCGTTTGAGTGCAGCGAGTATAACATAGAGCTACTGTTGCGCCGGTAAAACTAAACGCAATATTCTACAGTGATGCGTTTGAGTGTAGCGAGTATAACGTAGAGCTACTGTTGCGCCGCTAAAACTAAACGCAATATTCTACAGTGATGCGTTTGAGTGTAACGAGTATAACATAGAGCTACTGTTGCGCCGCTAAAACTGAACGCAATATTCTACAGTGATGCGTTTGAGTGTAGCGAGTATAACATAGAGCTACTGTTGCGCCGCTAAAACTAAACGCAATATTCTACAGTGATGCTTTTGAGTGTAGCGAGTACTGTACTGTTGCGCCGCTAAAACTAAACGCAATATTCTACAGTGATGCGTTTGAGTGCAGCGAGTATAACATAGAGCTACTGTTGCGCCGGTAAAACTAAACGCAATATTCTACAGTGATGCGTTTGAGTGTAGCGAGTATAAAATAGAGCTACTGTTGCGCCGGTAAAACTAAACGCAATATTCTACAGTGATGCGTTTGAGTGTAGCGAGTATAAAATAGAGCTACTGTTGCGCCGGTAAAACTAAACGCAATATTCTACAGTGATGCGTTTGAGTGTAGCGAGTATAACATAGAGCTACTGTTGCGCCGCTAAAACCAAACGCAATATTCTACAGTGATGCGTTTGAGTGTAGCGAGTATAAAAAAGAGCTACTGTTGCGCCGGTAAAACTAAACGCAATATTCTACAGTGATGCGTTTGAGTGTAGCGAGTATAACATAGAGCTACTGTTGCGCCGGTAAAACTAAACGCAATATTCTACAGTGATGCGTTTGAGTGTGGCGAGTATAACATAGAGCTACTGTTGCGCCGCTAAAACTGAACGCAATATTCTACAGTGATGCGTTTGAGTGTAGCGAGTATAACATAGAGCTACTGTTGCGCCGCTAAAACTAAACGCAATATTCTACAGTGATGCTTTTGAGTGTAGCGAGTACTGTACTGTTGCGCCGCTAAAACTAAACGCAATATTCTACAGTGATGCGTTTGAGTGCAGCGAGTGTAACATAGAGCTACTGTTGCGCCGCTAAAACTAAACGCAATATTCTACAGTGATGCGTTTGAGTGTAGCGAGTACTGTACTGTTGCGCCGCTAAAACTAAACGCAATATTCTACAGTGATGCTTTTGAGTGTAGCGAGTACTGTACTGTTGCGCCGCTAAAACTAAACGCAATATTCTACAGTGATGCGTTTGAGTGTAGCGAGTATAACATAGAGCTACTGTTGCGCCGGTAAAACTAAACGCAATATTCTACAGTGATGCGTTTGAGTGTGGCGAGTATAACATAGAGCTACTGTTGCGCCGGTAAAACTAAACGCAATATTCTACAGTGATGCGTTTGAGTGTAGCGAGTATAACATAGAGCTACTGTTGCGCCGCTAAAACTAAACGCAATATTCTACAGTGATGCGTTTGAGTGTAGCGAGTATAACATAGAGCTACTGTTGCGCCGCTAAAACTAAACGCAATATTCTACAGTGATGCTTTTGAGTGTAGCGAGTACTGTACTGTTGCGCCGCTAAAACTAAACGCAATATTCTACAGTGATGCGTTTGAGTGCAGCGAGTATAACATAGAGCTACTGTTGCGCCGGTAAAACTAAACGCAATATTCTACAGTGATGCGTTTGAGTGTAGCGAGTATAACATAGAGCTACTGTTGCGCCGCTAAAACCAAACGCAATATTCTACAGTGATGCGTTTGAGTGTAGCGAGTATAACATAGAGCTACTGTTGCGCCGCTAAAACCAAACGCAATATTCTACAGTGATGCGTTTGAGTGTAGCGAGTATAACATAGAGCTACTGTTGCGCCGCTAAAACCAAACGCAATATTCTACAGTGATGCGTTTGAGTGTAGCGAGTATAACATAGAGCTACTGTTGCGCCGCTAAAACTAAACGCAATATTCTACAGTGATGCTTTTGAGTGTAGCGAGTACTGTACTGTTGCGCCGCTAAAACTAAACGCAATATTCTACAGTGATGCGTTTGAGTGCAGCGAGTGTAACATAGAGCTACTGTTGCGCCGGTAAAACTAAACGCAATATTCTACAGTGATGCGTTTGAGTGCAGCGAGTGTAACATAGAGCTACTGTTGCGCCGGTAAAACTAAACGCAATATTCTACAGTGATGCGTTTGAGTGTAGCGAGTATAACATAGAGCTACTGTTGCGCCGGTAAAACTAAACGCAATATTCTACAGTGATGCGTTTGAGTGTGGCGAGTATAACATAGAGCTACTGTTGCGCCGGTAAAACTAAACGCAATATTCTACAGTGATGCGTTTGAGTGTAGCGAGTATAACATAGAGCTACTGTTGCGCCGGTAAAACTAAACGCAATATTCTACAGTGATGCGTTTGAGTGTAGCGAGTATAACATAGAGCTACTGTTGCGCCGGTAAAACTAAACGCAATATTCTACAGTGATGCGTTTGAGTGTGGCGAGTATAACATAGAGCTACTGTTGCGCCGGTAAAACTAAACGCAATATTCTACAGTGATGCGTTTGAGTGTAGCGAGTATAACATAGAGCTACTGTTGCGCCGCTAAAACTAAACGCAATATTCTACAGTGATGCGTTTGAGTGTAGCGAGTATAACATAGAGCTACTGTTGCGCCGCTAAAACTAAACGCAATATTCTACAGTGATGCGTTTGAGTGTAGCGAGTATAACATAGAGCTCTTGTTGCGCCCCTAAAACTAAACGCAATATTCTACAGTGATGCGTTTGTGTTGCAGCGAGTATAACATAGAGCTACTGTTGCGCCGCTAAAACTAAACGCAATATTCTACAGTGATGCTTTTGAGTGTAGCGAGTACTGTACTGTTGCGCCGCTAAAACTAAACGCAATATTCTACAGTGATGCGTTTGAGTGTAGCGAGTATAACATAGAGCTACTGTTGCGCCGCTAAAACTAAACGCAATATTCTACAGTGATGCGTTTGAGTGCAGCGAGTGTAACATAGAGCTACTGTTGCGCCGGTAAAACTAAACGCAATATTCTACAGTGATGCGTTTGAGTGTAGCGAGTATAACATAGAGCTACTGTTGCGCCGCTAAAACTAAACGCAATATTCTACAGCGATGCGTTTGAGTGTAGCGAGTATAACATAGAGCTACTGTTGCGCCGGTAAAACTAAACGCAATATTCTACAGTGATGCGTTTGAGTGTAGCGAGTATAACATAGAGCTACTGTTGCGCCGCTAAAACTAAACGCAATATTCTACAGTGATGCGTTTGAGTGTAGCGAGTACTGTACTGTTGCGCCGCTAAAACTAAACGCAATATTCTACAGTGATGCTTTTGAGTGTAGCGAGTACTGTACTGTTGCGCCGCTAAAACTAAACGCAATATTCTACAGTGATGCGTTTGAGTGTAGCGAGTATAACATAGAGCTACTGTTGCGCCGGTAAAACTAAACGCAATATTCTACAGTGATGCGTTTGAGTGTGGCGAGTATAACATAGAGCTACTGTTGCGCCGGTAAAACTAAACGCAATATTCTACAGTGATGCGTTTGAGTGTAGCGAGTATAACATAGAGCTACTGTTGCGCCGCTAAAACTAAACGCAATATTCTACAGTGATGCGTTTGAGTGTAGCGAGTATAACATAGAGCTACTGTTGCGCCGCTAAAACTAAACGCAATATTCTACAGTGATGCTTTTGAGTGTAGCGAGTACTGTACTGTTGCGCCGCTAAAACTAAACGCAATATTCTACAGTGATGCGTTTGAGTGCAGCGAGTATAACATAGAGCTACTGTTGCGCCGGTAAAACTAAACGCAATATTCTACAGTGATGCGTTTGAGTGTAGCGAGTATAACATAGAGCTACTGTTGCGCCGCTAAAACCAAACGCAATATTCTACAGTGATGCGTTTGAGTGTAGCGAGTATAACATAGAGCTACTGTTGCGCCGCTAAAACCAAACGCAATATTCTACAGTGATGCGTTTGAGTGTAGCGAGTATAACATAGAGCTACTGTTGCGCCGCTAAAACCAAACGCAATATTCTACAGTGATGCGTTTGAGTGTAGCGAGTATAACATAGAGCTACTGTTGCGCCGCTAAAACTAAACGCAATATTCTACAGTGATGCTTTTGAGTGTAGCGAGTACTGTACTGTTGCGCCGCTAAAACTAATTGCAATATTCTACAGTGATGCGTTTGAGTGTGGCGAGTATAACATAGAGCTACTGTTGCGCCGCTAAAACTAAACGCAATATTCTACAGTGATGCTTTTGAGTGTAGCGAGTACTGTACTGTTGCGCCGCTAAAACTAATTGCAATATTCTACAGTGATGCGTTTGAGTGTGGCGAGTATAACATAGAGCTACTGTTGCGCCCCTAAAACTAAACGCAATATTCTACAGTGATGCGTTTGTGTTGCAGCGAGTATAACATAGAGCTACTGTTGCGCCGCTAAAACTAAACGCAATATTCTACAGTGATGCTTTTGAGTGTAGCGAGTACTGTACTGTTGCGCCGCTAAAACTAAACGCAATATTCTACAGTGATGCGTTTGAGTGTAGCGAGTATAACATAGAGCTACTGTTGCGCCGCTAAAACTAAACGCAATATTCTACAGTGATGCGTTTGAGTGCAGCGAGTGTAACATAGAGCTACTGTTGCGCCGGTAAAACTAAACGCAATATTCTACAGTGATGCGTTTGAGTGTAGCGAGTATAAAATAGAGCTACTGTTGCGCCGGTAAAACTAAACGCAATATTCTACAGTGATGCGTTTGAGTGTAGCGAGTATAACATAGAGCTACTGTTGCGCCGGTAAAACTAAACGCAATATTCTACAGTGATGCGTTTGAGTGTAGCGAGTATAACATAGAGCTACTGTTGCGCCGCTAAAACTAAACGCAATATTCTACAGTGATGCGTTTGAGTGTAGCGAGTATAACATAGAGCTACTGTTGCGCCGCTAAAACTAAACGCAATATTCTACAGTGATGCTTTTGAGTGTAGCGAGTACTGTACTGTTGCGCCGCTAAAACTAAACGCAATATTCTACAGTGATGCGTTTGAGTGCAGCGAGTATAACATAGAGCTACTGTTGCGCCGGTAAAACTAAACGCAATATTCTACAGTGATGCGTTTGAGTGTAGCGAGTATAACATAGAGCTACTGTTGCGCCGCTAAAACCAAACGCAATATTCTACAGTGATGCGTTTGAGTGTAGCGAGTATAACATAGAGCTACTGTTGCGCCGCTAAAACCAAACGCAATATTCTACAGTGATGCGTTTGAGTGTAGCGAGTATAACATAGAGCTACTGTTGCGCCGCTAAAACCAAACGCAATATTCTACAGTGATGCGTTTGAGTGTAGCGAGTATAACATAGAGCTACTGTTGCGCCGCTAAAACTAAACGCAATATTCTACAGTGATGCTTTTGAGTGTAGCGAGTACTGTACTGTTGCGCCGCTAAAACTAAACGCAATATTCTACAGTGATGCGTTTGAGTGCAGCGAGTGTAACATAGAGCTACTGTTGCGCCGGTAAAACTAAACGCAATATTCTACAGTGATGCGTTTGAGTGCAGCGAGTGTAACATAGAGCTACTGTTGCGCCGGTAAAACTAAACGCAATATTCTACAGTGATGCGTTTGAGTGTAGCGAGTATAAAATAGAGCTACTGTTGCGCCGGTAAAACTAAACGCAATATTCTACAGTGATGCTTTTGAGTGTAGCGAGTACTGTACTGTTGCGCCGCTAAAACTAAACGCAATATTCTACAGTGATGCGTTTGAGTGCAGCGAGTATAACATAGAGCTACTGTTGCGCCGGTAAAACTAAACGCAATATTCTACAGTGATGCGTTTGAGTGTAGCGAGTATAACATAGAGCTACTGTTGCGCCGCTAAAACCAAACGCAATATTCTACAGTGATGCGTTTGAGTGTAGCGAGTATACCATAGAGCTACTGTTGCGCCGCTAAAACTAAACGCAATATTCTACAGTGATGCGTTTGAGTGTAGCGAGTATAACATAGAGCTACTGTTGCGCCGCTAAAACTAAACGCAATATTCTACAGTGATGCTTTTGAGTGTAGCGAGTACTGTACTGTTGCGCCGCTAAAACTAAACGCAATATTCTACAGTGATGCGTTTGAGTGTGGCGAGTATAACATAGAGCTACTGTTGCGCCGCTAAAACTAAACGCAATATTCTACAGTGATGCGTTTGAGTGTAGCGAGTATAACATAGAGCTACTGTTGCGCCGCTAAAACTAAACGCAATATTCTACAGTGATGCGTTTGAGTGTAGCGAGTATAACATAGAGCTACTGTTGCGCCGCTAAAACTAAACGCAATATTCTACAGTGATGCTTTTGAGTGTAGCGAGTACTGTACTGTTGCGCCGCTAAAACTAAACGCAATATTCTACAGTGATGCGTTTGAGTGTAGCGAGTATAAAATAGAGCTACTGTTGCGCCGGTAAAACTAAACGCAATATTCTACAGTGATGCGTTTGAGTGTAGCGAGTATAACATAGAGCTACTGTTGCGCCGCTAAAACTAAACGCAATATTCTACAGTGATGCGTTTGAGTGTAGCGAGTATAACATAGAGCTACTGTTGCGCCGCTAAAACTAAACGCAATATTCTACAGTGATGCGTTTGAGTGTAGCGAGTATAAAATAGAGCTACTGTTGCGCCGGTAAAACTAAACGCAATATTCTACAGTGATGCGTTTGAGTGTAGCGAGTATAACATAGAGCTACTGTTGCGCCGGTAAAACTAAACGCAATATTCTACAGTGATGCGTTTGAGTGTGGCGAGTATAACATAGAGCTACTGTTGCGCCGGTAAAACTAAACGCAATATTCTACAGTGATGCGTTTGAGTGTAGCGAGTATAACATAGAGCTACTGTTGCGCCGCTAAAACTAAACGCAATATTCTACAGTGATGCGTTTGAGTGTAGCGAGTACTGTACTGTTGCGCCGCTAAAACTAAACGCAATATTCTACAGTGATGCTTTTGAGTGTAGCGAGTACTGTACTGTTGCGCCGCTAAAACTAAACGCAATATTCTACAGTGATGCGTTTGAGTGTGGCGAGTATAACATAGAGCTACTGTTGCGCCGGTAAAACTAAACGCAATATTCTACAGTGATGCGTTTGAGTGTAGCGAGTATACCATAGAGCTACTGTTGCGCCGCTAAAACTAAACGCAATATTCTACAGTGATGCGTTTGAGTAAAGCGAGTACTGTACTGTTGCGCCGCTAAAACTAAACGCAATATTTTACAGTGATGCGTTTGAGTGTAGCGAGTATAACATAGAGCTACTGTTGCGCCGCTAAAACTAAACGCAATATTCTACAGTGATGCGTTTGAGTGCAGCGAGTATAACATAGAGCTACTGTTGCGCCGGTAAAACTAAACGCAATATTCTACAGTGATGCGTTTGAGTGTAGCGAGTATAACGTAGAGCTACTGTTGCGCCGCTAAAACTAAACGCAATATTCTACAGTGATGCGTTTGAGTGTAGCGAGTATAACATAGAGCTACTGTTGCGCCGCTAAAACTGAACGCAATATTCTACAGTGATGCGTTTGAGTGTAGCGAGTATAACATAGAGCTACTGTTGCGCCGCTAAAACTAAACGCAATATTCTACAGTGATGCTTTTGAGTGTAGCGAGTACTGTACTGTTGCGCCGCTAAAACTAAACGCAATATTCTACAGTGATGCGTTTGAGTGCAGCGAGTATAACATAGAGCTACTGTTGCGCCGGTAAAACTAAACGCAATATTCTACAGTGATGCGTTTGAGTGTAGCGAGTATAACATAGAGCTACTGTTGCGCCGGTAAAACTAAACGCAATATTCTACAGTGATGCGTTTGAGTGTAGCGAGTATAACATAGAGCTACTGTTGCGCCGCTAAAACCAAACGCAATATTCTACAGTGATGCGTTTGAGTGTAGCGAGTATAACATAGAGCTACTGTTGCGCCGCTAAAACCAAACGCAATATTCTACAGTGATGCGTTTGAGTGTAGCGAGTATAACATAGAGCTACTGTTGCGCCGCTAAAACCAAACGCAATATTCTACAGTGATGCGTTTGAGTGTAGCGAGTATAACATAGAGCTACTGTTGCGCCGCTAAAACTAAACGCAATATTCTACAGTGATGCTTTTGAGTGTAGCGAGTACTGTACTGTTGCGCCGCTAAAACTAAACGCAATATTCTACAGTGATGCGTTTGAGTGCAGCGAGTGTAACATAGAGCTACTGTTGCGCCGGTAAAACTAAACGCAATATTCTACAGTGATGCGTTTGAGTGTAGCGAGTATAAAATAGAGCTACTGTTGCGCCGGTAAAACTAAACGCAATATTCTACAGTGATGCGTTTGAGTGTAGCGAGTATAAAATAGAGCTACTGTTGCGCCGGTAAAACTAAACGCAATATTCTACAGTGATGCGTTTGAGTGTGGCGAGTATAACATAGAGCTACTGTTGCGCCGGTAAAACTAAACGCAATATTCTACAGTGATGCGTTTGAGTGTAGCGAGTATAACATAGAGCTACTGTTGCGCCGCTAAAACTAAACGCAATATTCTACAGTGATGCGTTTGAGTGTAGCGAGTACTGTACTGTTGCGCCGCTAAAACTAAACGCAATATTCTACAGTGATGCGTTTGAGTGTAGCGAGTATAACATAGAGCTACTGTTGCGCCGGTAAAACTAAACGCAATATTCTACAGTGATGCGTTTGAGTGTGGCGAGTATAACATAGAGCTACTGTTGCGCCGGTAAAACTAAACGCAATATTCTACAGTGATGCGTTTGAGTGTGGCGAGTATAACATAGAGCTACTGTTGCGCCGGTAAAACTAAACGCAATATTCTACAGTGATGCGTTTGAGTGTAGCGAGTATAACATAGAGCTACTGTTGCGCCGCTAAAACTAAACGCAATATTCTACAGTGATGCGTTTGAGTGTAGCGAGTACTGTACTGTTGCGCCGCTAAAACTAAACGCAATATTCTACAGTGATGCTTTTGAGTGTAGCGAGTACTGTACTGTTGCGCCGCTAAAACTAAACGCAATATTCTACAGTGATGCGTTTGAGTGTGGCGAGTATAACATAGAGCTACTGTTGCGCCGGTAAAACTAAACGCAATATTCTACAGTGATGCGTTTGAGTGTAGCGAGTATACCATAGAGCTACTGTTGCGCCGCTAAAACTAAACGCAATATTCTACAGTGATGCGTTTGAGTGTAGCGAGTATAACATAGAGCTACTGTTGCGCCGCTAAAACTAAACGCAATATTCTACAGTGATGCTTTTGAGTGTAGCGAGTACTGTACTGTTGCGCCGCTAAAACTAAACGCAATATTCTACAGTGATGCGTTTGAGTGTGGCGAGTATAACATAGAGCTACTGTTGCGCCGCTAAAACTAAACGCAATATTCTACAGTGATGCGTTTGAGTGTAGCGAGTATAACATAGAGCTACTGTTGCGCCGCTAAAACTAAACGCAATATTCTACAGTGATGCGTTTGAGTGTAGCGAGTATAAAATAGAGCTACTGTTGCGCCGGTAAAACTAAACGCAATATTCTACAGTGATGCGTTTGAGTGTAGCGAGTATAACATAGAGCTACTGTTGCGCCGGTAAAACTAAACGCAATATTCTACAGTGATGCGTTTGAGTGTAGCGAGTACTGTACTGTTGCGCCGCTAAAACTAAACGCAATATTCTACAGTGATGCTTTTGAGTGTAGCGAGTACTGTACTGTTGCGCCGCTAAAACTAAACGCAATATTCTACAGTGATGCGTTTGAGTGTAGCGAGTATAACATAGAGCTACTGTTGCGCCGGTAAAACTTAACGCAATATTCTACAGTGATGCGTTTGAGTGCAGCGAGTATAACATAGAGCTACTGATGCGCCGGTAAAACTAAACGCAATATTCTACAGTTATGCGTTTGAGTGTAGCGAGTATAACATAGAGCTACTGTTGCGCTGCTAAAACTAAACGCAATATTCTACAGTGATGCTTTTGAGTGTAGCGAGTACTGTACTGTTGCGCCGCTAAAACTAAACGCAATATTCTACAGTGATGCGTTTGAGTGCAGCGAGTATAACATAGAGCTACTGTTGCGCCGGTAAAACTAAACGCAATATTCTACAGTGATGCGTTTGAGTGTAGCGAGTATAAAATAGAGCTACTGTTGCGCCGGTAAAACTAAACGCAATATTCTACAGTGATGCGTTTGAGTGTAGCGAGTATAACATAGAGCTACTGTTGCGCCGGTAAAACTAAACGCAATATTCTACAGTGATGCGTTTGAGTGTGGCGAGTATAACATAGAGCTACTGTTGCGCCGGTAAAACTAAACGCAATATTCTACAGTGATGCGTTTGAGTGTAGCGAGTATAACATAGAGCTACTGTTGCGCCGCTAAAACCAAACGCAATATTCTACAGTGATGCGTTTGAGTGTAGCGAGTATAACATAGAGCTACTGTTGCGCCGCTAAAACTAAACGCAATATTCTACAGTGATGCTTTTGAGTGTAGCGAGTACTGTACTGTTGCGCCGCTAAAACTAAACGCAATATTCTACAGTGATGCGTTTGAGTGCAGCGAGTGTAACATAGAGCTACTGTTGCGCCGGTAAAACTAAACGCAATATTCTACAGTGATGCGTTTGAGTGCAGCGAGTGTAACATAGAGCTACTGTTGCGCCGGTAAAACTAAACGCAATATTCTACAGTGATGCGTTTGAGTGTAGCGAGTATAAAATAGAGCTACTGTTGCGCCGGTAAAACTAAACGCAATATTCTACAGTGATGCGTTTGAGTGTAGCGAGTATAACATAGAGCTACTGTTGCGCCGCTAAAACTAAACGCAATATTCTACAGTGATGCGTTTGAGTGTAGCGAGTATAACATAGAGCTACTGTTGCGCCGCTAAAACTAAACGCAATATTCTACAGTGATGCGTTTGAGTGTAGCGAGTATAACATAGAGCTACTGTTGCGCCCCTAAAACTAAACGCAATATTCTACAGTGATGCGTTTGTGTTGCAGCGAGTATAACATAGAGCTACTGTTGCGCCGCTAAAACTAAACGCAATATTCTACAGTGATGCTTTTGAGTGTAGCGAGTACTGTACTGTTGCGCCGCTAAAACTAAACGCAATATTCTACAGTGATGCGTTTGAGTGTAGCGAGTATAACATAGAGCTACTGTTGCGCCGCTAAAACTAAACGCAATATTCTACAGTGATGCGTTTGAGTGCAGCGAGTGTAACATAGAGCTACTGTTGCGCCGGTAAAACTAAACGCAATATTCTACAGTGATGCGTTTGAGTGTAGCGAGTATAAAATAGAGCTACTGTTGCGCCGGTAAAACTAAACGCAATATTCTACAGTGATGCGTTTGAGTGTAGCGAGTATAACATAGAGCTACTGTTGCGCCGGTAAAACTAAACGCAATATTCTACAGTGATGCGTTTGAGTGTAGCGAGTATAACATAGAGCTACTGTTGCGCCGCTAAAACTAAACGCAATATTCTACAGTGATGCGTTTGAGTGTAGCGAGTATAACATAGAGCTACTGTTGCGCCGCTAAAACTAAACGCAATATTCTACAGTGATGCTTTTGAGTGTAGCGAGTACTGTACTGTTGCGCCGCTAAAACTAAACGCAATATTCTACAGTGATGCGTTTGAGTGCAGCGAGTATAACATAGAGCTACTGTTGCGCCGGTAAAACTAAACGCAATATTCTACAGTGATGCGTTTGAGTGTAGCGAGTATAACATAGAGCTACTGTTGCGCCGCTAAAACCAAACGCAATATTCTACAGTGATGCGTTTGAGTGTAGCGAGTATAACATAGAGCTACTGTTGCGCCGCTAAAACCAAACGCAATATTCTACAGTGATGCGTTTGAGTGTAGCGAGTATAACATAGAGCTACTGTTGCGCCGCTAAAACCAAACGCAATATTCTACAGTGATGCGTTTGAGTGTAGCGAGTATAACATAGAGCTACTGTTGCGCCGCTAAAACTAAACGCAATATTCTACAGTGATGCGTTTGAGTGTAGCGAGTATAACATAGAGCTACTGTTGCGCCGCTAAAACTAAACGCAATATTCTACAGTGATGCGTTTGAGTGTGGCGAGTATAACATAGAGCTATTGTTGCGCCGTTAAACTAAACGCAATATTCTACAGTGATGCGTTTGAGTGTAGCGAGTATAACATAGAGCTACTGTTGCGCCGCTAAAACCAAACGCAATATTCTACAGTGATGCGTTTGAGTGTAGCGAGTATAACATAGAGCTACTGTTGCGCCGCTAAAACTAAACGCAATATTCTACAGTGATGCTTTTGAGTGTAGCGAGTACTGTACTGTTGCGCCGGTAAAACTACACGCAATATTCTACAGTGATGCGTTTGAGTGTAGCGAGTATAACATAGAGCTACTGTTGCGCCGGTAAAACTAAACGCAATATTCTACAGTGATGCGTTTGAGTGTAGCGAGTATAACATAGAGCTACTGTTGCGCCACTAAAACTATACGGAATATTCTACAGTGATGCGTTTGAGTGCAGCGAGTATAACATAGAGCTACTGTTGCGCCGCTAAAACTAAACGCAATATTCTACAGTGATGCGTTTGAGTGTAGCGAGTACTGTACTGTTGCGCCGCTAAAACTAAACGCAATATTCTACAGTGATGCGTTTGAGTGTAGCGAGTATAACATAGAGCTACTGTTGCGCCGCTAAAACTAAACGCAATATTCTACAGTGATGCGTTTGAGTGCAGCGAGTATAACATCGAGCTACTGTTGCGCCGGTAAAACTAAACGCAATATTCTACAGTGATGCGTTTGAGTGTAGCGAGTATAACGTAGAGCTACTGTTGCGCCGCTAAAACTAAACGCAATATTCTACAGTGATGCGTTTGAGTGTAGCGAGTATAACATAGAGCTACTGTTGCGCCGCTAAAACTGAACGCAATATTCTACAGTGATGCGTTTGAGTGTAGCGAGTATAACATAGAGCTACTGTTGCGCCGCTAAAACTAAACGCAATATTCTACAGTGATGCTTTTGAGTGTAGCGAGTACTGTACTGTTGCGCCGCTAAAACTAAACGCAATATTCTACAGTGATGCGTTTGAGTGCAGCGAGTATAACATAGAGCTACTGTTGCGCCGGTAAAACTAAACGCAATATTCTACAGTGATGCGTTTGAGTGTAGCGAGTATAAAATAGAGCTACTGTTGCGCCGGTAAAACTAAACGCAATATTCTACAGTGATGCGTTTGAGTGTAGCGAGTATAACATAGAGCTACTGTTGCGCCGGTAAAACTAAACGCAATATTCTACAGTGATGCGTTTGAGTGTGGCGAGTATAACATAGAGCTACTGTTGCGCCGCTAAAACCAAACGCAATATTCTACAGTGATGCGTTTGAGTGTAGCGAGTATAACATAGAGCTACTGTTGCGCCGCTAAAACTAAACGCAATATTCTACAGTGATGCGTTTGAGTGTAGCGAGTATAACATAGAGCTACTGTTGCGCCGCTAAAACTAAACGCAATATTCTACAGTGATGCGTTTGAGTGTGGCGAGTATAACATAGAGCTACTGTTGCGCCGTTAAACTAAACGCAATATTCTACAGTGATGCGTTTGAGTGTAGCGAGTATAACATAGAGCTACTGTTGCGCCGCTAAAACCAAACGCAATATTCTACAGTGATGCGTTTGAGTGTAGCGAGTATAACATAGAGCTACTGTTGCGCCGCTAAAACTAAACGCAATATTCTACAGTGATGCTTTTGAGTGTAGCGAGTACTGTACTGTTGCGCCGGTAAAACTACACGCAATATTCTACAGTGATGCGTTTGAGTGTAGCGAGTATAACATAGAGCTACTGTTGCGCCGGTAAAACTAAACGCAATATTCTACAGTGATGCGTTTGAGTGTAGCGAGTATAACATAGAGCTACTGTTGCGCCACTAAAACTATACGGAATATTCTACAGTGATGCGTTTGAGTGCAGCGAGTATAACATAGAGCTACTGTTGCGCCGCTAAAACTAAACGCAATATTCTACAGTGATGCGTTTGAGTGTAGCGAGTACTGTACTGTTGCGCCGCTAAAACTAAACGCAATATTCTACAGTGATGCGTTTGAGTGTAGCGAGTATAACATAGAGCTACTGTTGCGCCGGTAAAACTAAACGCAATATTCTACAGTGATGCGTTTGAGTGCAGCGAGTATAACATAGAGCTACTGTTGCGCCGGTAAAACTAAACGCAATATTCTACAGTGATGCGTTTGAGTGTAGCGAGTATAACATAGAGCTACTGTTGCGCCGCTAAAACTAAACGCAATATTCTACAGTGATGCGTTTGAGTGCAGCGAGTATAACATAGAGCTACTGTTGCGCCACTAAAACTATACGGAATATTCTACAGTGATGCGTTTGAGAGCAGCGAGTATAACATAGAGCTACTGTTGCGCCGCTAAAACTAAACGCAATATTCTACAGTGATGCGTTTGAGTGTAGCGAGTACTGTACTGTTGCGCCGCTAAAACTAAACGCAATATTCTACAGTGATGCGTTTGAGTGCAGCGAGTATAACATAGAGCTACTGTTGCGCCGCTAAAACTAAACGCAATATTCTACAGTGATGCGTTTGAGTGCAGCGAGTATAACATAGAGCTACTGTTGCGCCGCTAAAACTAAACGCAATATTCTACAGTGATGCGTTTGAGTGCAGCGAGTATAACATAGAGCTACTGTTGCGCCGCTAAACCTAAACGCAATATTCTACAGTGATGCGTTTGAGTGTAGCGAGTATAACATAGAGCTACTGTTGCGCCCCTAAAACTATACGGAATATTCTACAGTGATGCGTTTGAGAGCAGCGAGTATAACATAGAGCTACTGTTGCGCCGCTAAAACTAAACGCAATATTTTACAGTGATGCGTTTGAGTGTAGCGAGTATAACATAGAGCTACTGTTGCGCCGCTAAAACCAAACGCAATATTCTACAGTGATGCTTTTGAGTGTAGCGAGTACTGTACTGTTGCGCCGCTAAAACTAAACGCAATATTCTACAGTGATGCGTTTGAGTGCAGCGAGTATAACATAGAGCTACTGTTGCGCCGGTAAAACTAAACGCAATATTCTACAGTGATGCGTTTGAGTGTAGCGAGTATAACATAGAGCTACTGTTGCGCCCCTAAAACTAAACGCAATATTCTACAGTGATGCGTTTGAGTGCAGCGAGTATAACATAGAGCTACTGTTGCGCCGCTAAAACTATACGGAATATTCTACAGTGATGCGTTTGAGTGCAGCGAGTATAACATTGAGCTACTGTTGCGCCGGTAAAACTAAACGCAATATTCTACAGTGATGCGTTTGAGTGTAGCGAGTATAACATAGAGCTACTGTTGCGCCGCTAAAACCAAACGCAATATTCTACAGTGATGCGTTTGAGTGTAGCGAGTATAACATAGAGCTACTCTTGCGCCGCTAAAACTATGCGGAATATTCTACAGTGATGCGTTTGAGAGCAGCGAGTATAACATAGAGCTACTGTTGCGCCGCTAAAACTAAACGCAATATTCTACAGTGATGCGTTTGAGTGCAGCGAGTATAACATAGAGCTACTGTTGCGCCGGTAAAACTAAACGCAATATTCTACAGTGATGCGTTTGAGTGTAGCGAGTATAACATAGAGTTACTGTTGCGCCGCTAAAACTAAACGCAATATTCTACAGTGATGCGTTTGAGTGTAGCGAGTATAACATAGAGCTACTGTTGCGCCGCTAAAACTAAACGCAATATTCTACAGTGATGCGTTTGAGTGTAGCGAGTATAACATAGAGCTACTGTTGCGCCCCTAAAACTAAACGCAATATTCTACAGTGATGCGTTTGAGTGCAGCGAGTATAACATAGAGCTACTGTTGCGCCGGTAAAACTAAACGCAATATTCTACAGTGATGCGTTTGAGTGTAGCGAGTATAAAATAGAGCTACTGTTGCGCCGGTAAAACTAAACGCAATATTCTACAGTGATGCGTTTGAGTGTAGCGAGTATAACATAGAGCTACTGTTGCGCCGGTAAAACTAAACGCAATATTCTACAGTGATGCGTTTGAGTGCAGCGAGTATAACATAGAGCTACTGTTGCGCCGGTAAAACTAAACGCAATATTCTACAGTGATGCGTTTGAGTGTAGCGAGTATAAAATAGAGCTACTGTTGCGCCGGTAAAACTAAACGCAATATTCTACAGTGATGCGTTTGAGTGTAGCGAGTATAACATAGAGCTACTGTTGCGCCACTAAAACTATACGGAATATTCTACAGTGATGCGTTTGAGTGCAGCGAGTATAACATAGAGCTACTGTTGCGCCGCTAAAACTAAACGCAATATTCTACAGTGATGCGTTTGAGTGTAGCGAGTACTGTACTGTTGCGCCGCTAAAACTAAACGCAATATTCTACAGTGATGCGTTTGAGTGTAGCGAGTATAACATAGAGCTACTGTTGCGCCCCTAAAACTATACGGAATATTCTACAGTGATGCGTTTGAGAGCAGCGAGTATAACATAGAGCTACTGTTGCGCCGCTAAAACTAAACGCAATATTCTACAGTGATGCGTTTGAGTGTAGCGAGTACTGTACTGTTGCGCCGCTAAAACTAAACGCAATATTCTACAGTGATGCGTTTGAGTGCAGCGAGTATAACATAAGCGAGTATAAAATAGAGCTACTGTTGCGCCGGTAAAACTAAACGCAATATTCTACAGTGATGCGTTTGAGTGTAGCGAGTATAACATAGAGCTACTGTTGCGCCGGTAAAACTAAACGCAATATTCTACAGTGATGCGTTTGAGTGTGGCGAGTATAACATAGAGCTACTGTTGCGCCGGTAAAACTAAACGCAATATTCTACAGTGATGCGTTTGAGTGTAGCGAGTATAACATAGAGCTACTGTTGCGCCGCTAAAACTAAACGCAATATTCTACAGTGATGCGTTTGAGTGTAGCGAGTACTGTACTGTTGCGCCGCTAAAACTAAACGCAATATTCTACAGTGATGCTTTTGAGTGTAGCGAGTACTGTACTGTTGCGCCGCTAAAACTAAACGCAATATTCTACAGTGATGCGTTTGAGTGTGGCGAGTATAACATAGAGCTACTGTTGCGCCGGTAAAACTAAACGCAATATTCTACAGTGATGCGTTTGAGTGTAGCGAGTATACCATAGAGCTACTGTTGCGCCGCTAAAACTAAACGCAATATTCTACAGTGATGCGTTTGAGTGTAGCGAGTATAACATAGAGCTACTGTTGCGCCGCTAAAACTAAACGCAATATTCTACAGTGATGCTTTTGAGTGTAGCGAGTACTGTACTGTTGCGCCGCTAAAACTAAACGCAATATTCTACAGTGATGCGTTTGAGTGTGGCGAGTATAACATAGAGCTACTGTTGCGCCGCTAAAACTAAACGCAATATTCTACAGTGATGCGTTTGAGTGTAGCGAGTATAACATAGAGCTACTGTTGCGCCGCTAAAACTAAACGCAATATTCTACAGTGATGCGTTTGAGTGTAGCGAGTATAAAATAGAGCTACTGTTGCGCCGGTAAAACTAAACGCAATATTCTACAGTGATGCGTTTGAGTGTAGCGAGTATAACATAGAGCTACTGTTGCGCCGGTAAAACTAAACGCAATATTCTACAGTGATGCGTTTGAGTGTGGCGAGTATAACATAGAGCTACTTTCTACAGTGATGCGTTTGAGTGCAGCGAGTATAACATAGAGCTACTGTTGCGCCGCTAAAACTAAACGCAATATTCTACAGTGATGCGTTTGAGTAAAGCGAGTACTGTACTGTTGCGCCGCTAAAACTAAACGCAATATTTTACAGTGATGCGTTTGAGTGTAGCGAGTATAACATAGAGCTACTGTTGCGCCGCTAAAACTAAACGCAATATTCTACAGTGATGCGTTTGAGTGTAGCGAGTATAACATAGAGCTACTGTTGCGCCGCTAAAACTAAACGCAATATTCTACAGTGATGCTTTTGAGTGTAGCGAGTACTGTACTGTTGCGCCGCTAAAACTAAACGCAATATTCTACAGTGATGCGTTTGAGTGCAGCGAGTGTAACATAGAGCTACTGTTGCGCCGGTAAAACTAAACGCAATATTCTACAGTGATGCGTTTGAGTGTAGCGAGTATAAAATAGAGCTACTGTTGCGCCGGTAAAACTAAACGCAATATTCTACAGTGATGCGTTTGAGTGTAGCGAGTATAAAATAGAGCTACTGTTGCGCCGGTAAAACTAAACGCAATATTCTACAGTGATGCGTTTGAGTGTAGCGAGTATAACATAGAGCTACTGTTGCGCCGCTAAAACTAAACGCAATATTCTACAGTGATGCGTTTGAGTGCAGCGAGTATAACATAGAGCTACTGTTGCGCCGGTAAAACTAAACGCAATATTCTACAGTGATGCGTTTGAGTGTAGCGAGTATAACATAGAGCTACTGTTGCGCCGCTAAAACCAAACGCAATATTCTACAGTGATGCGTTTGAGTGTAGCGAGTATAACATAGAGCTACTGTTGCGCCGCTAAAACCAAACGCAATATTCTACAGTGATGCGTTTGAGTGTAGCGAGTATAACATAGAGCTACTGTTGCGCCGCTAAAACCAAACGCAATATTCTACAGTGATGCGTTTGAGTGTAGCGAGTATAACATAGAGCTACTGTTGCGCCGCTAAAACTAAACGCAATATTCTACAGTGATGCTTTTGAGTGTAGCGAGTACTGTACTGTTGCGCCGCTAAAACTAAACGCAATATTCTACAGTGATGCGTTTGAGTGCAGCGAGTGTAACATAGAGCTACTGTTGCGCCGGTAAAACTAAACGCAATATTCTACAGTGATGCGTTTGAGTGCAGCGAGTGTAACATAGAGCTACTGTTGCGCCGCTAAAACTAAACGCAATATTCTACAGTGATGCGTTTGAGTGCAGCGAGTATAACATAGAGCTACTGTTGCGCCGGTAAAACTAAACGCAATATTCTACAGTGATGCGTTTGAGTGTAGCGAGTATAAAATAGAGCTACTGTTGCGCCGGTAAAACTAAACGCAATATTCTACAGTGATGCGTTTGAGTGTAGCGAGTATAACATAGAGCTACTGTTGCGCCGGTAAAACTAAACGCAATATTCTACAGTGATGCGTTTGAGTGTAGCGAGTATAACATAGAGCTACTGTTGCGCCGCTAAAACCAAACGCAATATTCTACAGTGATGCGTTTGAGTGTAGCGAGTATAACATAGAGCTACTGTTGCGCCGCTAAAACCAAACGCAATATTCTACAGTGATGCGTTTGAGTGTAGCGAGTATAACATAGAGCTACTGTTGCGCCGCTAAAACCAAACGCAATATTCTACAGTGATGCGTTTGAGTGTAGCGAGTATAACATAGAGCTACTGTTGCGCCGCTAAAACTAAACGCAATATTCTACAGTGATGCTTTTGAGTGTAGCGAGTACTGTACTGTTGCGCCGCTAAAACTAAACGCAATATTCTACAGTGATGCGTTTGAGTGCAGCGAGTGTAACATAGAGCTACTGTTGCGCCGGTAAAACTAAACGCAATATTCTACAGTGATACGTTTGAGTGTAGCGAGTATAAAATAGAGCTACTGTTGCGCCGGTAAAACTAAACGCAATATTCTACAGTGATGCGTTTGAGTGTAGCGAGTATAAAATAGAGCTACTGTTGCGCCGGTAAAACTAAACGCAATATTCTACAGTGATGCGTTTGAGTGTAGCGAGTATAACATAGAGCTACTGTTGCGCCGGTAAAACTAAACGCAATATTCTACAGTGATGCGTTTGAGTGTAGCGAGTATAACATAGAGCTACTGTTGCGCCGCTAAAACTAAACGCAATATTCTACAGTGATGCGTTTGAGTGTAGCGAGTACTGTACTGTTGCGCCGCTAAAACTAAACGCAATATTCTACAGTGATGCTTTTGAGTGTAGCGAGTACTGTACTGTTGCGCCGCTAAAACTAAACGCAATATTCTACAGTGATGCGTTTGAGTGTAGCGAGTATAACATAGAGCTACTGTTGCGCCGGTAAAACTTAACGCAATATTCTACAGTGATGCGTTTGAGTGCAGCGAGTATAACATAGAGCTACTGATGCGCCGGTAAAACTAAACGCAATATTCTACAGTTATGCGTTTGAGTGTAGCGAGTATAACATAGAGCTACTGTTGCGCCGCTAAAACTAAACGCAATATTCTACAGTGATGCTTTTGAGTGTAGCGAGTACTGTACTGTTGCGCCGCTAAAACTAAACGCAATATTCTACAGTGATGCGTTTGAGTGCAGCGAGTATAACATAGAGCTACTGTTGCGCCGGTAAAACTAAACGCAATATTCTACAGTGATGCGTTTGAGTGTAGCGAGTATAAAATAGAGCTACTGTTGCGCCGGTAAAACTAAACGCAATATTCTACAGTGATGCGTTTGAGTGTAGCGAGTATAACATAGAGCTACTGTTGCGCCGGTAAAACTAAACGCAATATTCTACAGTGATGCGTTTGAGTGTGGCGAGTATAACATAGAGCTACTGTTGCGCCGGTAAAACTAAACGCAATATTCTACAGTGATGCGTTTGAGTGTAGCGAGTATAACATAGAGCTACTGTTGCGCCGCTAAAACTAAACGCAATATTCTACAGTGATGCGTTTGAGTGTAGCGAGTATAACATAGAGCTACTGTTGCGCCGCTAAAACTAAACGCAATATTCTACAGTGATGCTTTTGAGTGTAGCGAGTACTGTACTGTTGCGCCGCTAAAACTAAACGCAATATTCTACAGTGATGCGTTTGAGTGCAGCGAGTATAACATAGAGCTACTGTTGCGCCGGTAAAACTAAACGCAATATTCTACAGTGATGCGTTTGAGTGTAGCGAGTATAACATAGAGCTACTGTTGCGCCGCTAAAACCAAACGCAATATTCTACAGTGATGCGTTTGAGTGTAGCGAGTATAACATAGAGCTACTGTTGCGCCGCTAAAACCAAACGCAATATTCTACAGTGATGCGTTTGAGTGCAGCGAGTATAACATAGAGCTACTGATGCGCCGGTAAAACTAAACGCAATATTCTACAGTTATGCGTTTGAGTGTAGCGAGTATAACATAGAGCTACTGTTGCGCCGCTAAAACTAAACGCAATATTCTACAGTGATGCGTTTGAGTGCAGCGAGTATAACATAGAGCTACTGTTGCGCCGGTAAAACTAAACGCAATATTTTACAGTGATGCGTTTGAGTGTAGCGAGTATAACATAGAGCTACTGTTGCGCCGCTAAAACTAAACGCAATATTCTACAGTGATGCGTTTGAGTGCAGCGAGTATAACATAGAGCTACTGTTGCGCCGTTAAACTAAACGCAATATTCTACAGTGATGCGTTTGAGTGTAGCGAGTATAACATAGAGCTACTGTTGCGCCGCTAAAACCAAACGCAATATTCTACAGTGATGCGTTTGAGTGTAGCGAGTATAACATAGAGCTACTGTTGCGCCGCTAAAACTAAACGCAATATTCTACAGTGATGCTTTTGAGTGTAGCGAGTACTGTACTGTTGCGCCGGTAAAACTACACGCAATATTCTACAGTGATGCGTTTGAGTGTAGCGAGTATAACATAGAGCTACTGTTGCGCCGGTAAAACTAAACGCAATATTCTACAGTGATGCGTTTGAGTGTAGCGAGTATAACATAGAGCTACTGTTGCGCCACTAAAACTATACGGAATATTCTACAGTGATGCGTTTGAGTGCAGCGAGTATAACATAGAGCTACTGTTGCGCCGCTAAAACTAAACGCAATATTCTACAGTGATGCGTTTGAGTGTAGCGAGTACTGTACTGTTGCGCCGCTAAAACTAAACGCAATATTCTACAGTGATGCGTTTGAGTGTAGCGAGTATAACATAGAGCTACTGTTGCGCCGGTAAAACTAAACGCAATATTCTACAGTGATGCGTTTGAGTGCAGCGAGTATAACATAGAGCTACTGTTGCGCCGGTAAAACTAATCGCAATATTCTACAGTGATGCGTTTGAGTGTAGCGAGTATAACATAGAGCTACTGTTGCGCCGCTAAAACTAAACGCAATATTCTACAGTGATGCGTTTGAGTGCAGCGAGTATAACATAGAGCTACTGTTGCGCCACTAAAACTATACGGAATATTCTACAGTGATGCGTTTGAGAGCAGCGAGTATAACATAGAGCTACTGTTGCGCCGCTAAAACTAAACGCAATATTCTACAGTGATGCGTTTGAGTGTAGCGAGTACTGTACTGTTGCGCCGCTAAAACTAAACGCAATATTCTACAGTGATGCGTTTGAGTGCAGCGAGTATAACATAGAGCTACTGTTGCGCCGCTAAAACTAAACGCAATATTCTACAGTGATGCGTTTGAGTGCAGCGAGTATAACATAGAGCTACTGTTGCGCCGCTAAAACTAAACGCAATATTCTACAGTGATGCGTTTGAGTGCAGCGAGTATAACATAGAGCTACTGTTGCGCCGCTAAACCTAAACGCAATATTCTACAGTGATGCGTTTGAGTGTAGCGAGTATAACATAGAGCTACTGTTGCGCCCCTAAAACTATACGGAATATTCTACAGTGATGCGTTTGAGAGCAGCGAGTATAACATAGAGCTACTGTTGCGCCGCTAAAACTAAACGCAATATTTTACAGTGATGCGTTTGAGTGTAGCGAGTATAACATAGAGCTACTGTTGCGCCGCTAAAACCAAACGCAATATTCTACAGTGATGCTTTTGAGTGTAGCGAGTACTGTACTGTTGCGCCGCTAAAACTAAACGCAATATTCTACAGTGATGCGTTTGAGTGCAGCGAGTATAACATAGAGCTACTGTTGCGCCGGTAAAACTAAACGCAATATTCTACAGTGATGCGTTTGAGTGTAGCGAATATAACATAGAGCTACTGTTGCGCCCCTAAAACTAAACGCAATATTCTACAGTGATGCGTTTGAGTGCAGCGAGTATAACATAGAGCTACTGTTGCGCCGCTAAAACTATACGGAATATTCTACAGTGATGCGTTTGAGTGCAGCGAGTATAACATTGAGCTACTGTTGCGCCGGTAAAACTAAACGCAATATTCTACAGTGATGCGTTTGAGTGTAGCGAGTATAACATAGAGCTACTGTTGCGCCGCTAAAACCAAACGCAATATTCTACAGTGATGCGTTTGAGTGTAGCGAGTATAACATAGAGCTACTCTTGCGCCGCTAAAACTATGCGGAATATTCTACAGTGATGCGTTTGAGAGCAGCGAGTATAACATAGAGCTACTGTTGCGCCGCTAAAACTAAACGCAATATTCTACAGTGATGCGTTTGAGTGCAGCGAGTATAACATAGAGCTACTGTTGCGCCGCTAAAACCAAACGCAATATTCTACAGTGATGCTTTTGAGTGTAGCGAGTACTGTACTGTTGCGCCGCTAAAACTAAACGCAATATTCTACAGTGATGCGTTTGAGTGTAGCGAGTATAACATAGAGCTACTGTTGCGCCGCTAAAACTAAACGCAATATTCTACAGTGATGCGTTTGTGTTGCAGCGAGTATAACATAGAGCTACTGTTGCGCCGCTAAAACTAAACGCAATATTCTACAGTGATGCTTTTGAGTGTAGCGAGTACTGTACTGTTGCGCCGCTAAAACTAAACGCAATATTCTACAGTGATGCGTTTGAGTGTAGCGAGTATAACATAGAGCTACTGTTGCGCCCCTAAAACTAAACGCAATATTCTACAGTGATGCGTTTGAGTGCAGCGAGTATAACATAGAGCTACTGTTGCGCCGCTAAAACTATACGGAATATTCTACAGTGATGCGTTTGAGTGCAGCGAGTATAACATTGAGCTACTGTTGCGCCGGTAAAACTAAACGCAATATTCTACAGTGATGCGTTTGAGTGTAGCGAGTATAACATAGAGCTACTGTTGCGCCGCTAAAACCAAACGCAATATTCTACAGTGATGCGTTTGAGTGTAGCGAGTATAACATAGAGCTACTCTTGCGCCGCTAAAACTATGCGGAATATTCTACAGTGATGCGTTTGAGAGCAGCGAGTATAACATAGAGCTACTGTTGCGCCGCTAAAACTAAACGCAATATTCTACAGTGATGCGTTTGAGTGCAGCGAGTATAACATAGAGCTACTGTTGCGCCGGTAAAACTAAACGCAATATTCTACAGTGATGCGTTTGAGTGTAGCGAGTATAACATAGAGTTACTGTTGCGCCGCTAAAACTAAACGCAATATTCTACAGTGATGCGTTTGAGTGTAGCGAGTATAACATAGAGCTACTGTTGCGCCGCTAAAACTAAACGCAATATTCTACAGTGATGCGTTTGAGTGTAGCGAGTATAACATAGAGCTACTGTTGCGCCCCTAAAACTAAACGCAATATTCTACAGTGATGCGTTTGAGTGTAGCGAGTATAACATAGAGCTACTGTTGCGCCGGTAAAACTTAACGCAATATTCTACAGTGATGCGTTTGAGTGCAGCGAGTATAACATAGAGCTACTGATGCGCCGGTAAAACTAAACGCAATATTCTACAGTGATGCGTTTGAGTGTAGCGAGTATAACATAGAGCTACTGTTGCGCCGCTAAAACTAAACGCAATATTCTACAGTGATGCGTTTGAGTGTGGCGAGTATAACATAGAGCTACTGTTGCGCCGGTAAAACTAAACGCAATATTCTACAGTGATGCGTTTGAGTGTAGCGAGTATAACATAGAGCTACTGTTGCGCCGCTAAAACTAAACGCAATATTCTACAGTGATGCGTTTGAGTGTAGCGAGTATAACATAGAGCTACTGTTGCGCCGCTAAAACTAAACGCAATATTCTACAGTGATGCTTTTGAGTGTAGCGAGTACTGTACTGTTGCGCCGCTAAAACTAAACGCAATATTCTACAGTGATGCGTTTGAGTGCAGCGAGTATAACATAGAGCTACTGTTGCGCCGGTAAAACTAAACGCAATATTCTACAGTGATGCGTTTGAGTGTAGCGAGTATAACATAGAGCTACTGTTGCGCCGCTAAAACTAAACGCAATATTCTACAGTGATGCGTTTGAGTGTAGCGAGTATAACATAGAGCTACTGTTGCGCCCCTAAAACTATACGGAATATTCTACAGTGATGCGTTTGAGAGCAGCGAGTATAACATAGAGCTACTGTTGCGCCGCTAAAACTAAACGCAATATTCTACAGTGATGCGTTTGAGTGTAGCGAGTACTGTACTGTTGCGCCGCTAAAACTAAACGCAATATTCTACAGTGATGCGTTTGAGTGCAGCGAGTATAACATAGAGCTACTGTTGCGCCGGTAAAACTAAACGCAATATTCTACAGTGATGCGTTTGAGTGTAGCGAGTATAAAATAGAGCTACTGTTGCGCCGGTAAAACTAAACGCAATATTCTACAGTGATGCGTTTGAGTGTGGCGAGTATAACATAGAGCTACTGTTGCGCCCCTAAAACTAAACGCAATATTCTACAGTGATGCGTTTGAGTGTAGCGAGTACTGTACTGTTGCGCCGCTAAAACTAAACGCAATATTCTACAGTGATGCGTTTGAGTGCAGCGAGTATAACATAGAGCTACTGTTGCGCCGGTAAAACTAAACGCAATATTCTACAGTGATGCGTTTGAGTGTAGCGAGTATAACATAGAGCTACTGTTGCGCCCCTAAAACTATACGGAATATTCTACAGTGATGCGTTTGAGAGCAGCGAGTATAACATAGAGCTACTGTTGCGCCGCTAAAACTAAACGCAATATTCTACAGTGATGCGTTTGAGTGTAGCGAGTACTGTACTGTTGCGCCGCTAAAACTAAACGCAATATTCTACAGTGATGCGTTTGAGTGCAGCGAGTATAACATAGAGCTACTGTTGCGCCGGTAAAACTAAACGCAATATTCTACAGTGATGCGTTTGAGTGTAGCGAGTATAACATAGAGCTACTGTTGCGCCGGTAAAACTAAACGCAATATTCTACAGTGATGCGTTTGAGTGTGGCGAGTATAACATAGAGCTACTGTTGCGCCGGTAAAACTAAACGCAATATTCTACAGTGATGCGTTTGAGTGTAGCGAGTATAAAATAGAGCTACTGTTGCGCCGGTAAAACTAAACGCAATATTCTACAGTGATGCGTTTGAGTGTAGCGAGTATAACATAGAGCTACTGTTGCGCCGGTAAAACTAAACGCAATATTCTACAGTGATGCGTTTGAGTGTGGCGAGTATAACATAGAGCTACTGTTGCGCCGGTAAAACTAAACGCAATATTCTACAGTGATGCGTTTGAGTGTAGCGAGTATAACATAGAGCTACTGTTGCGCCGCTAAAACTAAACGCAATATTCTACAGTGATGCGTTTGAGTGTAGCGAGTACTGTACTGTTGCGCCGCTAAAACTAAACGCAATATTCTACAGTGATGCTTTTGAGTGTAGCGAGTACTGTACTGTTGCGCCGCTAAAACTAAACGCAATATTCTACAGTGATGCGTTTGAGTGTGGCGAGTATAACATAGAGCTACTGTTGCGCCGGTAAAACTAAACGCAATATTCTACAGTGATGCGTTTGAGTGTAGCGAGTATACCATAGAGCTACTGTTGCGCCGCTAAAACTAAACGCAATATTCTACAGTGATGCGTTTGAGTGCAGCGAGTGTAACATAGAGCTACTGTTGCGCCGGTAAAACTAAACGCAATATTCTACAGTGATGCGTTTGAGTGTAGCGAGTATAAAATAGAGCTACTGTTGCGCCGGTAAAACTAAACGCAATATTCTACAGTGATGCGTTTGAGTGTAGCGAGTATAACATAGAGCTACTGTTGCGCCGGTAAAACTAAACGCAATATTCTACAGTGATGCGTTTGAGTGTAGCGAGTATAACATAGAGTTACTGTTGCGCCGCTAAAACTAAACGCAATATTCTACAGTGATGCGTTTGAGTGTAGCGAGTATAACATAGAGCTACTGTTGCGCCGCTAAAACTAAACGCAATATTCTACAGTGATGCGTTTGAGTGTAGCGAGTATAACATAGAGCTACTGTTGCGCCGCTAAAACTAAACGCAATATTCTACAGTGATGCTTTTGAGTGTAGCGAGTACTGTACTGTTGCGCCGCTAAAACTAAACGCAATATTCTACAGTGATGCGTTTGAGTGCAGCGAGTATAACATAGAGCTACTGTTGCGCCGGTAAAACTAAACGCAATATTCTACAGTGATGCGTTTGAGTGTAGCGAGTATAACATAGAGCTACTGTTGCGCCGCTAAAACTAAACGCAATATTCTACAGTGATGCGTTTGAGTGTAGCGAGTATAACATAGAGCTACTGTTGCGCCCCTAAAACTATACGGAATATTCTACAGTGATGCGTTTGAGAGCAGCGAGTATAACATAGAGCTACTGTTGCGCCGCTAAAACTAAACGCAATATTCTACAGTGATGCGTTTGAGTGTAGCGAGTACTGTACTGTTGCGCCGCTAAAACTAAACGCAATATTCTACAGTGATGCGTTTGAGTGCAGCGAGTATAACATAGAGCTACTGTTGCGCCGGTAAAACTAAACGCAATATTCTACAGTGATGCGTTTGAGTGTAGCGAGTATAAAATAGAGCTACTGTTGCGCCGGTAAAACTAAACGCAATATTCTACAGTGATGCGTTTGAGTGTGGCGAGTATAACATAGAGCTACTGTTGCGCCCCTAAAACTAAACGCAATATTCTACAGTGATGCGTTTGAGTGTAGCGAGTACTGTACTGTTGCGCCGCTAAAACTAAACGCAATATTCTACAGTGATGCGTTTGAGTGCAGCGAGTATAACATAGAGCTACTGTTGCGCCGGTAAAACTAAACGCAATATTCTACAGTGATGCGTTTGAGTGTAGCGAGTATAACATAGAGCTACTGTTGCGCCCCTAAAACTATACGGAATATTCTACAGTGATGCGTTTGAGAGCAGCGAGTATAACATAGAGCTACTGTTGCGCCGCTAAAACTAAACGCAATATTCTACAGTGATGCGTTTGAGTGTAGCGAGTACTGTACTGTTGCGCCGCTAAAACTAAACGCAATATTCTACAGTGATGCGTTTGAGTGCAGCGAGTATAACATAGAGCTACTGTTGCGCCGGTAAAACTAAACGCAATATTCTACAGTGATGCGTTTGAGTGTAGCGAGTATAACATAGAGCTACTGTTGCGCCGGTAAAACTAAACGCAATATTCTACAGTGATGCGTTTGAGTGTGGCGAGTATAACATAGAGCTACTGTTGCGCCGGTAAAACTAAACGCAATATTCTACAGTGATGCGTTTGAGTGTAGCGAGTATAAAATAGAGCTACTGTTGCGCCGGTAAAACTAAACGCAATATTCTACAGTGATGCGTTTGAGTGTAGCGAGTATAACATAGAGCTACTGTTGCGCCGGTAAAACTAAACGCAATATTCTACAGTGATGCGTTTGAGTGTGGCGAGTATAACATAGAGCTACTGTTGCGCCGGTAAAACTAAACGCAATATTCTACAGTGATGCGTTTGAGTGTAGCGAGTATAACATAGAGCTACTGTTGCGCCGCTAAAACTAAACGCAATATTCTACAGTGATGCGTTTGAGTGTAGCGAGTACTGTACTGTTGCGCCGCTAAAACTAAACGCAATATTCTACAGTGATGCTTTTGAGTGTAGCGAGTACTGTACTGTTGCGCCGCTAAAACTAAACGCAATATTCTACAGTGATGCGTTTGAGTGTGGCGAGTATAACATAGAGCTACTGTTGCGCCGGTAAAACTAAACGCAATATTCTACAGTGATGCGTTTGAGTGTAGCGAGTATACCATAGAGCTACTGTTGCGCCGCTAAAACTAAACGCAATATTCTACAGTGATGCGTTTGAGTGCAGCGAGTGTAACATAGAGCTACTGTTGCGCCGGTAAAACTAAACGCAATATTCTACAGTGATGCGTTTGAGTGTAGCGAGTATAAAATAGAGCTACTGTTGCGCCGGTAAAACTAAACGCAATATTCTACAGTGATGCGTTTGAGTGTAGCGAGTATAACATAGAGCTACTGTTGCGCCGGTAAAACTAAACGCAATATTCTACAGTGATGCGTTTGAGTGTAGCGAGTATAACATAGAGCTACTGTTGCGCCGGTAAAACTAAACGCAATATTCTACAGTGATGCGTTTGAGTGTAGCGAGTATAACATAGAGCTACTGTTGCGCCGCTAAAACTAAACGCAATATTCTACAGTGATGCGTTTGAGTGTAGCGAGTACTGTACTGTTGCGCCGCTAAAACTAAACGCAATATTCTACAGTGATGCTTTTGAGTGTAGCGAGTACTGTACTGTTGCGCCGCTAAAACTAAACGCAATATTCTACAGTGATGCGTTTGAGTGTAGCGAGTATAACATAGAGCTACTGTTGCGCCGGTAAAACTTAACGCAATATTCTACAGTGATGCGTTTGAGTGCAGCGAGTATAACATAGAGCTACTGATGCGCCGGTAAAACTAAACGCAATATTCTACAGTTATGCGTTTGAGTGTAGCGAGTATAACATAGAGCTACTGTTGCGCCGCTAAAACTAAACGCAATATTCTACAGTGATGCTTTTGAGTGTAGCGAGTACTGTACTGTTGCGCCGCTAAAACTAAACGCAATATTCTACAGTGATGCGTTTGAGTGCAGCGAGTATAACATAGAGCTACTGTTGCGCCGGTAAAACTAAACGCAATATTCTACAGTGATGCGTTTGAGTGTAGCGAGTATAAAATAGAGCTACTGTTGCGCCGGTAAAACTAAACGCAATATTCTACAGTGATGCGTTTGAGTGTAGCGAGTATAACATAGAGCTACTGTTGCGCCGGTAAAACTAAACGCAATATTCTACAGTGATGCGTTTGAGTGTGGCGAGTATAACATAGAGCTACTGTTGCGCCGGTAAAACTAAACGCAATATTCTACAGTGATGCGTTTGAGTGTAGCGAGTATAACATAGAGCTACTGTTGCGCCGCTAAAACTAAACGCAATATTCTACAGTGATGCGTTTGAGTGTAGCGAGTATAACATAGAGCTACTGTTGCGCCGCTAAAACTAAACGCAATATTCTACAGTGATGCGTTTGAGTGTAGCGAGTATAACATAGAGCTACTGTTGCGCCGCTAAAACTAAACGCAATATTCTACAGTGATGCGTTTGAGTGTAGCGAGTATAACATAGAGCTACTGTTGCGCCGCTAAAACTAAACGCAATATTCTACAGTGATGCGTTTGAGTGTAGCGAGTATAACATAGAGCTACTGTTGCGCCGCTAAAACTAAACGCAATATTCTACAGTGATGCGTTTGAGTGCAGCGAGTGTAACATAGAGCTACTGTTGCGCCGGTAAAACTAAACGCAATATTCTACAGTGATGCGTTTGAGTGTAGCGAGTATAAAATAGAGCTACTGTTGCGCCGGTAAAACTAAACGCAATATTCTACAGTGATGCGTTTGAGTGTAGCGAGTATAACATAGAGCTACTGTTGCGCCGGTAAAACTAAACGCAATATTCTACAGTGATGCGTTTGAGTGTAGCGAGTATAACATAGAGCTACTGTTGCGCCGCTAAAACTAAACGCAATATTCTACAGTGATGCGTTTGAGTGTAGCGAGTATAACATAGAGCTACTGTTGCGCCGCTAAAACTAAACGCAATATTCTACAGTGATGCTTTTGAGTGTAGCGAGTACTGTACTGTTGCGCCGCTAAAACTAAACGCAATATTCTACAGTGATGCGTTTGAGTGCAGCGAGTATAACATAGAGCTACTGTTGCGCCGGTAAAACTAAACGCAATATTCTACAGTGATGCGTTTGAGTGTAGCGAGTATAACATAGAGCTACTGTTGCGCCGCTAAAACTAAACGCAATATTCTACAGTGATGCGTTTGAGTGTAGCGAGTATAACATAGAGCTACTGTTGCGCCGCTAAAACTAAACGCAATATTCTACAGTGATGCGTTTGAGTGTAGCGAGTATAACATAGAGCTACTGTTGCGCCGCTAAAACTAAACGCAATATTCTACAGTGATGCGTTTGAGTGTAGCGAGTACTGTACTGTTGCGCCGCTAAAACTAAACGCAATATTCTACAGTGATGCTTTTGAGTGTAGCGAGTACTGTACTGTTGCGCCGCTAAAACTAAACGCAATATTCTACAGTGATGCGTTTGAGTGTAGCGAGTATAACATAGAGCTACTGTTGCGCCGGTAAAACTTAACGCAATATTCTACAGTGATGCGTTTGAGTGCAGCGAGTATAACATAGAGCTACTGATGCGCCGGTAAAACTAAACGCAATATTCTACAGTTATGCGTTTGAGTGTAGCGAGTATAACATAGAGCTACTGTTGCGCCGCTAAAACTAAACGCAATATTCTACAGTGATGCTTTTGAGTGTAGCGAGTACTGTACTGTTGCGCCGCTAAAACTAAACGCAATATTCTACAGTGATGCGTTTGAGTGCAGCGAGTATAACATAGAGCTACTGTTGCGCCGGTAAAACTAAACGCAATATTCTACAGTGATGCGTTTGAGTGTAGCGAGTATAAAATAGAGCTACTGTTGCGCCGGTAAAACTAAACGCAATATTCTACAGTGATGCGTTTGAGTGTAGCGAGTATAACATAGAGCTACTGTTGCGCCGGTAAAACTAAACGCAATATTCTACAGTGATGCGTTTGAGTGTGGCGAGTATAACATAGAGCTACTGTTGCGCCGGTAAAACTAAACGCAATATTCTACAGTGATGCGTTTGAGTGTAGCGAGTATAACATAGAGCTACTGTTGCGCCGCTAAAACTAAACGCAATATTCTACAGTGATGCGTTTGAGTGTAGCGAGTATAACATAGAGCTACTGTTGCGCCGCTAAAACTAAACGCAATATTCTACAGTGATGCGTTTGAGTGTAGCGAGTATAACATAGAGCTACTGTTGCGCCGCTAAAACTAAACGCAATATTCTACAGTGATGCGTTTGAGTGTAGCGAGTATAACATAGAGCTACTGTTGCGCCCCTAAAACTAAACGCAATATTCTACAGTGATGCGTTTGTGTTGCAGCGAGTATAACATAGAGCTACTGTTGCGCCGCTAAAACTAAACGCAATATTCTACAGTGATGCTTTTGAGTGTAGCGAGTACTGTACTGTTGCGCCGCTAAAACTAAACGCAATATTCTACAGTGATGCGTTTGAGTGTAGCGAGTATAACATAGAGCTACTGTTGCGCCGCTAAAACTAAACGCAATATTCTACAGTGATGCGTTTGAGTGCAGCGAGTGTAACATAGAGCTACTGTTGCGCCGGTAAAACTAAACGCAATATTCTACAGTGATGCGTTTGAGTGTAGCGAGTATAAAATAGAGCTACTGTTGCGCCGGTAAAACTAAACGCAATATTCTACAGTGATGCGTTTGAGTGTAGCGAGTATAACATAGAGCTACTGTTGCGCCGCTAAAACTAAACGCAATATTCTACAGTGATGCGTTTGAGTGTAGCGAGTATAACATAGAGCTACTGTTGCGCCGCTAAAACTAAACGCAATATTCTACAGTGATGCGTTTGAGTGTAGCGAGTATAACATAGAGCTACTGTTGCGCCCCTAAAACTAAACGCAATATTCTACAGTGATGCGTTTGTGTTGCAGCGAGTATAACATAGAGCTACTGTTGCGCCGCTAAAACTAAACGCAATATTCTACAGTGATGCTTTTGAGTGTAGCGAGTACTGTACTGTTGCGCCGCTAAAACTAAACGCAATATTCTACAGTGATGCGTTTGAGTGTAGCGAGTATAACATAGAGCTACTGTTGCGCCGCTAAAACTAAACGCAATATTCTACAGTGATGCGTTTGAGTGCAGCGAGTGTAACATAGAGCTACTGTTGCGCCGGTAAAACTAAACGCAATATTCTACAGTGATGCGTTTGAGTGTAGCGAGTATAACATAGAGCTACTGTTGCGCCGCTAAAACTAAACGCAATATTCTACAGTGATGCTTTTGAGTGTAGCGAGTACTGTACTGTTGCGCCGCTAAAACTAAACGCAATATTCTACAGTGATGCGTTTGAGTGTAGCGAGTATAACATAGAGCTACTGTTGCGCCGCTAAAACTAAACGCAATATTCTACAGTGATGCGTTTGAGTGCAGCGAGTATAACATAGAGCTACTGTTGCGCCGCTAAAACTATACGGAATATTCTACAGTGATGCGTTTGAGTGCAGCGAGTATAACATTGAGCTACTGTTGCGCCGGTAAAACTAAACGCAATATTCTACAGTGATGCGTTTGAGTGTAGCGAGTATAACATAGAGCTACTGTTGCGCCGCTAAAACCAAACGCAATATTCTACAGTGATGCGTTTGAGTGTAGCGAGTATAACATAGAGCTACTCTTGCGCCGCTAAAACTATGCGGAATATTCTACAGTGATGCGTTTGAGAGCAGCGAGTATAACATAGAGCTACTGTTGCGCCGCTAAAACTAAACGCAATATTCTACAGTGATGCGTTTGAGTGCAGCGAGTATAACATAGAGCTACTGTTGCGCCGGTAAAACTAAACGCAATATTCTACAGTGATGCGTTTGAGTGTAGCGAGTATAACATAGAGTTACTGTTGCGCCGCTAAAACTAAACGCAATATTCTACAGTGATGCGTTTGAGTGTAGCGAGTATAACATAGAGCTACTGTTGCGCCGCTAAAACTAAACGCAATATTCTACAGTGATGCGTTTGAGTGTAGCGAGTATAACATAGAGCTACTGTTGCGCCCCTAAAACTAAACGCAATATTCTACAGTGATGCGTTTGAGTGCAGCGAGTATAACATAGAGCTACTGTTGCGCCGGTAAAACTAAACGCAATATTCTACAGTGATGCGTTTGAGTGTAGCGAGTATAAAATAGAGCTACTGTTGCGCCGGTAAAACTAAACGCAATATTCTACAGTGATGCGTTTGAGTGTAGCGAGTATAACATAGAGCTACTGTTGCGCCGGTAAAACTAAACGCAATATTCTACAGTGATGCGTTTGAGTGCAGCGAGTATAACATAGAGCTACTGTTGCGCCGGTAAAACTAAACGCAATATTCTACAGTGATGCGTTTGAGTGTAGCGAGTATAACATAGAGCTACTGTTGCGCCGCTAAAACTAAACGCAATATTCTACAGTGATGCGTTTGAGTGTAGCGAGTATAACATAGAGCTACTGTTGCGCCGCTAAAACTAAACGCAATATTCTACAGTGATGCTTTTGAGTGTAGCGAGTACTGTACTGTTGCGCCGCTAAAACTAAACGCAATATTCTACAGTGATGCGTTTGAGTGCAGCGAGTATAACATAGAGCTACTGTTGCGCCGGTAAAACTAAACGCAATATTCTACAGTGATGCGTTTGAGTGTAGCGAGTATAACATAGAGCTACTGTTGCGCCGCTAAAACCAAACGCAATATTCTACAGTGATGCGTTTGAGTGTAGCGAGTATAACATAGAGCTACTGTTGCGCCGCTAAAACCAAACGCAATATTCTACAGTGATGCGTTTGAGTGTAGCGAGTATAACATAGAGCTACTGTTGCGCCGCTAAAACCAAACGCAATATTCTACAGTGATGCGTTTGAGTGTAGCGAGTATAACATAGAGCTACTGTTGCGCCGCTAAAACTAAACGCAATATTCTACAGTGATGCTTTTGAGTGTAGCGAGTACTGTACTGTTGCGCCGCTAAAACTAAACGCAATATTCTACAGTGATGCGTTTGAGTGCAGCGAGTGTAACATAGAGCTACTGTTGCGCCGGTAAAACTAAACGCAATATTCTACAGTGATGCGTTTGAGTGCAGCGAGTGTAACATAGAGCTACTGTTGCGCCGGTAAAACTAAACGCAATATTCTACAGTGATGCGTTTGAGTGTAGCGAGTATAAAATAGAGCTACTGTTGCGCCGCTAAAACTAAACGCAATATTCTACAGTGATGCTTTTGAGTGTAGCGAGTACTGTACTGTTGCGCCGCTAAAACTAAACGCAATATTCTACAGTGATGCGTTTGAGTGCAGCGAGTATAACATAGAGCTACTGTTGCGCCGGTAAAACTAAACGCAATATTCTACAGTGATGCGTTTGAGTGTAGCGAGTATAAAATAGAGCTACTGTTGCGCCGGTAAAACTAAACGCAATATTCTACAGTGATGCGTTTGAGTGTAGCGAGTATAACATAGAGCTACTGTTGCGCCGGTAAAACTAAACGCAATATTCTACAGTGATGCGTTTGAGTGTGGCGAGTATAACATAGAGCTACTGTTGCGCCGCTAAAACTGAACGCAATATTCTACAGTGATGCGTTTGAGTGTAGCGAGTATAACATAGAGCTACTGTTGCGCCGCTAAAACTAAACGCAATATTCTACAGTGATGCTTTTGAGTGTAGCGAGTACTGTACTGTTGCGCCGCTAAAACTAAACGCAATATTCTACAGTGATGCGTTTGAGTGCAGCGAGTGTAACATAGAGCTACTGTTGCGCCGCTAAAACTAAACGCAATATTCTACAGTGATGCGTTTGAGTGTAGCGAGTACTGTACTGTTGCGCCGCTAAAACTAAACGCAATATTCTACAGTGATGCTTTTGAGTGTAGCGAGTACTGTACTGTTGCGCCGCTAAAACTAAACGCAATATTCTACAGTGATGCGTTTGAGTGTAGCGAGTATAACATAGAGCTACTGTTGCGCCGGTAAAACTAAACGCAATATTCTACAGTGATGCGTTTGAGTGTGGCGAGTATAACATAGAGCTACTGTTGCGCCGGTAAAACTAAACGCAATATTCTACAGTGATGCGTTTGAGTGTAGCGAGTATAACATAGAGCTACTGTTGCGCCGCTAAAACTAAACGCAATATTCTACAGTGATGCGTTTGAGTGTAGCGAGTATAACATAGAGCTACTGTTGCGCCGCTAAAACTAAACGCAATATTCTACAGTGATGCTTTTGAGTGTAGCGAGTACTGTACTGTTGCGCCGCTAAAACTAAACGCAATATTCTACAGTGATGCGTTTGAGTGCAGCGAGTATAACATAGAGCTACTGTTGCGCCGGTAAAACTAAACGCAATATTCTACAGTGATGCGTTTGAGTGTAGCGAGTATAACATAGAGCTACTGTTGCGCCGCTAAAACCAAACGCAATATTCTACAGTGATGCGTTTGAGTGTAGCGAGTATAACATAGAGCTACTGTTGCGCCGCTAAAACCAAACGCAATATTCTACAGTGATGCGTTTGAGTGTAGCGAGTATAACATAGAGCTACTGTTGCGCCGCTAAAACCAAACGCAATATTCTACAGTGATGCGTTTGAGTGTAGCGAGTATAACATAGAGCTACTGTTGCGCCGCTAAAACTAAACGCAATATTCTACAGTGATGCTTTTGAGTGTAGCGAGTACTGTACTGTTGCGCCGCTAAAACTAAACGCAATATTCTACAGTGATGCGTTTGAGTGCAGCGAGTGTAACATAGAGCTACTGTTGCGCCGGTAAAACTAAACGCAATATTCTACAGTGATGCGTTTGAGTGTAGCGAGTATAACATAGAGCTCTTGTTGCGCCCCTAAAACTAAACGCAATATTCTACAGTGATGCGTTTGTGTTGCAGCGAGTATAACATAGAGCTACTGTTGCGCCGCTAAAACTAAACGCAATATTCTACAGTGATGCTTTTGAGTGTAGCGAGTACTGTACTGTTGCGCCGCTAAAACTAAACGCAATATTCTACAGTGATGCGTTTGAGTGTAGCGAGTATAACATAGAGCTACTGTTGCGCCGCTAAAACTAAACGCAATATTCTACAGTGATGCGTTTGAGTGCAGCGAGTGTAACATAGAGCTACTGTTGCGCCGGTAAAACTAAACGCAATATTCTACAGTGATGCGTTTGAGTGTAGCGAGTATAACATAGAGCTACTGTTGCGCCGCTAAAACTAAACGCAATATTCTACAGCGATGCGTTTGAGTGTAGCGAGTATAACATAGAGCTACTGTTGCGCCGGTAAAACTAAACGCAATATTCTACAGTGATGCGTTTGAGTGTAGCGAGTATAACATAGAGCTACTGTTGCGCCGCTAAAACTAAACGCAATATTCTACAGTGATGCGTTTGAGTGTAGCGAGTACTGTACTGTTGCGCCGCTAAAACTAAACGCAATATTCTACAGTGATGCTTTTGAGTGTAGCGAGTACTGTACTGTTGCGCCGCTAAAACTAAACGCAATATTCTACAGTGATGCGTTTGAGTGTAGCGAGTATAACATAGAGCTACTGTTGCGCCGGTAAAACTAAACGCAATATTCTACAGTGATGCGTTTGAGTGTGGCGAGTATAACATAGAGCTACTGTTGCGCCGGTAAAACTAAACGCAATATTCTACAGTGATGCGTTTGAGTGTAGCGAGTATAACATAGAGCTACTGTTGCGCCGCTAAAACTAAACGCAATATTCTACAGTGATGCGTTTGAGTGTAGCGAGTATAACATAGAGCTACTGTTGCGCCGCTAAAACTAAACGCAATATTCTACAGTGATGCTTTTGAGTGTAGCGAGTACTGTACTGTTGCGCCGCTAAAACTAAACGCAATATTCTACAGTGATGCGTTTGAGTGCAGCGAGTATAACATAGAGCTACTGTTGCGCCGGTAAAACTAAACGCAATATTCTACAGTGATGCGTTTGAGTGTAGCGAGTATAACATAGAGCTACTGTTGCGCCGCTAAAACCAAACGCAATATTCTACAGTGATGCGTTTGAGTGTAGCGAGTATAACATAGAGCTACTGTTGCGCCGCTAAAACCAAACGCAATATTCTACAGTGATGCGTTTGAGTGTAGCGAGTATAACATAGAGCTACTGTTGCGCCGCTAAAACCAAACGCAATATTCTACAGTGATGCGTTTGAGTGTAGCGAGTATAACATAGAGCTACTGTTGCGCCGCTAAAACTAAACGCAATATTCTACAGTGATGCTTTTGAGTGTAGCGAGTACTGTACTGTTGCGCCGCTAAAACTAATTGCAATATTCTACAGTGATGCGTTTGAGTGTGGCGAGTATAACATAGAGCTACTGTTGCGCCGCTAAAACTAAACGCAATATTCTACAGTGATGCTTTTGAGTGTAGCGAGTACTGTACTGTTGCGCCGCTAAAACTAATTGCAATATTCTACAGTGATGCGTTTGAGTGTGGCGAGTATAACATAGAGCTACTGTTGCGCCCCTAAAACTAAACGCAATATTCTACAGTGATGCGTTTGTGTTGCAGCGAGTATAACATAGAGCTACTGTTGCGCCGCTAAAACTAAACGCAATATTCTACAGTGATGCTTTTGAGTGTAGCGAGTACTGTACTGTTGCGCCGCTAAAACTAAACGCAATATTCTACAGTGATGCGTTTGAGTGTAGCGAGTATAACATAGAGCTACTGTTGCGCCGCTAAAACTAAACGCAATATTCTACAGTGATGCGTTTGAGTGCAGCGAGTGTAACATAGAGCTACTGTTGCGCCGGTAAAACTAAACGCAATATTCTACAGTGATGCGTTTGAGTGTAGCGAGTATAAAATAGAGCTACTGTTGCGCCGGTAAAACTAAACGCAATATTCTACAGTGATGCGTTTGAGTGTAGCGAGTATAACATAGAGCTACTGTTGCGCCGGTAAAACTAAACGCAATATTCTACAGTGATGCGTTTGAGTGTAGCGAGTATAACATAGAGCTACTGTTGCGCCGCTAAAACTAAACGCAATATTCTACAGTGATGCGTTTGAGTGTAGCGAGTATAACATAGAGCTACTGTTGCGCCGCTAAAACTAAACGCAATATTCTACAGTGATGCTTTTGAGTGTAGCGAGTACTGTACTGTTGCGCCGCTAAAACTAAACGCAATATTCTACAGTGATGCGTTTGAGTGCAGCGAGTATAACATAGAGCTACTGTTGCGCCGGTAAAACTAAACGCAATATTCTACAGTGATGCGTTTGAGTGTAGCGAGTATAACATAGAGCTACTGTTGCGCCGCTAAAACCAAACGCAATATTCTACAGTGATGCGTTTGAGTGTAGCGAGTATAACATAGAGCTACTGTTGCGCCGCTAAAACCAAACGCAATATTCTACAGTGATGCGTTTGAGTGTAGCGAGTATAACATAGAGCTACTGTTGCGCCGCTAAAACCAAACGCAATATTCTACAGTGATGCGTTTGAGTGTAGCGAGTATAACATAGAGCTACTGTTGCGCCGCTAAAACTAAACGCAATATTCTACAGTGATGCTTTTGAGTGTAGCGAGTACTGTACTGTTGCGCCGCTAAAACTAAACGCAATATTCTACAGTGATGCGTTTGAGTGCAGCGAGTGTAACATAGAGCTACTGTTGCGCCGGTAAAACTAAACGCAATATTCTACAGTGATGCGTTTGAGTGCAGCGAGTGTAACATAGAGCTACTGTTGCGCCGGTAAAACTAAACGCAATATTCTACAGTGATGCGTTTGAGTGTAGCGAGTATAAAATAGAGCTACTGTTGCGCCGGTAAAACTAAACGCAATATTCTACAGTGATGCTTTTGAGTGTAGCGAGTACTGTACTGTTGCGCCGCTAAAACTAAACGCAATATTCTACAGTGATGCGTTTGAGTGCAGCGAGTATAACATAGAGCTACTGTTGCGCCGGTAAAACTAAACGCAATATTCTACAGTGATGCGTTTGAGTGTAGCGAGTATAACATAGAGCTACTGTTGCGCCGCTAAAACCAAACGCAATATTCTACAGTGATGCGTTTGAGTGTAGCGAGTATACCATAGAGCTACTGTTGCGCCGCTAAAACTAAACGCAATATTCTACAGTGATGCGTTTGAGTGTAGCGAGTATAACATAGAGCTACTGTTGCGCCGCTAAAACTAAACGCAATATTCTACAGTGATGCTTTTGAGTGTAGCGAGTACTGTACTGTTGCGCCGCTAAAACTAAACGCAATATTCTACAGTGATGCGTTTGAGTGTGGCGAGTATAACATAGAGCTACTGTTGCGCCGCTAAAACTAAACGCAATATTCTACAGTGATGCGTTTGAGTGTAGCGAGTATAACATAGAGCTACTGTTGCGCCGCTAAAACTAAACGCAATATTCTACAGTGATGCGTTTGAGTGTAGCGAGTATAACATAGAGCTACTGTTGCGCCGCTAAAACTAAACGCAATATTCTACAGTGATGCTTTTGAGTGTAGCGAGTACTGTACTGTTGCGCCGCTAAAACTAAACGCAATATTCTACAGTGATGCGTTTGAGTGTAGCGAGTATAAAATAGAGCTACTGTTGCGCCGGTAAAACTAAACGCAATATTCTACAGTGATGCGTTTGAGTGTAGCGAGTATAACATAGAGCTACTGTTGCGCCGCTAAAACTAAACGCAATATTCTACAGTGATGCGTTTGAGTGTAGCGAGTATAACATAGAGCTACTGTTGCGCCGCTAAAACTAAACGCAATATTCTACAGTGATGCGTTTGAGTGTAGCGAGTATAAAATAGAGCTACTGTTGCGCCGGTAAAACTAAACGCAATATTCTACAGTGATGCGTTTGAGTGTAGCGAGTATAACATAGAGCTACTGTTGCGCCGGTAAAACTAAACGCAATATTCTACAGTGATGCGTTTGAGTGTGGCGAGTATAACATAGAGCTACTGTTGCGCCGGTAAAACTAAACGCAATATTCTACAGTGATGCGTTTGAGTGTAGCGAGTATAACATAGAGCTACTGTTGCGCCGCTAAAACTAAACGCAATATTCTACAGTGATGCGTTTGAGTGTAGCGAGTACTGTACTGTTGCGCCGCTAAAACTAAACGCAATATTCTACAGTGATGCTTTTGAGTGTAGCGAGTACTGTACTGTTGCGCCGCTAAAACTAAACGCAATATTCTACAGTGATGCGTTTGAGTGTGGCGAGTATAACATAGAGCTACTGTTGCGCCGGTAAAACTAAACGCAATATTCTACAGTGATGCGTTTGAGTGTAGCGAGTATAACATAGAGCTACTGTTGCGCCGCTAAAACTAAACGCAATATTCTACAGTGATGCTTTTGAGTGTAGCGAGTACTGTACTGTTGCGCCGCTAAAACTAAACGCAATATTCTACAGTGATGCGTTTGAGTGTGGCGAGTATAACATAGAGCTACTGTTGCGCCGCTAAAACTAAACGCAATATTCTACAGTGATGCGTTTGAGTGTAGCGAGTATAACATAGAGCTACTGTTGCGCCGCTAAAACTAAACGCAATATTCTACAGTGATGCGTTTGAGTGTAGCGAGTATAAAATAGAGCTACTGTTGCGCCGGTAAAACTAAACGCAATATTCTACAGTGATGCGTTTGAGTGTAGCGAGTATAACATAGAGCTACTGTTGCGCCGGTAAAACTAAACGCAATATTCTACAGTGATGCGTTTGAGTGTGGCGAGTATAACATAGAGCTACTTTCTACAGTGATGCGTTTGAGTGCAGCGAGTATAACATAGAGCTACTGTTGCGCCGCTAAAACTAAACGCAATATTCTACAGTGATGCGTTTGAGTGTAGCGAGTACTGTACTGTTGCGCCGCTAAAACTAAACGCAATATTTTACAGTGATGCGTTTGAGTGTAGCGAGTATAACATAGAGCTACTGTTGCGCCGCTAAAACTAAACGCAATATTCTACAGTGATGCGTTTGAGTGCAGCGAGTATAACATAGAGCTACTGTTGCGCCGGTAAAACTAAACGCAATATTCTACAGTGATGCGTTTGAGTGTAGCGAGTATAACGTAGAGCTACTGTTGCGCCGCTAAAACTAAACGCAATATTCTACAGTGATGCGTTTGAGTGTAACGAGTATAACATAGAGCTACTGTTGCGCCGCTAAAACTGAACGCAATATTCTACAGTGATGCGTTTGAGTGTAGCGAGTATAACATAGAGCTACTGTTGCGCCGCTAAAACTAAACGCAATATTCTACAGTGATGCTTTTGAGTGTAGCGAGTACTGTACTGTTGCGCCGCTAAAACTAAACGCAATATTCTACAGTGATGCGTTTGAGTGCAGCGAGTATAACATAGAGCTACTGTTGCGCCGGTAAAACTAAACGCAATATTCTACAGTGATGCGTTTGAGTGTAGCGAGTATAAAATAGAGCTACTGTTGCGCCGGTAAAACTAAACGCAATATTCTACAGTGATGCGTTTGAGTGTAGCGAGTATAAAATAGAGCTACTGTTGCGCCGGTAAAACTAAACGCAATATTCTACAGTGATGCGTTTGAGTGTAGCGAGTATAACATAGAGCTACTGTTGCGCCGCTAAAACCAAACGCAATATTCTACAGTGATGCGTTTGAGTGTAGCGAGTATAAAATAGAGCTACTGTTGCGCCGGTAAAACTAAACGCAATATTCTACAGTGATGCGTTTGAGTGTAGCGAGTATAACATAGAGCTACTGTTGCGCCGGTAAAACTAAACGCAATATTCTACAGTGATGCGTTTGAGTGTGGCGAGTATAACATAGAGCTACTGTTGCGCCGCTAAAACTGAACGCAATATTCTACAGTGATGCGTTTGAGTGTAGCGAGTATAACATAGAGCTACTGTTGCGCCGCTAAAACTAAACGCAATATTCTACAGTGATGCTTTTGAGTGTAGCGAGTACTGTACTGTTGCGCCGCTAAAACTAAACGCAATATTCTACAGTGATGCGTTTGAGTGCAGCGAGTGTAACATAGAGCTACTGTTGCGCCGCTAAAACTAAACGCAATATTCTACAGTGATGCGTTTGAGTGTAGCGAGTACTGTACTGTTGCGCCGCTAAAACTAAACGCAATATTCTACAGTGATGCTTTTGAGTGTAGCGAGTACTGTACTGTTGCGCCGCTAAAACTAAACGCAATATTCTACAGTGATGCGTTTGAGTGTAGCGAGTATAACATAGAGCTACTGTTGCGCCGGTAAAACTAAACGCAATATTCTACAGTGATGCGTTTGAGTGTGGCGAGTATAACATAGAGCTACTGTTGCGCCGGTAAAACTAAACGCAATATTCTACAGTGATGCGTTTGAGTGTAGCGAGTATAACATAGAGCTACTGTTGCGCCGCTAAAACTAAACGCAATATTCTACAGTGATGCGTTTGAGTGTAGCGAGTATAACATAGAGCTACTGTTGCGCCGCTAAAACTAAACGCAATATTCTACAGTGATGCTTTTGAGTGTAGCGAGTACTGTACTGTTGCGCCGCTAAAACTAAACGCAATATTCTACAGTGATGCGTTTGAGTGCAGCGAGTATAACATAGAGCTACTGTTGCGCCGGTAAAACTAAACGCAATATTCTACAGTGATGCGTTTGAGTGTAGCGAGTATAACATAGAGCTACTGTTGCGCCGCTAAAACCAAACGCAATATTCTACAGTGATGCGTTTGAGTGTAGCGAGTATAACATAGAGCTACTGTTGCGCCGCTAAAACCAAACGCAATATTCTACAGTGATGCGTTTGAGTGTAGCGAGTATAACATAGAGCTACTGTTGCGCCGCTAAAACCAAACGCAATATTCTACAGTGATGCGTTTGAGTGTAGCGAGTATAACATAGAGCTACTGTTGCGCCGCTAAAACTAAACGCAATATTCTACAGTGATGCTTTTGAGTGTAGCGAGTACTGTACTGTTGCGCCGCTAAAACTAAACGCAATATTCTACAGTGATGCGTTTGAGTGCAGCGAGTGTAACATAGAGCTACTGTTGCGCCGGTAAAACTAAACGCAATATTCTACAGTGATGCGTTTGAGTGCAGCGAGTGTAACATAGAGCTACTGTTGCGCCGGTAAAACTAAACGCAATATTCTACAGTGATGCGTTTGAGTGTAGCGAGTATAACATAGAGCTACTGTTGCGCCGGTAAAACTAAACGCAATATTCTACAGTGATGCGTTTGAGTGTGGCGAGTATAACATAGAGCTACTGTTGCGCCGGTAAAACTAAACGCAATATTCTACAGTGATGCGTTTGAGTGTAGCGAGTATAACATAGAGCTACTGTTGCGCCGGTAAAACTAAACGCAATATTCTACAGTGATGCGTTTGAGTGTAGCGAGTATAACATAGAGCTACTGTTGCGCCGGTAAAACTAAACGCAATATTCTACAGTGATGCGTTTGAGTGTGGCGAGTATAACATAGAGCTACTGTTGCGCCGGTAAAACTAAACGCAATATTCTACAGTGATGCGTTTGAGTGTAGCGAGTATAACATAGAGCTACTGTTGCGCCGCTAAAACTAAACGCAATATTCTACAGTGATGCGTTTGAGTGTAGCGAGTATAACATAGAGCTACTGTTGCGCCGCTAAAACTAAACGCAATATTCTACAGTGATGCGTTTGAGTGTAGCGAGTATAACATAGAGCTCTTGTTGCGCCCCTAAAACTAAACGCAATATTCTACAGTGATGCGTTTGTGTTGCAGCGAGTATAACATAGAGCTACTGTTGCGCCGCTAAAACTAAACGCAATATTCTACAGTGATGCTTTTGAGTGTAGCGAGTACTGTACTGTTGCGCCGCTAAAACTAAACGCAATATTCTACAGTGATGCGTTTGAGTGTAGCGAGTATAACATAGAGCTACTGTTGCGCCGCTAAAACTAAACGCAATATTCTACAGTGATGCGTTTGAGTGCAGCGAGTGTAACATAGAGCTACTGTTGCGCCGGTAAAACTAAACGCAATATTCTACAGTGATGCGTTTGAGTGTAGCGAGTATAACATAGAGCTACTGTTGCGCCGCTAAAACTAAACGCAATATTCTACAGCGATGCGTTTGAGTGTAGCGAGTATAACATAGAGCTACTGTTGCGCCGGTAAAACTAAACGCAATATTCTACAGTGATGCGTTTGAGTGTAGCGAGTATAACATAGAGCTACTGTTGCGCCGCTAAAACTAAACGCAATATTCTACAGTGATGCGTTTGAGTGTAGCGAGTACTGTACTGTTGCGCCGCTAAAACTAAACGCAATATTCTACAGTGATGCTTTTGAGTGTAGCGAGTACTGTACTGTTGCGCCGCTAAAACTAAACGCAATATTCTACAGTGATGCGTTTGAGTGTAGCGAGTATAACATAGAGCTACTGTTGCGCCGGTAAAACTAAACGCAATATTCTACAGTGATGCGTTTGAGTGTGGCGAGTATAACATAGAGCTACTGTTGCGCCGGTAAAACTAAACGCAATATTCTACAGTGATGCGTTTGAGTGTAGCGAGTATAACATAGAGCTACTGTTGCGCCGCTAAAACTAAACGCAATATTCTACAGTGATGCGTTTGAGTGTAGCGAGTATAACATAGAGCTACTGTTGCGCCGCTAAAACTAAACGCAATATTCTACAGTGATGCTTTTGAGTGTAGCGAGTACTGTACTGTTGCGCCGCTAAAACTAAACGCAATATTCTACAGTGATGCGTTTGAGTGCAGCGAGTATAACATAGAGCTACTGTTGCGCCGGTAAAACTAAACGCAATATTCTACAGTGATGCGTTTGAGTGTAGCGAGTATAACATAGAGCTACTGTTGCGCCGCTAAAACCAAACGCAATATTCTACAGTGATGCGTTTGAGTGTAGCGAGTATAACATAGAGCTACTGTTGCGCCGCTAAAACCAAACGCAATATTCTACAGTGATGCGTTTGAGTGTAGCGAGTATAACATAGAGCTACTGTTGCGCCGCTAAAACCAAACGCAATATTCTACAGTGATGCGTTTGAGTGTAGCGAGTATAACATAGAGCTACTGTTGCGCCGCTAAAACTAAACGCAATATTCTACAGTGATGCTTTTGAGTGTAGCGAGTACTGTACTGTTGCGCCGCTAAAACTAATTGCAATATTCTACAGTGATGCGTTTGAGTGTGGCGAGTATAACATAGAGCTACTGTTGCGCCGCTAAAACTAAACGCAATATTCTACAGTGATGCTTTTGAGTGTAGCGAGTACTGTACTGTTGCGCCGCTAAAACTAATTGCAATATTCTACAGTGATGCGTTTGAGTGTGGCGAGTATAACATAGAGCTACTGTTGCGCCCCTAAAACTAAACGCAATATTCTACAGTGATGCGTTTGTGTTGCAGCGAGTATAACATAGAGCTACTGTTGCGCCGCTAAAACTAAACGCAATATTCTACAGTGATGCTTTTGAGTGTAGCGAGTACTGTACTGTTGCGCCGCTAAAACTAAACGCAATATTCTACAGTGATGCGTTTGAGTGTAGCGAGTATAACATAGAGCTACTGTTGCGCCGCTAAAACTAAACGCAATATTCTACAGTGATGCGTTTGAGTGCAGCGAGTGTAACATAGAGCTACTGTTGCGCCGGTAAAACTAAACGCAATATTCTACAGTGATGCGTTTGAGTGTAGCGAGTATAAAATAGAGCTACTGTTGCGCCGGTAAAACTAAACGCAATATTCTACAGTGATGCGTTTGAGTGTAGCGAGTATAACATAGAGCTACTGTTGCGCCGGTAAAACTAAACGCAATATTCTACAGTGATGCGTTTGAGTGTAGCGAGTATAACATAGAGCTACTGTTGCGCCGCTAAAACTAAACGCAATATTCTACAGTGATGCGTTTGAGTGTAGCGAGTATAACATAGAGCTACTGTTGCGCCGCTAAAACTAAACGCAATATTCTACAGTGATGCTTTTGAGTGTAGCGAGTACTGTACTGTTGCGCCGCTAAAACTAAACGCAATATTCTACAGTGATGCGTTTGAGTGCAGCGAGTATAACATAGAGCTACTGTTGCGCCGGTAAAACTAAACGCAATATTCTACAGTGATGCGTTTGAGTGTAGCGAGTATAACATAGAGCTACTGTTGCGCCGCTAAAACCAAACGCAATATTCTACAGTGATGCGTTTGAGTGTAGCGAGTATAACATAGAGCTACTGTTGCGCCGCTAAAACCAAACGCAATATTCTACAGTGATGCGTTTGAGTGTAGCGAGTATAACATAGAGCTACTGTTGCGCCGCTAAAACCAAACGCAATATTCTACAGTGATGCGTTTGAGTGTAGCGAGTATAACATAGAGCTACTGTTGCGCCGCTAAAACTAAACGCAATATTCTACAGTGATGCTTTTGAGTGTAGCGAGTACTGTACTGTTGCGCCGCTAAAACTAAACGCAATATTCTACAGTGATGCGTTTGAGTGCAGCGAGTGTAACATAGAGCTACTGTTGCGCCGGTAAAACTAAACGCAATATTCTACAGTGATGCGTTTGAGTGCAGCGAGTGTAACATAGAGCTACTGTTGCGCCGGTAAAACTAAACGCAATATTCTACAGTGATGCGTTTGAGTGTAGCGAGTATAAAATAGAGCTACTGTTGCGCCGGTAAAACTAAACGCAATATTCTACAGTGATGCTTTTGAGTGTAGCGAGTACTGTACTGTTGCGCCGCTAAAACTAAACGCAATATTCTACAGTGATGCGTTTGAGTGCAGCGAGTATAACATAGAGCTACTGTTGCGCCGGTAAAACTAAACGCAATATTCTACAGTGATGCGTTTGAGTGTAGCGAGTATAACATAGAGCTACTGTTGCGCCGCTAAAACCAAACGCAATATTCTACAGTGATGCGTTTGAGTGTAGCGAGTATACCATAGAGCTACTGTTGCGCCGCTAAAACTAAACGCAATATTCTACAGTGATGCGTTTGAGTGTAGCGAGTATAACATAGAGCTACTGTTGCGCCGCTAAAACTAAACGCAATATTCTACAGTGATGCTTTTGAGTGTAGCGAGTACTGTACTGTTGCGCCGCTAAAACTAAACGCAATATTCTACAGTGATGCGTTTGAGTGTGGCGAGTATAACATAGAGCTACTGTTGCGCCGCTAAAACTAAACGCAATATTCTACAGTGATGCGTTTGAGTGTAGCGAGTATAACATAGAGCTACTGTTGCGCCGCTAAAACTAAACGCAATATTCTACAGTGATGCGTTTGAGTGTAGCGAGTATAACATAGAGCTACTGTTGCGCCGCTAAAACTAAACGCAATATTCTACAGTGATGCTTTTGAGTGTAGCGAGTACTGTACTGTTGCGCCGCTAAAACTAAACGCAATATTCTACAGTGATGCGTTTGAGTGTAGCGAGTATAAAATAGAGCTACTGTTGCGCCGGTAAAACTAAACGCAATATTCTACAGTGATGCGTTTGAGTGTAGCGAGTATAACATAGAGCTACTGTTGCGCCGCTAAAACTAAACGCAATATTCTACAGTGATGCGTTTGAGTGTAGCGAGTATAAAATAGAGCTACTGTTGCGCCGGTAAAACTAAACGCAATATTCTACAGTGATGCGTTTGAGTGTAGCGAGTATAACATAGAGCTACTGTTGCGCCGGTAAAACTAAACGCAATATTCTACAGTGATGCGTTTGAGTGTGGCGAGTATAACATAGAGCTACTGTTGCGCCGGTAAAACTAAACGCAATATTCTACAGTGATGCGTTTGAGTGTAGCGAGTATAACATAGAGCTACTGTTGCGCCGCTAAAACTAAACGCAATATTCTACAGTGATGCGTTTGAGTGTAGCGAGTACTGTACTGTTGCGCCGCTAAAACTAAACGCAATATTCTACAGTGATGCTTTTGAGTGTAGCGAGTACTGTACTGTTGCGCCGCTAAAACTAAACGCAATATTCTACAGTGATGCGTTTGAGTGTGGCGAGTATAACATAGAGCTACTGTTGCGCCGGTAAAACTAAACGCAATATTCTACAGTGATGCGTTTGAGTGTAGCGAGTATACCATAGAGCTACTGTTGCGCCGCTAAAACTAAACGCAATATTCTACAGTGATGCGTTTGAGTAAAGCGAGTACTGTACTGTTGCGCCGCTAAAACTAAACGCAATATTTTACAGTGATGCGTTTGAGTGTAGCGAGTATAACATAGAGCTACTGTTGCGCCGCTAAAACTAAACGCAATATTCTACAGTGATGCGTTTGAGTGCAGCGAGTATAACATAGAGCTACTGTTGCGCCGGTAAAACTAAACGCAATATTCTACAGTGATGCGTTTGAGTGTAGCGAGTATAACGTAGAGCTACTGTTGCGCCGCTAAAACTAAACGCAATATTCTACAGTGATGCGTTTGAGTGTAGCGAGTATAACATAGAGCTACTGTTGCGCCGCTAAAACTGAACGCAATATTCTACAGTGATGCGTTTGAGTGTAGCGAGTATAACATAGAGCTACTGTTGCGCCGCTAAAACTAAACGCAATATTCTACAGTGATGCTTTTGAGTGTAGCGAGTACTGTACTGTTGCGCCGCTAAAACTAAACGCAATATTCTACAGTGATGCGTTTGAGTGCAGCGAGTATAACATAGAGCTACTGTTGCGCCGGTAAAACTAAACGCAATATTCTACAGTGATGCGTTTGAGTGTAGCGAGTATAACATAGAGCTACTGTTGCGCCGGTAAAACTAAACGCAATATTCTACAGTGATGCGTTTGAGTGTAGCGAGTATAACATAGAGCTACTGTTGCGCCGCTAAAACCAAACGCAATATTCTACAGTGATGCGTTTGAGTGTAGCGAGTATAACATAGAGCTACTGTTGCGCCGCTAAAACCAAACGCAATATTCTACAGTGATGCGTTTGAGTGTAGCGAGTATAACATAGAGCTACTGTTGCGCCGCTAAAACCAAACGCAATATTCTACAGTGATGCGTTTGAGTGTAGCGAGTATAACATAGAGCTACTGTTGCGCCGCTAAAACTAAACGCAATATTCTACAGTGATGCTTTTGAGTGTAGCGAGTACTGTACTGTTGCGCCGCTAAAACTAAACGCAATATTCTACAGTGATGCGTTTGAGTGCAGCGAGTGTAACATAGAGCTACTGTTGCGCCGGTAAAACTAAACGCAATATTCTACAGTGATGCGTTTGAGTGTAGCGAGTATAAAATAGAGCTACTGTTGCGCCGGTAAAACTAAACGCAATATTCTACAGTGATGCGTTTGAGTGTAGCGAGTATAAAATAGAGCTACTGTTGCGCCGGTAAAACTAAACGCAATATTCTACAGTGATGCGTTTGAGTGTGGCGAGTATAACATAGAGCTACTGTTGCGCCGGTAAAACTAAACGCAATATTCTACAGTGATGCGTTTGAGTGTAGCGAGTATAACATAGAGCTACTGTTGCGCCGCTAAAACTAAACGCAATATTCTACAGTGATGCGTTTGAGTGTAGCGAGTACTGTACTGTTGCGCCGCTAAAACTAAACGCAATATTCTACAGTGATGCGTTTGAGTGTAGCGAGTATAACATAGAGCTACTGTTGCGCCGGTAAAACTAAACGCAATATTCTACAGTGATGCGTTTGAGTGTGGCGAGTATAACATAGAGCTACTGTTGCGCCGGTAAAACTAAACGCAATATTCTACAGTGATGCGTTTGAGTGTGGCGAGTATAACATAGAGCTACTGTTGCGCCGGTAAAACTAAACGCAATATTCTACAGTGATGCGTTTGAGTGTAGCGAGTATAACATAGAGCTACTGTTGCGCCGCTAAAACTAAACGCAATATTCTACAGTGATGCGTTTGAGTGTAGCGAGTACTGTACTGTTGCGCCGCTAAAACTAAACGCAATATTCTACAGTGATGCTTTTGAGTGTAGCGAGTACTGTACTGTTGCGCCGCTAAAACTAAACGCAATATTCTACAGTGATGCGTTTGAGTGTGGCGAGTATAACATAGAGCTACTGTTGCGCCGGTAAAACTAAACGCAATATTCTACAGTGATGCGTTTGAGTGTAGCGAGTATACCATAGAGCTACTGTTGCGCCGCTAAAACTAAACGCAATATTCTACAGTGATGCGTTTGAGTGTAGCGAGTATAACATAGAGCTACTGTTGCGCCGCTAAAACTAAACGCAATATTCTACAGTGATGCTTTTGAGTGTAGCGAGTACTGTACTGTTGCGCCGCTAAAACTAAACGCAATATTCTACAGTGATGCGTTTGAGTGTGGCGAGTATAACATAGAGCTACTGTTGCGCCGCTAAAACTAAACGCAATATTCTACAGTGATGCGTTTGAGTGTAGCGAGTATAACATAGAGCTACTGTTGCGCCGCTAAAACTAAACGCAATATTCTACAGTGATGCGTTTGAGTGTAGCGAGTATAAAATAGAGCTACTGTTGCGCCGGTAAAACTAAACGCAATATTCTACAGTGATGCGTTTGAGTGTAGCGAGTATAACATAGAGCTACTGTTGCGCCGGTAAAACTAAACGCAATATTCTACAGTGATGCGTTTGAGTGTAGCGAGTACTGTACTGTTGCGCCGCTAAAACTAAACGCAATATTCTACAGTGATGCTTTTGAGTGTAGCGAGTACTGTACTGTTGCGCCGCTAAAACTAAACGCAATATTCTACAGTGATGCGTTTGAGTGTAGCGAGTATAACATAGAGCTACTGTTGCGCCGGTAAAACTTAACGCAATATTCTACAGTGATGCGTTTGAGTGCAGCGAGTATAACATAGAGCTACTGATGCGCCGGTAAAACTAAACGCAATATTCTACAGTTATGCGTTTGAGTGTAGCGAGTATAACATAGAGCTACTGTTGCGCTGCTAAAACTAAACGCAATATTCTACAGTGATGCTTTTGAGTGTAGCGAGTACTGTACTGTTGCGCCGCTAAAACTAAACGCAATATTCTACAGTGATGCGTTTGAGTGCAGCGAGTATAACATAGAGCTACTGTTGCGCCGGTAAAACTAAACGCAATATTCTACAGTGATGCGTTTGAGTGTAGCGAGTATAAAATAGAGCTACTGTTGCGCCGGTAAAACTAAACGCAATATTCTACAGTGATGCGTTTGAGTGTAGCGAGTATAACATAGAGCTACTGTTGCGCCGGTAAAACTAAACGCAATATTCTACAGTGATGCGTTTGAGTGTGGCGAGTATAACATAGAGCTACTGTTGCGCCGGTAAAACTAAACGCAATATTCTACAGTGATGCGTTTGAGTGTAGCGAGTATAACATAGAGCTACTGTTGCGCCGCTAAAACCAAACGCAATATTCTACAGTGATGCGTTTGAGTGTAGCGAGTATAACATAGAGCTACTGTTGCGCCGCTAAAACTAAACGCAATATTCTACAGTGATGCTTTTGAGTGTAGCGAGTACTGTACTGTTGCGCCGCTAAAACTAAACGCAATATTCTACAGTGATGCGTTTGAGTGCAGCGAGTGTAACATAGAGCTACTGTTGCGCCGGTAAAACTAAACGCAATATTCTACAGTGATGCGTTTGAGTGCAGCGAGTGTAACATAGAGCTACTGTTGCGCCGGTAAAACTAAACGCAATATTCTACAGTGATGCGTTTGAGTGTAGCGAGTATAAAATAGAGCTACTGTTGCGCCGGTAAAACTAAACGCAATATTCTACAGTGATGCGTTTGAGTGTAGCGAGTATAACATAGAGCTACTGTTGCGCCGCTAAAACTAAACGCAATATTCTACAGTGATGCGTTTGAGTGTAGCGAGTATAACATAGAGCTACTGTTGCGCCGCTAAAACTAAACGCAATATTCTACAGTGATGCTTTTGAGTGTAGCGAGTACTGTACTGTTGCGCCGCTAAAACTAAACGCAATATTCTACAGTGATGCGTTTGAGTGCAGCGAGTATAACATAGAGCTACTGTTGCGCCGGTAAAACTAAACGCAATATTCTACAGTGATGCGTTTGAGTGTAGCGAGTATAACATAGAGCTACTGTTGCGCCGCTAAAACCAAACGCAATATTCTACAGTGATGCGTTTGAGTGTAGCGAGTATAACATAGAGCTACTGTTGCGCCGCTAAAACCAAACGCAATATTCTACAGTGATGCGTTTGAGTGTAGCGAGTATAACATAGAGCTACTGTTGCGCCGCTAAAACTAAACGCAATATTCTACAGTGATGCGTTTGAGTGCAGCGAGTGTAACATAGAGCTACTGTTGCGCCGGTAAAACTAAACGCAATATTCTACAGTGATGCGTTTGAGTGCAGCGAGTGTAACATAGAGCTACTGTTGCGCCGGTAAAACTAAACGCAATATTCTACAGTGATGCGTTTGAGTGTAGCGAGTATAAAATAGAGCTACTGTTGCGCCGGTAAAACTAAACGCAATATTCTACAGTGATGCGTTTGAGTGTAGCGAGTATAACATAGAGCTACTGTTGCGCCGGTAAAACTAAACGCAATATTCTACAGTGATGCGTTTGAGTGTAGCGAGTATAACATAGAGCTACTGTTGCGCCGCTAAAACCAAACGCAATATTCTACAGTGATGCGTTTGAGTGTAGCGAGTATAACATAGAGCTACTGTTGCGCCGCTAAAACCAAACGCAATATTCAACAGTGATGCGTTTGAGTGTAGCGAGTATAACATAGAGCTACTGTTGCGCCGCTAAAACCAAACGCAATATTCTACAGTGATGCGTTTGAGTGTAGCGAGTATAACATAGAGCTACTGTTGCGCCGCTAAAACTAAACGCAATATTCTACAGTGATGCTTTTGAGTGTAGCGAGTACTGTACTGTTGCGCCGCTAAAACTAAACGCAATATTCTACAGTGATGCGTTTGAGTGCAGCGAGTGTAACATAGAGCTACTGTTGCGCCGGTAAAACTAAACGCAATATTCTACAGTGATGCGTTTGAGTGTAGCGAGTATAAAATAGAGCTACTGTTGCGCCGGTAAAACTAAACGCAATATTCTACAGTGATGCGTTTGAGTGTAGCGAGTATAACATAGAGCTACTGTTGCGCCGGTAAAACTAAACGCAATATTCTACAGTGATGCGTTTGAGTGTGGCGAGTATAACATAGAGCTACTGTTGCGCCGGTAAAACTAAACGCAATATTCTACAGTGATGCGTTTGAGTGTAGCGAGTATAACATAGAGCTACTGTTGCGCCGCTAAAACTAAACGCAATATTCTACAGTGATGCGTTTGAGTGTAGCGAGTATAACATAGAGCTACTGTTGCGCCGCTAAAACTAAACGCAATATTCTACAGTGATGCGTTTGAGTGTAGCGAGTATAACATAGAGCTCTTGTTGCGCCCCTAAAACTAAACGCAATATTCTACAGTGATGCGTTTGTGTTGCAGCGAGTATAACATAGAGCTACTGTTGCGCCGCTAAAACTAAACGCAATATTCTACAGTGATGCTTTTGAGTGTAGCGAGTACTGTACTGTTGCGCCGCTAAAACTAAACGCAATATTCTACAGTGATGCGTTTGAGTGTAGCGAGTATAACATAGAGCTACTGTTGCGCCGCTAAAACTAAACGCAATATTCTACAGTGATGCGTTTGAGTGCAGCGAGTGTAACATAGAGCTACTGTTGCGCCGGTAAAACTAAACGCAATATTCTACAGTGATGCGTTTGAGTGTAGCGAGTATAACATAGAGCTACTGTTGCGCCGCTAAAACTAAACGCAATATTCTACAGCGATGCGTTTGAGTGTAGCGAGTATAACATAGAGCTACTGTTGCGCCGGTAAAACTAAACGCAATATTCTACAGTGATGCGTTTGAGTGCAGCGAGTATAACATAGAGCTACTGTTGCGCCGCTAAAACTAAACGCAATATTCTACAGTGATGCGTTTGAGTGTAGCGAGTACTGTACTGTTGCGCCGCTAAAACTAAACGCAATATTCTACAGTGATGCTTTTGAGTGTAGCGAGTACTGTACTGTTGCGCCGCTAAAACTAAACGCAATATTCTACAGTGATGCGTTTGAGTGTAGCGAGTATAACATAGAGCTACTGTTGCGCCGGTAAAACTAAACGCAATATTCTACAGTGATGCGTTTGAGTGTGGCGAGTATAACATAGAGCTACTGTTGCGCCGGTAAAACTAAACGCAATATTCTACAGTGATGCGTTTGAGTGTAGCGAGTATAACATAGAGCTACTGTTGCGCCGCTAAAACTAAACGCAATATTCTACAGTGATGCGTTTGAGTGTAGCGAGTATAACATAGAGCTACTGTTGCGCCGCTAAAACTAAACGCAATATTCTACAGTGATGCTTTTGAGTGTAGCGAGTACTGTACTGTTGCGCCGCTAAAACTAAACGCAATATTCTACAGTGATGCGTTTGAGTGCAGCGAGTATAACATAGAGCTACTGTTGCGCCGGTAAAACTAAACGCAATATTCTACAGTGATGCGTTTGAGTGTAGCGAGTATAACATAGAGCTACTGTTGCGCCGCTAAAACCAAACGCAATATTCTACAGTGATGCGTTTGAGTGTAGCGAGTATAACATAGAGCTACTGTTGCGCCGCTAAAACCAAACGCAATATTCTACAGTGATGCGTTTGAGTGTAGCGAGTATAACATAGAGCTACTGTTGCGCCGCTAAAACCAAACGCAATATTCTACAGTGATGCGTTTGAGTGTAGCGAGTATAACATAGAGCTACTGTTGCGCCGCTAAAACTAAACGCAATATTCTACAGTGATGCTTTTGAGTGTAGCGAGTACTGTACTGTTGCGCCGCTAAAACTAAACGCAATATTCTACAGTGATGCGTTTGAGTGCAGCGAGTGTAACATAGAGCTACTGTTGCGCCGGTAAAACTAAACGCAATATTCTACAGTGATGCGTTTGAGTGCAGCGAGTGTAACATAGAGCTACTGTTGCGCCGGTAAAACTAAACGCAATATTCTACAGTGATGCGTTTGAGTGTAGCGAGTATAAAATAGAGCTACTGTTGCGCCGGTAAAACTAAACGCAATATTCTACAGTGATGCGTTTGAGTGTAGCGAGTATAACATAGAGCTACTGTTGCGCCGCTAAAACTAAACGCAATATTCTACAGTGATGCGTTTGAGTGTAGCGAGTATAACATAGAGCTACTGTTGCGCCGCTAAAACTAAACGCAATATTCTACAGTGATGCGTTTGAGTGTAGCGAGTATAACATAGAGCTACTGTTGCGCCCCTAAAACTAAACGCAATATTCTACAGTGATGCGTTTGTGTTGCAGCGAGTATAACATAGAGCTACTGTTGCGCCGCTAAAACTAAACGCAATATTCTACAGTGATGCTTTTGAGTGTAGCGAGTACTGTACTGTTGCGCCGCTAAAACTAAACGCAATATTCTACAGTGATGCGTTTGAGTGTAGCGAGTATAACATAGAGCTACTGTTGCGCCGCTAAAACTAAACGCAATATTCTACAGTGATGCGTTTGAGTGCAGCGAGTGTAACATAGAGCTACTGTTGCGCCGGTAAAACTAAACGCAATATTCTACAGTGATGCGTTTGAGTGTAGCGAGTATAAAATAGAGCTACTGTTGCGCCGGTAAAACTAAACGCAATATTCTACAGTGATGCGTTTGAGTGTAGCGAGTATAACATAGAGCTACTGTTGCGCCGGTAAAACTAAACGCAATATTCTACAGTGATGCGTTTGAGTGTAGCGAGTATAACATAGAGCTACTGTTGCGCCGCTAAAACTAAACGCAATATTCTACAGTGATGCGTTTGAGTGTAGCGAGTATAACATAGAGCTACTGTTGCGCCGCTAAAACTAAACGCAATATTCTACAGTGATGCTTTTGAGTGTAGCGAGTACTGTACTGTTGCGCCGCTAAAACTAAACGCAATATTCTACAGTGATGCGTTTGAGTGCAGCGAGTATAACATAGAGCTACTGTTGCGCCGGTAAAACTAAACGCAATATTCTACAGTGATGCGTTTGAGTGTAGCGAGTATAACATAGAGCTACTGTTGCGCCGCTAAAACCAAACGCAATATTCTACAGTGATGCGTTTGAGTGTAGCGAGTATAACATAGAGCTACTGTTGCGCCGCTAAAACCAAACGCAATATTCTACAGTGATGCGTTTGAGTGTAGCGAGTATAACATAGAGCTACTGTTGCGCCGCTAAAACCAAACGCAATATTCTACAGTGATGCGTTTGAGTGTAGCGAGTATAACATAGAGCTACTGTTGCGCCGCTAAAACTAAACGCAATATTCTACAGTGATGCTTTTGAGTGTAGCGAGTACTGTACTGTTGCGCCGCTAAAACTAAACGCAATATTCTACAGTGATGCGTTTGAGTGCAGCGAGTGTAACATAGAGCTACTGTTGCGCCGGTAAAACTAAACGCAATATTCTACAGTGATGCGTTTGAGTGCAGCGAGTGTAACATAGAGCTACTATTGCGCCGGTAAAACTAAACGCAATATTCTACAGTGATGCGTTTGAGTGTAGCGAGTATAAAATAGAGCTACTGTTGCGCCGGTAAAACTAAACGCAATATTCTACAGTGATGCGTTTGAGTGTAGCGAGTATAACATAGAGCTACTGTTGCGCCGCTAAAACTAAACGCAATATTCTACAGTGATGCTTTTGAGTGTAGCGAGTACTGTACTGTTGCGCCGCTAAAACTAAACGCAATATTCTACAGTGATGCGTTTGAGTGCAGCGAGTATAACATAGAGCTACTGTTGCGCCGGTAAAACTAAACGCAATATTCTACAGTGATGCGTTTGAGTGTAGCGAGTATAACATAGAGCTACTGTTGCGCCGCTAAAACCAAACGCAATATTCTACAGTGATGCGTTTGAGTGTAGCGAGTATACCATAGAGCTACTGTTGCGCCGCTAAAACTAAACGCAATATTCTACAGTGATGCGTTTGAGTGTAGCGAGTATAACATAGAGCTACTGTTGCGCCGCTAAAACTAAACGCAATATTCTACAGTGATGCTTTTGAGTGTAGCGAGTACTGTACTGTTGCGCCGCTAAAACTAAACGCAATATTCTACAGTGATGCGTTTGAGTGTGGCGAGTATAACATAGAGCTACTGTTGCGCCGCTAAAACTAAACGCAATATTCTACAGTGATGCGTTTGAGTGTAGCGAGTATAACATAGAGCTACTGTTGCGCCGCTAAAACTAAACGCAATATTCTACAGTGATGCGTTTGAGTGTAGCGAGTATAACATAGAGCTACTGTTGCGCCGCTAAAACTAAACGCAATATTCTACAGTGATGCTTTTGAGTGTAGCGAGTACTGTACTGTTGCGCCGCTAAAACTAAACGCAATATTCTACAGTGATGCGTTTGAGTGTAGCGAGTATAAAATAGAGCTACTGTTGCGCCGGTAAAACTAAACGCAATATTCTACAGTGATGCGTTTGAGTGTAGCGAGTATAACATAGAGCTACTGTTGCGCCGCTAAAACTAAACGCAATATTCTACAGTGATGCGTTTGAGTGTAGCGAGTATAACATAGAGCTACTGTTGCGCCGCTAAAACTAAACGCAATATTCTACAGTGATGCGTTTGAGTGTAGCGAGTATAAAATAGAGCTACTGTTGCGCCGGTAAAACTAAACGCAATATTCTACAGTGATGCGTTTGAGTGTAGCGAGTATAACATAGAGCTACTGTTGCGCCGGTAAAACTAAACGCAATATTCTACAGTGATGCGTTTGAGTGTGGCGAGTATAACATAGAGCTACTGTTGCGCCGGTAAAACTAAACGCAATATTCTACAGTGATGCGTTTGAGTGTAGCGAGTATAACATAGAGCTACTGTTGCGCCGCTAAAACTAAACGCAATATTCTACAGTGATGCGTTTGAGTGTAGCGAGTACTGTACTGTTGCGCCGCTAAAACTAAACGCAATATTCTACAGTGATGCTTTTGAGTGTAGCGAGTACTGTACTGTTGCGCCGCTAAAACTAAACGCAATATTCTACAGTGATGCGTTTGAGTGTGGCGAGTATAACATAGAGCTACTGTTGCGCCGGTAAAACTAAACGCAATATTCTACAGTGATGCGTTTGAGTGTAGCGAGTATACCATAGAGCTACTGTTGCGCCGCTAAAACTAAACGCAATATTCTACAGTGATGCGTTTGAGTGTAGCGAGTATAACATAGAGCTACTGTTGCGCCGCTAAAACTAAACGCAATATTCTACAGTGATGCTTTTGAGTGTAGCGAGTACTGTACTGTTGCGCCGCTAAAACTAAACGCAATATTCTACAGTGATGCGTTTGAGTGTGGCGAGTATAACATAGAGCTACTGTTGCGCCGCTAAAACTAAACGCAATATTCTACAGTGATGCGTTTGAGTGTAGCGAGTATAACATAGAGCTACTGTTGCGCCGCTAAAACTAAACGCAATATTCTACAGTGATGCGTTTGAGTGTAGCGAGTATAAAATAGAGCTACTGTTGCGCCGGTAAAACTAAACGCAATATTCTACAGTGATGCGTTTGAGTGTAGCGAGTATAACATAGAGCTACTGTTGCGCCGGTAAAACTAAACGCAATATTCTACAGTGATGCGTTTGAGTGTGGCGAGTATAACATAGAGCTACTTTCTACAGTGATGCGTTTGAGTGCAGCGAGTATAACATAGAGCTACTGTTGCGCCGCTAAAACTAAACGCAATATTCTACAGTGATGCGTTTGAGTAAAGCGAGTACTGTACTGTTGCGCCGCTAAAACTAAACGCAATATTTTACAGTGATGCGTTTGAGTGTAGCGAGTATAACATAGAGCTACTGTTGCGCCGCTAAAACTAAACGCAATATTCTACAGTGATGCGTTTGAGTGCAGCGAGTATAACATAGAGCTACTGTTGCGCCGGTAAAACTAAACGCAATATTCTACAGTGATGCGTTTGAGTGTAGCGAGTATAACGTAGAGCTACTGTTGCGCCGCTAAAACTAAACGCAATATTCTACAGTGATGCGTTTGAGTGTAGCGAGTATAACATAGAGCTACTGTTGCGCCGCTAAAACTGAACGCAATATTCTACAGTGATGCGTTTGAGTGTAGCGAGTATAACATAGAGCTACTGTTGCGCCGCTAAAACTAAACGCAATATTCTACAGTGATGCTTTTGAGTGTAGCGAGTACTGTACTGTTGCGCCGCTAAAACTAAACGCAATATTCTACAGTGATGCGTTTGAGTGCAGCGAGTATAACATAGAGCTACTGTTGCGCCGGTAAAACTAAACGCAATATTCTACAGTGATGCGTTTGAGTGTAGCGAGTATAAAATAGAGCTACTGTTGCGCCGGTAAAACTAAACGCAATATTCTACAGTGATGCGTTTGAGTGTAGCGAGTATAACATAGAGCTACTGTTGCGCCGGTAAAACTAAACGCAATATTCTACAGTGATGCGTTTGAGTGTGGCGAGTATAACATAGAGCTACTGTTGCGCCGCTAAAACTGAACGCAATATTCTACAGTGATGCGTTTGAGTGTAGCGAGTATAACATAGAGCTACTGTTGCGCCGCTAAAACTAAACGCAATATTCTACAGTGATGCTTTTGAGTGTAGCGAGTACTGTACTGTTGCGCCGCTAAAACTAAACGCAATATTCTACAGTGATGCGTTTGAGTGCAGCGAGTGTAACATAGAGCTACTGTTGCGCCGCTAAAACTAAACGCAATATTCTACAGTGATGCGTTTGAGTGTAGCGAGTACTGTACTGTTGCGCCGCTAAAACTAAACGCAATATTCTACAGTGATGCTTTTGAGTGTAGCGAGTACTGTACTGTTGCGCCGCTAAAACTAAACGCAATATTCTACAGTGATGCGTTTGAGTGTAGCGAGTATAACATAGAGCTACTGTTGCGCCGGTAAAACTAAACGCAATATTCTACAGTGATGCGTTTGAGTGTGGCGAGTATAACATAGAGCTACTGTTGCGCCGCTAAAACTAAACGCAATATTCTACAGTGATGCGTTTGAGTGCAGCGAGTATAACATAGAGCTACTGTTGCGCCGGTAAAACTAAACGCAATATTCTACAGTGATGCGTTTGAGTGTAGCGAGTATAACATAGAGCTACTGTTGCGCCGCTAAAACCAAACGCAATATTCTACAGTGATGCGTTTGAGTGTAGCGAGTACTGTACTGTTGCGCCGCTAAAACTAAACGCAATATTCTACAGTGATGCGTTTGAGTGCAGCGAGTATAACATAGAGCTACTGTTGCGCCGGTAAAACTAAACGCAATATTCTACAGTGATGCGTTTGAGTGTAGCGAGTATAACATAGAGCTACTGTTGCGCCGCTAAAACCAAACGCAATATTCTACAGTGATGCGTTTGAGTGTAGCGAGTATAACATAGAGCTACTGTTGCGCCGCTAAAACCAAACGCAATATTCTACAGTGATGCGTTTGAGTGTAGCGAGTATAACATAGAGCTACTGTTGCGCCGCTAAAACCAAACGCAATATTCTACAGTGATGCGTTTGAGTGTAGCGAGTATAACATAGAGCTACTGTTGCGCCGCTAAAACTAAACGCAATATTCTACAGTGATGCTTTTGAGTGTAGCGAGTACTGTACTGTTGCGCCGCTAAAACTAAACGCAATATTCTACAGTGATGCGTTTGAGTGCAGCGAGTGTAACATAGAGCTACTGTTGCGCCGGTAAAACTAAACGCAATATTCTACAGTGATGCGTTTGAGTGCAGCGAGTGTAACATAGAGCTACTGTTGCGCCGGTAAAACTAAACGCAATATTCTACAGTGATGCGTTTGAGTGTAGCGAGTATAAAATAGAGCTACTGTTGCGCCGGTAAAACTAAACGCAATATTCTACAGTGATGCGTTTGAGTGTAGCGAGTATAACATAGAGCTACTGTTGCGCCGCTAAAACTAAACGCAATATTCTACAGTGATGCGTTTGAGTGTAGCGAGTATAACATAGAGCTACTGTTGCGCCGGTAAAACTAAACGCAATATTCTACAGTGATGCGTTTGAGTGCAGCGAGTGTAACATAGAGCTACTGTTGCGCCGGTAAAACTAAACGCAATATTCTACAGTGATGCGTTTGAGTGTAGCGAGTATAAAATAGAGCTACTGTTGCGCCGGTAAAACTAAACGCAATATTCTACAGTGATGCGTTTGAGTGTAGCGAGTATAACATAGAGCTACTGTTGCGCCGCTAAAACTAAACGCAATATTCTACAGTGATGCGTTTGAGTGTAGCGAGTATAACATAGAGCTACTGTTGCGCCGCTAAAACTAAACGCAATATTCTACAGTGATGCTTTTGAGTGTAGCGAGTACTGTACTGTTGCGCCGCTAAAACTAAACGCAATATTCTACAGTGATGCGTTTGAGTGCAGCGAGTATAACATAGAGCTACTGTTGCGCCGGTAAAACTAAACGCAATATTCTACAGTGATGCGTTTGAGTGTAGCGAGTATAACATAGAGCTACTGTTGCGCCGCTAAAACCAAACGCAATATTCTACAGTGATGCGTTTGAGTGTAGCGAGTATAACATAGAGCTACTGTTGCGCCGCTAAAACCAAACGCAATATTCTACAGTGATGCGTTTGAGTGTAGCGAGTATAACATAGAGCTACTGTTGCGCCGCTAAAACCAAACGCAATATTCTACAGTGATGCGTTTGAGTGTAGCGAGTATAACATAGAGCTACTGTTGCGCCGCTAAAACTAAACGCAATATTCTACAGTGATGCTTTTGAGTGTAGCGAGTACTGTACTGTTGCGCCGCTAAAACTAAACGCAATATTCTACAGTGATGCGTTTGAGTGCAGCGAGTGTAACATAGAGCTACTGTTGCGCCGGTAAAACTAAACGCAATATTCTACAGTGATGCGTTTGAGTGCAGCGAGTGTAACATAGAGCTACTGTTGCGCCGGTAAAACTAAACGCAATATTCTACAGTGATGCGTTTGAGTGTAGCGAGTATAACATAGAGCTACTGTTGCGCCCCTAAAACTAAACGCAATATTCTACAGTGATGCGTTTGTGTTGCAGCGAGTATAACATAGAGCTACTGTTGCGCCGCTAAAACTAATTGCAATATTCTACAGTGATGCTTTTGAGTGTAGCGAGTACTGTACTGTTGCGCCGCTAAAACTAAACGCAATATTCTACAGTGATGCGTTTGAGTGTAGCGAGTATAACATAGAGCTACTGTTGCGCCGCTAAAACTAAACGCAATATTCTACAGTGATGCGTTTGAGTGTAGCGAGTATAAAATAGAGCTACTGTTGCGCCGGTAAAACTAAACGCAATATTCTACAGTGATGCGTTTGAGTGTAGCGAGTATAACATAGAGCTACTGTTGCGCCGGTAAAACTAAACGCAATATTCTACAGTGATGCGTTTGAGTGTGGCGAGTATAACATAGAGCTACTGTTGCGCCGCTAAAACCAAACGCAATATTCTACAGTGATGCGTTTGAGTGTAGCGAGTATAACATAGAGCTACTGTTGCGCCGCTAAAACTAAACGCAATATTCTACAGTGATGCGTTTGAGTGTAGCGAGTATAAAATAGAGCTACTGTTGCGCCGGTAAAACTAAACGCAATATTCTACAGTGATGCGTTTGAGTGTAGCGAGTATAACATAGAGCTACTGTTGCGCCGGTAAAACTAAACGCAATATTCTACAGTGATGCGTTTGAGTGTGGCGAGTATAACATAGAGCTACTGTTGCGCCGGTAAAACTAAACGCAATATTCTACAGTGATGCGTTTGAGTGTAGCGAGTATAACATAGAGCTACTGTTGCGCCGCTAAAACTAAACGCAATATTCTACAGTGATGCGTTTGAGTGTAGCGAGTACTGTACTGTTGCGCCGCTAAAACTAAACGCAATATTGTACAGTGATGCGTTTGAGTGTAGCGAGTATAAAATAGAGCTACTGTTGCGCCGGTAAAACTAAACGCAATATTCTACAGTGATGCGTTTGTGTTGCAGCGAGTATAACATAGAGCTACTGTTGCGCCGCTAAAACTAAACGCAATATTCTACAGTGATGCTTTTGAGTGTAGCGAGTACTGTACTGTTGCGCCGCTAAAACTAAACGCAATATTCTACAGTGATGCGTTTGAGTGTAGCGAGTATAACATAGAGCTACTGTTGCGCCGCTAAAACTAAACGCAATATTCTACAGTGATGCGTTTGAGTGCAGCGAGTGTAACATAGAGCTACTGTTGCGCCGGTAAAACTAAACGCAATATTCTACAGTGATGCGTTTGAGTGTAGCGAGTATAAAATAGAGCTACTGTTGCGCCGGTAAAACTAAACGCAATATTCTACAGTGATGCGTTTGAGTGTAGCGAGTATAACATAGAGCTACTGTTGCGCCGCTAAAACTAAACGCAATATTCTACAGTGATGCGTTTGAGTGTAGCGAGTATAACATAGAGCTACTGTTGCGCCGCTAAAACTAAACGCAATATTCTACAGTGATGCGTTTGAGTGTAGCGAGTATAACATAGAGCTACTGTTGCGCCCCTAAAACTAAACGCAATATTCTACAGTGATGCGTTTGTGTTGCAGCGAGTATAACATAGAGCTACTGTTGCGCCGCTAAAACTAAACGCAATATTCTACAGTGATGCTTTTGAGTGTAGCGAGTACTGTACTGTTGCGCCGCTAAAACTAAACGCAATATTCTACAGTGATGCGTTTGAGTGTAGCGAGTATAACATAGAGCTACTGTTGCGCCGCTAAAACTAAACGCAATATTCTACAGTGATGCGTTTGAGTGCAGCGAGTGTAACATAGAGCTACTGTTGCGCCGGTAAAACTAAACGCAATATTCTACAGTGATGCGTTTGAGTGTAGCGAGTATAAAATAGAGCTACTGTTGCGCCGGTAAAACTAAACGCAATATTCTACAGTGATGCGTTTGAGTGTAGCGAGTATAACATAGAGCTACTGTTGCGCCGGTAAAACTAAACGCAATATTCTACAGTGATGCGTTTGAGTGTAGCGAGTATAACATAGAGCTACTGTTGCGCCGCTAAAACTAAACGCAATATTCTACAGTGATGCGTTTGAGTGTAGCGAGTATAACATAGAGCTACTGTTGCGCCGCTAAAACTAAACGCAATATTCTACAGTGATGCGTTTGAGTGTAGCGAGTATAAAATAGAGCTACTGTTGCGCCGGTAAAACTAAACGCAATATTCTACAGTGATGCGTTTGAGTGTAGCGAGTATAACATAGAGCTACTGTTGCGCCGGTAAAACTAAACGCAATATTCTACAGTGATGCGTTTGAGTGTGGCGAGTATAACATAGAGCTACTGTTGCGCCGCTAAAACCAAACGCAATATTCTACAGTGATGCGTTTGAGTGTAGCGAGTATAACATAGAGCTACTGTTGCGCCGCTAAAACTAAACGCAATATTCTACAGTGATGCGTTTGAGTGTAGCGAGTATAAAATAGAGCTACTGTTGCGCCGGTAAAACTAAACGCAATATTCTACAGTGATGCGTTTGAGTGTAGCGAGTATAACATAGAGCTACTGTTGCGCCGGTAAAACTAAACGCAATATTCTACAGTGATGCGTTTGAGTGTGGCGAGTATAACATAGAGCTACTGTTGCGCCGGTAAAACTAAACGCAATATTCTACAGTGATGCGTTTGAGTGTAGCGAGTATAACATAGAGCTACTGTTGCGCCGCTAAAACTAAACGCAATATTCTACAGTGATGCGTTTGAGTGTAGCGAGTACTGTACTGTTGCGCCGCTAAAACTAAACGCAATATTCTACAGTGATGCGTTTGAGTGTAGCGAGTATAAAATAGAGCTACTGTTGCGCCGGTAAAACTAAACGCAATATTCTACAGTGATGCGTTTGTGTTGCAGCGAGTATAACATAGAGCTACTGTTGCGCCGCTAAAACTAAACGCAATATTCTACAGTGATGCTTTTGAGTGTAGCGAGTACTGTACTGTTGCGCCGCTAAAACTAAACGCAATATTCTACAGTGATGCGTTTGAGTGTAGCGAGTATAACATAGAGCTACTGTTGCGCCGCTAAAACTAAACGCAATATTCTACAGTGATGCGTTTGAGTGCAGCGAGTGTAACATAGAGCTACTGTTGCGCCGGTAAAACTAAACGCAATATTCTACAGTGATGCGTTTGAGTGTAGCGAGTATAAAATAGAGCTACTGTTGCGCCGGTAAAACTAAACGCAATATTCTACAGTGATGCGTTTGAGTGTAGCGAGTATAACATAGAGCTACTGTTGCGCCGCTAAAACTAAACGCAATATTCTACAGTGATGCGTTTGAGTGTAGCGAGTATAACATAGAGCTACTGTTGCGCCGCTAAAACTAAACGCAATATTCTACAGTGATGCGTTTGAGTGTAGCGAGTATAACATAGAGCTACTGTTGCGCCCCTAAAACTAAACGCAATATTCTACAGTGATGCGTTTGTGTTGCAGCGAGTATAACATAGAGCTACTGTTGCGCCGCTAAAACTAAACGCAATATTCTACAGTGATGCTTTTGAGTGTAGCGAGTACTGTACTGTTGCGCCGCTAAAACTAAACGCAATATTCTACAGTGATGCGTTTGAGTGTAGCGAGTATAACATAGAGCTACTGTTGCGCCGCTAAAACTAAACGCAATATTCTACAGTGATGCGTTTGAGTGCAGCGAGTGTAACATAGAGCTACTGTTGCGCCGGTAAAACTAAACGCAATATTCTACAGTGATGCGTTTGAGTGTAGCGAGTATAAAATAGAGCTACTGTTGCGCCGGTAAAACTAAACGCAATATTCTACAGTGATGCGTTTGAGTGTAGCGAGTATAACATAGAGCTACTGTTGCGCCGGTAAAACTAAACGCAATATTCTACAGTGATGCGTTTGAGTGTAGCGAGTATAACATAGAGCTACTGTTGCGCCGCTAAAACTAAACGCAATATTCTACAGTGATGCGTTTGAGTGTAGCGAGTATAACATAGAGCTACTGTTGCGCCGCTAAAACTAAACGCAATATTCTACAGTAATGCTTTTGAGTGTAGCGAGTACTGTACTGTTGCGCCGCTAAAACTAAACGCAATATTCTACAGTGATGCGTTTGAGTGCAGCGAGTATAACATAGAGCTACTGTTGCGCCGGTAAAACTAAACGCAATATTCTACAGTGATGCGTTTGAGTGTAGCGAGTATAACATAGAGCTACTGTTGCGCCGCTAAAACCAAACGCAATATTCTACAGTGATGCGTTTGAGTGTAGCGAGTATAACATAGAGCTACTGTTGCGCCGCTAAAACCAAACGCAATATTCTACAGTGATGCGTTTGAGTGTAGCGAGTATAACATAGAGCTACTGTTGCGCCGCTAAAACCAAACGCAATATTCTACAGTGATGCGTTTGAGTGTAGCGAGTATAACATAGAGCTACTGTTGCGCCGCTAAAACTAAACGCAATATTCTACAGTGATGCTTTTGAGTGTAGCGAGTACTGTACTGTTGCGCCGCTAAAACTAAACGCAATATTCTACAGTGATGCGTTTGAGTGCAGCGAGTGTAACATAGAGCTACTGTTGCGCCGGTAAAACTAAACGCAATATTCTACAGTGATGCGTTTGAGTGCAGCGAGTGTAACATAGAGCTACTGTTGCGCCGGTAAAACTAAACGCAATATTCTACAGTGATGCGTTTGAGTGTAGCGAGTATAAAATAGAGCTACTGTTGCGCCGGTAAAACTAAACGCAATATTCTACAGTGATGCGTTTGAGTGTAGCGAGTATAACATAGAGCTACTGTTGCGCCGCTAAAACTAAACGCAATATTCTACAGTGATGCGTTTGAGTGTAGCGAGTATAACATAGAGCTACTGTTGCGCCGCTAAAACTAAACGCAATATTCTACAGTGATGCGTTTGAGTGTAGCGAGTATAAAATAGAGCTACTGTTGCGCCGGTAAAACTAAACGCAATATTCTACAGTGATGCGTTTGAGTGTAGCGAGTATAACATAGAGCTACTGTTGCGCCGGTAAAACTAAACGCAATATTCTACAGTGATGCGTTTGAGTGTGGCGAGTATAACATAGAGCTACTGTTGCGCCGGTAAAACTAAACGCAATATTCTACAGTGATGCGTTTGAGTGTAGCGAGTATAACATAGAGCTACTGTTGCGCCGCTAAAACTAAACGCAATATTCTACAGTGATGCGTTTGAGTGTAGCGAGTACTGTACTGTTGCGCCGCTAAAACTAAACGCAATATTCTACAGTGATGCTTTTGAGTGTAGCGAGTACTGTACTGTTGCGCCGCTAAAACTAAACGCAATATTCTACAGTGATGCGTTTGAGTGTGGCGAGTATAACATAGAGCTACTGTTGCGCCGGTAAAACTAAACGCAATATTCTACAGTGATGCGTTTGAGTGTAGCGAGTATACCATAGAGCTACTGTTGCGCCGCTAAAACTAAACGCAATATTCTACAGTGATGCGTTTGAGTGTAGCGAGTATAACATAGAGCTACTGTTGCGCCGCTAAAACTAAACGCAATATTCTACAGTGATGCTTTTGAGTGTAGCGAGTACTGTACTGTTGCGCCGCTAAAACTAAACGCAATATTCTACAGTGATGCGTTTGAGTGTGGCGAGTATAACATAGAGCTACTGTTGCGCCGCTAAAACTAAACGCAATATTCTACAGTGATGCGTTTGAGTGTAGCGAGTATAACATAGAGCTACTGTTGCGCCGCTAAAACTAAACGCAATATTCTACAGTGATGCGTTTGAGTGTAGCGAGTATAAAATAGAGCTACTGTTGCGCCGGTAAAACTAAACGCAATATTCTACAGTGATGCGTTTGAGTGTAGCGAGTATAACATAGAGCTACTGTTGCGCCGGTAAAACTAAACGCAATATTCTACAGTGATGCGTTTGAGTGTGGCGAGTATAACATAGAGCTACTTTCTACAGTGATGCGTTTGAGTGCAGCGAGTATAACATAGAGCTACTGTTGCGCCGCTAAAACTAAACGCAATATTCTACAGTGATGCGTTTGAGTAAAGCGAGTACTGTACTGTTGCGCCGCTAAAACTAAACGCAATATTTTACAGTGATGCGTTTGAGTGTAGCGAGTATAACATAGAGCTACTGTTGCGCCGCTAAAACTAAACGCAATATTCTACAGTGATGCGTTTGAGTGCAGCGAGTATAACATAGAGCTACTGTTGCGCCGGTAAAACTAAACGCAATATTCTACAGTGATGCGTTTGAGTGTAGCGAGTATAACGTAGAGCTACTGTTGCGCCGCTAAAACTAAACGCAATATTCTACAGTGATGCGTTTGAGTGTAGCGAGTATAACATAGAGCTACTGTTGCGCCGCTAAAACTGAACGCAATATTCTACAGTGATGCGTTTGAGTGTAGCGAGTATAACATAGAGCTACTGTTGCGCCGCTAAAACTAAACGCAATATTCTACAGTGATGCTTTTGAGTGTAGCGAGTACTGTACTGTTGCGCCGCTAAAACTAAACGCAATATTCTACAGTGATGCGTTTGAGTGCAGCGAGTATAACATAGAGCTACTGTTGCGCCGGTAAAACTAAACGCAATATTCTACAGTGATGCGTTTGAGTGTAGCGAGTATAAAATAGAGCTACTGTTGCGCCGGTAAAACTAAACGCAATATTCTACAGTGATGCGTTTGAGTGTAGCGAGTATAACATAGAGCTACTGTTGCGCCGGTAAAACTAAACGCAATATTCTACAGTGATGCGTTTGAGTGTGGCGAGTATAACATAGAGCTACTGTTGCGCCGCTAAAACTGAACGCAATATTCTACAGTGATGCGTTTGAGTGTAGCGAGTATAACATAGAGCTACTGTTGCGCCGCTAAAACTAAACGCAATATTCTACAGTGATGCTTTTGAGTGTAGCGAGTACTGTACTGTTGCGCCGCTAAAACTAAACGCAATATTCTACAGTGATGCGTTTGAGTGCAGCGAGTGTAACATAGAGCTACTGTTGCGCCGGTAAAACTAAACGCAATATTCTACAGTGATGCGTTTGAGTGTAGCGAGTATAAAATAGAGCTACTGTTGCGCCGGTAAAACTAAACGCAATATTCTACAGTGATGCGTTTGAGTGTAGCGAGTATAACATAGAGCTACTGTTGCGCCGGTAAAACTAAACGCAATATTCTACAGTGATGCGTTTGAGTGTGGCGAGTATAACATAGAGCTACTGTTGCGCCGGTAAAACTAAACGCAATATTCTACAGTGATGCGTTTGAGTGTAGCGAGTATAACATAGAGCTACTGTTGCGCCGCTAAAACTAAACGCAATATTCTACAGTGATGCGTTTGAGTGTAGCGAGTCGTCGGCCTAATTCGTTAACCTGCTAAATCCATTTTTTGGCAAAATTTACTTTTTATGCCAGTCAAAAAGTTCAGTCTAATATATACCGTAACGTTTAAGGAATAACAGCGATATTAGCCTAAAAAGGTGACAAATGCTATGCCCGAAAAACTGCTTTCTGACCACCAGCCAATCTCCACAATGCAAACCTGCTAAATCCTATTGGGGCCTCAGTTATCCATTTTTGGCAAAATTTACTTTTTATGCCAGTCAAAAAGTTCAGTCTAATATCTACCGTAACGTTTAAGGAATAACAGCGATATTAGCCTAAAAAGGTGACAAATGCTATGCCCGAAAAACTGCTTTCTGACCACCAGCCAATCTCCACAATGCAAACCTGCTATCAATTAATTAATCTATACACCATACTAAATTTAAGTCAAAAACTGCTATGTCCTCAAGCAAATTGAATCTTCACCTTGAAAAACTGCTAAATAATTGTTTTATCGAATTCTATAAAATGTGTATAAGTTATGCTACTAATTATATTGTTAAAATATCAAGAAAAATTATAGAAACCAACGGGATTTTCAGAATTTTGATTGCTAAATTAATATAGATATTATTCAGTTTTTTCTTCGTCCTGTAAACTATGAAAAAATGGACTTAGGAGGTTAACGAATTAGGCCGACGGAGTATAACATAGAGCTACGGTTGCGCCGCTAAAACTAAACGCAATATTCTACAGTGATGCGTTTGAGTGTAGCGAGTATAACATAGAGCTACTGTTGCGCCGGTAAAACTAAACGCAATATTCTACAGTGATGCGTTTGAGTGTAGCGAGTATAACATAGAGCTACTGTTGCGCCGCTAAAACCAAACGCAATATTCTACAGTGATGCGTTTGAGTGTAGCGAGTATAACATAGAGCTACTGTTGCGCCGCTAAAACTAAACGCAATATTCTACAGTGATGCTTTTGAGTGTAGCGAGTACTGTACTGTTGCGCCGCTAAAACTAAACGCAATATTCTACAGTGATGCGTTTGAGTGCAGCGAGTGTAACATAGAGCTACTGTTGCGCCGGTAAAACTAAACGCAATATTCTACAGTGATGCGTTTGAGTGCAGCGAGTGTAACATAGAGCTACTGTTGCGCCGGTAAAACTAAACGCAATATTCTACAGTGATGCGTTTGAGTGTAGCGAGTATAAAATAGAGCTACTGTTGCGCCGGTAAAACTAAACGCAATATTCTACAGTGATGCGTTTGAGTGTAGCGAGTATAACATAGAGCTACTGTTGCGCCGCTAAAACTAAACGCAATATTCTACAGTGATGCGTTTGAGTGTAGCGAGTATAACATAGAGCTACTGTTGCGCCGCTAAAACTAAACGCAATATTCTACAGTGATGCGTTTGAGTGTAGCGAGTATAACATAGAGCTACTGTTGCGCCCCTAAAACTAAACGCAATATTCTACAGTGATGCGTTTGTGTTGCAGCGAGTATAACATAGAGCTACTGTTGCGCCGCTAAAACTAAACGCAATATTCTACAGTGATGCTTTTGAGTGTAGCGAGTACTGTACTGTTGCGCCGCTAAAACTAAACGCAATATTCTACAGTGATGCGTTTGAGTGTAGCGAGTATAACATAGAGCTACTGTTGCGCCGCTAAAACTAAACGCAATATTCTACAGTGATGCGTTTGAGTGCAGCGAGTGTAACATAGAGCTACTGTTGCGCCGGTAAAACTAAACGCAATATTCTACAGTGATGCGTTTGAGTGTAGCGAGTATAAAATAGAGCTACTGTTGCGCCGGTAAAACTAAACGCAATATTCTACAGTGATGCGTTTGAGTGTAGCGAGTATAACATAGAGCTACTGTTGCGCCGGTAAAACTAAACGCAATATTCTACAGTGATGCGTTTGAGTGTAGCGAGTATAACATAGAGCTACTGTTGCGCCGCTAAAACTAAACGCAATATTCTACAGTGATGCGTTTGAGTGTAGCGAGTATAACATAGAGCTACTGTTGCGCCGCTAAAACTAAACGCAATATTCTACAGTGATGCTTTTGAGTGTAGCGAGTACTGTACTGTTGCGCCGCTAAAACTAAACGCAATATTCTACAGTGATGCGTTTGAGTGCAGCGAGTATAACATAGAGCTACTGTTGCGCCGGTAAAACTAAACGCAATATTCTACAGTGATGCGTTTGAGTGTAGCGAGTATAACATAGAGCTACTGTTGCGCCGCTAAAACCAAACGCAATATTCTACAGTGATGCGTTTGAGTGTAGCGAGTATAACATAGAGCTACTGTTGCGCCGCTAAAACCAAACGCAATATTCTACAGTGATGCGTTTGAGTGTAGCGAGTATAACATAGAGCTACTGTTGCGCCGCTAAAACCAAACGCAATATTCTACAGTGATGCGTTTGAGTGTAGCGAGTATAACATAGAGCTACTGTTGCGCCGCTAAAACTAAACGCAATATTCTACAGTGATGCTTTTGAGTGTAGCGAGTACTGTACTGTTGCGCCGCTAAAACTAAACGCAATATTCTACAGTGATGCGTTTGAGTGCAGCGAGTGTAACATAGAGCTACTGTTGCGCCGGTAAAACTAAACGCAATATTCTACAGTGATGCGTTTGAGTGCAGCGAGTGTAACATAGAGCTACTGTTGCGCCGGTAAAACTAAACGCAATATTCTACAGTGATGCGTTTGAGTGTAGCGAGTATAAAATAGAGCTACTGTTGCGCCGGTAAAACTAAACGCAATATTCTACAGTGATGCGTTTGAGTGTAGCGAGTATAACATAGAGCTACTGTTGCGCCGCTAAAACTAAACGCAATATTCTACAGTGATGCGTTTGAGTGTAGCGAGTATAACATAGAGCTACTGTTGCGCCGCTAAAACTAAACGCAATATTCTACAGTGATGCGTTTGAGTGTAGCGAGTATAAAATAGAGCTACTGTTGCGCCGGTAAAACTAAACGCAATATTCTACAGTGATGCGTTTGAGTGTAGCGAGTATAACATAGAGCTACTGTTGCGCCGGTAAAACTAAACGCAATATTCTACAGTGATGCGTTTGAGTGTGGCGAGTATAACATAGAGCTACTGTTGCGCCGGTAAAACTAAACGCAATATTCTACAGTGATGCGTTTGAGTGTAGCGAGTATAACATAGAGCTACTGTTGCGCCGCTAAAACTAAACGCAATATTCTACAGTGATGCGTTTGAGTGTAGCGAGTACTGTACTGTTGCGCCGCTAAAACTAAACGCAATATTCTACAGTGATGCTTTTGAGTGTAGCGAGTACTGTACTGTTGCGCCGCTAAAACTAAACGCAATATTCTACAGTGATGCGTTTGAGTGTGGCGAGTATAACATAGAGCTACTGTTGCGCCGGTAAAACTAAACGCAATATTCTACAGTGATGCGTTTGAGTGTAGCGAGTATACCATAGAGCTACTGTTGCGCCGCTAAAACTAAACGCAATATTCTACAGTGATGCGTTTGAGTGTAGCGAGTATAACATAGAGCTACTGTTGCGCCGCTAAAACTAAACGCAATATTCTACAGTGATGCTTTTGAGTGTAGCGAGTACTGTACTGTTGCGCCGCTAAAACTAAACGCAATATTCTACAGTGATGCGTTTGAGTGTGGCGAGTATAACATAGAGCTACTGTTGCGCCGCTAAAACTAAACGCAATATTCTACAGTGATGCGTTTGAGTGTAGCGAGTATAACATAGAGCTACTGTTGCGCCGCTAAAACTAAACGCAATATTCTACAGTGATGCGTTTGAGTGTAGCGAGTATAAAATAGAGCTACTGTTGCGCCGGTAAAACTAAACGCAATATTCTACAGTGATGCGTTTGAGTGTAGCGAGTATAACATAGAGCTACTGTTGCGCCGGTAAAACTAAACGCAATATTCTACAGTGATGCGTTTGAGTGTGGCGAGTATAACATAGAGCTACTTTCTACAGTGATGCGTTTGAGTGCAGCGAGTATAACATAGAGCTACTGTTGCGCCGCTAAAACTAAACGCAATATTCTACAGTGATGCGTTTGAGTAAAGCGAGTACTGTACTGTTGCGCCGCTAAAACTAAACGCAATATTTTACAGTGATGCGTTTGAGTGTAGCGAGTATAACATAGAGCTACTGTTGCGCCGCTAAAACTAAACGCAATATTCTACAGTGATGCGTTTGAGTGCAGCGAGTATAACATAGAGCTACTGTTGCGCCGGTAAAACTAAACGCAATATTCTACAGTGATGCGTTTGAGTGTAGCGAGTATAACGTAGAGCTACTGTTGCGCCGCTAAAACTAAACGCAATATTCTACAGTGATGCGTTTGAGTGTAGCGAGTATAACATAGAGCTACTGTTGCGCCGCTAAAACTGAACGCAATATTCTACAGTGATGCGTTTGAGTGTAGCGAGTATAACATAGAGCTACTGTTGCGCCGCTAAAACTAAACGCAATATTCTACAGTGATGCTTTTGAGTGTAGCGAGTACTGTACTGTTGCGCCGCTAAAACTAAACGCAATATTCTACAGTGATGCGTTTGAGTGCAGCGAGTATAACATAGAGCTACTGTTGCGCCGGTAAAACTAAACGCAATATTCTACAGTGATGCGTTTGAGTGTAGCGAGTATAAAATAGAGCTACTGTTGCGCCGGTAAAACTAAACGCAATATTCTACAGTGATGCGTTTGAGTGTAGCGAGTATAACATAGAGCTACTGTTGCGCCGGTAAAACTAAACGCAATATTCTACAGTGATGCGTTTGAGTGTAGCGAGTATAACATAGAGCTACTGTTGCGCCGCTAAAACCAAACGCAATATTCTACAGTGATGCGTTTGAGTGTAGCGAGTATAACATAGAGCTACTGTTGCGCCGCTAAAACCAAACGCAATATTCTACAGTGATGCGTTTGAGTGTAGCGAGTATAACATAGAGCTACTGTTGCGCCGCTAAAACCAAACGCAATATTCTACAGTGATGCGTTTGAGTGTGGCGAGTATAACATAGAGCTACTGTTGCGCCGGTAAAACTAAACGCAATATTCTACAGTAATGCGTTTGAGTGCAGCGAGTATAACATAGAGCTACTGTTGCGCCGGTAAAACTAAACGCAATATTCTACAGTGATGCGTTTGAGTGTAGCGAGTATAACATAGAGCTACTGTTGCGCCCCTAAAACTATACGGAATATTCTACAGTGATGCGTTTGAGAGCAGCGAGTATAACATAGAGCTACTGTTGCGCCGCTAAAACTAAACGCAATATTCTACAGTGATGCGTTTGAGTGTAGCGAGTACTGTACTGTTGCGCCGCTAAAACTAAACGCAATATTCTACAGTGATGCGTTTGAGTGCAGCGAGTATAACATAGAGCTACTGTTGCGCCGGTAAAACTAAACGCAATATTCTACAGTGATGCGTTTGAGTGTAGCGAGTATAACATAGAGCTACTGTTGCGCCGGTAAAACTAAACGCAATATTCTACAGTGATGCGTTTGAGTGTAGCGAGTGTAACATAGAGCTACTGTTGCGCCGCTAAAACTAAACGCAATATTCTACAGTGATGCGTTTGAGTGCAGCGAGTATAACATAGAGCTACTGTTGCGCCGGTAAAACTAAACGCAATATTCTACAGTGATGCGTTTGAGTGTAGCGAGTATAACATAGAGTTACTGTTGCGCCGCTAAAACTAAACGCAATATTCTACAGTGATGCGTTTGAGTGTAGCGAGTATAACATAGAGCTACTGTTGCGCCGCTAAAACTAAACGCAATATTCTACAGTGATGCGTTTGAGTGTAGCGAGTATAACATAGAGCTACTGTTGCGCCCCTAAAACTAAACGCAATATTCTACAGTGATGCGTTTGAGTGCAGCGAGTATAACATAGAGCTACTGTTGCGCCGGTAAAACTAAACGCAATATTCTACAGTGATGCGTTTGAGTGTAGCGAGTATAAAATAGAGCTACTGTTGCGCCGGTAAAACTAAACGCAATATTCTACAGTGATGCGTTTGAGTGTAGCGAGTATAACATAGAGCTACTGTTGCGCCGGTAAAACTAAACGCAATATTCTACAGTGATGCGTTTGAGTGCAGCGAGTATAACATAGAGCTACTGTTGCGCCGGTAAAACTAAACGCAATATTCTACAGTGATGCGTTTGAGTGTAGCGAGTATAAAATAGAGCTACTGTTGCGCCGGTAAAACTAAACGCAATATTCTACAGTGATGCGTTTGAGTGTAGCGAGTATAACATAGAGCTACTGTTGCGCCGGTAAAACTAAACGCAATATTCTACAGTGATGCGTTTGAGTGTGGCGAGTATAACATAGAGCTACTGTTGCGCCGGTAAAACTAAACGCAATATTCTACAGTAATGCGTTTGAGTGCAGCGAGTATAACATAGAGCTACTGTTGCGCCGGTAAAACTAAACGCAATATTCTACAGTGATGCGTTTGAGTGTGGCGAGTATAACATAGAGCTACTGTTGCGCCGGTAAAACTAAACGCAATATTCTACAGTGATGCGTTTGAGTGTAGCGAGTATAACATAGAGCTACTGTTGCGCCGCTAAAACTAAACGCAATATTCTACAGTGATGCTTTTGAGTGTAGCGAGTACTGTACTGTTGCGCCGCTAAAACTAAACGCAATATTCTACAGTGATGCGTTTGAGTGCAGCGAGTATAACATAGAGCTACTGTTGCGCCGGTAAAACTAAACGCAATATTCTACAGTGATGCGTTTGAGTGTAGCGAGTATAACATAGAGCTACTGTTGCGCCGCTAAAACTAAACGCAATATTCTACAGTGATGCGTTTGAGTGTAGCGAGTATAACATAGAGCTACTGTTGCGCCCCTAAAACTATACGGAATATTCTACAGTGATGCGTTTGAGAGCAGCGAGTATAACATAGAGCTACTGTTGCGCCGCTAAAACTAAACGCAATATTCTACAGTGATGCGTTTGAGTGTAGCGAGTACTGTACTGTTGCGCCGCTAAAACTAAACGCAATATTCTACAGTGATGCGTTTGAGTGCAGCGAGTATAACATAGAGCTACTGTTGCGCCGGTAAAACTAAACGCAATATTCTACAGTGATGCGTTTGAGTGTAGCGAGTATAACATAGAGCTACTGTTGCGCCGCTAAAACTAAACGCAATATTCTACAGTGATGCGTTTGAGTGTGGCGAGTATAACATAGAGCTACTGTTGCGCCGGTAAAACTAAACGCAATATTCTACAGTGATGCGTTTGAGTGTAGCGAGTATAACATAGAGCTACTGTTGCGCCGCTAAAACTAAACGCAATATTCTACAGTGATGCGTTTGAGTGTAGCGAGTATAACATAGAGCTACTGTTGCGCCGCTAAAACTAAACGCAATATTCTACAGTGATGCGTTTGAGTGTAGCGAGTATAACATAGAGCTACTGTTGCGCCGCTAAAACTAAACGCAATATTCTACAGTGATGCGTTTGAGTGTAGCGAGTACTGTACTGTTGCGCCGCTAAAACTAAACGCAATATTCTACAGTGATGCGTTTGAGTGCAGCGAGTATAACATAGAGCTACTGTTGCGCCGGTAAAACTAAACGCAATATTCTACAGTGATGCGTTTGAGTGTAGCGAGTATAACATAGAGCTACTGTTGCGCCGCTAAAACTAAACGCAATATTCTACAGTGATGCGTTTGAGTGTGGCGAGTATAACATAGAGCTACTGTTGCGCCGGTAAAACTAAACGCAATATTCTACAGTGATGCGTTTGAGTGTAGCGAGTATAACATAGAGCTACTGTTGCGCCGCTAAAACTAAACGCAATATTCTACAGTGATGCGTTTGAGTGTAGCGAGTATAACATAGAGCTACTGTTGCGCCGGTAAAACTAAACGCAATATTCTACAGTGATGCGTTTGAGTGTGGCGAGTATAACATAGAGCTACTGTTGCGCCGGTAAAACTAAACGCAATATTCTACAGTGATGCTTTTGAGTGTAGCGAGTACTGTACTGTTGCGCCGCTAAAACTAAACGCAATATTCTACAGTGATGCGTTTGAGTGCAGCGAGTATAACATAGAGCTACTGTTGCGCCGGTAAAACTAAACGCAATATTCTACAGTGATGCGTTTGAGTGTAGCGAGTATAACATAGAGCTACTGTTGCGCCGCTAAAACTAAACGCAATATTCTACAGTGATGCGTTTGAGTGTAGCGAGTATAACATAGAGCTACTGTTGCGCCCCTAAAACTATACGGAATATTCTACAGTGATGCGTTTGAGAGCAGCGAGTATAACATAGAGCTACTGTTGCGCCGCTAAAACTAAACGCAATATTCTACAGTGATGCGTTTGAGTGTAGCGAGTACTGTACTGTTGCGCCGCTAAAACTAAACGCAATATTCTACAGTGATGCGTTTGAGTGCAGCGAGTATAACATAGAGCTACTGTTGCGCCGGTAAAACTAAACGCAATATTCTACAGTGATGCGTTTGAGTGTAGCGAGTATAAAATAGAGCTACTGTTGCGCCGGTAAAACTAAACGCAATATTCTACAGTGATGCGTTTGAGTGTGGCGAGTATAACATAGAGCTACTGTTGCGCCCCTAAAACTAAACGCAATATTCTACAGTGATGCGTTTGAGTGTAGCGAGTACTGTACTGTTGCGCCGCTAAAACTAAACGCAATATTCTACAGTGATGCGTTTGAGTGCAGCGAGTATAACATAGAGCTACTGTTGCGCCGGTAAAACTAAACGCAATATTCTACAGTGATGCGTTTGAGTGTAGCGAGTATAACATAGAGCTACTGTTGCGCCCCTAAAACTATACGGAATATTCTACAGTGATGCGTTTGAGAGCAGCGAGTATAACATAGAGCTACTGTTGCGCCGCTAAAACTAAACGCAATATTCTACAGTGATGCGTTTGAGTGTAGCGAGTACTGTACTGTTGCGCCGCTAAAACTAAACGCAATATTCTACAGTGATGCGTTTGAGTGCAGCGAGTATAACATAGAGCTACTGTTGCGCCGGTAAAACTAAACGCAATATTCTACAGTGATGCGTTTGAGTGTAGCGAGTATAACATAGAGCTACTGTTGCGCCGGTAAAACTAAACGCAATATTCTACAGTGATGCGTTTGAGTGTGGCGAGTATAACATAGAGCTACTGTTGCGCCGGTAAAACTAAACGCAATATTCTACAGTGATGCGTTTGAGTGCAGCGAGTATAACATAGAGCTACTGTTGCGCCGGTAAAACTAAACGCAATATTCTACAGTGATGCGTTTGAGTGTAGCGAGTATAACATAGAGCTACTGTTGCGCCCCTAAAACTAAACGCAATATTCTACAGTGATGCGTTTGAGTGCAGCGAGTATAACATTGAGCTACTGTTGCGCCGGTAAAACTAAACGCAATATTCTACAGTGATGCGTTTGAGTGTAGCGAGTATAACATAGAGCTACTGTTGCGCCGGTAAAACTAAACGCAATATTCTACAGTGATGCGTTTGAGTGTAGCGAGTATAACATAGAGCTACTGTTGCGCCCCTAAAACTAAACGCAATATTCTACAGTGATGCGTTTGAGTGTAGCGAGTATAACATAGAGCTACTGTTGCGCCGCTAAAACCAAACGCAATATTCTACAGTGATGCGTTTGAGTGTAGCGAGTATAACATAGAGCTACTGTTGCGCCGCTAAAACTAAACGCAATATTCTACAGTGATGCTTTTGAGTGTAGCGAGTACTGTACTGTTGCGCCGCTAAAACTAAACGCAATATTCTACAGTGATGCGTTTGAGTGCAGCGAGTATAACATAGAGCTACTGTTGCGCCGGTAAAACTAAACGCAATATTCTACAGTGATGCGTTTGAGTGTAGCGAGTATAACATAGAGCTACTGTTGCGCCCCTAAAACTAAACGCAATATTCTACAGTGATGCGTTTGAGTGCAGCGAGTATAACATAGAGCTACTGTTGCGCCGGTAAAACTAAACGCAATATTCTACAGTGATGCGTTTGAGTGTAGCGAGTATAAAATAGAGCTACTGTTGCGCCGGTAAAACTAAACGCAATATTCTACAGTGATGCGTTTGAGTGTAGCGAGTATAACATAGAGCTACTGTTGCGCCGGTAAAACTAAACGCAATATTCTACAGTGATGCGTTTGAGTGCAGCGAGTATAACATAGAGCTACTGTTGCGCCGGTAAAACTAAACGCAATATTCTACAGTGATGCGTTTGAGTGTAGCGAGTATAAAATAGAGCTACTGTTGCGCCGGTAAAACTAAACGCAATATTCTACAGTGATGCGTTTGAGTGTAGCGAGTATAACATAGAGCTACTGTTGCGCCGGTAAAACTAAACGCAATATTCTACAGTGATGCGTTTGAGTGTGGCGAGTATAACATAGAGCTACTGTTGCGCCGGTAAAACTAAACGCAATATTCTACAGTGATGCGTTTGAGTGCAGCGAGTATAACATAGAGCTACTGTTGCGCCCCTAAAACTAAACGCAATATTCTACAGTGATGCGTTTGAGTGCAGCGAGTATAACATAGAGCTACTGTTGCGCCGCTAAAACTATACGGAATATTCTACAGTGATGCGTTTGAGTGCAGCGAGTATAACATTGAGCTACTGTTGCGCCGGTAAAACTAAACGCAATATTCTACAGTGATGCGTTTGAGTGTAGCGAGTATAACATAGAGCTACTGTTGCGCCGGTAAAACTAAACGCAATATTCTACAGTGATGCGTTTGAGTGTAGCGAGTATAACATAGAGCTACTGTTGCGCCCCTAAAACTAAACGCAATATTCTACAGTGATGCGTTTGAGTGTAGCGAGTATAACATAGAGCTACTGTTGCGCCGCTAAAACCAAACGCAATATTCTACAGTGATGCGTTTGAGTGTAGCGAGTATAACATAGAGCTACTGTTGCGCCGCTAAAACTAAACGCAATATTCTACAGTGATGCTTTTGAGTGTAGCGAGTACTGTACTGTTGCGCCGCTAAAACTAAACGCAATATTCTACAGTGATGCGTTTGAGTGCAGCGAGTATAACATAGAGCTACTGTTGCGCCGGTAAAACTAAACGCAATATTCTACAGTGATGCGTTTGAGTGTAGCGAGTATAACATAGAGCTACTGTTGCGCCGGTAAAACTAAACGCAATATTCTACAGTGATGCGTTTGAGTGTGGCGAGTATAACATAGAGCTACTGTTGCGCCGGTAAAACTAAACGCAATATTCTACAGTGATGCGTTTGAGTGTAGCGAGTATAACATAGAGCTACTGTTGCGCCGCTAAAACTAAACGCAATATTCTACAGTGATGCGTTTGAGTGTAGCGAGTACTGTACTGTTGCGCCGCTAAAACTAAACGCAATATTCTACAGTGATGCTTTTGAGTGTAGCGAGTACTGTACTGTTGCGCCGCTAAAACTAAACGCAATATTCTACAGTGATGCGTTTGAGTGTGGCGAGTATAACATAGAGCTACTGTTGCGCCGGTAAAACTAAACGCAATATTCTACAGTGATGCGTTTGAGTGTAGCGAGTATACCATAGAGCTACTGTTGCGCCGCTAAAACTAAACGCAATATTCTACAGTGATGCGTTTGAGTGTAGCGAGTATAACATAGAGCTACTGTTGCGCCGCTAAAACCAAACGCAATATTCTACAGTGATGCGTTTGAGTGTAGCGAGTATAACATAGAGCTACTGTTGCGCCGCTAAAACCAAACGCAATATTCTACAGTGATGCGTTTGAGTGTAGCGAGTATAACATAGAGCTACTGTTGCGCCGCTAAAACCAAACGCAATATTCTACAGTGATGCTTTTGAGTGTAGCGAGTACTGTACTGTTGCGCCGCTAAAACTAAACGCAATATTCTACAGTGATGCGTTTGAGTGCAGCGAGTATAACATAGAGCTACTGTTGCGCCGGTAAAACTAAACGCAATATTCTACAGTGATGCGTTTGAGTGTAGCGAGTATAAAATAGAGCTACTGTTGCGCCGGTAAAACTAAACGCAATATTCTACAGTGATGCGTTTGAGTGTAGCGAGTATAACATAGAGCTACTGTTGCGCCGGTAAAACTAAACGCAATATTCTACAGTGATGCGTTTGAGTGTAGCGAGTATAACATAGAGCTACTGTTGCGCCGCTAAAACCAAACGCAATATTCTACAGTGATGCGTTTGAGTGTAGCGAGTATAACATAGAGCTACTGTTGCGCCGCTAAAACCAAACGCAATATTCTACAGTGATGCGTTTGAGTGTAGCGAGTATAACATAGAGCTACTGTTGCGCCGCTAAAACCAAACGCAATATTCTACAGTGATGCGTTTGAGTGTAGCGAGTATAACATAGAGCTACTGTTGCGCCGCTAAAACTAAACGCAATATTCTACAGTGATGCTTTTGAGTGTAGCGAGTACTGTACTGTTGCGCCGCTAAAACTAAACGCAATATTCTACAGTGATGCGTTTGAGTGCAGCGAGTGTAACATAGAGCTACTGTTGCGCCGGTAAAACTAAACGCAATATTCTACAGTGATGCGTTTGAGTGTAGCGAGTATAAAATAGAGCTACTGTTGCGCCGGTAAAACTAAACGCAATATTCTACAGTGATGCGTTTGAGTGTAGCGAGTATAACATAGAGCTACTGTTGCGCCGGTAAAACTAAACGCAATATTCTACAGTGATGCGTTTGAGTGTAGCGAGTATAACATAGAGCTACTGTTGCGCCGCTAAAACTAAACGCAATATTCTACAGTGATGCGTTTGAGTGTAGCGAGTACTGTACTGTTGCGCCGCTAAAACTAAACGCAATATTCTACAGTGATGCTTTTGAGTGTAGCGAGTACTGTACTGTTGCGCCGCTAAAACTAAACGCAATATTCTACAGTGATGCGTTTGAGTGTAGCGAGTATAACATAGAGCTACTGTTGCGCCGGTAAAACTTAACGCAATATTCTACAGTGATGCGTTTGAGTGCAGCGAGTATAACATAGAGCTACTGATGCGCCGGTAAAACTAAACGCAATATTCTACAGTTATGCGTTTGAGTGTAGCGAGTATAACATAGAGCTACTGTTGCGCCGCTAAAACTAAACGCAATATTCTACAGTGATGCTTTTGAGTGTAGCGAGTACTGTACTGTTGCGCCGCTAAAACTAAACGCAATATTCTACAGTGATGCGTTTGAGTGCAGCGAGTATAACATAGAGCTACTGTTGCGCCGGTAAAACTAAACGCAATATTCTACAGTGATGCGTTTGAGTGTAGCGAGTATAAAATAGAGCTACTGTTGCGCCGGTAAAACTAAACGCAATATTCTACAGTGATGCGTTTGAGTGTAGCGAGTATAACATAGAGCTACTGTTGCGCCGGTAAAACTAAACGCAATATTCTACAGTGATGCGTTTGAGTGTGGCGAGTATAACATAGAGCTACTGTTGCGCCGGTAAAACTAAACGCAATATTCTACAGTGATGCGTTTGAGTGTAGCGAGTATAACATAGAGCTACTGTTGCGCCGCTAAAACTAAACGCAATATTCTACAGTGATGCGTTTGAGTGTAGCGAGTATAACATAGAGCTACTGTTGCGCCGCTAAAACTAAACGCAATATTCTACAGTGATGCTTTTGAGTGTAGCGAGTACTGTACTGTTGCGCCGCTAAAACTAAACGCAATATTCTACAGTGATGCGTTTGAGTGCAGCGAGTATAACATAGAGCTACTGTTGCGCCGGTAAAACTAAACGCAATATTCTACAGTGATGCGTTTGAGTGTAGCGAGTATAACATAGAGCTACTGTTGCGCCGCTAAAACCAAACGCAATATTCTACAGTGATGCGTTTGAGTGTAGCGAGTATAACATAGAGCTACTGTTGCGCCGCTAAAACCAAACGCAATATTCTACAGTGATGCGTTTGAGTGCAGCGAGTATAACATAGAGCTACTGATGCGCCGGTAAAACTAAACGCAATATTCTACAGTTATGCGTTTGAGTGTAGCGAGTATAACATAGAGCTACTGTTGCGCCGCTAAAACTAAACGCAATATTCTACAGTGATGCGTTTGAGTGCAGCGAGTATAACATAGAGCTACTGTTGCGCCGGTAAAACTAAACGCAATATTTTACAGTGATGCGTTTGAGTGTAGCGAGTATAACATAGAGCTACTGTTGCGCCGCTAAAACTAAACGCAATATTCTACAGTGATGCGTTTGAGTGCAGCGAGTATAACATAGAGCTACTGTTGCGCCGTTAAACTAAACGCAATATTCTACAGTGATGCGTTTGAGTGTAGCGAGTATAACATAGAGCTACTGTTGCGCCGCTAAAACCAAACGCAATATTCTACAGTGATGCGTTTGAGTGTAGCGAGTATAACATAGAGCTACTGTTGCGCCGCTAAAACTAAACGCAATATTCTACAGTGATGCTTTTGAGTGTAGCGAGTACTGTACTGTTGCGCCGGTAAAACTACACGCAATATTCTACAGTGATGCGTTTGAGTGTAGCGAGTATAACATAGAGCTACTGTTGCGCCGGTAAAACTAAACGCAATATTCTACAGTGATGCGTTTGAGTGTAGCGAGTATAACATAGAGCTACTGTTGCGCCACTAAAACTATACGGAATATTCTACAGTGATGCGTTTGAGTGCAGCGAGTATAACATAGAGCTACTGTTGCGCCGCTAAAACTAAACGCAATATTCTACAGTGATGCGTTTGAGTGTAGCGAGTACTGTACTGTTGCGCCGCTAAAACTAAACGCAATATTCTACAGTGATGCGTTTGAGTGTAGCGAGTATAACATAGAGCTACTGTTGCGCCGGTAAAACTAAACGCAATATTCTACAGTGATGCGTTTGAGTGCAGCGAGTATAACATAGAGCTACTGTTGCGCCGGTAAAACTAAACGCAATATTCTACAGTGATGCGTTTGAGTGTAGCGAGTATAACATAGAGCTACTGTTGCGCCGCTAAAACTAAACGCAATATTCTACAGTGATGCGTTTGAGTGCAGCGAGTATAACATAGAGCTACTGTTGCGCCACTAAAACTATACGGAATATTCTACAGTGATGCGTTTGAGAGCAGCGAGTATAACATAGAGCTACTGTTGCGCCGCTAAAACTAAACGCAATATTCTACAGTGATGCGTTTGAGTGTAGCGAGTACTGTACTGTTGCGCCGCTAAAACTAAACGCAATATTCTACAGTGATGCGTTTGAGTGCAGCGAGTATAACATAGAGCTACTGTTGCGCCGCTAAAACTAAACGCAATATTCTACAGTGATGCGTTTGAGTGCAGCGAGTATAACATAGAGCTACTGTTGCGCCGCTAAAACTAAACGCAATATTCTACAGTGATGCGTTTGAGTGCAGCGAGTATAACATAGAGCTACTGTTGCGCCGCTAAACCTAAACGCAATATTCTACAGTGATGCGTTTGAGTGTAGCGAGTATAACATAGAGCTACTGTTGCGCCCCTAAAACTATACGGAATATTCTACAGTGATGCGTTTGAGAGCAGCGAGTATAACATAGAGCTACTGTTGCGCCGCTAAAACTAAACGCAATATTTTACAGTGATGCGTTTGAGTGTAGCGAGTATAACATAGAGCTACTGTTGCGCCGCTAAAACCAAACGCAATATTCTACAGTGATGCTTTTGAGTGTAGCGAGTACTGTACTGTTGCGCCGCTAAAACTAAACGCAATATTCTACAGTGATGCGTTTGAGTGCAGCGAGTATAACATAGAGCTACTGTTGCGCCGGTAAAACTAAACGCAATATTCTACAGTGATGCGTTTGAGTGTAGCGAGTATAACATAGAGCTACTGTTGCGCCCCTAAAACTAAACGCAATATTCTACAGTGATGCGTTTGAGTGCAGCGAGTATAACATAGAGCTACTGTTGCGCCGCTAAAACTATACGGAATATTCTACAGTGATGCGTTTGAGTGCAGCGAGTATAACATTGAGCTACTGTTGCGCCGGTAAAACTAAACGCAATATTCTACAGTGATGCGTTTGAGTGTAGCGAGTATAACATAGAGCTACTGTTGCGCCGCTAAAACCAAACGCAATATTCTACAGTGATGCGTTTGAGTGTAGCGAGTATAACATAGAGCTACTCTTGCGCCGCTAAAACTATGCGGAATATTCTACAGTGATGCGTTTGAGAGCAGCGAGTATAACATAGAGCTACTGTTGCGCCGCTAAAACTAAACGCAATATTCTACAGTGATGCGTTTGAGTGCAGCGAGTATAACATAGAGCTACTGTTGCGCCGGTAAAACTAAACGCAATATTCTACAGTGATGCGTTTGAGTGTAGCGAGTATAACATAGAGTTACTGTTGCGCCGCTAAAACTAAACGCAATATTCTACAGTGATGCGTTTGAGTGTAGCGAGTATAACATAGAGCTACTGTTGCGCCGCTAAAACTAAACGCAATATTCTACAGTGATGCGTTTGAGTGTAGCGAGTATAACATAGAGCTACTGTTGCGCCCCTAAAACTAAACGCAATATTCTACAGTGATGCGTTTGAGTGCAGCGAGTATAACATAGAGCTACTGTTGCGCCGGTAAAACTAAACGCAATATTCTACAGTGATGCGTTTGAGTGTAGCGAGTATAAAATAGAGCTACTGTTGCGCCGGTAAAACTAAACGCAATATTCTACAGTGATGCGTTTGAGTGTAGCGAGTATAACATAGAGCTACTGTTGCGCCGGTAAAACTAAACGCAATATTCTACAGTGATGCGTTTGAGTGCAGCGAGTATAACATAGAGCTACTGTTGCGCCGGTAAAACTAAACGCAATATTCTACAGTGATGCGTTTGAGTGTAGCGAGTATAAAATAGAGCTACTGTTGCGCCGGTAAAACTAAACGCAATATTCTACAGTGATGCGTTTGAGTGTAGCGAGTATAACATAGAGCTACTGTTGCGCCGGTAAAACTAAACGCAATATTCTACAGTGATGCGTTTGAGTGTGGCGAGTATAACATAGAGCTACTGTTGCGCCGGTAAAACTAAACGCAATATTCTACAGTAATGCGTTTGAGTGCAGCGAGTATAACATAGAGCTACTGTTGCGCCGCTAAAACTAAACGCAATATTCTACAGTGATGCGTTTGAGTGTAGCGAGTACTGTACTGTTGCGCCGCTAAAACTAAACGCAATATTCTACAGTGATGCGTTTGAGTGTAGCGAGTATAACATAGAGCTACTGTTGCGCCGGTAAAACTAAACGCAATATTCTACAGTGATGCGTTTGAGTGCAGCGAGTATAACATAGAGCTACTGTTGCGCCGGTAAAACTAAACGCAATATTCTACAGTGATGCGTTTGAGTGTAGCGAGTATAACATAGAGCTACTGTTGCGCCGCTAAAACTAAACGCAATATTCTACAGTGATGCGTTTGAGTGCAGCGAGTATAACATAGAGCTACTGTTGCGCCACTAAAACTATACGGAATATTCTACAGTGATGCGTTTGAGAGCAGCGAGTATAACATAGAGCTACTGTTGCGCCGCTAAAACTAAACGCAATATTCTACAGTGATGCGTTTGAGTGTAGCGAGTACTGTACTGTTGCGCCGCTAAAACTAAACGCAATATTCTACAGTGATGCGTTTGAGTGCAGCGAGTATAACATAGAGCTACTGTTGCGCCGCTAAAACTAAACGCAATATTCTACAGTGATGCGTTTGAGTGCAGCGAGTATAACATAGAGCTACTGTTGCGCCGCTAAAACTAAACGCAATATTCTACAGTGATGCGTTTGAGTGCAGCGAGTATAACATAGAGCTACTGTTGCGCCGCTAAACCTAAACGCAATATTCTACAGTGATGCGTTTGAGTGTAGCGAGTATAACATAGAGCTACTGTTGCGCCCCTAAAACTATACGGAATATTCTACAGTGATGCGTTTGAGAGCAGCGAGTATAACATAGAGCTACTGTTGCGCCGCTAAAACTAAACGCAATATTTTACAGTGATGCGTTTGAGTGTAGCGAGTATAACATAGAGCTACTGTTGCGCCGCTAAAACCAAACGCAATATTCTACAGTGATGCTTTTGAGTGTAGCGAGTACTGTACTGTTGCGCCGCTAAAACTAAACGCAATATTCTACAGTGATGCGTTTGAGTGCAGCGAGTATAACATAGAGCTACTGTTGCGCCGGTAAAACTAAACGCAATATTCTACAGTGATGCGTTTGAGTGTAGCGAGTATAACATAGAGCTACTGTTGCGCCCCTAAAACTAAACGCAATATTCTACAGTGATGCGTTTGAGTGCAGCGAGTATAACATAGAGCTACTGTTGCGCCGCTAAAACTATACGGAATATTCTACAGTGATGCGTTTGAGTGCAGCGAGTATAACATTGAGCTACTGTTGCGCCGGTAAAACTAAACGCAATATTCTACAGTGATGCGTTTGAGTGTAGCGAGTATAACATAGAGCTACTGTTGCGCCGCTAAAACCAAACGCAATATTCTACAGTGATGCGTTTGAGTGTAGCGAGTATAACATAGAGCTACTCTTGCGCCGCTAAAACTATGCGGAATATTCTACAGTGATGCGTTTGAGAGCAGCGAGTATAACATAGAGCTACTGTTGCGCCGCTAAAACTAAACGCAATATTCTACAGTGATGCGTTTGAGTGCAGCGAGTATAACATAGAGCTACTGTTGCGCCGGTAAAACTAAACGCAATATTCTACAGTGATGCGTTTGAGTGTAGCGAGTATAACATAGAGTTACTGTTGCGCCGCTAAAACTAAACGCAATATTCTACAGTGATGCGTTTGAGTGTAGCGAGTATAACATAGAGCTACTGTTGCGCCGCTAAAACTAAACGCAATATTCTACAGTGATGCGTTTGAGTGTAGCGAGTATAACATAGAGCTACTGTTGCGCCCCTAAAACTAAACGCAATATTCTACAGTGATGCGTTTGAGTGCAGCGAGTATAACATAGAGCTACTGTTGCGCCGGTAAAACTAAACGCAATATTCTACAGTGATGCGTTTGAGTGTAGCGAGTATAAAATAGAGCTACTGTTGCGCCGGTAAAACTAAACGCAATATTCTACAGTGATGCGTTTGAGTGTAGCGAGTATAACATAGAGCTACTGTTGCGCCGGTAAAACTAAACGCAATATTCTACAGTGATGCGTTTGAGTGCAGCGAGTATAACATAGAGCTACTGTTGCGCCGGTAAAACTAAACGCAATATTCTACAGTGATGCGTTTGAGTGTAGCGAGTATAAAATAGAGCTACTGTTGCGCCGGTAAAACTAAACGCAATATTCTACAGTGATGCGTTTGAGTGTAGCGAGTATAACATAGAGCTACTGTTGCGCCGGTAAAACTAAACGCAATATTCTACAGTGATGCGTTTGAGTGTGGCGAGTATAACATAGAGCTACTGTTGCGCCGGTAAAACTAAACGCAATATTCTACAGTAATGCGTTTGAGTGCAGCGAGTATAACATAGAGCTACTGTTGCGCCGGTAAAACTAAACGCAATATTCTACAGTGATGCGTTTGAGTGTAGCGAGTATAACATAGAGCTACTGTTGCGCCCCTAAAACTATACGGAATATTCTACAGTGATGCGTTTGAGAGCAGCGAGTATAACATAGAGCTACTGTTGCGCCGCTAAAACTAAACGCAATATTCTACAGTGATGCGTTTGAGTGTAGCGAGTACTGTACTGTTGCGCCGCTAAAACTAAACGCAATATTCTACAGTGATGCGTTTGAGTGCAGCGAGTATAACATAGAGCTACTGTTGCGCCGGTAAAACTAAACGCAATATTCTACAGTGATGCGTTTGAGTGTAGCGAGTATAACATAGAGCTACTGTTGCGCCGGTAAAACTAAACGCAATATTCTACAGTGATGCGTTTGAGTGTAGCGAGTATAACATAGAGCTACTGTTGCGCCGCTAAAACTAAACGCAATATTCTACAGTGATGCGTTTGAGTGCAGCGAGTATAACATAGAGCTACTGTTGCGCCTGTAAAACTAAACGCAATATTCTACAGTGATGCGTTTGAGTGTAGCGAGTATAACATAGAGTTACTGTTGCGCCGCTAAAACTAAACGCAATATTCTACAGTGATGCGTTTGAGTGTAGCGAGTATAACATAGAGCTACTGTTGCGCCGCTAAAACTAAACGCAATATTCTACAGTGATGCGTTTGAGTGTAGCGAGTATAACATAGAGCTACTGTTGCGCCCCTAAAACTAAACGCAATATTCTACAGTGATGCGTTTGAGTGCAGCGAGTATAACATAGAGCTACTGTTGCGCCGGTAAAACTAAACGCAATATTCTACAGTGATGCGTTTGAGTGTAGCGAGTATAAAATAGAGCTACTGTTGCGCCGGTAAAACTAAACGCAATATTCTACAGTGATGCGTTTGAGTGTAGCGAGTATAACATAGAGCTACTGTTGCGCCGGTAAAACTAAACGCAATATTCTACAGTGATGCGTTTGAGTGCAGCGAGTATAACATAGAGCTACTGTTGCGCCGGTAAAACTAAACGCAATATTCTACAGTGATGCGTTTGAGTGTAGCGAGTATAAAATAGAGCTACTGTTGCGCCGGTAAAACTAAACGCAATATTCTACAGTGATGCGTTTGAGTGTAGCGAGTATAACATAGAGCTACTGTTGCGCCGGTAAAACTAAACGCAATATTCTACAGTGATGCGTTTGAGTGTGGCGAGTATAACATAGAGCTACTGTTGCGCCGGTAAAACTAAACGCAATATTCTACAGTAATGCGTTTGAGTGCAGCGAGTATAACATAGAGCTACTGTTGCGCCGGTAAAACTAAACGCAATATTCTACAGTGATGCGTTTGAGTGTGGCGAGTATAACATAGAGCTACTGTTGCGCCGGTAAAACTAAACGCAATATTCTACAGTGATGCGTTTGAGTGTAGCGAGTATAACATAGAGCTACTGTTGCGCCGCTAAAACTAAACGCAATATTCTACAGTGATGCTTTTGAGTGTAGCGAGTACTGTACTGTTGCGCCGCTAAAACTAAACGCAATATTCTACAGTGATGCGTTTGAGTGCAGCGAGTATAACATAGAGCTACTGTTGCGCCGGTAAAACTAAACGCAATATTCTACAGTGATGCGTTTGAGTGTAGCGAGTATAACATAGAGCTACTGTTGCGCCGCTAAAACTAAACGCAATATTCTACAGTGATGCGTTTGAGTGTAGCGAGTATAACATAGAGCTACTGTTGCGCCCCTAAAACTATACGGAATATTCTACAGTGATGCGTTTGAGAGCAGCGAGTATAACATAGAGCTACTGTTGCGCCGCTAAAACTAAACGCAATATTCTACAGTGATGCGTTTGAGTGTAGCGAGTACTGTACTGTTGCGCCGCTAAAACTAAACGCAATATTCTACAGTGATGCGTTTGAGTGCAGCGAGTATAACATAGAGCTACTGTTGCGCCGGTAAAACTAAACGCAATATTCTACAGTGATGCGTTTGAGTGTAGCGAGTATAACATAGAGCTACTGTTGCGCCGCTAAAACTAAACGCAATATTCTACAGTGATGCGTTTGAGTGTGGCGAGTATAACATAGAGCTACTGTTGCGCCGGTAAAACTAAACGCAATATTCTACAGTGATGCGTTTGAGTGTAGCGAGTATAACATAGAGCTACTGTTGCGCCGCTAAAACTAAACGCAATATTCTACAGTGATGCGTTTGAGTGTAGCGAGTATAACATAGAGCTACTGTTGCGCCGCTAAAACTAAACGCAATATTCTACAGTGATGCGTTTGAGTGCAGCGAGTATAACATAGAGCTACTGTTGCGCCACTAAAACTATACGGAATATTCTACAGTGATGCGTTTGAGAGCAGCGAGTATAACATAGAGCTACTGTTGCGCCGCTAAAACTAAACGCAATATTCTACAGTGATGCGTTTGAGTGTAGCGAGTACTGTACTGTTGCGCCGCTAAAACTAAACGCAATATTCTACAGTGATGCGTTTGAGTGCAGCGAGTATAACATAGAGCTACTGTTGCGCCGCTAAAACTAAACGCAATATTCTACAGTGATGCGTTTGAGTGCAGCGAGTATAACATAGAGCTACTGTTGCGCCGCTAAAACTAAACGCAATATTCTACAGTGATGCGTTTGAGTGCAGCGAGTATAACATAGAGCTACTGTTGCGCCGCTAAACCTAAACGCAATATTCTACAGTGATGCGTTTGAGTGTAGCGAGTATAACATAGAGCTACTGTTGCGCCCCTAAAACTATACGGAATATTCTACAGTGATGCGTTTGAGAGCAGCGAGTATAACATAGAGCTACTGTTGCGCCGCTAAAACTAAACGCAATATTTTACAGTGATGCGTTTGAGTGTAGCGAGTATAACATAGAGCTACTGTTGCGCCGCTAAAACCAAACGCAATATTCTACAGTGATGCTTTTGAGTGTAGCGAGTACTGTACTGTTGCGCCGCTAAAACTAAACGCAATATTCTACAGTGATGCGTTTGAGTGCAGCGAGTATAACATAGAGCTACTGTTGCGCCGGTAAAACTAAACGCAATATTCTACAGTGATGCGTTTGAGTGTAGCGAGTATAACATAGAGCTACTGTTGCGCCCCTAAAACTAAACGCAATATTCTACAGTGATGCGTTTGAGTGCAGCGAGTATAACATAGAGCTACTGTTGCGCCGCTAAAACTATACGGAATATTCTACAGTGATGCGTTTGAGTGCAGCGAGTATAACATTGAGCTACTGTTGCGCCGGTAAAACTAAACGCAATATTCTACAGTGATGCGTTTGAGTGTAGCGAGTATAACATAGAGCTACTGTTGCGCCGCTAAAACCAAACGCAATATTCTACAGTGATGCGTTTGAGTGTAGCGAGTATAACATAGAGCTACTCTTGCGCCGCTAAAACTATGCGGAATATTCTACAGTGATGCGTTTGAGAGCAGCGAGTATAACATAGAGCTACTGTTGCGCCGCTAAAACTAAACGCAATATTCTACAGTGATGCGTTTGAGTGCAGCGAGTATAACATAGAGCTACTGTTGCGCCGGTAAAACTAAACGCAATATTCTACAGTGATGCGTTTGAGTGTAGCGAGTATAACATAGAGTTACTGTTGCGCCGCTAAAACTAAACGCAATATTCTACAGTGATGCGTTTGAGTGTAGCGAGTATAACATAGAGCTACTGTTGCGCCGCTAAAACTAAACGCAATATTCTACAGTGATGCGTTTGAGTGTAGCGAGTATAACATAGAGCTACTGTTGCGCCCCTAAAACTAAACGCAATATTCTACAGTGATGCGTTTGAGTGCAGCGAGTATAACATAGAGCTACTGTTGCGCCGGTAAAACTAAACGCAATATTCTACAGTGATGCGTTTGAGTGTAGCGAGTATAAAATAGAGCTACTGTTGCGCCGGTAAAACTAAACGCAATATTCTACAGTGATGCGTTTGAGTGTAGCGAGTATAACATAGAGCTACTGTTGCGCCGGTAAAACTAAACGCAATATTCTACAGTGATGCGTTTGAGTGCAGCGAGTATAACATAGAGCTACTGTTGCGCCGGTAAAACTAAACGCAATATTCTACAGTGATGCGTTTGAGTGTAGCGAGTATAAAATAGAGCTACTGTTGCGCCGGTAAAACTAAACGCAATATTCTACAGTGATGCGTTTGAGTGTAGCGAGTATAACATAGAGCTACTGTTGCGCCGGTAAAACTAAACGCAATATTCTACAGTGATGCGTTTGAGTGTGGCGAGTATAACATAGAGCTACTGTTGCGCCGGTAAAACTAAACGCAATATTCTACAGTAATGCGTTTGAGTGCAGCGAGTATAACATAGAGCTACTGTTGCGCCGGTAAAACTAAACGCAATATTCTACAGTGATGCGTTTGAGTGTAGCGAGTATAACATAGAGCTACTGTTGCGCCCCTAAAACTATACGGAATATTCTACAGTGATGCGTTTGAGAGCAGCGAGTATAACATAGAGCTACTGTTGCGCCGCTAAAACTAAACGCAATATTCTACAGTGATGCGTTTGAGTGTAGCGAGTACTGTACTGTTGCGCCGCTAAAACTAAACGCAATATTCTACAGTGATGCGTTTGAGTGCAGCGAGTATAACATAGAGCTACTGTTGCGCCGGTAAAACTAAACGCAATATTCTACAGTGATGCGTTTGAGTGTAGCGAGTATAACATAGAGCTACTGTTGCGCCGGTAAAACTAAACGCAATATTCTACAGTGATGCGTTTGAGTGTAGCGAGTATAACATAGAGCTACTGTTGCGCCGCTAAAACTAAACGCAATATTCTACAGTGATGCGTTTGAGTGCAGCGAGTATAACATAGAGCTACTGTTGCGCCGGTAAAACTAAACGCAATATTCTACAGTGATGCGTTTGAGTGTAGCGAGTATAACATAGAGTTACTGTTGCGCCGCTAAAACTAAACGCAATATTCTACAGTGATGCGTTTGAGTGTAGCGAGTATAACATAGAGCTACTGTTGCGCCGCTAAAACTAAACGCAATATTCTACAGTGATGCGTTTGAGTGTAGCGAGTATAACATAGAGCTACTGTTGCGCCCCTAAAACTAAACGCAATATTCTACAGTGATGCGTTTGAGTGCAGCGAGTATAACATAGAGCTACTGTTGCGCCGGTAAAACTAAACGCAATATTCTACAGTGATGCGTTTGAGTGTAGCGAGTATAAAATAGAGCTACTGTTGCGCCGGTAAAACTAAACGCAATATTCTACAGTGATGCGTTTGAGTGTAGCGAGTATAACATAGAGCTACTGTTGCGCCGGTAAAACTAAACGCAATATTCTACAGTGATGCGTTTGAGTGCAGCGAGTATAACATAGAGCTACTGTTGCGCCGGTAAAACTAAACGCAATATTCTACAGTGATGCGTTTGAGTGTAGCGAGTATAAAATAGAGCTACTGTTGCGCCGGTAAAACTAAACGCAATATTCTACAGTGATGCGTTTGAGTGTAGCGAGTATAACATAGAGCTACTGTTGCGCCGGTAAAACTAAACGCAATATTCTACAGTGATGCGTTTGAGTGTGGCGAGTATAACATAGAGCTACTGTTGCGCCGGTAAAACTAAACGCAATATTCTACAGTAATGCGTTTGAGTGCAGCGAGTATAACATAGAGCTACTGTTGCGCCGGTAAAACTAAACGCAATATTCTACAGTGATGCGTTTGAGTGTGGCGAGTATAACATAGAGCTACTGTTGCGCCGGTAAAACTAAACGCAATATTCTACAGTGATGCGTTTGAGTGTAGCGAGTATAACATAGAGCTACTGTTGCGCCGCTAAAACTAAACGCAATATTCTACAGTGATGCTTTTGAGTGTAGCGAGTACTGTACTGTTGCGCCGCTAAAACTAAACGCAATATTCTACAGTGATGCGTTTGAGTGCAGCGAGTATAACATAGAGCTACTGTTGCGCCGGTAAAACTAAACGCAATATTCTACAGTGATGCGTTTGAGTGTAGCGAGTATAACATAGAGCTACTGTTGCGCCGCTAAAACTAAACGCAATATTCTACAGTGATGCGTTTGAGTGTAGCGAGTATAACATAGAGCTACTGTTGCGCCCCTAAAACTATACGGAATATTCTACAGTGATGCGTTTGAGAGCAGCGAGTATAACATAGAGCTACTGTTGCGCCGCTAAAACTAAACGCAATATTCTACAGTGATGCGTTTGAGTGTAGCGAGTACTGTACTGTTGCGCCGCTAAAACTAAACGCAATATTCTACAGTGATGCGTTTGAGTGCAGCGAGTATAACATAGAGCTACTGTTGCGCCGGTAAAACTAAACGCAATATTCTACAGTGATGCGTTTGAGTGTAGCGAGTATAACATAGAGCTACTGTTGCGCCGCTAAAACTAAACGCAATATTCTACAGTGATGCGTTTGAGTGTGGCGAGTATAACATAGAGCTACTGTTGCGCCGGTAAAACTAAACGCAATATTCTACAGTGATGCGTTTGAGTGTAGCGAGTATAACATAGAGCTACTGTTGCGCCGCTAAAACTAAACGCAATATTCTACAGTGATGCGTTTGAGTGTAGCGAGTATAACATAGAGCTACTGTTGCGCCGCTAAAACTAAACGCAATATTCTACAGTGATGCTTTTGAGTGTAGCGAGTACTGTACTGTTGCGCCGCTAAAACTAAACGCAATATTCTACAGTGATGCGTTTGAGTGCAGCGAGTATAACATAGAGCTACTGTTGCGCCGGTAAAACTAAACGCAATATTCTACAGTGATGCGTTTGAGTGTAGCGAGTATAACATAGAGCTACTGTTGCGCCGCTAAAACTAAACGCAATATTCTACAGTGATGCGTTTGAGTGTAGCGAGTACTGTACTGTTGCGCCGCTAAAACTAAACGCAATATTCTACAGTGATGCGTTTGAGTGCAGCGAGTATAACATAGAGCTACTGTTGCGCCGGTAAAACTAAACGCAATATTCTACAGTGATGCGTTTGAGTGTAGCGAGTATAACATAGAGCTACTGTTGCGCCGCTAAAACTAAACGCAATATTCTACAGTGATGCGTTTGAGTGTGGCGAGTATAACATAGAGCTACTGTTGCGCCGGTAAAACTAAACGCAATATTCTACAGTGATGCGTTTGAGTGTAGCGAGTATAACATAGAGCTACTGTTGCGCCGCTAAAACTAAACGCAATATTCTACAGTGATGCGTTTGAGTGTAGCGAGTATAACATAGAGCTACTGTTGCGCCGCTAAAACTAAACGCAATATTCTACAGTGATGCTTTTGAGTGTAGCGAGTACTGTACTGTTGCGCCGCTAAAACTAAACGCAATATTCTACAGTGATGCGTTTGAGTGCAGCGAGTATAACATAGAGCTACTGTTGCGCCGGTAAAACTAAACGCAATATTCTACAGTGATGCGTTTGAGTGTAGCGAGTATAACATAGAGCTACTGTTGCGCCGCTAAAACTAAACGCAATATTCTACAGTGATGCGTTTGAGTGTAGCGAGTATAACATAGAGCTACTGTTGCGCCCCTAAAACTATACGGAATATTCTACAGTGATGCGTTTGAGAGCAGCGAGTATAACATAGAGCTACTGTTGCGCCGCTAAAACTAAACGCAATATTCTACAGTGATGCGTTTGAGTGTAGCGAGTATAACATAGAGCTACTGTTGCGCCGCTAAAACTAAACGCAATATTCTACAGTGATGCTTTTGAGTGTAGCGAGTACTGTACTGTTGCGCCGCTAAAACTAAACGCAATATTCTACAGTGATGCGTTTGAGTGCAGCGAGTATAACATAGAGCTACTGTTGCGCCGGTAAAACTAAACGCAATATTCTACAGTGATGCGTTTGAGTGTAGCGAGTATAACATAGAGCTACTGTTGCGCCGCTAAAACTAAACGCAATATTCTACAGTGATGCGTTTGAGTGTAGCGAGTATAACATAGAGCTACTGTTGCGCCCCTAAAACTATACGGAATATTCTACAGTGATGCGTTTGAGAGCAGCGAGTATAACATAGAGCTACTGTTGCGCCGCTAAAACTAAACGCAATATTCTACAGTGATGCGTTTGAGTGTAGCGAGTACTGTACTGTTGCGCCGCTAAAACTAAACGCAATATTCTACAGTGATGCGTTTGAGTGCAGCGAGTATAACATAGAGCTACTGTTGCGCCGGTAAAACTAAACGCAATATTCTACAGTGATGCGTTTGAGTGTAGCGAGTATAACATAGAGCTACTGTTGCGCCGCTAAAACTAAACGCAATATTCTACAGTGATGCGTTTGAGTGTGGCGAGTATAACATAGAGCTACTGTTGCGCCGGTAAAACTAAACGCAATATTCTACAGTGATGCGTTTGAGTGTAGCGAGTATAACATAGAGCTACTGTTGCGCCGCTAAAACTAAACGCAATATTCTACAGTGATGCGTTTGAGTGTAGCGAGTATAACATAGAGCTACTGTTGCGCCGCTAAAACTAAACGCAATATTCTACAGTGATGCTTTTGAGTGTAGCGAGTACTGTACTGTTGCGCCGCTAAAACTAAACGCAATATTCTACAGTGATGCGTTTGAGTGCAGCGAGTATAACATAGAGCTACTGTTGCGCCGGTAAAACTAAACGCAATATTCTACAGTGATGCGTTTGAGTGTAGCGAGTATAACATAGAGCTACTGTTGCGCCGCTAAAACTAAACGCAATATTCTACAGTGATGCGTTTGAGTGTAGCGAGTACTGTACTGTTGCGCCGCTAAAACTAAACGCAATATTCTACAGTGATGCGTTTGAGTGCAGCGAGTATAACATAGAGCTACTGTTGCGCCGGTAAAACTAAACGCAATATTCTACAGTGATGCGTTTGAGTGTAGCGAGTATAACATAGAGCTACTGTTGCGCCGCTAAAACTAAACGCAATATTCTACAGTGATGCGTTTGAGTGTGGCGAGTATAACATAGAGCTACTGTTGCGCCGGTAAAACTAAACGCAATATTCTACAGTGATGCGTTTGAGTGTAGCGAGTATAACATAGAGCTACTGTTGCGCCGCTAAAACTAAACGCAATATTCTACAGTGATGCGTTTGAGTGTAGCGAGTATAACATAGAGCTACTGTTGCGCCGCTAAAACTAAACGCAATATTCTACAGTGATGCTTTTGAGTGTAGCGAGTACTGTACTGTTGCGCCGCTAAAACTAAACGCAATATTCTACAGTGATGCGTTTGAGTGCAGCGAGTATAACATAGAGCTACTGTTGCGCCGGTAAAACTAAACGCAATATTCTACAGTGATGCGTTTGAGTGTAGCGAGTATAACATAGAGCTACTGTTGCGCCGCTAAAACTAAACGCAATATTCTACAGTGATGCGTTTGAGTGTAGCGAGTATAACATAGAGCTACTGTTGCGCCCCTAAAACTATACGGAATATTCTACAGTGATGCGTTTGAGAGCAGCGAGTATAACATAGAGCTACTGTTGCGCCGCTAAAACTAAACGCAATATTCTACAGTGATGCGTTTGAGTGTAGCGAGTACTGTACTGTTGCGCCGCTAAAACTAAACGCAATATTCTACAGTGATGCGTTTGAGTGCAGCGAGTATAACATAGAGCTACTGTTGCGCCGGTAAAACTAAACGCAATATTCTACAGTGATGCGTTTGAGTGTAGCGAGTATAAAATAGAGCTACTGTTGCGCCGGTAAAACTAAACGCAATATTCTACAGTGATGCGTTTGAGTGTGGCGAGTATAACATAGAGCTACTGTTGCGCCCCTAAAACTAAACGCAATATTCTACAGTGATGCGTTTGAGTGTAGCGAGTACTGTACTGTTGCGCCGCTAAAACTAAACGCAATATTCTACAGTGATGCGTTTGAGTGCAGCGAGTATAACATAGAGCTACTGTTGCGCCGGTAAAACTAAACGCAATATTCTACAGTGATGCGTTTGAGTGTAGCGAGTATAACATAGAGCTACTGTTGCGCCCCTAAAACTATACGGAATATTCTACAGTGATGCGTTTGAGAGCAGCGAGTATAACATAGAGCTACTGTTGCGCCGCTAAAACTAAACGCAATATTCTACAGTGATGCGTTTGAGTGTAGCGAGTACTGTACTGTTGCGCCGCTAAAACTAAACGCAATATTCTACAGTGATGCGTTTGAGTGCAGCGAGTATAACATAGAGCTACTGTTGCGCCGGTAAAACTAAACGCAATATTCTACAGTGATGCGTTTGAGTGTAGCGAGTATAACATAGAGCTACTGTTGCGCCGGTAAAACTAAACGCAATATTCTACAGTGATGCGTTTGAGTGTGGCGAGTATAACATAGAGCTACTGTTGCGCCGGTAAAACTAAACGCAATATTCTACAGTGATGCGTTTGAGTGCAGCGAGTATAACATAGAGCTACTGTTGCGCCGGTAAAACTAAACGCAATATTCTACAGTGATGCGTTTGAGTGTAGCGAGTATAACATAGAGCTACTGTTGCGCCCCTAAAACTAAACGCAATATTCTACAGTGATGCGTTTGAGTGCAGCGAGTATAACATTGAGCTACTGTTGCGCCGGTAAAACTAAACGCAATATTCTACAGTGATGCGTTTGAGTGTAGCGAGTATAACATAGAGCTACTGTTGCGCCGGTAAAACTAAACGCAATATTCTACAGTGATGCGTTTGAGTGTAGCGAGTATAACATAGAGCTACTGTTGCGCCCCTAAAACTAAACGCAATATTCTACAGTGATGCGTTTGAGTGTAGCGAGTATAACATAGAGCTACTGTTGCGCCGCTAAAACCAAACGCAATATTCTACAGTGATGCGTTTGAGTGTAGCGAGTATAACATAGAGCTACTGTTGCGCCGCTAAAACTAAACGCAATATTCTACAGTGATGCTTTTGAGTGTAGCGAGTACTGTACTGTTGCGCCGCTAAAACTAAACGCAATATTCTACAGTGATGCGTTTGAGTGCAGCGAGTATAACATAGAGCTACTGTTGCGCCGGTAAAACTAAACGCAATATTCTACAGTGATGCGTTTGAGTGTAGCGAGTATAACATAGAGCTACTGTTGCGCCCCTAAAACTAAACGCAATATTCTACAGTGATGCGTTTGAGTGCAGCGAGTATAACATAGAGCTACTGTTGCGCCGGTAAAACTAAACGCAATATTCTACAGTGATGCGTTTGAGTGTAGCGAGTATAAAATAGAGCTACTGTTGCGCCGGTAAAACTAAACGCAATATTCTACAGTGATGCGTTTGAGTGTAGCGAGTATAACATAGAGCTACTGTTGCGCCGGTAAAACTAAACGCAATATTCTACAGTGATGCGTTTGAGTGCAGCGAGTATAACATAGAGCTACTGTTGCGCCGGTAAAACTAAACGCAATATTCTACAGTGATGCGTTTGAGTGTAGCGAGTATAAAATAGAGCTACTGTTGCGCCGGTAAAACTAAACGCAATATTCTACAGTGATGCGTTTGAGTGTAGCGAGTATAACATAGAGCTACTGTTGCGCCGGTAAAACTAAACGCAATATTCTACAGTGATGCGTTTGAGTGTGGCGAGTATAACATAGAGCTACTGTTGCGCCGGTAAAACTAAACGCAATATTCTACAGTGATGCGTTTGAGTGCAGCGAGTATAACATAGAGCTACTGTTGCGCCCCTAAAACTAAACGCAATATTCTACAGTGATGCGTTTGAGTGCAGCGAGTATAACATAGAGCTACTGTTGCGCCGCTAAAACTATACGGAATATTCTACAGTGATGCGTTTGAGTGCAGCGAGTATAACATTGAGCTACTGTTGCGCCGGTAAAACTAAACGCAATATTCTACAGTGATGCGTTTGAGTGTAGCGAGTATAACATAGAGCTACTGTTGCGCCGGTAAAACTAAACGCAATATTCTACAGTGATGCGTTTGAGTGTAGCGAGTATAACATAGAGCTACTGTTGCGCCCCTAAAACTAAACGCAATATTCTACAGTGATGCGTTTGAGTGTAGCGAGTATAACATAGAGCTACTGTTGCGCCGCTAAAACCAAACGCAATATTCTACAGTGATGCGTTTGAGTGTAGCGAGTATAACATAGAGCTACTGTTGCGCCGCTAAAACTAAACGCAATATTCTACAGTGATGCTTTTGAGTGTAGCGAGTACTGTACTGTTGCGCCGCTAAAACTAAACGCAATATTCTACAGTGATGCGTTTGAGTGCAGCGAGTATAACATAGAGCTACTGTTGCGCCGGTAAAACTAAACGCAATATTCTACAGTGATGCGTTTGAGTGTAGCGAGTATAACATAGAGCTACTGTTGCGCCCCTAAAACTAAACGCAATATTCTACAGTGATGCGTTTGAGTGCAGCGAGTATAACATAGAGCTACTGTTGCGCCGGTAAAACTAAACGCAATATTCTACAGTGATGCGTTTGAGTGTAGCGAGTATAAAATAGAGCTACTGTTGCGCCGGTAAAACTAAACGCAATATTCTACAGTGATGCGTTTGAGTGTAGCGAGTATAACATAGAGCTACTGTTGCGCCGGTAAAACTAAACGCAATATTCTACAGTGATGCGTTTGAGTGTGGCGAGTATAACATAGAGCTACTGTTGCGCCGGTAAAACTAAACGCAATATTCTACAGTGATGCGTTTGAGTGCAGCGAGTATAACATAGAGCTACTGTTGCGCCGGTAAAACTAAACGCAATATTCTACAGTGATGCGTTTGAGTGTAGCGAGTGTTCGCATCAATTCGTGCATGCGAAAGTTAGTTTTGATTTTTGTAGTTCCATTTATATATAATAGATGGCGTTGTACATTGAGAGCTTATTCCTGAATCGCGGTGTTAAGATCTTCCGACGATTTCCTATAAGGTTAATGAACCTATGTATTTTGAGTTTGAGTAGAGATCACGTCAAGATCCTATATTAATATATATACTGTCAAGGTATCCGGTGTTTCATTTATCCGAGTCCGCGTGTTCATGGTCCGTATCGAGCCGGATAAGTGGATCCAGACGGTTTTTTGTGTTTCTTGGCGTGGAAACCAGGGTGGATCGCCCTGAAGCGCCGCACACCCAAGCTGGTGTGCACAGAGGAGTGACCAGTGCTGCTGCAGTAAAGTTGGAGTGGACCAGCACCAGGACTTGGCGCAGAGCGCAGGGTGGAGTTGGACACCAACAGATTAAAGGTGTAGAGCAGAGCGGCCTGGACATCATCAGCACCAGCAGAGTGAGGTGCAGGGCAGAGGGAAAGCTGAGTTTGCCAGCTCAATAGTAGAGTTTACACCTGGGTTTCAATCTGACGACGCAGTCATCAGTGGAATTTACGGAATAAGAGCTAGTGATGTGCGGTTTGTAGAAAGCAAATCGTGAGTACATTTATGTTATTTGTGAAAATAGAAAATTCGTCTGAAAGTTTAATTGGACTTTAGTAGATTATATTTTTGTAGAGTATATTATTTGTGATATATTATATTCAACACAGCGAATTTATTCTTTGTGAATGTGGTTAACATTTTGTCTTCGGTTAGTTTTAGTAGAAATATTATTTTTGGCATTTTAAAGGGTTCAAAGTAGGAACTTCTTACGGTCTTAATAAAAATGGAGTCCTTGTATAAATTGCAAAATAATACAAAACTTCTTATTGAAAAGGCACAAATTAACTTTAAAAAAGCGCCTAAAGATAGAGTAACTAGAACATACGTTGAGACTAGATTAGAGCAACTTGAAGTCTTGTGGAAAGAGTTCTCGTCAACGCATAAAGGTATCATACAGAATGCCACAGACGCTCAGCAAGTGTCTGATAGGTATTTTAAAAATGATGTTTATGGATACCACTGAAGAAACATACATTTTCCACAAAACTGAGTTAAAAGAAGTTTTGAATATATTTAGTGATTTAAATTCAGATCGAAGCCCAAGGACAAATGTCGACCACACAATGTCAAATAGTGTCAGATTACCAAAAATAAACATTCCGAAGTTTTCGGGCAACTATGCAGAGTGGACCACATTCAAAGACTTATTTACATCTTTGATACATAACAATGATGGTTTAGAAGACGTGCAAAAATTGCACTATTTTAAAGGTTTATTGTCGGGAGAAGCAGATCAACTTGTCAGACACATTGCAGTTACATCAGCAAATTACCAAGAATGTTGGTCATTGCTACATAGTAGATATAACAATAAGCGATTTCTGTCTAATTGTTTATTAAAGCGCTTATTAAGTCAGACTACTGTAACAGAAAGCTCAAACAGCCTTAAGGGTTTATTAGATACCACAATGGAATGTCTGAATGGTCTAAAAAATCTCGGAGTTGACGTCAGCACGTGGGACATCATAATCATTTTCATAATAAGCTCCAAACTTGATTTTGAATCACGAAAGCAGTGGGAGACTAAAATTAGCTCCAGGGATGAATTACCCGTGCTCTCGGAGTTCAGAGATTTTTTGGAATCAAGATTTCGTGCGCTCGAGTTTTTAGACACTAAACCAAGTAAACCAAAGGTTCACCATATAGTTGGTAATAGTATCGACGATAAGGCCGTTGAAACAAATTGTCCATTTTGTAATGAAAACCATAAAATATACCATTGTAAGAAGTTTGCTCAAGAAAGTTACGAATCTCGTCATAGTTTTGCACAAACCAGGCGCTTGTGTTATAACTGTTTAAACTCGAATCACTCCATTAAGTTTTGTCGACAAACTGCGTCGTGTCGTATATACGACACGACGCAGTTTGTCGAAGTTTGTGAATGATGTCTTCGTTTGCATATGCAAACGAAGACATCATTCACAAACTTCACATCATTCACTACTGCATCCAATCTCGATCTCAAACTCCACAGTAGTAAATGAAAGCTCTAACCAAGCAGTTGAAGTTAAATCAGCGGTGTCTAGAGTACAGGCATCGTTACCAGCAAGCGAACCATCAACTTCAAATATAGTAACACATTTTTCTAAGGGATCAGTACCTACTCAAGTTTTGTTGGCTACTGCTCTTGTCGAAGCACAGACAAGAAGTGGCTCTACACAACTGCTGAGAGTGCTATTGGATCAAGGATCTCAGGCATCATTCATAGCAGAATCAGCAGTGCAGCTACTTGGATTAAGCAAGAAGCCGACCAAGTCGGTTATATCTGGAATAGGCGGTGAGAGAAGTGCTTTTGCTTCCAAGTTTACAGTCACGATGACTATTCACTCACGCTTAGATCCAAATTTTAGTGTTCAAGTGCATGCTTATGTATTAGGTACCATTACGTCGCTTTTACCCTCAGAAAAAATAGAGCAATCATATTGGCCCGAGCTGAAAGGGATAACTTTAGCTGATCCAGAGTTCTATACGCCAAGCAAGATAGATGTCTTACTTGGTACAGAGATATATGGTCAGGTTCTTAGAGATGGTATAATTCAAGGTCCACCAAACTTACCGGTAGCTCAGAATACTGCACTGGGTTGGATCCTTTCTGGGCAAATCTCGTCAAAAGGTGACTCTATTCATTGTCATCATGTCATACACAGCAGTTCAGATCAGGCTGATGACAACGCACTTTTGCGACGGTTTTGGGAAATAGAGACTACCATCCCTGATAAGAAGATCTTTTCTGATGAAGATCAACGATGTGAGGATATTTATGCACAAACTACGTGCCGTGATGAGGAAGGTCGCTATGTGGTTAATCTTCCTTTTCGCGATCAAGATCCGCAGTGTCAATATGGGAGTTCGAGAGACCTCGCACTGAAAAGATTTCATCTTCTTGAAAATAAATTCAAGAGGAATCCGACATTTAAATCTCGATACACAGATGTGTTCCAAGAATACATCGACCTTGGTCATATGAAGCCTGTACACTGTGATGAGAGTAATATTAGTACAGCGGTTTATCTGCCTCATCATGCTGTGATACGTGAGGACAGAAGTACAACCAAGGTTCGAGTAGTATTCGATGCTTCAATGAAAGGTTTAAATGGAGTGTCTCTGAACGACGATCTCATGGTTGGTCCTAGGTTGCAACCGCCATTACGACACATCATTATGAGATGGAGAATGCATCCCATAAGTCTCTGTGCTGACATTATAAAAATGTACAGACAGGTGAAGGTTTCTCCTGAACATGCAGAGTTTCAGCGAGTAGTGTGGCGCGATGATCCAGAATCTGAAATAAAGGAATACAAATTAGTGAGAGTTACGTTTGGTACAGCAGCAGCTCCTTACCTTGCAGTGAAATCTTTACAGCAGGTGGCAATCGATGAAGGCGAAGGTCATCCTGAAATATCTGACATCATAAAAAATGAGTTTTATGTAGACGATTTAATGACAGGATGTCAGACAGTTGAAGAAGGTTTACACATACATAGGAAAATAACAGAGTTACTTACTAAAGGTCAACTTCAACTACAGAAATGGGTTAGCAGCTGCGATGAATTAAACAATATCATTCAGGAATATACGGCACCAGAGGCAAGACAGGATGAGGAAGAGGAACAAAAAAGGGATATTAAGTTGGACTCAGTTATTAAAATTTTAGGAATTTCGTGGGATCGTAAGAGCGATGAATTTAAATATTCAGTGCAACTTGATTCACCGCAGACTCCAGTCACCAAGAGAAAGGTAATATCCGACATCGCACGCCTGTTCGATCCTCTTGGCTGGGTGGCACCTTGCATTGTTACCGCCAAGATCTTCATTCAAAAACTTTGGCTTGCTGGCCTAGAATGGGATGAAGAATTAACTCCGGAACTTCTATCAGAATGGGAAACTTACCGCTTAAGCCTTGTAGAGACAAACAAGTTCAGTATCCCCAGATGGGTTAATATAAAATCCGACGATCTATTGGTAGAGTTACATGGATTTTGTGACGCGTCGATTGCTGCTTATGCCGCTGTAGTCTATATTAGAGTCATCGATACCCACAAAACCATTCATATTAGTTTGATCACTTCTCGAACTAAGGTTGCACCAGTCAAACAGCAGTCAATTCCGCGTTTGGAGCTGATGGGGGCAGTGTTGCTTTCCGAACTCATTTCTGAAGTTGCTGAAGTAATGAGAATCGCACCCCCTCAAATACACGCCTGGACTGACTCGTCAGTGGTTTTGGCATGGCTTAGTAAACATCCCAGTCACTGGACTACTTTCGTTGGAAACAGAGTGTCTACCATTCTATCTCACATCGACAACTCACATTGGGCTCATGTCCAATCTACGCATAACCCTGCAGATTTGGCATCCAGAGGTTTAACACCACAAGAACTGGTATGCAATTCAATGTGGAGTCAAGGACCATCATGGCTCCTTGATGAAACGATCGAATACACAAGACCAAAGTCAATTGTCACCAACACGGAGCAAAGATCAATCAAGGTTCACGTCGTAACGGAACCTCTCCAAGAAGATATTTTCTGGACAAAGTATTCATCATTACAAAGGTTAGTTCGGGTTATAGCGTACTGCAGAAGAGTTTTGAGTTGGAGGAGACAATCACAGAGTGAAAGAAATTTCGAAAGGTATTTAAATAAGGAAGAAATACAAGAAGCAACAAAAATGTGCATAAAACTCGTTCAGAATCAAGATTTTTCCGAAGAAATAAAGGATATAAGAAAAACAGGAACCGTGAAAGCGAAAAGCAAGCTTAAAAGTCTCTGCCCAGTCATCGATGATGAAGGCATTCTCCGTGTCAGTGGACGCATTCATAATGCTGATTTAGACGAGGATGTTAAACATCCCATCATCCTACCACCTAACAGTCACTTCACCAATTTAGTGATTGATGAAGCCCATAAGAGGACTTTACATGGTGGACCAACATTAATGTTGAACCAGCTGCGTACCAGGTATTGGATCCTTTCCGCCAAAACAAAGATTAAAGCTCATGTACACAAATGTGTAAAGTGCAGGCGGTACTCAGCATCTACTCAAACCCCACTTATGGGTCAGTTACCGTCTAGTCGAGTCACTCCAGCAAGACCTTTCCTAAATAGTGGCGTGGATTTTGCTGGTCCCATCAGCATCCGAACGTCAAAGGGTCGAGGCCACCGATCATACAAAGGATACATTTGTGTCTTTGTATGCATGGTGACCAAGGCTATTCATTTAGAAGCCATCAGTGATTTGACTTCGCAAGGTTTCATCGCTGGTTTTAAAAGATTTGTGGCTCGGCGAGGTTTTGTCAGTGACATTTGGAGTGACAACGGAACTAATTTTGTTGGCGCTTCCAAAGAGCTTCGGCATTTAGTCGCTGCGGAAAAATCTTCCGTGGCTGTAGAGATTAAAGAGTGGTTAAGCAACAACAGCACTTCTTGGCATTTTATTCCGCCTCATTCCCCTAATTTCGGTGGATTGTGGGAAGCCGGGGTGAAATCGACCAAATTTCACCTAAAACGCGTAATTGGTAATTCTACACTTACGTTCGAAGAACTATCAACACTTTTGTCCCAGGTAGAAGCGTGCCTCAATTCCCGGCCGTTATCAATGTTGCCTGACAATTCCATAGATTCCACTCCTTTAACACCAGGTAATTTCTTGATAGGTGAACCTCTGATAGCAGTGCCTGAACGTAATTACGAAAATTCTAACATCAGCAGCTTGAGACGCTGGCAGGTTACACAAAGAATGTTGCAAGACTTTTGGAGGCGATGGTCAGATGAGTACTTGGTTCATTTGTTACAACGTTATAAATGGACCAAACTTATTCCAGAACCAAGTATCGGAGATATAGTTTTAGTCAAGGAGGACAACTTACCTCCTTCCCGTTGGCTTTTGGGTAAGGTCGTAGACAAGCATCCTGGTTTGGATAAGATTACACGAGTAGTGACACTTAAGTGTAATGGATCCTTGATCAAACGACCTACATCAAAATTGTGCATTTTGCCAATTACAAAGTAATGTAAACTTATTATATGTAGTACATGTTAAGTTTTGTTAAGTATTTTTTTGTATACAGTCCACAAGGTATTTTACGTTATATTAGTGATACAGTCCACTAAGTTGAATGTTATAAGTTTTTTTTCAATTTTTTGTACTAAGGAATAGGTTCTTTACAAAAATATTGTAATTTTTTTTACGTCAACACACATCGTTGCACATGTAATTTATTGTTATTATATAGTTTGTGCCCCTGACCTCATGGTGGGCGGTTTTGTGTAATGAAGGACATTCATAATGTCCTTGGTGGGCGGTATGTTCGCATCAATTCGTGCATGCGAAAGTTAGTTTTGATTTTTGTAGTTCCATTTATATATAATAGATGGCGTTGTACATTGAGAGCTTATTCCTGAATCGCGGTGTTAAGATCTTCCGACGATTTCCTATAAGGTTAATGAACCTATGTATTTTGAGTTTGAGTAGAGATCACGTCAAGATCCTATATTAATATATATACTGTCAAGGTATCCGGTGTTTCATTTATCCGAGTCCGCGAAGTATTGTTCAGCGAGTATAACATAGAGCTACTGTTGCGCCCCTAAAACTAAACGCAATATTCTACAGTGATGCGTTTGAGTGCAGCGAGTATAACATAGAGCTACTGTTGCGCCACTAAAACTATACGGAATATTCTACAGTGATGCGTTTGAGAGCAGCGAGTATAACATAGAGCTACTGTTGCGCCGCTAAAACTATACGGAATATTCTACAGTGATGCGTTTGAGTGCAGCGAGTATAACATTGAGCTACTGTTGCGCCGGTAAAACTAAACGCAATATTCTACAGTGATGCGTTTGAGTGTAGCGAGTATAACATAGAGCTACTGTTGCGCCGCTAAAACCAAACGCAATATTCTACAGTGATGCGTTTGAGTGTAGCGAGTATAAAATAGAGCTACTGTTGCGCCGGTAAAACTAAACGCAATATTCTACAGTGATGCGTTTGAGTGTAGCGAGTATAACATAGAGCTACTGTTGCGCCGGTAAAACTATACGGAATATTCTACAGTGATGCGTTTGAGTGTAGCGAGTATAAAATAGAGCTACTGTTGCGCCGGTAAAACTAAACGCAATATTCTACAGTGATGCGTTTGAGTGTAGCGAGTATAACATAGAGCTACTGTTGCGCCGGTAAAACTAAACGCAATATTCTACAGTGATGCGTTTGAGTGTGGCGAGTATAACATAGAGCTACTGTTGCGCCGGTAAAACTAAACGCAATATTCTACAGTGATGCGTTTGAGTGCAGCGAGTATAACATAGAGCTACTGTTGCGCCGGTAAAACTAAACGCAATATTCTACAGTGATGCGTTTGAGTGTAGCGAGTATAACATAGAGCTACTGTTGCGCCCCTAAAACTAAACGCAATATTCTACAGTGATGCGTTTGAGTGCAGCGAGTATAACATAGAGCTACTGTTGCGCCGCTAAAACTATACGGAATATTCTACAGTGATGCGTTTGAGAGCAGCGAGTATAACATAGAGCTACTGTTGCGCCGCTAAAACTATACGGAATATTCTACAGTGATGCGTTTGAGTGCAGCGAGTATAACATTGAGCTACTGTTGCGCCGGTAAAACTAAACGCAATATTCTACAGTGATGCGTTTGAGTGTAGCGAGTATAACATAGAGCTACTGTTGCGCCGCTAAAACCTAACGCAATATTCTACAGTGATGCGTTTGAGTGTAGCGAGTATAAAATAGAGCTACTGTTGCGCCGGTAAAACTAAACGCAATATTCTACAGTGATGCGTTTGAGTGTAGCGAGTATAACATAGAGCTACTGTTGCGCCGGTAAAACTAAACGCAATATTCTACAGTGATGCGTTTGAGTGTGGCGAGTATAACATAGAGCTACTGTTGCGCCGGTAAAACTAAACGCAATATTCTACAGTGATGCGTTTGAGTGCAGCGAGTATAACATAGAGCTACTGTTGCGCCGGTAAAACTAAACGCAATATTCTACAGTGATGCGTTTGAGTGTAGCGAGTATAACATAGAGCTACTGTTGCGCCGCTAAAACTAAACGCAATATTCTACAGTGATGCGTTTGAGTGTAGCGAGTATAACATAGAGCTACTGTTGCGCCGCTAAAACTAAACGCAATATTCTACAGTGATGCGTTTGAGTGTAGCGAGTATAACATAGAGCTACTGTTGCGCCCCTAAAACTATACGGAATATTCTACAGTGATGCGTTTGAGTGTAGCGAGTATAACATAGAGCTACTGTTGCGCCGCTAAAACTAAACGCAATATTCTACAGTGATGCGTTTGAGTGCAGCGAGTATAACATAGAGCTACTGTTGCGCCGTTAAACTAAACGCAATATTCTACAGTGATGCGTTTGAGTGTAGCGAGTATAACATAGAGCTACTGTTGCGCCGCTAAAACCAAACGCAATATTCTACAGTGATGCGTTTGAGTGTAGCGAGTATAACATAGAGCTACTGTTGCGCCCCTAAAACTAAACGCAATATTCTACAGTGATGCGTTTGAGTGCAGCGAGTATAACATAGAGCTACTGTTGCGCCACTAAAACTATACGGAATATTCTACAGTGATGCGTTTGAGTGTAGCGAGTACTGTACTGTTGCGCCGCTAAAACTAAACGCAATATTCTACAGTGATGCGTTTGAGTGCAGCGAGTATAACATAGAGCTACTGTTGCGCCGGTAAAACTAAACGCAATATTCTACAGTGATGCGTTTGAGTGTAGCGAGTATAACATAGAGCTACTGTTGCGCCGCTAAAACTAAACGCAATATTCTACAGTGATGCGTTTGAGTGTAGCGAGTATAACATAGAGCTACTGTTGCGCCCCTAAAACTAAACGCAATATTCTACAGTGATGCGTTTGAGTGCAGCGAGTATAACATAGAGCTACTGTTGCGCCACTAAAACTATACGGAATATTCTACAGTGATGCGTTTGAGAGCAGCGAGTATAACATAGAGCTACTGTTGCGCCGCTAAAACTAAACGCAATATTCTACAGTGATGCGTTTGAGTGTAGCGAGTACTGTACTGTTGCGCCGCTAAAACTAAACGCAATATTCTACAGTGATGCGTTTGAGTGCAGCGAGTATAACATAGAGCTACTGTTGCGCCGGTAAAACTAAACGCAATATTTTACAGTGATGCGTTTGAGTGTAGCGAGTATAACATAGAGCTACTGTTGCGCCGCTAAAACTAAACGCAATATTCTACAGTGATGCGTTTGAGTGCAGCGAGTATAACATAGAGCTACTGTTGCGCCCCTAAAACTATACGGAATATTCTACAGTGATGCGTTTGAGTGCAGCGAGTATAACATAGAGCTACTGTTGCGCCACTAAAACTATACGGAATATTCTACAGTGATGCGTTTGAGTGTAGCGAGTATAACATAGAGCTACTGTTGCGCCCCTAAAACTAAACGCAATATTCTACAGTGATGCGTTTGAGTGCAGCGAGTATAACATAGAGCTACTGTTGCGCCACTAAAACTATACGGAATATTCTACAGTGATGCGTTTGAGAGCAGCGAGTATAACATAGAGCTACTGTTGCGCCGCTAAAACTATACGGAATATTCTACAGTGATGCGTTTGAGTGCAGCGAGTATAACATTGAGCTACTGTTGCGCCGGTAAAACTAAACGCAATATTCTACAGTGATGCGTTTGAGTGTAGCGAGTATAACATAGAGCTACTGTTGCGCCGCTAAAACCAAACGCAATATTCTACAGTGATGCGTTTGAGTGTAGCGAGTATAACATAGAGCTACTCTTGCGCCGCTAAAACTAAACGCAATATTCTACAGTGATGCGTTTGAGTGTAGCGAGTATAACATAGAGCTACTGTTGCGCCCCTAAAACTAAACGCAATATTCTACAGTGATGCGTTTGAGTGTAGCGAGTGTAACATAGAGCTACTGTTGCGCCGCTAAAACCAAACGCAATATTCTACAGTGATGCGTTTGAGTGTAGCGAGTATAAAATAGAGCTACTGTTGCGCCGGTAAAACTAAACGCAATATTCTACAGTGATGCGTTTGAGTGTAGCGAGTATAACATAGAGCTACTGTTGCGCCGCTAAAACTAAACGCAATATTCTACAGTGATGCGTTTGAGTGTAGCGAGTATAACATAGAGCTACTGTTGCGCCGCTAAAACTAAACGCAATATTCTACAGTGATGCGTTTGAGTGTAGCGAGTATAACATAGAGCTACTGTTGCGCCCCTAAAACTATACGGAATATTCTACAGTGATGCGTTTGAGTGTAGCGAGTATAACATAGAGCTACTGTTGCGCCGCTAAAACTAAACGCAATATTCTACAGTGATGCGTTTGAGTGCAGCGAGTATAACATAGAGCTACTGTTGCGCCGTTAAACTAAACGCAATATTCTACAGTGATGCGTTTGAGTGTAGCGAGTATAACATAGAGCTACTGTTGCGCCGCTAAAACCAAACGCAATATTCTACAGTGATGCGTTTGAGTGTAGCGAGTATAACATAGAGCTACTGTTGCGCCGCTAAAACTAAACGCAATATTCTACAGTGATGCTTTTGAGTGTAGCGAGTACTGTACTGTTGCGCCGCTAAAACTAAACGCAATATTCTACAGTGATGCGTTTGAGTGCAGCGAGTATAACATAGAGCTACTGTTGCGCCGGTAAAACTAAACGCAATATTCTACAGTGATGCGTTTGAGTGTAGCGAGTATAACATAGAGCTACTGTTGCGCCCCTAAAACTAAACGCAATATTCTACAGTGATGCGTTTGAGTGCAGCGAGTATAACATAGAGCTACTGTTGCGCCACTAAAACTATACGGAATATTCTACAGTGATGCGTTTGAGTGTAGCGAGTACTGTACTGTTGCGCCGCTAAAACTAAACGCAATATTCTACAGTGATGCGTTTGAGTGCAGCGAGTATAACATAGAGCTACTGTTGCGCCGGTAAAACTAAACGCAATATTCTACAGTGATGCGTTTGAGTGTAGCGAGTATAACATAGAGCTACTGTTGCGCCGCTAAAACTAAACGCAATATTCTACAGTGATGCGTTTGAGTGTAGCGAGTATAACATAGAGCTACTGTTGCGCCCCTAAAACTAAACGCAATATTCTACAGTGATGCGTTTGAGTGCAGCGAGTATAACATAGAGCTACTGTTGCGCCACTAAAACTATACGGAATATTCTACAGTGATGCGTTTGAGAGCAGCGAGTATAACATAGAGCTACTGTTGCGCCGCTAAAACTAAACGCAATATTCTACAGTGATGCGTTTGAGTGTAGCGAGTACTGTACTGTTGCGCCGCTAAAACTAAACGCAATATTCTACAGTGATGCGTTTGAGTGCAGCGAGTATAACATAGAGCTACTGTTGCGCCGGTAAAACTAAACGCAATATTTTACAGTGATGCGTTTGAGTGTAGCGAGTATAACATAGAGCTACTGTTGCGCCGCTAAAACTAAACGCAATATTCTACAGTGATGCGTTTGAGTGCAGCGAGTATAACATAGAGCTACTGTTGCGCCCCTAAAACTATACGGAATATTCTACAGTGATGCGTTTGAGTGCAGCGAGTATAACATAGAGCTACTGTTGCGCCACTAAAACTATACGGAATATTCTACAGTGATGCGTTTGAGTGTAGCGAGTATAACATAGAGCTACTGTTGCGCCCCTAAAACTAAACGCAATATTCTACAGTGATGCGTTTGAGTGCAGCGAGTATAACATAGAGCTACTGTTGCGCCACTAAAACTATACGGAATATTCTACAGTGATGCGTTTGAGAGCAGCGAGTATAACATAGAGCTACTGTTGCGCCGCTAAAACTATACGGAATATTCTACAGTGATGCGTTTGAGTGCAGCGAGTATAACATTGAGCTACTGTTGCGCCGGTAAAACTAAACGCAATATTCTACAGTGATGCGTTTGAGTGTAGCGAGTATAACATAGAGCTACTGTTGCGCCGCTAAAACCAAACGCAATATTCTACAGTGATGCGTTTGAGTGTAGCGAGTATAACATAGAGCTACTCTTGCGCCGCTAAAACTAAACGCAATATTCTACAGTGATGCGTTTGAGTGTAGCGAGTATAACATAGAGCTACTGTTGCGCCCCTAAAACTAAACGCAATATTCTACAGTGATGCGTTTGAGTGCAGCGAGTATAACATAGAGCTACTGTTGCGCCACTAAAACTATACGGAATATTCTACAGTGATGCGTTTGAGAGCAGCGAGTATAACATAGAGCTACTGTTGCGCCGCTAAAACTATACGGAATATTCTACAGTGATGCGTTTGAGTGCAGCGAGTATAACATTGAGCTACTGTTGCGCCGGTAAAACTAAACGCAATATTCTACAGTGATGCGTTTGAGTGTAGCGAGTATAACATAGAGCTACTGTTGCGCCGCTAAAACTAAACGCAATATTCTACAGTGATGCTTTTGAGTGTAGCGAGTACTGTACTGTTGCGCCGCTAAAACTAAACGCAATATTCTACAGTGATGCGTTTGAGTGTAGCGAGTATAACATAGAGCTACTGTTGCGCCGCTAAAACTAAACGTAATATTCTACAGTGATGCGTTTGAGTGTAGCGAGTATAACATAGAGCTACTCTTGCGCCGCTAAAACTAAACTGCAAAATTCTAAAGTGATGCGTTTGAGTGTAACGAGTATAATATAGAGCTACTCTTGCGCCGCTAAAACTAAACGCAATATTCTACAGTGATGCGTTTGAGTGTAGCGAGTATAACATAAGGCTACTCTTGCGCCGCTAAAACTAAACGCAATATTCTACAGTGATGCGTTTGAGAGCAGCGAGTATAACATAGAGCTACTGTTGCGCCGCTAAAACTATACGGAATATTCTACAGTGATGCGTTTGAGTGCAGCGAGTATAACATTGAGCTACTGTTGCGCCGGTAAAACTAAACGCAATATTCTACAGTGATGCGTTTGAGTGTAGCGAGTATAACATAGAGCTACTGTTGCGCCGCTAAAACTAAACGCAATATTCTACAGTGATGCTTTTGAGTGTAGCGAGTACTGTACTGTTGCGCCGCTAAAACTAAACGCAATATTCTACAGTGATGCGTTTGAGTGTAGCGAGTATAACATAGAGCTACTGTTGCGCCGCTAAAACTAAACGTAATATTCTACAGTGATGCGTTTGAGTGTAGCGAGTATAACATAGAGCTACTCTTGCGCCGCTAAAACTAAACTGCAAAATTCTAAAGTGATGCGTTTGAGTGTAACGAGTATAATATAGAGCTACTCTTGCGCCGCTAAAACTAAACGCAATATTCTACAGTGATGCGTTTGAGTGTAGCGAGTATAACATAAGGCTACTCTTGCGCCGCTAAAACTAAACGCAATATTCTACAGTGATGCGTTTGAGTGTAGCGAGTATAACATAGAGCTTCTCTTGCGCCGCAAAAACTAAACGCAATATTCTACAGTGATGCGTTTGAGTGTAGCGAGTATAACATAGAGCTACTCTTGCGCCGCTAAAACTAAACGCAATATTCTACAGTGATGCGTTTGAGTGCAGCGAGTATAACATAGAGCTACTCTTGCGCCGCTAAAACTAAACGCAATATTCTACAGTGATGCGTTTGAGTGTAGCGAGTATAACATAGAGCTACTCTTGCGCCGCTAAAACTAAACGCAATATTCTACAGTGATGCGTTTGAGTGTAGCGAGTATAACATAGAGCTACTGTTGCGCTGCTAAAACTAAACTGCAATTTTCTACAGTGATGCGTTTGAGTGTAGCGAGTATAACATAGAGCTACTCTTGCGCCGCTAAAACTAAACGCAATATTCTACAGTGATGCGTTTGAGTGTAGCGAGTATAACATAGAGCTACTCTTGCGCCGCTAAAACTAAACGCAATATTCTACAGTGATGCGTTTGAGTGTAGCGACTATAACATGTTTTTCTGTGTATATGGACATAGGGTTTACATTTTTAACGGTTCATACTGGTATTTAACGGTCAATACATCTATGAAAACATAATGTACGCTAGAAAAATCTGCATCTTTTTAGTAAAATGGGTGAAAGACATATATAACACTAGAAATAGGGACCAACTAGTTCAACCGAGTTTCAGACTGGCTAAAGTAGATACTTCTTTCATGGGGTACTGTTTAAAATGTTACAATAAAATACCTCCCCACATTGTTCAACTAAATGAGACAAAATTTAAGTCTTATATAAAACGCACACTATGCAGCCGAGCATATTATTCAATGGGTGAATACATCACTGATAAAAATGCTTGGCTGGATGCTGGTCTAGCTCCACAGCCATAAGGGTTCATAGATTCATTGATTAGCATTTTTAATTATTTTTGGAGCTGCTGAAGATAATATATAGATCTACATTATCTTTGCATTGTATAAACTCAATGTGTTAGTATTATATATTTTTTCATAGCACATACATGTGAGCACTATGTTATTTAAAGCTACCATTTACGAGGTATGTCTTCCATTGACTTGAATGTGCCCTGGCGGTTGGGAGTATGTCATGCTCACTGGAATGTCTCGCTGACGGTGGCGCGCGTGTTGGATCATTCGGTTCCATTCAAAATGGTTGAGTCAAATGATGACGATCCGTGCGTCATGTTCGTGAACGGGCGCCGTTAGTTGGGACTGGTCATCTCTTAGCTGCCTCGGTTATTCTAATTTTATTTTGAATTGTTTATTATGATTATATTTTTATCTAAACCTCTTTTAACGTACACGACTTGTTACATTGTTCTCACATTGTACCCTAGATTCAATATGAATGATGTAACCGAAATTTGTAACATATTATTGATTTTAAAAGAGTGTTGTTCATGGAGTTTCTTGCTCGTTCTTCTCCATAGAAACCTACTGTTTGGAACGAGCAACTAGCTTCAACTTTTTGACTGACTGACTCTGACAATTCAAAAGTACCTGTAAATGGTTTATCTATATATACTACTCAAAACAAAATAAGGGCCACGAGGTATTTTTTTTATTTTGGTGTAATTTATTTTTTTATGGTGCTCTTCACAGACGAATGCAAAGTTAAATTTTTTAACGACGATCGGCGTATTAGACTATGGAGAAGACGCGGCGAGAAATTTTCAGAAGCCTGCATCCATGAAGTCGATCGTTTTGGTGGTCCAAATGTAATGATTTGGGGCGGGATAAGCTTACACGGCAAAACTGAGCTCGCTATTTTAAATGAGGGTACTGTTACTGCTCAGCGGTATATTGAGGAAGTTGTCAGACCACATGTGATCCCATTTGCACAGCGAGCGGGTCCTGGATTCATCTTGATGCAAGACAATGCTCGTGCACACACGGCTCAAGCGACTCGGTTTGTACTGGAAGCCTCTCAAATTCAAGTCTTGCCGTGGCCGGCGAACAGTCCGGACTTAAATCCAATAGAGCACATGTGGGATCAGTTGAAACGAAGAGTTAGAGACGGTGATCAGGAAACCCACAACCAACAGCAACTCATCAACGCTGTGAAAAGGACCTGGGAAGAGATTCCAATGGATAATGTCAGGCATTGATTGAGAGCATGCACTCTAGGCTTCAGGAGTGCGTAGCTAAATGAGGGGGGCATACCCGTTACTAGCATGGAGTATGGAGTATTTTCTTTTGTTTTCAGTAACTTTACGTTGTTTTTATTTTTAACCTAAAATGTTTTTTTTTTCTTTCAAAAGCAAATAAACTTTTTAATCATTATAATTTGAATAAATTTATTGGTCTACATGGTAAAAACAACATTAGTTTTCGTTATGGAGACAAAAAATATATATTGGTTTTATTATTTTCATGGTACAGACAAAATACCTTGTGGCCCTTATTTTGTTTTGAGTAGTATATATAAAAGGCAAAGGTGACTGACTGATGTATCAACGCACAGCCTAAACCGCTGATCGTAGAGACCTGAAACTTGAAGGGTGTGTTCTTTGTATGACGTAGGCATCCACTAAGAAAGGATTTTCCGAAATTCTATCCCTAAGGGTGTGAAAAACGGGGGCAAAGTTTGTATGGGACAACGTGATTCCATGGTCCAATCTACTTCAAATTTCGCATAAACATTCTTTAACAGAATTGATGGAAGATGGGTTTCGTATTTTATTGAAATTCACCACATAACGGAGTTAAAAATGGGTAGAAAGTTATTTTGAGGGTGATTTGCATCGAAGTTGATATCAATACTCCTTAGTGCTTTTGATTTAAATACATTTTATTTTGACACATGTCATGTTTGAATACTCAACTCAAAATAAATATTATTACCATATTATTATATTAGAATAATAACGCACATATTATATTACTCTGTGATTATTACATGATACTGCAGAAGAATTACATATAATTGTTAATACATTAAATTAAACGATTATAAAAATAGTGTGGCGAAGAAAAACACTTTAATTTTTTTTCGAAAATTCCAAATCGTCAGAGACATTTGTTTGTTTTGTGGAATTGCAAACCCAGTACTTTTGTAGGAGAAATATCGGCATCATCTGTCCGAAGACTTCTTGCGAGTTTTGAGATCAACTACTAAAGGTGGCATTGAATACAATGAGAAACGTATTCTTAACAATTCTTACTTCTCTTCAAACCGTCGTCGTTTACATCGGCGTCATTCCTGTGGTCAAGTTTGGGTTACCGGCCCCGCAATCATTGGCACATTAAAATCGTGGAATACACTGCCGAAACCAATTACGATCCAGGTGCAATGAGTACTATCGTAAATAACCACGTCAGCGTGTTCAAACCAAGACATGATGGGTAGGGTCACAGTTCTGTTTAGTGGCGATTTCCGGCAGACGCTGCCTGTGGTGACGCGAGGAACTAGGGCTGACGAGGTAAATGCATCGTTGAAACGATCAACGGTCACGAGTTTATAAATCCCGCTTGACCATCAATATGCGTGCTCAGCTTGGAGGCAATTCACGTGTTCAAGAATTCTCCGATGTTCATTTAAAAGTTGGTGAAAGCTCTCTACCAGAGGAGAGAGGGCAGGTGGATCTAACAGAGACTCTTGGTATTGTAGTATCTACAATAGAACAACTGATTCATGTTTTGTACAGCGACATCAGTCAAATACCGCATCAACAGATTTTGGGTGTGTGAACAGGCTATTATAACACCCAAAATTGATCAAGCTGCAGCGATCAATAAAAGCATTTTGTTTCTCTCAAATTGAAGGGAGAGAAGTAGTATACATCTCAATGAACACTGTAGTCGAGCAAGATGACGCCACACGTTACGCCGTAGAATTTGGAATAGAATTCGCTTACGACAAGTGGACTTCTAGCGCACATCATCCAGCTGAAGGTCGGTGTACCTATTATTTTGTGTAACAGAAATCGGCTCGAAGTCGTCTGTCTGCAGAGAAATATCATTGAAGCTGAAATTGAACCAGGTTGTGGCGTTGGTGAGAGTGTTAATACCACGTATACCACTGATTCCCCACAATTACCCCTTCCAATTTAAGCGTGCGCAATTCCCTGTGAGCGTGTGCTTTGGCATGACTATAAACAAGTCTCAGGTCGGTCGGTGTTTGTCACACTGAAGGCTGCGGTTGTCGATCTCAGGACCAGCTGCTTTGCCTACGGCCAACTATACGTCGCTTGCTCTCGCGGAGTCTCGCGTCACCAGTCCTGACTTTCTGTACATTTTGACTAACGGCAAAACTACAAATATAGTTTACAGAGAGGTTTTATAAATATATAGCTAAGGTTCCTTAATGTGTTTTCTTCTTTTCAAACATATTTGGGTTTGGAGTTTCAACATTTGTTGTGTACGTATATGTGTAATAAAATAAAAGTATATTTATTTATTTTTATTTATTTTTTTTATTTTTTATTTTTTGTTTACTTTTTTTTTGTATTTATTATACAGTATGCAAATATAAAATCTATATAATACCTACATGAAAGCGAAATGTCATTCAGTCACTCATCACGAAATATCGAAAACCGCTTGACATATTAAGATGAAATTTGGCAGAGAGGTAGTACATAGTTAGTAGACGTCCGCTAAGAACGGATTTTGCTACAGGGCCGGATTAAGGAAGTCTAATGGTTCTCACAACTTCGTATGAAAGTTTTGATAAATTTTTGAACAATCGACCTGAAATTTAGCAAGTCTAGAGTTTATGAGTAGGAGACATTTGCTAAGAAATAATTTTATGACAGCCTGAACTTGCTCTCGTAAGATTATATAATATAAATCCTTGGCTTTTTGCATCTGTAAATTGGTAAAGAGATAGAATATAGTTAAGTTATGTCACGTAGAAATCGATTTTACGACAGGGCCAGTTTAAGGGAATATAACCTAACTCTATGTGTTCAACAAACATTTATTGATGACTTATAATACAACAAATAGAAAATACAACTTTATGAAATTCAGACGAATCAAGGTCTTAATATTTTTTGTTATAACATTTGTAATAAATATTTCTTTGTTTTTCCCCTGGGTGGGTGTATTCACCTGGTATTCACATATTACCATATTAATTACCAAATTCCAGACAATATTTTATACATCTTTGTTTATCCCATATTGACCATCGTTTTCTGTAAAACTATAGATTTCATTTTAGAATGCTCACATTTAAACAGTTCCGAGTTGACTTAAGAGTCGGAAAAGTTTTCCCCGCAGCACACAGGCCATCCAGGACCGACCACGTATGGTCAGACGTAAGTTGTGGGAATATCACCCACCGCCACTGAACTTCATTCAACCCAGGAACACTTGGCACTCGGAAGTGATTTGCAGTGGCCTAAATGGAAAGTAGTCAATAGATTGTGCTCCCAAAAAGGCCGCTGTAAACACAAACTAATAAAATGGGGGATTATTGTTTTATTTCCGTTCACTGGGGATTATAGATCCCATTGATACCCAGTGTGAGTGCGGTGCTCCTGACCAGACAATGGCCCACTTACTACAGTGCCCAAAGTGACCCGTCACCTGCACCATAGAGGATATTAAAAACGCCACTATTGCTGCGATTAATGCAGCTCCTACTGGGTCCAAGCAGTCTAACCACGGATATGACTCTATCACAAAAAAAAAAGAACACAAACATCGATTCGAAACGAAGAAGACCACTGTATCATAATCACAAATGCCATCTCTTTAAATATTATAATGAATTGAAATAAACTGCAGCCTGAAAATTAAACCATAAATGTGGTGTATAGGTAGGTTGTAGGGTTTACGTAAATAACAACATCTATTTTTTTTTAAATTGGTGCCTTAAAATAGGCATTTTTTTTTTACTGAAATATAAAAATAGTTTCCGTTCAATATCATTGAACTTCATATCTTCATAACCACGCGGACGAAGTCGCGGGCAACAGCTAGTTTGAAATAAATGATTTTGAGTTTGAGTTTGAGTTTATTTAATGTAATATCTTGTATACTCCATTTACAATAGTATTAGACAGAAGTTAAAAAAAGGTTCTTTTCAATACACACCTTGTACGATAGACACCGAATATATTATAATCTATTTTTACAGTAGCTGTCGCGCGTATTTGTAACCATTTTAATAATTTATGTTCTAAAATTATGTGGCTTTCATTTAGTTGTATATTTAATTCCAAATAAAAACTACAGTGTCAATGCTAAAACCCTAACAGAAGCAGGGATGAACAATATCTGGAACAATATTTGTTTCACAGTAATTCTGCCAAATTTAAAATGTTACCTAATCTTTAAAAGAGTTTAATGTTTATATTATTATACGTCCATATTGAGTACTATCTTAGATCTATTTATCTGATTGCCGTGTGTGAAAATATCCTCACATATTATTATTATTATTCACATTTATTCATTTTTTATACACATTTTAATACATTTTTAAATATTAGTAAGAAAAATAAAAACATTTAAAAATATAAAAAATAGTAGCCCACCGGTATCGGGAACAGGGTCCAAGCTACCGGTGGTCAGGGCTCCTGAGAGAGGAATCTCCTAACAATACGCGCCGTGTCTAGGAGTACCGCTTCTGAATCAAGCCAGCTTGCTCCAGCTGCCCAACGAGAGCCTCCTCCTTATTATTATTATTATTTATCAAAAATATGTTAAATAAGTTTAATTAAAATAGTTTTAACTTATCTTTGAAATAAAATGTTTTGCATTTCTGCTTCTATGAGCCCCTTTTTTCTAATGCTATTTAAATGGAGTCACTATATACTAAATTCAACTCACATAAAACCCGTTTAGTTTAATATCAAAACTTTGATAACTAACTTAAAGTTTATAAACAAATTACGATAATAAACGTTACTTATCGATATATTTCTTTTATTGTAACGCCCACTTCACTAAGCGGCTCCATAAGGCCCGAAAGTGCAAGCGAGATAGACATAGGGAAATGATTTTTGACCCGACGACTCAGCTGTTGATAGCGCGCTTACAATAGTCTTAATATAGGTACTCTATGTTCTGTACTCTCAGCTAATCGCAAAACCACTTCGACAGTGGACAGCGTAATTTTGGCTACTATATAAATTGCGTATCTCACTTCTACTTGTCAAACTTTAATTCTACTGTTCTTTTTCTTGTTCTGTACATTGTTTGCACTAAATATTCTTAACTGTGTTACGCCTGTTTATTCTTCACGAGCCTTCAAGACGGGCATTCATACGTGCTATAGTTGTAATACAATAACATGAAGAATTTTAACATAATCTTGTTATTGCTCTGTTGCCCGGTGTTTGTAGAAGGTAAGTTTATTTGATAAATGTCTGAAATGATCATGAGAGGTACCTATCGTAAATGTGTCATACGACAAAAGTCTGTTTTTTAAACGATTTTTGTCGTTGTTTTGTTTTTTTTTAATCGAGCCAGTTTCTTCATCAACAACTAAAGTAATCAGTAGAAGTATTGACTTTTACTTGGCCTTTACTGATACTATGGCAAATGTGTTTCTTCATCCGAGTTACAGCTAAAGTAAAAGTCAAATAAGTTGCCATCACTCAAACGTCGTAATTTCCCCAAATAATCGTGGGCAGCTTCGTACTTTCCCCAAAAAATCGTGGGGAGCTTCTTAATCTCCCCAAAAAATCAAGGGGAGCTTTTTTTACACATGGCAGCACCACAATCACAGAGAATTTACACAATTTTCAGTTTTAAATAAAATAAATATAATATGAATAATAAATATAATATAACGTAAATATTTAGATTATATCAATCAATTAAAAATATAATAAAAGTAATATTTAATACATTTTTAGATTAAGTATATTAACTAATTAATAATAGTAAAATAGTAATTATTATTAGCTAATTAATATTATTATTATAAATTAATATGATAATAATAATTTGAATATTTAATCCCGCTGGCATTAATATCTGGATAATAAAAAGTCGACTTTATTTTAATAAAAATAGGATTTAGATTTTGTATTATCCAAATAAGGCGAGTATTTGTACAAGTACGCCTTTCATATGAAGTGCCATCATTGCACAAATAAATTGCAATTGCATGGCATTGTGCAAATACATCATTATTATTATTATTACTACGCCTATGCGTCACATAACTCACTATTAGTTCATCGTCTCATGAGCTTGACCTTTTTCTGGATCTTGATGCCATTTTAATATTTGATTAGTATAGGTAATAAAATCTAGGTGATTACTTAAAATTCACATTGCACAGTGATTAACGTTGGGTAACAGGATAAGTCTAACCTACAAGAGTACGACTTTGATAACATGACAAATTGCCAATAAATTACTTAAGCTTTCACAGCAATTTAATGAGCAGTAACAGTTAGGGGTAAAATTAACAGTAAATGCAACAGCTAAAATTGAAGAAACAAATTGAACCGTTACTTTGACTTTGTGACGTTACTTTTAATGATGAAACTGGCCGTAAAACACCAAAATATTATCAATGGCTAGACGAGGCCACGAAAAAGTCTTAATTTGCCGCAAACTTAAGACCAATTGGCCGCGAAAGTCATGTTTCTATTATTGACTAGTGATGTTCCGGATATCCGTATCCGCGGATATCCGCAGGAATAATGAGGCCCGTGTAAGTTTCAGTGTCCGTCACTGTTCTCGCGGATCTTTCACGGATCTTTTACGGATCTTTTATTAATTTACAAATTCAATTGACAGGATAAAATGCTGCATAATAACTTAGATTATATGATTAAGTAGTATATAATTAAAAACAAATCCATTCAAATATTTGGCACCTTTAATTGCAAACATATATTACCAATAGTATATAATTTAAAGATCAATATATATAATCAACTGTCTTATGAGATCACTATTACACATCGTAAGTATTACACCTTTATAAATATAAGAAAATGAAAAACAAACAACTATTTGATTTCTTATACTGGCACTTCACATGGCGTATTTGTACAAATATATTCACCTTATTTTTATAATACAAAATGTACACTATGTCATTGAAATAAAGTCAATTTTGTATTATCCGAATAATAAGGCGAATATTTGCACAAATACGCCAAGTGAAGTGCCAGCATTAAAATCAAATATTAGGCACCTTTAATTGCAATGCAATGCAAGTCGAAAAAAATCCTGCCCGTCGCCGTCGTTGCGGGGGCGCGACGTCAACTATTATTTCAAGGTCACGCACCGACACCGATTGAGTGAGAAAATAAAGATCCGTATCCGTGTCCGTTAGAGTTAGAGAATTTACGAAAATGTCCCACTGAACAAGAATGAAAAATCCAAAACACCTGATTATGACTTAGTCGATTGTAGATGCAAAAAGGAAAAAAAAATCCGTGTTCGTATGCGCGGATATTGACACTAACTAAATATCCGTATCCGCGGATATATATTTTTGACGATACACGACATCACTATTATTGTCACATTTACGGATGACCCGGATTATCCTAACTTGCACAATTATGTTAAAGTTTATTGTGGACGGTCTAAATACATATTTGCTACTGTCGCCTCTAAAGGTGCGTACATATTACATAGCATGTTATAAAACGTTGAAATATAACAGTACTGTGGAGACTGAATGTTATTAACATGCATCATTTGGACATGTTATAAAATACAAGTTACATAACATATTACTTAATCTAATTGTTGGGGACTGAGTCGCCTCGTCCGTGGGAGTACACCCTAACTCTGAATCCCCACACGTGGTCCCTGGGTGGTGCAAATCAGGCGACAACATACTGGTGCTAGGCTTTTGCCGTGGCTAGTGACCACCCACTGGACAAAGCCGCCCCGCCAAGCGGCGTAGCCGTGTTTCGGTGTGATGTCCAGTGACGCCGTCTGAGTGGGGTGGGTCAGAGTAGTTGCTTCACTCGCTGTTGAACCGTATTTGACGCACATCTCTGTAGCTACTTCGGGTGCCTAGTCGTGGAGGGTAGCGGGATCCGAGGCACGGTGTACCGCTGGCCGACCGCAGTTAGTAGGGGGCCCGATCGGAGCTAGCCATTCTCGGGAGGCTGCCCCGCCAACTCGCAAAAAATCCCGGGATGTACCATCGTGCCGGTTGGCGACCGGACGATAGGGCCCGATGGACATCCCCGGGGGGGCTCGGGCGTCCCCGCAGTCTCCAGGCTAGTTACCCACTGAGGTCGTTGCGCTATGTGTGTCTGCTGGGCAGCAGCGAGAAGCCTCACTCTACTTCCACCATTCTCACCGAAATTCACTCCAAATTATGCCAAGAAATAAGAGATATAAGGTTGTACAGCGGCTGCACTCCCTATCATTGAAAGTGCACCTCACCAATATTCGAGGTTTGCACTCAAATATCGTGCCGGTCCACTTTCATCTTGAGACCGAAAAGCCAGCACTCTTGTTTCTGACGGAGACGCAAATCAGATGTCCGTTAGATACGGCGTACCTTTCGTACCCAGGGTACTCTCTGGAGCACAATTTTAAGGCCCGAGCCGGAGTATGCCTGTACGCCCGTGACGACATCTGTTTTCGTCGCCTCCGTAACCTGGAAGATCGTAGGTTTTCTGTTCTTTGGGTTCTGGTGGACACTGGTATGGAGAAAATCCTTTATGCCTGTGTCTACCGTTCGCACAGCGGAGACCAGGAGACAACCAGACTCACGGAATACCTCAGTGAGGCGGCTGATGCGGCTCAGCAGAAGTACCCTACTGCCCAATTAGTGTTACTGGGGGATTTCAATGCCCACCACAAGGAGTGGTTATTCCCAAACCGGGACACTGACCATGCTGGGAGAGAGACGCAAAAGCTTGCTTTAGCGTTAAATCTCACCCAACTGGTCCAAGAGGCTACTAGGGTTCCTGATGTTGAGTCGCACACAGCCTATTGCTTGGACCTTCTGCTTACTACTGATCCAGACCTTTACTCAGTGTCGGTTTCTGCACCTCTGGGCAGCTCCGACTACTGTCTGGTGAAATCTGTTTCCGTCTACTCTCCGTTCATTCCTAGCCCAAGTGGCTACCGGCGGATGTGGCGGTACAAGTCAGCAGACTGGGATGAGATGCGCTGGTTTTTCGCGTCGTACCCTTGGCTGCCGGTCTGTTTTTCTTCTGGTGATCCCTCTACCTGCGCGGATGCCGTGACGGAAGTGTTGCGTCAAGCTATGGAGTTTTTTATCCCATATAACGACGTACCTCTGTCCGGCAAAGCTCGCCCCTGGTTTAGTTCTCAATGCAGACGCGCAGAAGCGCAGAAGCATGAGGCTTACCTAGCTTGGGTTGACGCTCGTCACCGTAAAGCAAGGGATTTACGCCAGAAGAAGACAGCCTTTAATAGAGCTGCCAAGTCCTGCAAGAAGGTTCTACAGAGGGCCCGTCATGACCACATTAGTCGAATAGGGAACAAACTTGCTTCGTACCCTGCGGGTAGTAAAGCTTTTTGGTCCCTAGCTAAATCGGTCGAGTCAAACTTCTGCCGCCCCTCACTGCCTCCACTGCTGAAACCTGATGGTTCTCTGGCTCACTCTGCAGAAGAGAAAGCAAACCTATTTGCTTCTCTATTTGCAGAATCTTCACATCTTGATGCAGGAGACGCGACTCCCCCGACTTTACCTGGCAACACGACTTCAATGTCTGATACTCGCATTCGCCAAAAGGAGGTTCGTCAAGCGTTACGTAATCTTGATGTGAACAAGGCCGATGGACCAGACGGTATTCCGGCTATAGTTCTGAGGACCTGTGCACCTGAATTGTCTCCTGTACTGACACGCCTCTTTCGGCTCTCTCTCGAGACTGGATTAGTGCCGAAGTCATGGAAGCTTGCCAACGTGCAGCCCGTGCCCAAAAAAGGTAGTCATGCCGATCCTACCAACTATAGGCCCATCTCGGTCACGTCCATTATCTGCAAGACAATGGAACGTGTCCTCAATAACAGGCTCCTGGCGTACCTTGAAGCTAACGACCTCCTCAGTGATCGTCAATATGGCTTTCGCCGAAATCGGTCCACTGGGGATCTTCTCGCGTACGCCTCTCATATCTTTAGTGAGGCCATCGAGAAATATGGGGAAGCACTTGCCGTCTCCCTGGACATCTCGAAGGCCTTTGATAGGGTATGGCATGATGGCCTTATTAGCAAGCTTCCAGCATATGGCTTGCCCGCTGGTTTCTGTGCATGGATATCGGATTTCCTGAGTGATCGATCAATTCGCGTAGTCATTGATGGCTGCTCGTCAGATCAAATGGCAATAAATGCCGGGGTTCCTCAGGGCTCAGTACTCTCTGCAACCCTTTTTTTGCTGCATATCAACGATCTTATAGATAGAAGATGTCCTGTGTTCGTGCGAGAAAAGTCGATTAGAGAAATAATGTCTCTGGAAAATATTACGTACGGAAAGGCTCTAGCTTTATTAATAGAGCGAGAAAAAAGGCACAATATCAAAAGTACGGAAATCTCTTTTTCACAAACAGGTATAAATTATCAGGGAGAAAATTCGCGCCAATTGATTACTTCATGCAGTGGGGAAAATATACAGCATGGTGAGAACCCTCAAAATATGGAGATAGAGGAAATGCATAAAGAAGCTGGGAGTAACACAGAGGTAGTGAGCAAGAATGTGCCAAAAAGTCCTATTATAAGTAAAGTTTATCAGAAACCCACTAAATTATATAGTGATAAAGTGAAGAATAAGAATGTGGACGACACCATTAAAATAACACCGGATCAGCGGAAAGATAACATTGAAGGAGGAAATAAACAAAAGGAAGGATGTAGTACCATGGAGTCTGAAGAAGTAAAGGAATATAAAAAAAGTTTACTCTATAGGTTATGGATTAAAATTAAGAATATAATTTTGGCAAATACTTCTTTTGAGGAAAAGTTTATATTTGTAATTAAGTTTGTTTTTGAGGAGTGTAAGGTTTTTGTTAAGAAGTTGATAAGTGGAGGTAGTTGGTTAGAAACCCTTTTTAGTGTTAACAATGGCTAAGTCGCAAAATAAACTTATTACTATCTTTCAATGGAACTCCCAAAGTCTTAAGCCGAAACTTACTATTTTTGAAGCACTTTTAAACCGTGAAAAAGTACATATAGCCATTATTAGTGAATCTTGGTTGGATCCTGAATGCAATTTAAACATTAGTAATTATAATATATTCAGAAAGGATAGAATTGACTCTTATGGTGGGGTAGCAATCTTATCTCATAAGTCTATTCATGCGAGACAATGTCCTATCTTCGTTAGTAATTGTGGTATAGAAATAATACATTTAAAATTATTGAATTGCAGTAATTTAGAGAACATTATTAATGTCCCCACATATTATTATTATTATTATTTTCATTTATTCAATTTCTTAACATATTAAATTACATTTTTAAATATTAGTAAAAAAATTAATAAAAACATTTAAAAATATAAAAAATAGTAGCCCACCGGTATCGGGAACAGGGTCCAAGCTACCGGTGGTCAGGGCTCCTGAGAGAGGAATCTCCTAACAATACGCGCCGTGTCCAGGAGTACCGCTTTCTGCATCAAGCCCTTGATCCAGCTGCCCAACGAGAGCCTCCTTAGGTGTTGGTCGAGGCTCTTGGAAATGAGTCCATTGGCCGTAACGACTATCGGCACAATGACTGCTGTATTCACATCCCACATGTCGACAACCTCGCGAGCCAAGTCAAGATACTTAATTTGTTTATCTTTCTCGGTTTTCACGAGGTTCTCGTCATGCGGAACCGCTATATCAACAATCATTGCGCGACGCTCTAATCGATCTATCACCACTATGTCAGGCTTATTGGCAACAATAGTCCTGTCAGTGATGATAGATCGATCCCAATACAATGTGATGTTGCCATTTTCGAGAACTGGGTCGGGCACATACCTGTAGTACGGTACTTCCGATTCCACAAGCCTGTATTTTAGAGCAAGTTGCTGGTGGATAATCCTAGCTACAAGGTTGTGTCTATGCAAGTAGTCTCCGTTAGCCAGACGAGAGCACCCAGAGATAATGTGTCGGATTGATTCTCCTGGTCGGTGGCATGCCCGACAAATGTCAACCGTGCCGTCCTTCACAATATACCTCCGGTAGTTGTTCGTCATCATAACTTCGTCCATAATCGCAGAGACAAAACCTTCGGTTTCCCCAAAGAGGTCACCAAATCGCAGCCAGGATACGGACGCCAAGAAGTCTACATCAGGTCCATGTAGGGCCCGGTAGAACCGCCCGTGAAGCTCCTTGCTCTGCCATACCTTCTTGCGGTCATTAGTATCTAGTACTACAGGTTTGCGCCAGTTCTCGTTCGCTAAGGAGAGCGGGGTGAGACCCTTGTCCACTGAGACCACATCTCGGTGCATACCCACGTCGGCTTTAAGGAAGTACTCCCTGAGACTGCATACCTCACGGTTGTGCAGGGACTTAGCATTAAGAAAGCCTCGTCCTCCGCACTTCCGTGGGATATACAGTCTCATTACCGATGACCGTGGGTGATGCATCCGATTTGCGGTCAGCAATGTACGGACCCTCCTATCCAGGGCGTCAAGTTCCGTCTGAGTCCACTTGAGTATGCCGAAAGAGTACATTTTGATGTACTCTTTAACAACAACGGATGGGTCATGCCGGTTTTGACCGGCATGACCCATCCGTTGAAGGCGCGCACCTTGTTTCCGCCTGATAAAAGACTATTCAAAACTTTATTCAGGCGGCCAAAGAAGCGCTCCCTCAACGATTGTTTCATGTCGGTAGCATTGATGCCTAACGCTTCCGACATACCCAAGTATTTGTAGGTTTCGGCTGAGGAGAGGGATCTAAGGTGTATGGAATCTGAGAGTTGGGTTCCCACGGATTCCACAATCTCCCCTCGCTTCACATGCATGACTGCACATTTGTCCACACCAAATTCCATCCTGATGGCGCTACTGAACGTTTCTGTTACTTTCAGTAGCTCCATCAGTCGCAAATTGTTGGGGGCAAAGAGTTTCAGATCATCCATGTAAAGGAGGTGAGATATAACCTGACCTCCTCTTCTCAACCGATAGCCCAGACCTGAACCCTCCAGTAACGTGCTTAGAGGGTTCAAAGCTAAACAAAACCACAGTGGACTCAGACTATCGCCCTGAAATATACCTCGCTCGATCCTTATCGGTTCGCTATTCTCCCGGATCTGCCGATATCCTGGATAGCGAAGGACCGTCTTCCATTGCCCCATACATGACATCAGGAAGGTGCGCAGAGTTGTATCAACTTTATACAACTCTAACACCCTCATGAGCCATGTATGTGGCACAGAATCATAGGCCTTCTTATAGTCTATCCAACATGTCGACAGATCCTTCCGGGAACGACGAACCTGCTGGTTAATGGCCATATCAATGAGGAGGAGCTCCTTAGTACCACGAGACCCGTTCCTACATCCATTTTGAGAGGCAGACATGATAGAATTTTTGTCAATATGTTCGTTAATTTTAGCTCTCAAAATGGATGTAAGAACTTTATAGACCGTTGGTAAACAAGTGATCGGCCTATAATTTTTGGGTTCCGTAGTGCTACCTGATTTATGGAGCAGGTGGGTGATTCCAGTTGTTAGGAATTGGGGCAACGATCCTGACTCTAAGGCTGACTGGAACTGGGACGCCAAGCGAACGTGCGATCTCTGGAACCATTTTATCCAGAAATTGTGCAGCCCGTCCGGTCCTGGAGATTTCCAATTAGGTAACGGACGAACTGCACGGGCTACGTCTTGGGGGCTGATGGTTATTGCCCCCATTTCTGGTATTGGATCACACTTTCGCTCAACCTCCCGAGTCCAGTCGCCCTCAGTGTGACTAACAGGCACCGACCAGATGCTGCGCCAAAACGAACACATGGCAGCATCATCCGGCTGGTGCGCATCAGCCACGCCTTGGTCCGGTCGCTCCCAAGTCCTATACACCCACCTCTCATCACTCTGGAATATACGATTCTGAGTGTACCGCTCCACTCGTCGCTTGTACCGTCGAATACGGTTCGCCCATGCACAGATCTTCTGCTTCAGGAAGTCGATACGCTCTGTGATGCAGGACAAATAATCTCGAGGATTGATATCAGTCCCCGAGAATGCCCGCCTCACAAAGCGCATCACTCTAGGGCGCGTGTTGCCCTCCCTGAAGCAGATAAGCTTGCCGATGAGTGCTCTAGCCTCACTAATACGACGCTCAATCCTGTACTGCCATGCTGGTACAGCTGGTTTTGGTCGTGCAGCTCCGTCACTGTTGGGAAATTTGACATGAGCTACACGACATGCTGCTACAGCCGCGCAGTACAAGATCGAGTGGGTATCAGCGAGGTCTTTGCTGCTGTCAAAATAATTTGACAGCTGCGAATCTAAAGCACACACCAGCGCCCTATTTTTCTTGTGCATGGGCAAACGAGGTAGTCGCGGTTTTAATTCAGGCGGTATGGAGCGATACTCCCGGAACGCATCCTCCAAAGCACTCCTCAATTGAATATTGCACTGGGTACTCACGGATATAGCCTCGCCATCATCCTCTTCACCACCGTCGTCAGGTCGCGGTGAAGCACTGGGTAAATCTTGCGATTGTACCGCGACCGCAACCAGTGGCAAAGCAGACGTGACACGGCTACTCCGTGATTCTAGGCGTAGTCGATCAAGTACATCGTCATCCAGCATATGGTTACGCTGGATGACCCGCACCTGATCCGACAGTCGCTGTGCCGATACGTTGACAGCTGGCTCAAGCACCTGAAACAGAGAGAGCATCCGACCACGGTACGCAGTCAAGTTACTTCCCCCCTCTGTAGCCCCATAGTATGAGCGCATGACACTTTCATTAATAGACTGCGTCCATCTCATGCGCTGCACACTTCCACCGGGAGCGGGGACCCTATCAGAGACCGATGGGTCTCGAAGTCCCAAGCTGTCCGGCGGCCGGCGTCGTCCCCGCCGACGCACAGGTGGTGGCGTCGTCGGCGGAGAGAAATACTCGTCGCTCGAGCTCGACGCAACTGCCGAGGCCGGTGTCACAGCACTCACGTTGGGGCTGGGTTCCGGCGGCGGCGAGGCGGAGCTGAGCGACGGGTCCGGAGATGGTGGGCGTGCTCGGCTGCTGATCTTAAAATCATGTTGTCATCGTCGTTTCTGATCCATTATTATATAGGTATTTTTCTTCATTTTAAATTAATTTCTCGGTGCGTAAGTAGTACATTAGGTATTATATTTATCCATATATTTCCGTTCACTGATTATATTATATATCGAAATTATTTTCAGTTTTCGAGGTTTTCAATGACTTATGTCACTTTTGGTTGAATCAGTTAAAAACTGTATATATCATAAATTATTATTCAAAAAGGTTGATTATATGGATGTAATATTAAATTGTGTAGCGAAATTAATAGGAAATATCAAACAACTATTGTATTTGTAAAAATAAATTAAGGAAATAAGGAGACGACGTATGATGACACTAAGGGTTGCCAGTTATTATTATTATTATTATTATAAGTGTATACTGTCCGTCGTCTGTTCGTACAAAAAATAGTGATTGGGATGAAATATTTTCGTTGTTTTCTTCTAAAACTGTAATTGCCGGTGACTTTAATGCACATCACACCAATTGGTCTTACAAATCAGATCAGAGAGGATGCCAGTTATTAGACTCACAATTAGATTACAATTACATGTCGTTGAATGATGGAAGCCATACCAGAATTAAATTAGTAAATAATACCTTACAGAAGTCTTCTCCCGATGTTACTTTTGTTTCATCTGATATAGCAACACAAATCTCTTGGAACGTTCTTAATGAGAGTTTAGGAAGCGATCATCTAATAATAAAATTTACTATGAGTTATAATGACACTCGTCAGTTTAGTAGGAAGCGTAATTTCAAAAAAGCGAATTGGGTGGAATATCGTAGGTCCCTAATAGAACCTTTCTCTAAAGAAATGGATGACACCTTAAATGTGGAAGACAGTTATAATTATTTTATTGAACAAATTAAAAAGGCAGCTGATAAATGTATTCCTTATATTTTGATATGTACTGATCCAGAAAGTAATTTTAAACCAAAACCATATTGGACGGCAGAGCTGTCCAGAATAGTTGCTGAACGGAGACTAAGTAAATTTAGAAGGAGTCCTACGTCTCAAAATTATGATATTTTACTAAATAAAATCAATACAAGTGAATTACATATACAAAAGGAAAAAAATTATCATTGGCAAAAATTTTGTTCCGAAATAGATGAAACAGTGTCAGCTTCTCAAATGTGGCAGCGCATGAGATGGTATAAAGGTCATAGAAAAGGCACATATTACCCCTCAGAAGAACAACAACAAGATTTGCTGTCCTCTCTAGCACCGGACACAGTTTTGGAAAATAAACCAACATTTTTATCGTCTAACAAAGATTTGGAGACAAATTTCACTTTTCAAGAACTAATAACTTGTCTCAAAAGAAAAGACACAGCACCTGGCCAAGACGGCATTGCATATTCGATGTTATTTAATCTGCCAGAGATAGCCAAAAAATATTTGCTTAACATATTTAACTCGATTTTATCAACTAGTTTTGTCCCAAAACCGTGGCAAAACATTAGTATAGTACCAATACCTAAACCTACAAGAGATCCTTTAAGTGTTCCTAAACTACGACCTATCTCACTCATTTCATGTATCTGTAAAGTTTTTCATAACATGTTAGCTAAACGGATTGAGTGGTATGTTGAGCATAATAAAATCATTTCTGAATTTACTTCTGGTTTTAGGAAATCTCAATCATGTTTAGATTGTTTGGTTCGATTAGTTACTTTTATACAGATAGGTTTCTCAGAAAAAACGCCAACTGTGGCATGTTTTTTAGATATTGAAAACGCATATAACAATGTATCTGTTTTGCAAACTGTTAAATTTTTGGACGAGCTTAAAATAGGTAAGTCTTTGTGTCAGTATCTCTGGGCTTTCTTAAGCGAACGAATTTTAACAATTAAAAAAGATGACTGTGATTCAACCTCAATGAGGACAACAAGTAAAGGTTTAGCCCAAGGTGACCCAATTTCCCCACTTATTTTTAATATTATAACTAGTAAAATCTGTCATATGATCCAGAATGTATATTGGGCTCAATATGCTGATGATTTTGTTTTCTATACTAGAAATAAAGATTTAAAAATATCTGAAGTCAATCTACAAAGTGCTCTTAATAGTATGGTTGAATTATTGGGTGACCTAGGATTAAACTTATCAGCAAATAAATCAAATATCTGTATATTTAGTAGGGGACGTAACAGATGTTCGGTCAAATTGAAAATTGAGAACCAGTTTTTAACATCTTCATATTGTGTTAAATATTTAGGTATTTGGTTAGACCAATCACTTTTATGGCGCAAACACATTAATGAAACGGTTGAAAGGTGTACAAAATTTTTAAATCTTTTCAAAGTTTTAGCAGGAAGTTCTTGGGGACTCCACCAGATTCATTTACGGACACTATATATATCTATAATGAGAAGTAGGTTAGACTTTGGGAGCTTTATATATGATAATAGTGCTAAATCTAACTGTTACAAATTAGAGAAGGTTCAAAATCAGGCTCTGCGGATTATTGGAGGTTTTATAAAAAACACCCCAATTCATGTCATGGAATGTGAACTTTGTATTCCTCCTTTAGATATAAGAAGGAAGTACTTAGCTTTAAAATATTGTCTCAGATCTAGTTCTTGGGCAAACAACGTAACTATAACTTTATTAGATAATCTTAATAATTTAACTTCTAATCGTTTCTGGAATAAAAAGAAAAAACCTCTGTTAACTTCAAGCTATGAAAAAACTAAAGAATCTTGTATTAGCTCATCTTCTCCTTTAGAGATGTTCAAATTAGATAAATGGATTAGTTATATAAATATTAAAGACATGGTAAAATGTACATTAGAAGCCGTTAGAAATGCCAAAAGAACCTACGAAATTAACTGTTTAAAATATGACATCCTTACAGAACTGGATGCTAAATACCATGATTGGCATAAGTTATATACTGATGGATCAAAATCGGGTGATAATTTAGGTGCTGCTTACTATGACCCGATTAAAAATGTTAGAAAGTCCTTTAAGATCGATCAGCCGGTTTCTATCATGTCCTTGGAACTCATTGCAATTTCAGAAGCATTATCATATATAGATTCATTTATGCTCTCGAAAGTAGTTATTTATACTGACAGTAGAAGTGCCTTACAGCATTTAGTTAAGTCTGTATCAGGAAAAAGAGGTTTACCAATTGCTTACACGGTGTTAAATAAAATCAATAAGTTAGTCAATAAAAACATTTTTCTGAAATTGCAATGGATTCCATCTCATGTGGGTTTAAAGGGCAACGAGGAGGCAGACAGATTAGCTAAATTGGGGTCTTGTCAAGGCAACCCTTTTGAAATTCTACCATATTACTCCGAAGTTTTAAATATTTATAAAAAGTATTGTTATGACATGTGGAAAGAACATTTTGACCGAAGATCAAAAGAAAAAGGAATCTGGTACAAAACTATTCAAAGTCGGCCTCCTCGTTGCCCTTGGTTTGCCGAGGCTAAACTTAATAGAAACACAGTGGTTGTAGCATTAAGATTGCGTTCCGGTCATATTCCATCGAGAAAGTTCGGACATCTGATGAAAAAGTGTGAATCACCTAATTGTGAAACATGTGGCATTACAGACGATGTCCAACATTGCTTGATGGAGTGTGACCAGAATCGAAGAAAGAGGGACGATCTATTTTTTAATTATAAAATAAGCAGGCAAGATATTGGCGTATTTAATAGCATACTGTCTAACCCTAACTCAGATTTGGCGAAATCAGTGTATAATATGTGTAGTAAGTAAGTTGGTAGGATAAGTTTTGCCACAATAGGACTGGCATCTTGTTAAAAGTCCTGTAAATAAATAAAGATTATAAAAAAAAAAAAAAAAAAACAACGATCTGCTGAAACCCGGTACCTTTGGGTACGCAGATGACAGCACGGTTGTAGAGAGTTATACATCCAGCGCACGTGCCAGTGCGGTTGAAATCCAGTCTTCTAGAGAGTCCATGGTCGAGCGCTTGAACTTGTCCCTCAAGGCAGTCTCCGATTGGGGCGATGCCAATCTGGTCACGTTCAATGCAGCTAAGACCCAGGCGTGTCTTTTCTCTGCCAAGAGAAGGCCTTTCCATCTGGCCCCTACTTTCCGACATGTATCCGTTCCAATCACTGACAAGCTTGAGCTTCTTGGCGTTACTTTGACGTCAAATCTTAACTTTGGGTCATTTATTGAGTCCAAGGCCAAACTAGCTGCCAAAAAGCTGGGAGTCCTCGCAAAGGTGCGAAAGTACTTCACGCCGGAACAGCTGCTCAACTTATACCAAGCACAAGTTCGATCATGCATGGAGTACTGTTCGCACCTTTGGGATGGATCGGCAAAATACCAACTGGAGGCATTGGAAGTGATCGATAGACGTGCCAAGAGGCTCATAAACAACGACTCCCTGGTTAGGGCTAAGCTCCAGACCCTTGAACATCGCCGCACCGTTGCTAGCCTTTCGGTCTTTTATCGGGTACATTTCGGAGAGTGTGCTTTGGAATTGCACAATTTAATTCCCCCATCCCCGTTCCATCATCGGACGAGCAGAGATACGGCGAAGCGTCACCGCTATATGGTTGAAGTTCCACGGTCTCGAACCAAGCGCTTTGACTCCACATTTATTGTGCGAACTGCCAGACTGTGGAATTCCCTGCCCGCCTCTCTGTTCCCTGATAAGTATAATCTTTAAGGCACGAGTGAACCGGTTCATCTTAGGCAAGCGTGTACCAACTTAGGCCGCATTATCACTTACGATCAGGTGAATTGCAGTCAAACGCAAGCCTATTTAATAGTAAAAAAAAAAAAAAAAAAAAAAACTATACGCACCATAAGTTTTTATTACCATAATTCACATCCATACTTATTTTACCACTTATTTTACTAATTTACTTATTTAACTTATTACTTATTTTACTTTTTACATATTACTTACACTTATTATTTATTGACTTATTTTACTTATACTTATTTACTTAGAATTTACTTATTTTACTTATAATATTATAAATGTGCAAGTAACTATGTCTGTTACGCTTTCACGATGAAACGGCTGAACTGATTTTGATGAAGTTTGGTATGAAAAAAAAGAAGGACTCCGCGCCACGAAAGTACGCTGTACCGACGCACTCATAGATCGGTACGGTAGGTACTTTCGATATGCGTGGCGCGGAATTCTTTCTTTTTCTAGTCCGTGACTATGATGTAAATGTGTGCGTGAGGCATGTTTGTACAAACGGTCCGGCTTACTTAGGGTGCTTCACTTTCGATATGCGGGGCGTGGAGTCCTTTTTATCTAGTCCTTGACTATGCCCTGTGCCTACGTCTGTACCCGACAAACTGGGGGTCGGGTTTTGGAACTGTTATATGCTGCATAAAGCTTGACACTTTTTCAACTTTCCATATGAGATAGCTTGGTCTTACCTGTACACTCCATACATTACACCTGTACAATTAAAAGAGAGAACACGTGAAAATTTTATGTGAAACTAATAAAATTTTGGAGACCTTGAAGAGTCACAACATTTCCTGGAGATAGCATTACTTGGCGCAAAAAAGAGGCATATTTCAAGTTCTTTTTCACATAGCCATACCTTGGTATTGTTTTACCTTTTGAACGCTAGAGCAAACGCAAATACTTACAAATATAAATAAGGAAACACGGACTAGAAAAAAAAAGAAGTATTCCGCGCCACGCATATATAAAGTGAAGCACCATAAGCACAATTACCCTAAGGCTGCGGCGCGCCCGAGCAGAGACCACTCAGAACCAACCACCATTTTTCGCACGCACACATTGACATTACGTTTATAGGGATTCTCAAGCAGTTTCAAGCAGACTTCAGTGTTGACTGTCACGTGTTGTCAAAATGAATAAGGGCGGGTTGTTTCAAACAGTCGGTTAATGTTACATAAGGACGGTTAAAAAGTTACTATGACTGATGATGTTTAACGTACGTTAAATGTAACGGGTTGTTTCATGACATAAAAATCCGTCAGTTAAAGTTATTCAAAAAGAGATTCCATAATATTTTGATGTTTGAAGTATCTGTTTGACAACCACAAAATTACGTTGACTGATCGGTTAAGGTAATAGTAACTTTTTGACGTATGATTTTGTGAAACAACCCATTTTTTTTATTTGACGTCAGTTAGCGCCTTTTTTGACTATTACCGGTCAGTAATGGTTAGTTGAAGCAACCCGCCCTAAATAAAGTAATTGACATTTTTGTTATAAAAAAATTGCAAAGAGTTCCAACCAGTGTCAGTAAAATGTCATATTGTCACAAATAAAACCTACAGAGTCAATATAGCAGCCCTAGTGATTCTGGCAACTTTAGGTAATAATTTTTGAAGATGGCGGGAGCGGTCGTTCTGTAATCATTACATTTTGTGCCCTAAGTAAGCCAGACCGTTTGTACCCGTGGTTTGTACAAACATGCCTCACGCACACATTTACATCATAGTCACGGACTAGAAAATATTGATTCCGCGCCGAAAGTACCGACTACCGACCGTACCGATCTATGGCGTTTCGTTCCCGCGAACTTTAGGTGCTTCACTTTTGATATGTGTTTTGTGGAGTCCTTTTTTTCTAGTTTTTTAGGGTTCCGTAGCCAAATGGCAAAAAGCGGAACCCTTATGGATTCGTCATGTCTGTCTGTCTGTCCGTCCGTATGTCACAGCCATTTTTTCCGAAGAACTATACTGTTGAAACTTGGTAAGTAGTTGTATTCTGTGAACCGTATTAAGATTTCCATACAAAAATAGATAAAAAAAATTTGGGGGTTCCCCATACTTAGAACTTAAACTCAAAATTTTATTTTCATCAAACCCAAATACGTGTGGGGTATCTATGGATAGGTCTTCAATAATGATATTGAGGTGTCTAATATCATTTTTTTCTAAACTGAATAGTTTGCGCGAGAAACACTTCCAGTCCCCCCCCCCCCTGTAACTTCTAAAATAAGAGAATGATAAAACTAAAAAATATATATGCAGATTGCGCTGCAGGGGGCGGGGCTTACCAATTGCGCCGCGCACGTGTTTTGTTTAGTTCGTCTGTAGTTGACGACAGCGGCGGTCGACAAAATTATTTTTCGGTTTTTGCTTTCTAAACATTTAATAATGCCTTCTTGTGCAGTAAAGTAGTGTATTAATCAATCACATATACATAAAAAGCATGTTGGGATTCGTTTTTACGTCGCAATTAATTATTTTAGAAAAATAACTAATTGCGACGTAAAAGAATTTTGACAAGAAGTCTATGGAGATGATGTTATGCCAAACAAACAATTTAATTATCTTCCCCTTTTATCACAATTTAAGATACATTATACAACATTTTCTTTCTATGGGGATGGCACTATTCAAAATATACTAAGTTATTGTAGACACTTACAAGTTTCTTTAAAGTTAATAACATGAAGAAAATAGATGTTTTTATTGTATTAATAAAATATTTTATGCTCCTCTATTTCATTACTTAGGTACTCACACTATTTTAGATTTCCACAAGAACCGATTCGAAGAGAATTCCTATGGACTAACGCTGTTTGTTTGGTAAGACAGCAAAGTGAATGGACACCAAGTAACAAGACAAGGTTATGCTCGATTCATTTTAGAAATGACGATTTTTATGTGTCAAAAAAGGATACACGAAGTTTAAATCAACCGCTATTCCAGTTTGTACGGTAAGATTGATTATTGGTTTAAGTTTATTATAAAACTTAGTATATTTTATTATTTGTCATATTTTTACAATTACTAAAATAGTATTTGTAAAAATATTACTCCTCGTGTTTTAACGTTTTATGCAACAAACCTTTTGATTACAGATGGTGTTTTGTTTTAAAAAGCCAGTTCAGTCTACTTCTTTAGAAACGATGCAGTCTATTCTAACACCCGAAATAGTTCATGCCAAGGAATTACAGACAATTCATTTAAATGTATACTGTTGTGGTAGTAAATTGATATTTAACAACAATTTTTATGGATTTTAAAAATGGCGTCACTCAGATTTAGCTACTCTGTAAACTATAGATCAACCATTGATCATAAAAAGAGAACTGTTAGCTGTCAGAGTCACAACAGTGTCACTTCAGTCACTTTCGTCTCATTTTGTTTCTAGTTTCTGGAGCACTTTATAACAATCTCCCTTTCGTATTTCAATTTAACACCGTTTCTTTCCCATCTGTCTATTTTCCATCATTCTGTTTACCTGCCTATCCACAAATCAACGCATAAAATCAGAAAATATATATGTCAAACGTCATTAATCAATGAAAATGACAGCTTACTGCCATGACTGATTATTTGTTGTGTGTTGCAATTTCAAGTGAACTTACCGCCATGACTGTTTTTTTGTTGTGTATTACAATTTCATTTTTTTTGTGTTTTACCTGCTTACAAATCTATTTTAAAGTAAGTAATTGGTATTAATACAGTTGAGAACTATTTAGAATGTGTTTCCCTATTATTAAGCATAGTGTACAAGGACTGGGCCCAGGCTCCATACATTTGGAAACAAGTCCTTTAGAAAGTACCTACATATGAATTGAAAAAGACACACTAGTATTTGCCCGGTTTCGAACCCACAACCTCATGAATGAGACGCGGGCGCCTTATCCATTGTTCCATCACGACTCCCTTTTTATTATTTTAGTTGTACCTACATAATTTTATTGTTTTATTTTTTAGTGTTAAGAATAATAATATACTTAATAATAAATTAAAAATATACCACTTTCACGATTAATTATTTGCGTTGCACTTTATTACATAAAACATCCCGGGCGATGAGTTGTAAGCGCAGTGACGACGTAGAAATGTCGTAAGCGGCCTATACGTTAGAAAGTTAATTAGACCCAAATTTTCAGGCAATAAGGCCGATTTTACACTGTGCATGCTGAATATTAATACATTTTCTGCGAATCAGCGACGAGATTCCGATGTGTCAGTTTGTTTGAAATATTGTGTCAAGATGCGTGCTTAGTTTCCTTGAAGTAATGCTTCCATGTTTTATTTCCGTTCACTGCAATTTACCTTTCATTTCAATCAATTCAAATATAAAAATTAAAAAAAAATTACATGATGTTAGTTGCTGCTACGGAACCCTTCATGGGCGAGTCCGACTCGCACTTGGCCGCTTTTTTTCTATTATCTTTGTGCCTTTTTACAATATTTCATTAGTGTAGTTTTAATGGTGTTTACACCCCTATTACGAGTTGATAATTTTATATGAAACTAACGGATGCCCGCGACTTCGTCCGCGTGATTGCCGATTATCAACAAGGTTTTAATTTTAAACTAAAATAAAATTAGCCTACCTATAACATCATCTATCTGCCAACGCCAGACTCGTCTAAATCCGTCTAAACATTTCTGAGGTTTGCCGGAAGAAATAGACAGACCGACAAAATATTTAAAAATTGATTTTTGTATTTGTACTGTATTTGCTTTTATTTACATTTTTTTAAAGTTGTTATTTTGGCATTACAAATAGACACTTCAATTTTGGCATTACAAATAGACACTTCAATTTTATTTATTTGTATGGTTTAGATAAAATATACCTGAACTGAATTGTGGGGATTCTAAGATGTGCCTCTCAATTTTATGTGATAAAATGTGGCCACCTTTTAATAGTAGCTTTAAGGGTTTTATTATTATTGCTAAACTGACTATTATTATTTTTCAGTTGGATCACACTTGCAAACATTCTCTACGATTTTCCGCCAGTACAATTTTGCAAATGCTGTCTTCGATATTGAAAAACCTTTTCAAGTTGAAAATTCGTGGTTTGCGTTTGGAGATAAACGCGGGAAACATAACATATTTTTAAACAACAAGGACAATGATAAATAGCTTTTGAAGTGCTCCTAAAAAATTAAAAAATCAGCCTTTCTATTGACAATTTTTTTTCTTTACTGTTTACTTTACTGTCTCATTTGGACTGCAGTTTATTACTGCAAAATCACCTAGCACCAAGGGTGTAGCTAGAATTTTGTTAAGGGGGGAGCAGGCATAGATAAACCAAGAATATATCTAAGGTATTGGTTGGCTAAGGTTATGTCAAAAATGAAAAACCCCTTGAACAAACCCTTGTTCTGCCATTTTTTGTACCATAGTTGGGTTTCCTGATTAAAATTAAGTAAATCGTCATATTACTTTACGGTTTGTGAGCATTCCTCCATCTTCTAGGGGGGAGCAGCTGCCCCACCCTACTTGTACCTCGCTACGCCCTTGCCTAGCACGTGTTAAATACTGTTAGCAATCATGTCCTTATTTCATGCCTTGCGGATTCGGTGTGCCTATGCGTAGCTCTTTGTTACCCGCGCTGCACTCACACGCATCACTGTAGAATACTGAGTTTTGTTTAGCGGCGTAAGAGTAGCTCTATGTTATACTCGCTACATTCAAACGCAGCACTATACAATAATGCGTTTAGTTTTATCGGCGCAAGAGTAGGTCTATGTAACGAAAACGTTGTGATGAATATTTGTTGACCAGCATGTCAAATTCTATTTATTTTACATTATTGTATACCCAAAAGACGGGACATTGCTGATCACAAAATGATTGTTAACACCATCTGTATTATGTACACCGTATGTTATACTCGCTACACTCAAATGCAGTACTGTAGAATACTGCGTTTGGCTTTAGTTAGTATTCGTTACAAAAAAACTTATACTGCTTAATCTTCTATTACTTGCTGAATACTGCAGATCTTTTTGGGATAAAAAATTGTGCAAGTACTGCGTTACTCCTAAAATAAAAAACATGTTTGGAAGTTCCTTGTTCCCAAAAATGACGATTACTGCAAGTACATTTTGCATGGCAGTACCTACTCTCTACGCGAGAACAACTTCATACAAAAATATATTATTATGTCCTCAAGGATTGAGGAGCCACTTTTCGATCTTAAAGAAATTATTTGGTAGTAAGTCTAAAAAAATTGTAGGATCCATTCTCGATTTTGTATTATAATATTTCAAAAGTTATAAGAACATAAAGCCACTCTTTATGTTCATATTACTTTCCTCAATCTAAACATCTGAATTGAGGAGCCATCTGGAAGACGGAAATTAAGTAATAAATTTTATTTTTTTTTTTATCATTTAGTACTAATTGTGTATAGTGCTTACTAAAAAAAAGAAAACCGTCTTCAAAAACTAAAAAGTGATCAATCAAAGTAGGTAATGTGTGTTCTGTGCTAAAGTTATTTATTACTTTTTAGTTTTTGAAGGCGGTTTTCTTTTTTTTTAAAAAGCTTTTCCATTTTTCGCTTTTTAGTATTACCTTAACAACCAAATGCATTAAAAAAAATTTTTTTTGGTATTTTGTTGTTTTTCTCAAAAAGGGTTGGATCAATTTTGGTAAAATTTGTATGGGACCATTTCGGAATAAATCCCTTTCGAACAAAAAAAAGGAATTTTGAAAATCCGTCTAGATAAGTAAAACTGGACATAATCCGATAACTGTAATTTTCTTTTTCTAGGACATAAAGTATTGTTAGTTACAGTTTAAATTAAAAAAACTAAACAATTTAAAGCGCCGCGTCAAAATAAAAAAAAAACAGAAAAACTAAATTTTTAACACATTTTGATTTCAAAAGGAGAATGACCAAACTGGCCAAAAATTACAAAAAAACTCCAAGGTGTGCCCCCAGACTTACCACATAGTTCGTTTGAAAGAGGGGATCAAATGCAACTTTTTCTTCTAGGGAACCAGAAAAATCTGTCCCACAGAAACATAGATATTAGCCAAAACGTGACCTTAAGAAAAAGTTGCCCATTCCACTTTTCTTATTGCAGGTAATCAGCTAACACGCAAGTTTGCTTTGTTTGTACATCGTTGTTTAGTTGTATGAGCGAGAAAGTAGTACGAAGCATAGAACTTTCTATTACCTTCTCGCTCACACATGTACGCGCTTTGTGTTGCAATTGCAACTGTACAGTCCTTCACTAACGCTCTTTGTTTACAGTTGTGTACTGTGTGATTATTTCTGTAGATATCCTGTGACAAAGTATCTGAACTTTGCATTATGTTACCTGGAGCTGATTTTACCACCTGACCTGCTGTTTCGTACATCTGCTGGACAAGCGCGTCTATTGTGTGGAAGATCAGTGCTGTCGATCAGAAGAAGAACACTAACTACGCAGATTTTTGAAGATTATCCAATCGCTGCAAACAATATAACAGAACGAGTTCTCCCTTATCATGTCATGTCATGTTTCTATTTTGAAATGTTTAATTAATTAATTTGTTAAATACACTCGAAAAAGGTGTGTGTGTGCTGGAGACGCGAGGCATACCCACCCAGACGTCGTTCGTCCAGTAGACGAGAACAAGATCCATCATTTTTAGACCCGCTGCGTGGTGTTCCTGATTCTGTCCTATCGCTTTACACCCAGAATTCTGCGCTCCATTGCTCTTTAGCAAATTCCGAGGTGGAACTTTTGTGACCAGTATGATGTGAACATACAATGTGTTTAAAGAACGGTTACCGATACTTAAAGAGCATATTATGTACCTACTAATATTTATCGACAAATGCTCTTTCATATTTTAATAGTCCTAAGACTAGATTTTATAGTTATATTTTACTAGTCCTTACCCAACACCCCGCGAATGGCAGACATATTATCATTTTGATTTCAAAGACGCTGTAATAGTTTTAAAAGAATAATGGCGAGATTCCTAAATTCATTTGTATGAAAAATAAAATATTTAGAGCAGGGGTGGGCAAACAGTCGATCGCAATCGACTGGTCGATCGCAAGCGGTTTATGGGTCGATCGCGCGCATACTTACAAATATTACAAGTACCTAAAAGTTTACAAAGCCCAGTCCGGCATTTAAAATTAGTGCGCTATGATTGAAAACTTTAAAATTAAAACAGAGATCATGTCAGCGAACGAAAAGCTCCAAATTCTATTAGGTATTAAATGTACATTATTTTCTCTATAATTTGTGTATAGTGTTCATTTGAATGACATTTCCAGATACTACGACTACAGAAGAGTTTTGGACAATTATACCTTAGAAGTTTATTCCGAGAAACCACCGCGATTCAAACATTTACGATGCTTTTTTAAGTTTTGCAAAAAACTACGAACTGGCGCCGTATAAACTAGTGTGCATTACAACAGATGGAGCACCCCATGACTGGAAATACTAATGGATTTCAGATGGAGCACCCCATGACTGGAAATACTAATGGATTTATTTCACTTTGGAGAGTTAATGAATTTTTTTTTTCTTTATTTCTTTGCATAATTTATTAGTAGTGTTGTGTTCAAAAATACTAAACATGGCAGATGTGATAAGCATTGCTATCAAGATCGTAAACTCCATACGAGCCAGAAGCTTGCAGCGACGCCTCTGCAAAGTGCAGATGGAGGCTAGCGAATCTGATCACACTGATGTACTACTACATAATGCCGTAAAGTGGATATAATAATAATAATAATAATAATAAAAAAAAAAAAATATAGACCGATTACTTGTCTACCAACGGTCTATAAAGTTCTTACATCCATTTTGAGAGCGAAAATTAACGAACATATTGACAAAAATTCTATCATGTCCGCCTCTCAAAAAGGATGTAGGAACGGGTCTCGTGGTACTAAGGAGCTCCTCCTCATTGAAATGGCCATTAACCAGCAGGTTCGTCGTTCCCGAAGGGATCTGTCGACATGCTGGATAGACTATAAGAAGGCCTATGATTCTGTGCCACATACATGGCTCATGAGGGTGTTAGAGTTGCATAAAATTGATACAACTCTGCGCACCTTCCTGATGTCATGTATGGGGCAATGGAAGACGGTCCTTCGCTATCCAGGATGTCGGCAGATCCGGGAGAATAGCGAACCGATAAGGATCGAGCGAGGTATATTTCAGGGCGATAGTCTGAGTCCACTGTGGTTTTGTTTAGCCTTGAACCCTCTAAGCGCGTTGCTGGAGGGTTCAGGTCTGGGCTATCGGCTGAAAAGAGGAGGTCAGGTTATATCTCACCTCCTTTACATGGATGATCTGAAACTCTTTGCCCCCAACAATTTGCGACTGATGGAGCTACTGAAAGTAACAGAAACGTTCAGTAGCGCCATCAGGATGGAATTTGGTGTGGACAAATGTGCAGTCATGCATGTGAAACGAGGGGAGATTGTGGAATCCGTGGGCACACAACTCTCGGATTCCATACACCTTAGATCCCGCTCTTCAGCCGAAACCTACAAATACTTGGGTATGTCGGAAGCGTTAGGCATCAATGCTACCGACATGAAACAATCGTTGAAGGAGAGCTTCTTTGGCTGCCTGAATAAAGTGTTGAATAGTCTTTTATCAGGCGGAAACAAGGTGCGCGCCTTCAACGGATGGGTCATGCCGGTTTTGATGTACTCTTTCGGCATACTCAAGTGGACTCAGACGGAACTCGACGCCCTGGATAGGAGGGTCCGTACATTGCTGACCGCAAATCGGATGCATCACCCACGGTCATCGGTAATGAGACTGTATATCCCACGGAAGTGCGGAGGTCGAGGCTTTCTTAATGCTAAGTCCCTGCACAACCGTGAGGTATGCAGTCTCAGGGAGTACTTCTTTAAAGCCGACGTGGGGATGCATCGAAATGTGGTCTCAGTGGACAAGGGCCTCACCCCGCTCTCCTTAGCGAACGAGAACTAGCGCAAACCTGTAGTACTAGATACCAATGACCGTAAGAAGGTATGGCAGAGCAAGGAGCTTCACGGGCGTTTCTACCGGGCTCTACATGGGCCTGATGTAGACGTCTTGGCGTCCGTATCCTGGCTGCAATTCGGTGACCTCTTTGGGGAAACCGAAGGTTTTGTCTGTGCGATTATGGACGAAGTTATGATGACGAACAACTACCGGAGGTATAATGTGAAGGACGGCACGGTTGACATTTGTCGGGCATGCCACCGACCGGGAGAATCAATCCGACACATTATCTCTGGGTGCTCTCGTCTGGCTAACGGAGACTACTTGCATAGACACAACCTTGTAGCTAGGATTATCCACCAGCAACTTGCTCTAAAATACAGGCTTGTGGAATCGGAAGTACCGTACTACAGGTATGTGCCCGACCCAGTTCTCGAAAATGGCTACATCACATTGTATTGGGATCGATCTATCATCACTGACAGGACTATTGTTGCCAATAAGCCTGACATAGTGGTGATAGATCGATTAGAGCGTCGCGCAATGATTGTTGATATAGCGGTTCCGCATGACGAGAAAGAACCTCGTGAAAACCGAGAAAGATAAACAAATTAAGTATCTTGACTTGGCTCGCGAGGTTGTCGACATGTGGGATGTGAATACAGCAGTCATTGTGCCGATAGTCGTCACGGCCAATGGACTCATTTCCAAGAGCCTCGACCAACACCTAAGGAGGCTCTCGTTGGGCAGCTGGATCAAGGGCTTGATACAGAAAGCGGTACTCCTGGACACGGCGCGTATAGTCAGGAGATTCCTCTCTCAGGAGCCCTGACCACCGGTAGCTTGGACCCTATTCCCGATACCGGTGGGCTACTATTTTTTATATTTTTAAATGTTTTTTTTTTTACTGATATTTAAAAATGCTCTTGGAAATGAGTCCATTGGCCGTGACGACTATCGGCACAATGACTGCTGTATTCACATCCCACATGTAGACAACCTCGCGAGCCAAGTCAAGATACTTAATTTGTTTATCTTTCTCGGTTTTCACGAGGTTCTCGTCATGCGGAACCGCTATATCAACAATCATTGCGCGACGCTCTAATCGATCTATCACCTCTATGTCAGGCTTATTGGCAACAATAGTCCTGTCAGTGATGATAGATCGATCCCAATACAATGTGATGTAGCCATTTTCGAGAACTGGGTCGGGCACATACCTGTAGTACGGTACTTCCGATTCCACAAGCCTGTATTTTAGAGCAAGTTGCTGGTGGATAATCCTAGCTACAAGGTTGTGTCTATGCAAGTAGTCTCCGTTAGCCAGACGAGAGCACCCAGAGATAATGTGTCGGATTGATTCTCCCGGTCGGTGGCAGGCCCGACAAATGTCAACCGTGCCGTCCTTCACATTATACCTCCGGTAGTTGTTCGTCATCATAACTTCGTCCATAATCGCACAGACAAAACCTTCGGTTTCCCCAAAGAGGTCACCGAATCGCAGCCAGGATACGGACGCCAAGACGTCTACATCAGGCCCATGTAGAGCCCGGTAGAAGCGCCCGTGAAGCTCCTTGCTCTGCCATACCTTCTTACGGTCATTGGTATCTAGTACTACAGGTTTGCGCCAGTTCTCGTTCGCTAAGGAGAGCGGGGTGAGGCCCTTGTCCACTGAGACCACATCTCGATGCATCCCCACGTTGGCTTTAAAGAAGTACTCCCTGAGACTGCATACCTCACGGTTGTGCAGGGACTTAGCATTAAGAAAGCCTCGACCTCCGCACTTCCGTGGGATATACAGTCTCATTACCGATGACCGTGGGTGATGCATCCGATTTGCGGTCAGCAATGTACGGACCCTCCTATCCAGGGCGTCGAGTTCCGTCTGAGTCCACTTGAGTATGCCGAAAGAGTACATCAAAACCGGCATGACCCATCCGTTGAAGGCGCGCACCTTGTTTCCGCCTGATAAAAGACTATTCAACACTTTATTCAGGCAGCCAAAGAAGCTCTCCTTCAACGATTGTTTCATGTCGGTAGCATTGATGCCTAAAGCTTCCGACATACCCAAGTATTTGTAGGTTTCGGCTGAAGAGAGGGATCTAAGGTGTATGGAATCCGAGAGTTGTGTGCCCACGGATTCCACAATCTCCCCTCGTTTCACATGCATGACTGCACATTTGTCCACACCAAATTCCATCCTGATGACGCTACTGAACGTTTCTGTTACTTTCAGTAGCTCCATCAGTCGCAAATTGTTGGGGGCAAAGAGTTTCAGATCATCCATGTAAAGGAGGTGAGATATAACCTGACCTCCTCTTTTCAGCCGATAGCCCAGACCTGAACCCTCCAGCAACGCGCTTAGAGGGTTCAAGGCTAAACAAAACCACAGTGGACTCAGACTATCGCCCTGAAATACACCTCGCTCGATCCTTATCGGTTCGCTATTCTCCCGGATCTGCCGACATCCTGGATAGCGAAGGACCGTCTTCCATTGCCCCATACATGACATCAGGAAGGTGCGCAGAGTTGTATCAATTTTATTGACTGCACATTTGTCCACACCAAATTCCATTCTGATGGCGCTACTGAACGTTTCTGTTACTTTCAGTAGCTCCATCAGTCGCAAATTGTTGGGGGCAAAGAGTTTCAGATCATCCATGTAAAGGAGGTGAGATAAAACCTGACCTCCTCTTTTCAGCCGATAGCCCAGACCTGAACCCTCCAGCAACGCGCTTAGAGGGTTCAAGGCTAAACAAAACCACAGTGGACTCAGACTATCGCCCTGAAATATACCTCGCTCGATCCTTACCGGTTCGCTATTCTCCCGGATCTGCCGACATCCTGGATAGCGAAGGACCGTCTTCCATTGCCCCATACATGACATCAGGAAGGTGCGCAGAGTTGTATCAATTTTATTTTGTGTACTATGTGCTTCTATGGTTGAAGGTGGCATTTGTGCAGGTGTGAATATTGGTTGGGTACAATCTATAGCGTTTTGTGTCTGTAGGGTAAAATCATTGAATTGCAGTTGATCTAACTCTTTTTCTACTTCGTTTCGTATGTTGTCTATTGTTTTTTGTGGCAGTAGTTTGTTATTTATGATGGATCTACGTTGATCTCCTATTCTCTGTCGGCTAACCTGCATATCTGGGAATTTTTCTATAAATTTTAGGTGGAGTGGTTCGAGGTAGGTTCTTTTGTCTGAGTCTAATAAGGTTAATTGAAAGTAAGGGCGCAGAATGAACATATTCATTTCAGGTGTCCATCGCATATTATGTCAAAAAATTAATAAATGTGAATAATAATAATAATTATGCCCCCTAAAATCCAACCTTACGTCCGAGCTGAACATCTAGCACACGTGGGGGGCGGACACGCGTACTGTACAACTGTACAAAAAACTTACGCGGCTAACAAGGCAGGGTATCCCTTTATGAAGATGAGTAATAAAAGAATGTATAATTTACGGTCGCTTCCCGGGGAGCGCCGGGGCGCATCTAGAGCCGATGCTGGATGCCACAGCATGCGAACCATCGGCGGTGAGGAGTTGAGCAAGCGGGCTCCTACCGAAAAAATTGTTACAGCTGGTCGTAGTGAGCTGAACAGGCGGGCTCACTACGTGGATGCTACAGCCGATTCCACGGGCGATGATACTATTTCGTTATTTTCATCCATCCCTTCGACTCGCCCCTCCTACATGACAAGAAGAAAAGCTTGCTTGTCTACCACAAGCACGCTTGATAGTGTTGTGCGAGATGTCATCCTTGACAATGAGCTTGCACCCGCTACAAACGCTCCTAGTAAACGCAGGCGATGGACACCGGAAATGAATATGTTCATTCTGCGCACTTACTTTCAATTAACCTTATTAGACTCAGACAAAAGAACCTACCTCGAACCACTCCACCTAAAATTTATAGAAAAATTCCCAGATATGCAGGTTAGCCGACAGAGAATAGGAGATCAACGTAGATCCATCATAAATAACAAACTACTGCCACAAAAAACAATAGACAACATACGAAGCGAAGTAGAAAAAGAGTTAGATCAACTGCAATTCAATGATTTTACCCTACAGACACAAAACGCTATAGATTGTACCCAACCAATATTCACACCTGCACAAATGCCACCTTCAACCATAGAAGCACATAGTACACAAAATAAAACACAGACTCGAATGAGATGGACTAGTGAACAAAATGAAGCTATAATGCGATCTTATTATCGAATTACAGATTTAGGTACAAACGAAACGACATATAGAAAACGTATGTATGACGATTTTGTTAGCAATTTCCCATCACTTGCTCACCTTAGCGAACACAGAATAGCTGACCAGAGGAGAGCAATAATAAACAATAAATACATCAGTAATGATAAATTAAATTCATTAAAGGCAGAGGTAGCTGAAGAACTCAGACTACGAACCCTCAACGCACACAACAATAGAAACCCGTTCGCAAGCATTACTAGTATGAACAACACCAATACCCAATTAACAGATAACATTGAAATTACCTCCATAGAAGAACCTACACCTAACACTCAAACATCAGATAACATCGAACTAAATACTTTAACAAATATTCTACCAAATCCACAAATAAACCTAGAAAGAGATTCATTAATAGACGATACTTTTCAACAAGCCTTCGAATTTTTTAAAGAAACTAATCCTACTAATAGAATTTATATTCCAAAACAGAAACCGTCTAAAAACCTTGCAAGAATAATTAGCTACGTAAACAAAATTATTCTCCCAGAAAATGTCGATAGTGACACCCACTTCAATACATTACAAACCGTCATTTATTGTTCGGCATTTACCGTTGCTAAAGTAAATTGAGCAAGGATAACACTTGAACCGCAAGAAAGTACCCGAGTACCAAAAACAGAATACAAGCCGAAATGGCAAAGACGACTGGAAAACAAATTAAAAGATTTAAGGACGAAAATAGGTAGAGTGACTCAATTTATGAACGGCAATAGTAGTAGAAAATTAAGGAAACATGTTAACAAGATAATAAAACAATATAAAACTCACACCATACACGAAGAACCTAACACAAAAGCAGCTCACACACTCGACACACTGAAACAAAAACTCTGCGTCGTAAAAGGCCGACTTGAAAGATACAAAGCATGTAGTTTAAGAAAACAACAAAATACTAATTTCAACCACAACGAAAAACTTTTTTATCGCAATATCAGACAGACAACAACAAATATTCAACATAACACCCCACATGACGACGAAAACAACACACCTGATCCAGAAACATTAAAACAATTCTGGGCAAGAATATGGGAACAACCTGTTTGTCATAACTCTCAACTTGATTGGATACAGTCAGAAGTATCAAATAGCAATAGTAACATCCAACCAATGGTATATGAGCACATATCCCCGGATATCTTTTATAAAGTTCTGTCAAGGTTACATAATTGGAAAGCCCCTGGATCAGACCACATACATAGTTACTGGTACAAAAAATTCACAGCAATTCATTGTGATTTATATCATTACATTAATAAATTTATCCAAGATCCAAAATCAATACCCGCTTTCGTAACGTCTGGCACAACTTTTATGATACCAAAAGATCATTGTGATCTCTCAAATCCGGCGAAATACAGACCCATTACATGCTTGCAGACCTTGTATAAGATCATCACATCCTGCATATCCGAACTGATATACGAACACATAAACGCTAATCACATCTTGGCCGAACAACAGAAAGGATGTAGAAAGTTTAGCCAAGGCTGCAAGGAACAATTCAGCATTCCTTAAGACCGTAATGACAACTTGGACTACTGTACTGAGACTCACTACCCCAACCGAAACAAAAGACACCAGTCCAATTAAAATACAGAGAGGCATCTTCCAGGGAGATGCACTTAGTCCATTGTGGTTCTGCCTTGCTCTTAACCCATTATCAAAAATATTAAACACAACCTCACTAGGAATCCCTTTAAATTCTATTGTTGATGGGCAGGAGGAGACCCATGGTAGTATTTTAAACCATCTAATGTACATGGATGACATTAAACTGTTCGCAAAATCGGAGGACGAACTAACGGGTTAGCTAACCTCACAGAGAAATTCACAAACGATATTAAAATGGAATTTGGTATAGACAAATGCAAAATAAATTCAGTAAGAGCAGGACAGAACTACCAACACCAATACACCTTAGCAACGGGTGAACAAATAGAACCATTGGATGAACAGGATACTTACAAATACCTAGGGTACATACAATCAAATCAAATACACTATAAAGATATCAAACAGAAACTAAAACAACAATTCCAACATAGATTAAACACAATTCTTAAAACACAACTCTACTCTCGAAACACAATAAAAGCAATTAACACCTTTGCTATCCCTATCCTCACTTATTCATTTGGGGTTATAAACTGGACGAAAACAGACCTGAAAAACTTACAACGGAAAGTTAACACTACAATGACTAAATTCCGTAAACACCACCCTAGATCATGCGTGCAAAGACTTACACTACCGCGGAAAGAGGGAGGCAGGGGACTTATTGATATTTTAAATCTTCACAATCGACAGATCACAACTCTTAGACAATACTTTTTCGCTAAAACTGAATCTTCCACACTCCACAAACTAATAGCCCAAAACGACCAACGCTTCACACCCCTTAATCTAAAAGACACAACGGAACAGAAAAACGAAAGATTGACTGATGACAAAACGAAATGTCTAGAATGGACCCAGAAGTCTCTCCATGGAAGACATCGCCAAGATTTATGCCAACCAAATGTCGACAAAGAAGCGTCGAACGCATGGCTTAGTCGAGGCGAACTCTTCCCAGAGACTGAAGGGTTCATGCTAGCAATACAGGACCAGGTAATAGAGACCAAAAACTATAGAAAGCACGTCATAAAAAATCTACCAAACGACACATGTAGAAAATGCAATAGTTCCTCAGAAACAATTCAACACATAACTGGTGCCTGCAAATCAATAGCTCAAACCGACTACAAACATAGACACGACCAAGTAGCCAACGTAATCCACCAGAAATTAGCTTATCAGTACAAACTTGTAGATACTGTAGTACCATATTATAAATACAACCCTGAAACAGTACTAGAGAACACCGCCACGAAATTGTACTTTGACCGAGCTCTCTTCACCGACCGCACAATTCATTATAACAGACCAGATATCACATTGAATCCAGGAATCCAGTTTTGTTAACTTTGTTAAGTTAACAAAACTGGATTCCTAATAGATATAGCCGTACCAAACACTCACAATTTACAGACTACAATAGCCGAAAAACTATCAAAATACACCGAGTTAAAAGACGAAATTACCCGACTTTGGCGCCTACAAAAAGTAATAATTGTCCCTATAGTTATTTCTTCAACGGGAGTCATCCCCAAACAGCTTCACCAGTCCCTGAGTTCTCTAAACTTACCAGTTAGCACCTACCACTTACTGCAAAAGGCAGTGATCCTAAACACATGCAGGTTATTAAGAAAGTTTCTACAGTGCGAGCCGGAAAATATTATACAGTCTGCGCACAACCACGTGGAATCTAATATTTCCATACCCGCACTTAACCCAACTGATGAACACTTGGCTTAGGCCCGTGCCACCAGGGAGGCACGGCTCCCTGTCGTTTCGGGTGACGCAGGTGCTCTCGGGGCATGGTTGCTTCGGGAAGTACCTGTGTCGCATAAACAGGGAGCCGGACGCCCGGTGTCACCACTGCGTCGACTGCCGGGAGGACACGGCGCGGCATACGCTGGCGGAATGTGCCGCTTGGGAGGGGCCGCGCCGTGCCCTCGTCTCAGAAGTAGGCAGTGACCTGTCGCTGTCGGCCGTGGTCGAGTCGATGGTCGACAGCGCAGAGTCCTGGGACGCGGTGGTTTCCTTCTGCGAAAGTGTCATGTCGCAGAAGGAGGCTGCGGAAAGGGAGAGGGAGATCTCAACCTCCCACCCTGCCCGCAGCAGGCGCACCGGGCGTCGGCGAAGGGCGGACAACGCCCTCTTCCGGCCCCCCTAAATGGGTCCAGGGGCGGCAGACTCGGGGACGTCTGTCGCCCCCCACATACACCAGGACCCGAGGTGGCGGCGCGTAGTGTTCCACGCGCGCCCCTCTAAGACGTCCGGGGGGGAGTGTAACACCTCACTCCCCCCCCTGACCCGAGAAGTGGCCCGCTGCAGCGGGCCGGCACCAGCCGGGGGTTGCGGAAGTATCTCCAGTTCCCGCGACCCCCGACGTAGGTGTGAGATGGAACACCGGGGTGGTTTTTAGTCAGTAAGAGTCTGACAGACCCCTCCGCCCGCCCCAGGGGACATCCATGAGGATTTTCCACCCCGTACCAAAAAAAAAAAAAAAAGGCCCGTGCCACCAGAACTTCCCGGGTAGCCGGAGGAACAAAAATATGATAACAAAAATAATAATATTATTATTATTATTAATTATTAATTATTATTAATATTATTAATTATAAAATATAATTATTATTAATTATAATAATAACTTCGTTCCATTCGGGTGTCCCTTAACACCTCTCTTGTTTTTTTGTTCTCATTCTGGTGAACAGAAATCCAGTATGTAAATATAGGAGCGTATAAATTGCCCGCTACAGCTCTTTAAATTCCGTTACTGGAATATCTCAAACGTTGCCAAAAAGACGCGACTCTTGACCTAATGATTGCGTAAAAATCCGGGACCCTCGCTTCGGTAAACATGCTCGAAGCACTACAGTACCTCGGTAGCTTCATAAGAGTTCTGTAGGCATCATTGTACTGAACCCTTAATGTACTATACATTTTTTTTGTGAAGTTGCACCAAAGTTGACAGGTGTACATTGGTAAGCAGTAAGCTTTGAACGTATTTTTTACATCGTTGGTACACTTCACAAATCTGCGCGCGAGCATATTACTCCTTACTGCGAGGGCCCTACGCTCTCTTTCTATGTCGCAGTCATCCTGGAGTCTGTCTGTCAGTATGTGCCCTAAGTATTTAAATTGCTTTACGACCTTTATGGTCGCGCCATTCAAATAAACACTGGGAATATTCTCCGGACCAGCCCCAAACCTGAACACCATGGTTTCGGTTTTAAGAACGTTATATTTCAATCCGTGAGCATTAGCATAATGCTTACAGACTGACAACAATTTTCTCAAACCTTTGATCGAGGGACTCAGAAGAACCATGTCATTAGCATAGCTTAACCTGTTCACGCAGAGGTTGCCTAAGTGACAGCCAACCCTGGTTCCTCTGAGTTCCGTGATCAGGTCATTCACATATAGGTTAAACAGGTCCGGAGAAGTCAACCCTCCTTGGCGAACACCACATTCTAACCTATAACTACTAGAGAGAGTGTCACCCCATTTCACTTGATTGGTTTGGTTTCCGTACCAGAATCTCAACAGATCTACAACTTGGTAAGATACCTGTGATTTTTTTAGTTTGTCCCAGAGAATTTTATAATTCACCAGGTCAAAAGCACTGCTCAGGTCTAAGAAGCAAGCGTATACTGAGGTTCTTTGATGGGTATAATAGGCTATTGTACTGGTGTAATAGTACTGGGTGTACTGGTTGTACTGGGTGTAATAGGATATACCGGAGATAAAATTTGCGAAAATGTTTCGCTTTGAAAGCTTAAGCTTGTTCTTGACAAGCACTGTATCAAATTACACTATATACGAAATATAAGTTAGTATAAGTATAGTATAAGTAGTAAAAATTCTTAGCGAGTTTGATAGACATTATTCTGAATTACGGAAATTTTCGTAAAAGGATGTTAAAAAAACTGCTATTGAAGTATCAAATACCTCTGACATGGGCCTTCTCTTGAAAACGAGATGATGCAGATCATTTCAGATATACACCACAAAGCTAGACCAACAGATACCAAATTGTCTCTTTTAACCAAAGAAAAATAAACAAATCCAAAAAAAAATCTCTTTGCAATTAAGAGCTTTGTTTGGGTCGACGCAATTGGCTTAATAAAGAAAATCTTTCTTCGTGTTTACGTTTGGTGCTTTGTAAAAACATGTCTTTCTACAAGAAATTAGCGAAAAACACGCAGTGCCATTTATTGCCCTGTAAATAATTTGTACATAGCTAAGTACCTATAATAAATGCCTTTATTAAAAAAAAACTGCCTGCGAGTCGATCGCTTGTCGTCCATTTTTATTGTTGTAGATCGCCGATGGTGTAAGTCTGCCCACCCCTGATTTAGAGGGTTTGAAATATTTTCCAATGTGAAGAATACATTACCAGGAGTAGATTAATATACTTAGCATATTTTCAAACCCCCCATAATTAAAATATTACGAAATGAAAATAACACTTTTTCGTTTCATCTCGATGCCCATTTTGTGTTTATAAAAAACAGAAAGTGACAAGCGACGATAATGAATCTATAAAATGGGCAGACAAGTGATGTGACAAGTGTGTGGAAAAAAATAATCATTATTTGTGATATTATTTCGCATAAAACGATGCAATTTTAGTGTAAGGACTGCGAAACGGCGGCTGTGAGTATCACTGTTACTGTCAGTCGCCGTTTCGATCTGAAATAATGAGCTTTTCGTTAAACTATTCACTTTTTTTTGTGGGGTTTTCAAAAAATTTGTAAATGTCTGAAGATACACTTTACGTACACAAGAATATAAGAATTAGAATTTCAACTCCTCTAAATATTTTATTTTTGTTTTGTACAAATCCTGCCATGATTCTTTAAGAGTTTTTTCGTTTTTATTTATTATTATTCGTGTTCATTGTAATTCAACTGCATCCGAATAGATTGGAAACCGACCCCAATATAGTTGGGAAAAAGCTAGGCAGATTATAGAATATTAGTAAAACCATTTCTTTGTATCGTTAAATAAAATTAAAAGTAAATAAAAATATTCTCGTTTACAATTTAGTGCGTGTGTGTGATTGATGAAGTTTCCACCGTGTATCGTCATTTAGTTATCAGGGATTTCCTTAATTAATGTAAGTAAATAAAACAGCATAAAAGATTGTTAGTATGATTTTATTATAATTTCTTATTTTTATAAAAACAGCACTCCGGGTATTTGGTCGTTTATTAGCAAATAAGTAGCTTCTTGCTCGCGACTTCGTGAACGCGAAAGCCTTGAGCAAGAAACTAGTTTCTAGTTGTACATATACCATAAAACATAGTCCTTGGTGGGTACACTACATAAATACGAAAAACTTTATTCCGAAAGTCAGAAATACGAATTTCAAAATACCGATTGTCATAATTCCGAATAGTTCAAAATTCCTAATATGGCAACTCCGATTTATCAATCATCCTATTTTTATAATACTAATATTTCAAAATTCCGAACGTTTATAATTACTATTCTCAAAATACCGAGTTTTAAAAGATCGAATAAGAAAAAGTCCGACATAATGAAAATTCCGAACATCAAAAATACGAATTCCGATTATTACAATTCCGATTATCTTTATCGTTATCGTGCAATCGTTTATCGTGCAAGCAAGCATGCAGCATGCAAGCAAGCACGCAGCGTGCAAGCAAGCATGCAGCATGCAAGCAAGCATGCAGCGTGCAAGCAAGCATGCAGCGTGCAAGCAAGCATGCAGCATGCAAGCAAGCAAGCATGCATCATGCAAGCGAGCATGCAAGCGAACATGCAACATGCAGCAGGCATGGTTTCTGTCACGGCTACGGCGTTGCGGGGCTCCGGCGGTACCACGCGAGCTTATCGTCGCAGATGGTATTCACGCTCACCACCGCGGGCGTTAAAACCACCTGCTCCTCAGCTCGCTGGCCGCCTCGCCCCTCCACGCCTACGCGAATTTAAATTACACTCTAGGGGTAGGGCAGACAAGACTACGTGGAGTCGGTTTCACAGCAATTCGTTTCTGTCATTAAGTTTTGTGGCACAACATATTGACTTTTTAAGATTATTTTTGTTATTGTCTTTCTTTTTATACCGATATATTTTTGTTGAAATAAATTCCATAGAAAAATACACCGAATAAACAATATTCGTTAAAAAGTAATTCTACTGTTTGATAAGTTTGTTAAACAAAAAAATGTGATTAAAAATTCTTTGAATTGTGTTTCTGTGAAATATGTTTCATTCAAGTAAATAGTCTTTGAAACAATAATAGTCGAAATAAAAATACAAGAACCAAATATTATATGAAACATTTTCTGGGAAACGAAATTCTATGAAATTTCTGTCTGCGAAACAAGGGGACACCATTTTGAATATATATGCGTAGCTGAATTGAATCAGAATCTTAATTTTAATAGTTTATTTGGAATATTGAAATTCGGAATTTCGTTTTTCGGACCGAGAACTCATCGAGCATTTGAGTCTTCGAACATATGAAAATCGGAAAACAAACAAATCGGATTTACGACATTCGGTAAAATAACTCTCGTGATTTTAAATAATAGAGATTATAATTTTTAGGTATTATGAAATTCGGACTTTTGAAAATCGGAATATCGAAATTCGGAATAAAATATTTCGGAATATTTGGGTGTTCCCGTCCTTGGTAAGTCTTTATTACCCAAATAAACGAAAGAAAGTTACTTTATTTGGGTAATAAAGTAACTTTCTTTCAGAGAAAGATGTTTTGTTATTGAAGCAATACTAATTCTAGAGATTACCTTTAACAAATAAAAAACAAAAAGAAAACTTTATCTTTTTAAATTATGAGCATGGATTAGTATTTTTTTAAGATACGTCTTTATTCGGATAACCATAGATAAACTATAAAAAGTATTTTCAAGTTCTTAAAAAACTACCTTAGTATTTAATAACAAAGACATTTTTTTACGTTTCATTGTTTTCATTTTTTTTTTGGTTAATTGTGTTATGTAGGTTATTATCTTATTTAATAAAGAGTGTTCAATATTGTACATAAATTATAGAGTCCATACGGTTTGGTATCGTTTGTCTAGTTTAGGACTAATCGAGAAAGACAAGGACTGATTGATCTGATTGTTAAATTAAATTAAATAAATGTTTTAAGTAATTTATATTATTCCGAAATTTTATTATCACTGAGAAGTTTCAAGGTAATTTTTATCATCCCTGAATCAACATCAAGATATGATTAAAATTACATTTTTATATTACAGTCTATAGATATAAACTTTTCATTGAAAACTATTAAAATCTTGTTGTGGTTGTAGCGATAGCCGATTGATGACATCGGGTTCGTCTAGAAATTTACCTTCGATCGCACACTGATAAACTTGTACCCACAAACAATATGTTAATAGCTAAACTAAAATATTTCAAGTATAAAAACAAAAAATACAAAGTCTAAGAGACGAAAGCCCCATTGACACGGAGCAATTTAGTTGCCTGTTGAATGCAATAAATTGAAGCAACAATGAAAGTTGCACCGTCTGAACAGTATTTAGATAATGCAAGTAATTGATTGGTTCAATTTGCTTGCAAATAAAACATGCATCAAGTAAATCGGAAGGTCTAGTGTGAGTTTTAAACCCATTCGATCATGTTAACTTGAACGCTCACTTATGTATTTTATATGTATAGTAATTGTGTTTCCTATATGAGACACTAGACGGCGCTGTTCCAGTTTCAGTACAAATTGAAGTTAACGTTAACGCGGTCGAATGCTAAAAACTCGCACTAGGCACTCTGACTAACACGCTATCATATCCAGGATGCTGTTACTGGTCCCCGAGCCAACTGCTGAGCAGTGACGCTATTTATATTGCCCTCGGATAATTATACCTAATAGTTCCAGTTCAACCACAACGGTGCTGGTTGGCGACGACGTGTCGGCTGGGTAGCTGAGGGCCTGCGGTGACGTGGCCTCTTAGTGAGCGCAGGTCCGCGACGACTTAGTCGCATAGTGGGCGCAGGTCCGCGACGACTTGGTCGCATAGTGAGACCGGGTCCGCGACGACTTGGTCGCATAGTGAGACCGGGTCCGCGACGACTTGGCCGCATAGTGAGCGTGGGTTCGCGACGACTTGGTCGCATAGTGAGCACGGGTCTGCTCCAACTGTAACCGACAAACGGCCTGCTCGGTGGTTTTTCAGAAACTGACGAATTCTTCCACCATCCATTGATAACAGACGCAGTCTCTCCGTGTAAATCTGTAGGTGGTGGTACTGGAATAGAATCAGTGGCAGAATTTTCTGGAAGAAAAAAAAAATAGAAATATTTAAATTCAGTTGCAACCAATTAATGATTTTGACAAACTACAACAAACTGCTTTCGTATTCTATCCATTTCCCTTGGTGAATTTCATCAATCTCTAGAAAGCTCACCTCACATTCATTTCACCTAAATTCTCCGAATAAGATTTTAACAGAATAAATCTGTTGGTCAATTTAGAATACACAAATACAAAAAATGCATTTTATGTGTATCTTTTTTTAATTATTGCCAACTTGAATATGAACAACTTGCAACTTTTACGATTATAAACTGAGAAAAACGGATTAAACTAAACTATGTTTATTATTATTATTTTTTAAACATCTGTTTTGAAGGACATTTGGGTCAGGGTCATCTCAAGTTTACCTACTATTTCTCTAAACATCTGCATTGTTATAAATATATCTTCGAACGAAGCACGCAGTATAATAGATGATCAAACGAACTTACCTATGTGAAGTTCGATCATTATTATACGAAGTGCTTCGTTCGAAGATAATATAATAATAATAATAATAATTTATTTATTAAATATTGTTTACAAAAAAGTGTACAATAGTAGAATATTTTCCATACAAATATATTGCCTAAAAATAAACTAAGACTAAAATAGTTATATACCTAACTGGTGCAAGTTATGAGGAATCGGAATTACAATGTTAGGTAGCGACCCGCCTGAACTAGGTAACTACAAACCTGTGTTTCAGGCCATCACTTTACATTCAAATTATATTGGTTCATTATTATAAAGTTAAACTGATATAAAATAGACTCTTAATAATTTCGAGAAAAAGCATTTTTTAACATTAATATCTAAAAACTAAATCGTATCTAAATATACAACTAATTATTATAAATTGCTGGTAAATAAGTCGTAATGTTTACGGAAATTTAGATTGGAGTCAATAGTGACCTAGATTATTTAAATGTCAGCTGTAGCTAGAGTGCTGAAGAGCATGCTGTGTCAGCGTTCTTAGGTTTACGTGCTACAATTATTATGTGCGGAAATGTTTGGATAAGTTAGCGGTATGTTATTGTTAAATTGTAAATAAAATGTTTGTCGTATTGACTTTAGTGTAGCTACGCATGCAATATTTTCTAGGTGAACTTATTTCTAATGTTAGTAGAACATCTTGATAATCGAAAAGTGAAGAATTAGTAACCAATGTTTTGAATGGATTTTTTGATTTTACAATGATATGGTCTATGCATGAGTGGTTTCGATGCGTGGGGTGAATAGTGAGATGTTAAAAGGTCATTGTCCAATAGGCGCCCTTAGGAGCTTTCATAGTCTATTGAGTTAATATAGTTAAGCTCTGCATATTTGCGCGCCGGGCAACTTTCATCACCAGTTGGATGGTCACATTTCCTCTTGAACCGTTTGCACGTCGCACATTGAGCGGGAGAAGATCTGTTGCTGCATTCCTTGAAGGAGTGTCCAGTCTCACCACAGTGATTGCAAGTAGGACTAGTTTCCCGGCAAAACTTGGCTGCATGTCCGAACTGCTGGCATTCGTAGCACCTGGTGACTATCGTGAAATCTCTCACAGGGCAAGATGTCCAATTTATAAAAAGTCGGCCTTGGTTAATGACTATTTTTCTTATGCTAGCAGGTAGTTCCAGGATATAGTTACAGGTAGGAAGGTCTTTCTTACCCGATTTGTGACTCAACTTAATGCTCTGAAGGAAAGACTCACGAGTTATATTCGGCAACTTGTCTGACAGGTTCTGCTCGTAAATGCAATCAAATACCTCCTTCTCGGTAAGGGCAACGGGAACACCAATGACAGTGACCCTTGGACGACGTTTAGAAGGTTCTTCTATTGTAAGGCCTGATGAAACTAGCTTTTCCGAAGTCTTCAATTTATCAATATCGCCTTTGTTTTCGGTGATGATCAGGACTCCCCCATTTTTCACCTTTCTCAGGCCACGGGCATGGAGCTTAAGTTGTTCGGGGGAGATTATCTTTTGGACAAGTGACTTGGTGTCGTCACTTGTTTGGGTTTTATCGCATGGATAAATAGCGACTGACCTCAAATTTGCAGGACGGATGAAGTTATCGGCACCTTTCTTCACCATACTAGCATAAGAATTATTGTCTGGTGAATTCAGCTTAGTTTCTACAACCTCTTTGAACTGCTGGAGAGAGTTCGCAATGTTCTGGTGTTCCCGTAGGTGCTGGATTGTGGTATGGGCTTGGATTGTTTTCTGCTTCAATGACTGGTATAAGACGGCCATCTGAGAAGTTCCACTTGAGACCTTCCGGCAAAGATTAGTCACACGAAGCTTCTGGTCAGAGTTCATTTTCCCTTCACCAACAATAGTGCAAACTTCGTTCACAATGGCATCTATAGATAGTAACCATTTCTGGATCTCCGGCGTACTAATGACTTCAGACGGCAATTCATTGACCTCGGGTGTTGGTGGAATTGGATTGCTCGGGGGCAACGGTGCACAAGGCGTTGGTGGGGGACTACGCCGTAGTAATTGGCTACGACCAAAGGGGCTCGATCCTGGGTTAGACATATTACCCGAAACACTTTATTTATTGTTTATATGAAGTATTTAGTTCATCTTGCAACAACAAACTTGAAAAAACTACAAGTCACACATGACACACTTTACTAATATACTGACGGCGCAAATAATTATCTGTATTTGTCGTAATTGTTTATTTCATTATACGGAATAAATACAAAAAACACGTCCGCTTAGTCTCGCGTCTCGACAAGCGACCCTAACTCACTGTGAATGTAGTCGGGTCGTCCGACTAGTTTCGATGGCATACGGACACCTTTTTAAAGGAGTTTCACAGGTTGACACGCCGCACGTCGCGTTCCTGCGGCCGTATGCCATCGAAACCGTTAATCCGTTTTTTTCAGTCTATTCTGTGTAACAATACTCACGTTTCGTTTAATAATAACTTTTACGATAGAATCAACATGACAATATGAAAAAAAAAACTGGCAAATTGCGAGTTGGACTTGCACATGAAGGGTTCTATGCCACCGTACAATAACGGTAATAATCGAGGAAAAAAAATTGGTTGTCTGTAAAGTCGGTTTACTGACGATAGTTGAACGTGACAACGCGAAAGAATCACCTTTATCTCTGTAATTATCGTTGCTATAAACAATTGACACCACATTCACTTTTCACTTGGAACGCCGCAGAGCGAGGTAACGCCGCATGACGTCATGTAACGCCGTAACGACGCAACGACGCATGACGTCATGTTTTTTCGTTCGTGCAGCCGGCTATCGAATTATAAGACGTTGTCACGTCAATTGCAATATTTATCGACCGTTATATCCAATAAAATAATAATACACAAATGTCGACAGTGGTCAAGTGAGAATCTTTATAATTCATGTCTAGTTTATTTATGTTTGCTGAAATTGTATTATGTTTGTTTTAGTTATATTTATTTTTAAGTTATTTGTTTCTAGCCAGTTAACTGCATTATCCAGAGCTTGTACGATTTCATTGTCTAAATTTTTGTTTGTGTCATTCTCAATTATTATTGTAGTACAACAGACTGTCTACCTATTACAGTTCAAAAGATACAACCCGCTTACATACAGACGTACAGATAGCGAAGACTTAGTAATAAGCTTCTTTGGAAACGAAGATGATACAACGAGTATATCAGATGTTCCCTAAGAAACTACACTACTACAACACGATCATAATGTATGGAAGAAAGAAGAAGATAAAGTATGTTTTAACTGTTCTAACGGACACTTTACAATAACAATGGATCGTTATGAACCAATATTGCTCCATATTGCTCCACTAGTTGCTACTTACAAGCATCTTAGGGTGACAAGAAAAAATCGACAACACATTTCTGGAAACTTACCTCTTCGCTGCCTCCCTCCTTGTCCGCTGCTCGCTGATGCAAATACACAGAATAAAAACAATATAAGTATTGTTCTCATGTTTGTAATGTTTCCTATCCACTTGGTACTGACAACGATGCGCAGCTGTTTGTTCCTAAAATCTGTGCGTCCTATTTTATAGGTTCTGGATTGAGGATAATGGTGTGTTTAATACATCAACAAATAATAGGTAGTCCCGTTTGGTCTAAATATAGGTATCTATATTATTTTGATAATATAATTGGTATTAATGCTGTGTTTTTTCCTTATTTGGTATGGTGCGACGTTGATGTGCAGGTATCGGCGCAAAAGGACTAATTCTTAAAATGGCCAATTCTCTAAAAGGTACCTCTAATGAACCAGCGCGGCGGCAGTATTTTACTTTCCAAAAATAAGTCTTCATAATCACTAGTTTTACAGACAAGACAGCGCAGGTAACGTTTCTCCGGGACTCGTCGGGCTTTATTGCCTCGATGCATTTCTGGTGATCGCCACTGTTGATTCGGGCTTACAGGAATGACAGTGTTCCTGGAATAGTGTGGCGGGCTTGTAAAAAATTATCAGAGGAAATCACAAAATAAGCTTAAACTGATACTAGTTTTAAATACCTAGTAATAGCCCTTCCCGCGTTAAACGTGCTCTCGAAACTGCTTTTAGTTCTCGCGGAGCGTAGACACGCACACACACACGCATGTGTTTGTACAGTTTGTTATTTTGGCAGTAGTGTAGGTAAGTAAATCGTTTCGTTTGTATGGTATGTCGTAGGTGTGCTATGGCACTCGGTAATATAGTAGCTTTCTATCAGAGAAAGAATTTTGGAATCAAAACAATACTTCGAGAGACATTATTTAATTTTTCTTTAGACCTATTAGTACAGATTAGTATTAGTACAAATTTATTTGTAATATCCATAGATTCACTACAAAAAAATGTATTAGCAAGATCTTAAAAAAACTACGTTAGTATTTAACAACTAAGTCTTTTTTTACGTTTTTTTTTATTTTTTTGTTAACGTGTTATAAATAGTGTACATAAACTATAGTGTCCGACCTCGGATATCTATGGTTCGACCGCAGATTTGATTTCGTTAGGCTAGTTTCGCTCTAGTGAGTGAGAAAAACAAAGACTGATTGTTAAATTACTTCAAATTAAATAAATGTTTAAATCATTAATATCATTCCGAAATTTTATTATCTTTTTATATTTTAATTTTATAATTTTCATCACCTCTGAATCAACTTAAAGAGGTTATTCAAATTACCTTTTTATATTACAGTTTAAATAAACCTTTCATTGAAAACTTTAAAATGTTGTTGTGGTTGTGGCGATAACCGATTGATGACATCGGCTTCGTCTAGAAATTGACCTTCGATCTCACACTAATGAACATTCACAAACATTATGTTATTAACTAAACTAAAATATTACAAGTATAAAGAACAAAAAATATTAAGTCTAACAGACTAAAACCCCATTTACACGGTGGAATTTAGTTGCCTGTTGAATGCAATAAATTAAAGTAACAATGAAAGTTGCACCGTCTGAACAGTGAGTGAATTGATTGCTTCAATTTAATTGAATGCAACAGGCAAAAAACTTGCATCATGTAAATGCGGGGCTTACGTCCTTTGGCCACACCAGAGTGCGATCTGAGGACCTAGTGTGAGTTTTTAAAACCATTTGATCGTGTTAACGTAAACGTTCACTTATGTCAATTTATTGTTTCATTCAGTTTCAGTACAAATTAAATTGAAGTTTACATTAACGCGATCAAGTACTAAAAACTCGCAATAGGCACTCTGATTTACACGCGATCATATCCAGGATGCTGTCACTGGTCCCAGAACTATCTGCTGAGCAGTGACGCTATTCATGTTGCCCTCGGATCAGTTTCAGTTCATCCACGATGGTTTTGATTTTTTGGACCCTTTCTTCTATTTCGGATTAGTGAAGACGTGTTGGCAGGGTATGTGTGGGTCTGCGACCACGTGGCCGCCTAGTGGGCGCGGGTCGGCGACCAATTGTAGGCAGGGTAGGTGCGGGCCGCCGACCTCGTGGCCGCTTAGTGGACACGCGTCTGCGACCAAGTGTTGGTAGGGTAGGCACGGGTCTGCGACCACGTGGCCGCCTAGTGGGCGCGGGTCGGCGACCAATTGTTGACAGGGTAGGTGCGGGTCGGCGACCACGTGGCCGCCTAGTGGGCGCAGGTCTTCGACCACGTGGTGGCTTAGTAGGCGCGGGTGAGCTCCAACCATTACCGGCAAACGGCGTGCTCCTAGGTTTCTCGGAAGTTACCGAATCCTCTAACCATCCTTCGACTACAGACGCAGGCACATCGGGTCGTTTTGACTTTACAAAATCAATAAGGAGCGGTCGGTAACGGAGATCACTCAAATCTAGAAAAAAAAGGTGTTATTTCAATTAACTAGGCAGTATTCGTTACGCCTCAGAAAGTAGTGCGAGAGAACAGCAATGCTATTCTGTAAGAACTCACTTTAGTGCTTACTTCTGATTCCGCGGTTAAAACTGTATTAGGTATCTGTAACTTGGTGAAAACTACGCAAGCGCCACTAAGTGGGAACATCGGTGAAGCGAACTATATATTTTGACGTTACGATGGAGAACATGAGATAGAATTTGAAGTCGCCGGTGGTTTCTTACAGAATTATACTGCTGAACACATACCACCACGGCTGGTTTGGAAAAAAGTTCCAGGAAGAATTTACGGGAGGACTTGGAGAGGGGAAAAGAGAAAAAAACAGAAGAATATTTAAAATCAGTTGCAACCAATGAACGATTTTGACATACTTTGTAGTATGTCAAAATCGTTCAATGGTGGCAAACGGCTATCCTATTCTATAAACATCTCCGTTGATGAACTTCATCAATCTCTAGCCAAGTTACCTCACTTACCTACTTCACCTATATTTACCAGGTGAGATTTTTACAGAATAAAACTTTTAATCAATATAGAATACACAAATGCAAAGCCGCATTATTTATGTATGTATAATCCGGCATTTTTTTTTGTGTATAATAATATTATGGAGCAATATTGCTCCACAAGCGTCATAAGAATCCTCGAAGAAATCGAGAACACTTTTCTGGGAACTTGCCTCTCCGGTGCCTCCCTCCTTGTCCGCTGCTCGCTGATGCAAATACACAGAATAAAAACAATATAAGTATTGCTTTCATGTTTGTAATGTATTCGTGTCCACAGCTGACAACGATGCGTAGATGTTTGTTCTAAAAAACTGTGCGTCCTATTTTATAGGCTCTGGATTAAGGATATTGGTTTGTTTTTTACATGAATAAATAAATAATTGATCTAAATATAGGTGATATAAATAGTAGTTGGATGCGATACCCTTATTTTAATAACAATGATGACTTTTTTTCTTATTTGTTATAGGTGTGGTGCGACTTTGAACTGCATTTAGAAACATTACATAGCCGTTAAATCGCTACACTGAGAAACATGGATCAAAAATTATTGTTGAGAAACGAATTTTACTTTTTGTGTAAAAAAAAACACTCTGTTTGAATGCGCAAACTCGAAACTGCTGTTCCATTCTGAAAATTATTTCTCTAATAGGAAACTGCGTTGCCTCTGAACGCTATAGGTTATAATTTTTATCTATACCTATATAATTAAAATGAATCATTGTTCGTTGGTCTCGCTAAAACTCGAGAATGGCAGGACCGATTCGGATAATTTTTTTCTTGAAATATTTGTGGAAGTTTCGAAACTACTGGTCCCGTTCTGAAAATTGTTTCGCTTATAAGAACCTGCGTTGCCTCTGAATGCTATATCTAATATAGGTGATATAAATAGTAGCTTATTGCGATACCATTATTATAATAACAATGATGATTGTTTTACCTCATTTGTATGGTGCGACGTTGATCTAGATTTAGAAACATCACATCATCATCTAGCCTTTTCCTTTATGTTGGGTCGGTTTCCATTCTATCCTGATGCAGCTGAGTAACAGTACACTTACATGGAGCGACTGCCTGACTCACCTCCACAACCAACTTACAGGATAGATAACACGATACCCCTTGGTAAGACTGGTTGTCAGACCTTCTGCTGACCTACAAGTACTTATAATAATAATAATAACTCTTTTATTTCAGACGAATGTCCATTTGGTTAGTACAATACATAACTTAGAAACTAGTGTTAGCACTTACATCTACCAGGAAAATAAAACAATTAAAACTATTATTAAGTATACGCCACAGTGGCATGTAGGCGTATCCAATGCCCCAGTATGGGACTGTCCCACCTGTCCGCTATAGTGCTCAAGATGCTGTTGGGGCTGCCGCGTACCCTGCGCATGATGGAGGCGCATCGCTTGCGCATGATGGCGTGAAAGCCATCTATACCCGCTTCTGTGAACATGCCGGAAGCACTGCAGTAGCGCGGCAACCCTATCAACACCCTGAATGCATTGTTGTATTGATTATAACGACTGTCAAAGACCTACGAATTACAGCCGGGACCAACGTCTTTATGTGCTTTCCGAGGCACGGAGGTACTCGGCATGAAATTGATGGTCACCATGGGCAGACCGCGGCAAGCGTAGCTTAACCGTCATGACTTGTATGGCTTTTATTTAGCCACGAGCTCGAATTTAACTTCTTATATTTGTACTAAGACAGTCGCTCCATGTAAGTGCACTGCTATTCAGCTGCATCAGGTTAGACTCGAAGCAGACCCCAACATTATAGTTGAGTAAAGGCTAGGCTGTTTGTTTGTTAATTATTTATATATAACAAAAAAAAATTTTTCAAAAAAAGGAAACCGCCTTTAAATACTAAAAAGTGATAAATAACTTTAGCACAGAACACACATTACTTTACTTTCGGAAGTCGGTGGCGGTGGCTTTGTGTTTGTTGTTTTGTATTGCCACCGACTTCCGAAAGTAAAGTAATGTGTGTTCTGTGCTAAAGTTATTTATCACTTTTTAGTTTTTGAAGGCGGTTTCCTTTTTTTTGAAAAATCTTTTTATTTTTCGCTATTTAGTGTTGCCTTAACATCCAAATCCATTAAGAAACGGCAACACACTTAAAAGAGATTGTAAGTCCTCCAGTGATTGAAGAAACTAAAACGTCTAAGTAAGTTTTTTTGGGAATTTGTTGATTTTCGCAGAAAGGGCTGTACCAATTTCGATAAAATTTATATGGGACCTTTTCGGAATAAACTCCTTTCGAACAAAAAAAGAATTTTGGAAATCCGTCGAAATATGACAGAGTTATGCCCGAACATACATAAAAAAATAATAATAATATAAACATTCGAATTGATAACCTCCTCCTTTTTGAAGTCGGTTAAAAATAAATCGTTGTTTGTTAGTCTCGCTAAAACTCGAGAATGGCTGGACCGATTTGGCTAATTTTGAATTTTGGTCTTAAAATATCTATACTCCGTTCACAATAAGATTAGACATACACGCAAACCTTTTTTACAGTCCCTTCAACCGATTTTGACTTCTATTCCGTAAGCTTAAGGATAACATTAGAGGCTGGTGTGTAACAAAAGTGGTTACAATAACAACTGTTTCTTGCAGCTGCCATTTGTCATGCTACAAACACAATATAAGTCAAAATCGGTTGAACGGACTGTAAAAAAGGTTTGTGTATTTGTCTTATCTTATTGTGAACGGAGTATAGTATAATAATTATCTTGGAATATGTCGTCTCCATACAAAACTACTTTTTGAAATGGGCAACTAGAATCAATTTTTTCCCCTTCGACGTTCAAAAGTTCCATAATGGTCTAATTGAAATAAATGATTTGAGTTTGACTTTCTGGAAGTCCAGGGAAGGTTTATTCGGTGAGAAAATTGGAAAAAGTAATTGACAGGACAACGTCTGTCGGGTCAGCTTGTCCTTGATAAATGTAATCGAAAACAGTACGATTTGCCAGTACAAATCAATATTGTTAAATATGGTAATTTACTACTAAACTACCTGTTTCTGGTATAAATCCGCGTGGTCTGCGTGCCGTTAAGCCAAACACACCGGTGTATATCTCCCGCCTGTACTTCACTACTAAGGCGGAGGACATCGTGGAGTACGAGCGCCGAAAGACAAAGTACACGCCGAGGGTACAGTTACTGGAGTCGCGCCGGAACGTCAACTTCAAGACGTTCGTGGTGCGAGTACCGAATTGTTATCTACCCCTCGTCATGAAAGAAGACTTTTGGCCGCAGGACGTGGTATTCCGTCGCTACTGCGAACAAGTGCCACAGGACAGCACAAACACAATTTAGTGCAAAATGAAGTTCTACTAACTTACTCTTAAGTCTTATCTACTAACACAAGTGTTAAGTCATAAAATATGTATGTTTAGGTTAAGGTTTAGGTACATTTCGGAGAGTGTGCTTTGGAATTGCACAATTTAATTCCCCCATCCCCGTTCCATCATCGGACGAGCAGAGATACGGCGAAGCGTCACCGCTATATGGTTGAAGTTTCACAGTCTCGAACCAAGCGCTTTGACTCCACATTTATTGTGCGAACTGCCAGACTGTGGAATTCCCTGCCCGCCTCTCTGTTCCCTGATAAGTATAATCTGGGTATCTTCAAGGCACGAGTGAACCGGTTCATCCTAGGCAAGCGTGTTCCAACTTAGGCCGCATTATCACTTAAGATCAGGTGAATTGCGGTCAAACGCAAGCCTATTTTATAGTAAAAAAATAAATCTATGGGCCTGTGTAGCCAATAGCAATAAAGGAATTATTATTCCCATTTTATTTTTAAAAAAATCAAATATTGTATTTTTGAATATTAGTAAAAAATAAAAACATTTAAAAATATAAAAAATAGCAGCCCACCGGTATCGGAAACAGGGTCCAAGATATCGGTGGTAAGCTCCTGAGAGAGGAGTCTCCTAATAATACGCGTCGTGTCCAGGAGTACCGCTTTCTCATTAAGCCCTTGATCCAGCTGCCCAACGAGAGCCTCCTCAGATGTTGGTCGAGGCTCTTGGAAATGATTCCATTGGCCGTAACGACTATCGGCGCAATGACTGCTGCATTAACATTCCACATGTCGACAACCTCGCGAGCCAAGCCAAGATACTTGTATTATTATTATTATTATTATAAATAATCCATAATTATACGAAAGTGAGTCAGTTTCAAGGTTAAATTACTGAACTGATATAGATGTAATTCACTACAGTCTAAGCTAGAATCCCAACAATGGACACAGGTTACTTTTTAATCGACAATCGCGCGAATTAAGTCGCGGGCAAACAATAGTGTTAAATAATGTCAATTACTTAAGTTTGATAATTATCCTAAAATGGTCATGATATTTAAAACTAGGAGACATCTTTTTTTTTGAGAATCGGACCAATAGTTCCAAAGAAAAGCGAGTGCATCAGTTTCATATCACTTTAATTGTTATTGTTTTTGTATACATTTCTGTAATAACAATTTACGGCTGTCTGCAGCGGTAACAAAAATAGGCACAAAGACGGTCGACGTCAGGTCGACGGAGCCCCGCTGCGCGGAGCTCCTATTTCTGTCTGTAGGGTTTAAAAGAACCTAACTAAACCGAACCTCGGGGTGCCCTTGACGTCGTCAGGAAGTCCTCATAGCTTTATTCCCAAAACCAACATTTACCAACCGTCACTGGTAAAACCTAGCACGTACTAAATTCTAGTGCTAAAAGCCCGATAAAATTGTTCCTTTTTTATTTATTCTTACCGACTTGACTTTACCGACTCGTATTGGTAAATCCTAAAATTCGCTGGTCAAACCTATGATTAACCAATATTCGGGTTTTTACAGTAACATATAAATATAGAAAAACATTTATAAACAATATGTCTATTGAATTACACATTGTATCTAATTTAGTACTTACTATTGTTCTGAATTTCTGATGATGACACCATATTCCCCTGAAATATTATATATAAGGATGGTAAGCACGGCTTTAACAATAATAACTGCAAACCGTTTTTAGTAGCGCACACGTACCGTTACGTACAACAATACAAACATGAGAATAATATTTGTTTTATTTTTATTCTTTCTGTTTGCTTCAGCGATCCGTGAGCATAGAGGCTGGCATCGTAGAGGTTGTAACTTTTAATTAATAGAAAGAAAGAAAGAAATAATTTTCTTTGTAAGAATATTATAGTACTTATTAATATTATATGTCATAATTCTACCTCTATTTCTGGTGTACAAATATTTTCGTTTAGCTTTAAGTATATTATTTAAACAGATACTATAAAGAGAAAAGATTTAATAGTTTGTGTTTGTTTGTAGATAAATAAATAAAATCGATTTTAAATATTCATTCACTTCTTCTTCTTTTCGAATCGATGGTTGTGTTTTTTTTTTTAAATTAGACTACTTGAGCTTGTAGGTAGTCACAGTAATCGCAGCATTAGTGGCGTTTATAATGTCCTCTAAAGTGTAAGTGAAAGGGCACTTTGGGCACTGTAGTAAATGGGCCATTGTCTGGGCAGGATCACCGCACTCACACGGGTATCGGTGGGATCTATAATCCCTCATTTTGCTAGTTTGTGTTTGCAATAGCCTACTTGGGAGCGCAGTCTATGTCTCTAATATTATTAAAGTGTTGGATGGAACTCTTATCACCCTTATCACTTTGGGGTCTGTTTCTGTTGATATTCTGTAAAAAAAATCCGTGATTGAGTTAATGTGTGAAGTGAGCTTGAGGTGAACTGTCAATCCATAACAGCTCACCTCGAACTCACTCCATATAAATTCACCGAGAGTGTTTTCTACAGAATAGCACTGCTCATTGTTGAAATATTATTACTATCAAAACTTTTTTTTAGATTTGACCATTTGGTCATAAGTCCTCGGGTGACATTACGCACCAGCGTGCAATCTGACTGACACGCTATCATATCCAGAAACGAAAGAAAAAGAAAGAAAATCTATTTATTCATGAGAAAGTGACTCACATATTATAGTATAGGTAAACATTGTTGTACTTATAACAAAACCTAAAACTTAAATAAATAAGAATGAATATTTAATGTTGATAAAATAATAATGTATTGTCCGAGACAAGAATATGTATGCATTACAACTGCGCAAATTTTCTAACGCTCAGCATAAATGCCCCCCGACTGGTCTCCGAGCAATCTGCTGAGTACTGACGCCATTTATGTTGCCCTTGGATTATTTAGTCCCAGTTCGACCACCACTGTTTTGGTTTTCTGGTCTTCTTTTTGGGGTGCGAGGGTCGAGGACGACGTGTTGGCAGGGTAGGTGCGGGTCTGCGACGTTGTGGTGGCTTAGTGGGTACTGGTCTGCTCCAACCGGTACCGGCAAACGGCCTGCTCGGTGGTCTCTTGGGAGGTGACGACCCCTTCCACCATCCTTCGATAACAGACGCAGGCACATCGTGCCGGCCTGGATTGTTACCACCATAAGTTCTCCGAGCCAGCGGTCGGTAAGGGAGATCACTTAAATCTAGAAAAAGGTGAAATATCAATTAAGTAAGCATTCATCAATTTAGTAATTAATCATCATGCTATTAATTTTTGACATACTTACTTATGTGACTAATTGAATTTATAGTTATTTATTATGTTTGGACTGTAGAAATTACTCCTTATTGTGACATTATCATTTTTGGTTACATTTAGTAACTAATCATCTTGCTAATAATTTTGACATACTTGCCTATGTGACCATTTGTATGTATAGTTATTTATTATTTATTGACTATAGAAATTACTCCTTATTGTGACATTATCATTTTTGCTCTCATTTAGTAACTGATCATCATGCTATTAATGTTGACATACCTACCTAAATAATTTGTGTTATCCTCGCGCATGATTAATATTTTTTATTGCTTATTTCGCATGTAGCCATATTTGTACGCCTCTTGGCATAACATAGCGACCCTATGAACTTTAATTTAAGAACAGTATTTACTACCTATGTTACACAAATAAAAATGATTTGATTTGATTTGATAAGAAGTATTCGTCACAGCGAACGCCTCAGAAAGAGGTGGCAAGAGACCTGGATGCGAACCACCACTGCTGGTTCGAGGTGGCGTTGAGAAGAAGAGGAAGGAAAGATACTTTTGAGACTGCGTGCACAAATTACATTTGTGAACGAGTCAGTTGACCAATTCAAAATATGGATTAGGTCAACTGAACCTATGGGTTCAGTTCGAATGGGATCAGTTGACCGAACCGAAAAAGGGAAAGATAAAAGAAAACAAAAGAATCTAGAAAATTATTGCAAGCAATGAAGGATTTTAACAAAACACAACAACTCGCAGTCTTATTTTAAAAACACCTCGCTCGGTGATTTTCATCAATTTCTAACAAGTTCACCTCACATTCACAGCTAAATTTATCGAGTGAGATTTTTACAGAATACCACTGCTGGTCAATTTAGATGCACACAAAAAAGCGAAAGTCGCATTCGGGTACGGAACCCTGAATATCAGATGTTATCTACGAAACTACACTACTACAACACGACCTAAATGTGAAAGAAGAAGATGATAAAAATTCACTCCGTATTATAAAGAAGCGAAGTACTTATGCTTTAGCTGCCTGATCGGACCATTTTTCCGACAAGAATGGATCGTTATGAAGCACTATTGCTGCATATTGCTCCATTAGTTGCTACAAGCGAATAATCGAAGAAATCGAGAACACATTTCTGGAAACTTACCTCTTCGGTGCCTCCCTCCTTGTCCGCTGCTTTCTGATGCGAATACACAGAATAAAAACAATACAAGTACTGTTCTCATGTTTGTAATGTATTCGTGTCCACTGCAGTTGACAACGATGCGTAGAAATTTATTCTGATAAACTGTGCGTCCTATTTTATAGGTTCTGGATTAAGGATATTGGTTTGTTTTATTACATGAACAAATAAGTAATTGTTCCGTTAGGTTTAAATATAGGTGATATAAATCATAGCTGAGTGTGATACCCTTATAATAATAACAATAACCTTTGTTCTCTGGATATAGACATACCTATCATTAAATCATTAATCTCTTACTGACTATCAAGCAAAGCAACATATTTATATTTCGTAGTAGAATCATGTTAGGTCAGGGTAAATGACACACCCGAGGTGGTGGCGCGTAGTGTTCCACGCGCGCCCCTCTTAGACGTCCGGGGGGGAGTCTAACATCTCACTCCCACCCTTGACCAGAGAAGTGGCCCGCCACCAGTCTGGGGTTGCGGAAGTATCTCCAGTTCCCGCGCCCCCGAGGTAGGTGTGAGGTGGAACACCGGGGTTTAGTCAGTAAGAGTCTCACAGACCCTTCCGCCCGCCCCAGGGTGGAGGACATCAATGAGGATTTTCCACCCCAAACCAAAAAAAAAGGGTAAATGACACACATAGCTCCGTTTAGTATAGTATGATTTTTTCGGAATGTCAACTCGCTGTTAATCTAAGAGGTTGTCGGCGGGTACACTACATAAATACGAAAAACTTTATTCCGAAAGTCAGAAATACGAATTTCAAAATACCGATTTTCATAATTCCGAATGGTTCAAAATTCCTAATATGGCATCTCCGATTTATCATTCATCCTATTTTTATAATACTAAAATTTCAAAATTCCGAACGTTTATAATTACTTTTCTCAAAATACCGTGTTTCAAAAGATCGAATAACAAAAAGTCCGACATAATGAAAATTCGAAACATCAAAAATACGAATTCCGATTATTAAAATTACGATTATCTTTATCGTTTATCCTGCAAGCAAGCATGCAGCATGCAAACAAGCATGCAGCGTGCAAGCAAGCATGCAGCATGCAAGCAAGCAAGCATCATGCAAACAAGCATGCATCATGCAAGCGAGCATGCAACATGCAAGCGAACATGCAACATGCAGCAGTCATGGTTTCTGTCACGGCTACGGCGTTTCGGGGCTCCGGCGGTACCACGCGAGCTGATCGTCGCAGATGGTATTCACGCTCACCACCGCAGCTTCGGCTTACTGGCCGGCTTCGCCGGCCAGCCTCTGCCGCGGCGGCGGGCGTTAAAACCACCTGCTCCTCAGCTCGCTGGCCGCCTCGCCCCTCCGCGCCTACGCGAGTTTAAATTACAATCTAGGGGTAGGGCAGACAAGACTACGTCGAGTCAGTTTCGCAGCAATTCGTTTCTGTCATTAACTTTAGTAGCACAACATATTGAATTTTTAAGATTATTTTTGTTATTGTCTTTCTTTTTATACCTATGTATTTTTGTTGAAATAAATTCCATGGAAAAATACACCGAATAATCAATATTCGTTAAAAAGCAATTCTACTGTTTGATAAGTTTGTTAAACAAAAAAATGTGATAAAAAATTCTTTGAATTGTGTTTCTGTGAAATATGTTTCATTTTAGTAAATAGTCTTTGAAACAATAATAGTCGAAATAAAAATACAAGAACCAAATATTATATGAAACATTTTCTGGGAAACGAAATTCTATGAAATTTCTGTCTGCGAAACAAGGGGACACCATTTTGAATATATATGCGTAGCTGAATTGAATCAGAATCCTAATTTTAACAGTTTATTCAAAGTATTGAAATTCGGAATTTCGTTTTTCGGACCGAGAACCCATCGAGCATTTGATTCTTCGAACATATGAAAATCGGAAAACAAACAAATCGGATTTACGACATTCGGTAAAATAACTTTCGTGATTTTAAATACTAGAGATTATAATTTTTAGGTATTATGAAATTCGGACTTTTAAAAATGGGAATATCGAAATTCGGAATAAAATATTTCAGAATATTTGGGTGTTCCCGTTGTCGGCTGCTATACCGGACTTTCCTGTGGTGCCTTAAAAGTGTATTTAAGGCCTCCAGCAAGGGCAAAAAACTTATAAACTAAACCACTATATGCTAAGCCAAGGCTCATTCCTTACCGAGCCTTGGTTTAATATGAAGTGGAGCCTACCGAGAGCGAAAGCGGCGCGCGAACGCACCGCCTTTATGTGCTCACCGAAAGTAAGGTAATCATCGAGGGTTACACTTAGGTATTTGGCTCACTTTTCCCAAAGGATAGGCTAACCATACATGGTTATCGGACTGGTAGCGGAGGGTAAGAAACGTGGTTTGGAAAAGAGTACTGCCTGGCACTTGTTGGGGTTTACCTCGATTCTCCATTTCCGGAACCATGCGCCTATGGCATTTGCGGAGGTTTGGAGGGGCGACGAGCTATGCAGTCTGGGTTGCTACCAGAGTAAGTGATGGTCGTGTTGTCAGCGAATAGATCCAACTGGGCCTTTTTATCTTTGGGGATGTCGCTGGTCAGCAGCTTGAAAATGAGAGGGGATAGTATGGAGCCCTGGGGGACCCCGGCGCGTATTGGGTGGGCTGACTTGAGCGTACCCTCGATGCGATAGCGAAAGGTAAAATTCGACAAAAAGTCACGTAAGATGGGCACGAGATGATCTGGCATTCCGAATTAGTAAAGCTACAAGCCGTTGTGCCAGACTTTGTCGAATGCTTTTGCTATGTCGAAGAAGAGCGCACTCGTCATCATGCCACGCTGGAACCCAACACTTATGTGCTCGACGATGCGGTGGACTTGTTGGACGCACCAGTGTTCGGTTCAAAAGTCAAACCGCTCATTGGGAATGAGACTCTTTGCTCTGATTTCAAAGATTCAAAATCGAATTTCGTCGTAAATTAATAGGGTAGGGAAAAGTTCTAGTCCATAGTTCTAGTTCCTACCTCTTTGGCAAAAGAAATGCTACTGCCATTTCGCGACAGTGGTGACTCGGACAAGGAAAATAAAGAAGATTAGGAGTACATAGCATACCGTTTTATAGTTTTTTAATGTATAATAAAAATAAAATCTAAGAATTTGACATATTTTTTCTCTACCTTTTAACAAACACCTTAAAAGGCCTTAATTCCTTTCCAATTGAAATTTCACCATCAACTAGGGTTTCAATCATGATTTTTCAATAAATAAGGCTATATAAGCACCGAAATATTCAAGAAATATTATTAAATAGTTTTGGCCACGTTTTAGGGTCGAATACCCGTCTGTGCGCCGCTCAGTGATAACAGCATATTACCAGGAGTCTAGAGGCTGAAAACGAGGGGCTCTGCAGCGCAGGAGCAGGATAATGTGTTATAGATTGAGAAAAACGGATAAACTCACTATGTCGCGGGTTCGCCCGACTTGTTTCCATGCAGCATCCCACTCAATCCATTTTTCTCAATATATAATGTGTAACAATACTCACGTTTCGTTTAATGAAAAAAAAAGAATTACGTGTGTTTTTAAACATCAAACTTAAAGCATATCAATTATCCTTTTTACTTCGTTTTATTTGCCTATTTCTGTGGTCCACTGCTGGAAAGGGAAGGTCTTTCCCATGCAGTAGCATAGAAAAGACCTTCCTTTTCTCCTTCCAAACTTCTCGATCTTTTGCAATCTCGACCTTAGTATCGCTCCCCGTAAACATAGTCAGATTGTCTCAGCACCTTCCTCACAGTCAGCTTTAGCGGCGATGCCCTCCTTAAGGTGTCCAGGGAGTGACCATCTTTCCACGCGCGACGTGGCCAGCCCACTCCCATCTGGTTGTTTTTTCTCCAACATTTGCAACATGAGTTATGGAGCGCAGTGTGGTTATTAGCGCGATCTATTCGCTTGACACCATGCACGCTACGCTTCATTGCTCGTTAGGAAAACCTTGAGTTGGGACTTCTGTTGCTCCGTAAGTGACCAACTTTGTGTACCGTATGTTAGAACGGGTAGTGTGCATGTTTCGACGAGTTTTCGCTTTACCGGCTATTGGAAGACTTCCTTTGAAGTGTTCTTTAGGGGCTCAGAAGGTCTTCCAAGCATTTTAGACTCGTCTTTCGACTTCTTTGTCTTGCTGGTTTTTAAAAGACACAAACTGACCCAAGTGTTGTATACTCATCGACATATTGTAACACATGCCTATCTACCTTGACCCTACGTTTCGTGCTGTAAGGCATGTCCTGGGGTCGTGATCTGTTTTGATCTGTTCATTGAAAATCCAACTTTAATATTGGCCGTGCTTAGATCTTGGAGCATTGCTTTTCGTTCTGAAGATGTTGCGAAGAAAATCATAATATCGTCAGCAAAACAGAGGTTTATTAGCCAGCGGCCGGTAACAATATTACCTCGTGACTGCCACGAATTTGGCAGCTTAATAAAAACTTCCTGCAGTGCCCTTGTGAACTGCAGCTTGGGTGAGAGAGGATTGCCTTGCTTGGTTGAGTCCAGAAATATGCAGCTTGAGGTTTGAACTTCGATAAATGGTGTCAACGAGATCAGTATAAGCGTACCTATGTGATATTTTGGGGCTCTAAACCATTCATAACCGTAATGTGGTCTATACTGTCGAATATATTGGCGTAGTTCACAAAGGCCAAATAAAGGTTTGTTATAATTATATTTTACTATTGTGTGGTGGGTGACATGGAGATGAAGAAGCTTTTTACTCGATTGCTCTAGAAGCACGATTATGACTTTACTAGCGACCCGACCTAGCTTCGCATGAGCCTATGGCCTTCCTCGATAAATGGACTATCCAACACAAAAATAATTTTACAATTCGAACCAGCAGATCCTGAGATTAGCGCGTTCAACCAACCAAACAAACAAACTCTTCATCTTTATAATATTAGTATAGATTGTTCTTAAACAAATGTGCTGTTCGCACAATAGTTATCAATAACATTTGTCAACCCTGGTTTAAACTAATAATAAAATTATTATTGGTTAGTACTAAAGTTTTAACAAACAGTTAATTATTATTAGTTGAATTACTATTCAATATACACTAACAATGAAAAAGGAATGCGTGGAGGGAGGCCTTTGCCCAGGAGTGGGACAGAACAGGCTAACAAGAAAATAACTAAAGTAACCTTTAATTATAATGAATTTAAATTGAAATTGATGTTTTAATTTCAGTACTTAATAAACCTTAACTTAATAACTTAAGTTTTAAGTAACTTTAGTACAATTAATATTTGTACGACAGATTTTTAGGTTTCTATGAGAATTTACCGTTGTGAGTTGAATTGATTATTAAGATAATGATTAATAATATCATATTTTTGTATTCGAACAGGATCTTGATATGTTTAATATTATAATAATTTGCAATTTTCTAAAAACTTGTTTTAATACACCGCTGAAATATATTTTACTTAGAGGCTTAACATTCCTTATAGTTTGCAATTTATTTTATTGTCTATCAAAAAAGGTTGTAATATAATCTTACACAGTGATATGAAAAAGAAAATTAAGTAAAAAAGGACGTAAAGAGTACTTAGCCTCTGTATTTATCATAATATAGAACTTCGTAAAAGACATATCCATGAGAAGTTACAACGTAATAATTATTTATAAAACGAAGATTGGAGTAAAACTTGTTACATTTAAGAATTGGTCTTAATTAAATAAGGAAAACGTCTGTAAAACTTTAAATATTAAATATTTATTAACAAGATAGTTTGAGCTTTTCTAAACATATACAAAAATAAAGCTTGATTTTTGAAGTTATACTTCTTTAGGCGCGTTATGAAAAAATGATGAGAGTGAAATTTTACGATGCGCGCGCACAGCGTCACACAAAATTCTCACGGGAGTAATTGTAAACAACGCCATCTCTGACGTACATGCTGAACTACTTACTGCCTTCGTTGCTATTTTGTGACTCGAAGAAGTATAACTTCTCACGCGCGTACATAAGTACACACTGAATTTTTTTACTATTTTATGATATATAACAGAAGATCATAGGATGAAGAACAAAAAGGATATTCCTGGTTAAACAGTTTTTTTGCTCCCTTGTAAAGATAGTATATTCCTCTTAGAGCTATAGTTCTGAGGATCTGTGCACCTGAATTGTCTCCTGTACTAACACGCCTCTTTCGGCTCTCTCTCGAGACTGGATTAGTGCCGAAGTCTCCTACCAACTATATCCATCTCGGTCACGTCCATTATCTGCAAGACAATGGAACGTGTCCTCAATAACAGGCTCCCGGCGTACCTTGAAGCTAATGATCTCCTCAGTTACCGTCAATACAGCTTTCGCCGAAATCGGTCCACTGGGGATCTTCTCGTGTACGCCACGCACACCTGGAGTGACGCCATCGAGAAATATGGGGAAGGACTTGTCGTCTCCCAGAACATATTTAGCATGATGGCCTAATTAGCAAGCTTCCATCAAATAGCTTGCCACCTGGTTTCTATATGGATATCAGATTTCCTGAGAGATCGTTCAATTCGAGTAGTCATCGATGGTTGCTCGTCTGATCGAATGGCTATAAGTAAATACTGGTGTCCCTCAGGGCTCGGTACTCTCTGCAACCCTTTTTTGCTGTATATCAATGATATGCTGAAACCCGTTACCTTTGGGTACCGGGCAGATGACAGCACGGATGTAGAGAGTTACACATCCAGTGCACATGCCAATGCGGCTGAAATCCAGTCTTTCCATGGTCGAACGCTTCAACTTGCCCCTCAAGGCAGTCTTCGATTGGGGCGATGCTAATCTGGTCAAGTTTAATGACGCTAAGACCCAGGCGTGTATTTTCCCTGCCAAGAAAAGGCCTTTCCATCTGGCCCCTTCTTTCTGACATGTATCCGTTCCGATCACTGACCATCTTGAGCTTCTAGGTGTTACTCTGACGCCAAATCTTAACTTTGGGTCATTCATTGAATTCAAGGCCCAATTAGCTGCCAAAAAGCTGGGAGTCCTCGCAAAGGTGCGAAAGTACTTTACGTCGGAACAGCTGCTCAACTTATACCAAGCACAAGTTTGATCGTGCATGGAGTACTGTTCGCACCTTTGTGATGGATCAGCTAAATCCCAAATGGAAGCGTTGGAAGTTATTGATAGACGTGCCAAGAAGCTCATTGACAACGACTCTCAGGTTAGGGCTAGGCCCCAGAGAATTGAAAATCGCCTCACTGTTGCTAGTCTATCGCCGCGGTCTTTTGTAGGGTACATGTTGATGAGTGAGCTTTGGAATTGCACAATTTAATTCCTCCATCCCTATTCCATCATCGGACGAGCAGAGATACCGCGAAGCGTTACCGCTATATGGTTGAAGTTCGACGGTCTCGAACCATGCGCTTTGATACCACATTTTTTGTGCGAACTACCAGACTATGAAATTCACAGCCCGCCTCTCTGTTCTCTAATAAGTATAATCAGGGCATCTTCAAGACACGAGTGAACCGGTTTATCCTAGGCAAGCGTGTTCAACCTGAGACCATATTATCACTTAAAATTAGGTGAGTTGCGGTCAAACAAACGCAAACTTTTTAGACTAATAAAAAAGCACTAAGTTCAAAACGTCAGTTTACAGTTCATTGTTCAAATATGTAGAACATAACCTTACGTAGCATAGGTAATTCAGAATAACTTTTTAACACTCATTATAAATTTTGACACTACAAAAAACTTTATAATAAATGTAAAGTTATTTATGATACTAATCGAATCGCACCTACTCGCTGACAGAACATTGGGTGTCGACTCTGCTTCATCACATCGGCCATGGCATCTCAGGGGCAAGGCCCCCCCTGAAAAATAACTCTAGATACGCCAATGGTCTGTACATTAACCGGTTGATCGTTGAGCTCAGCAACGCTTATCTAGGTTGTTATATAGACGGAATATGTGTCAACAATATTAGTTATGCTGATGGGGAACACCCAAATATTCCGAAATATTTTATTCCGAATTTCGATATTCCGATTTTCAAAAGTCCGAATTTCATAATACCTAAAAATTATAATCTCTATTATTTAAAATCACGAAAGTTATTTTACCGAATGTCGTAAATCCGATTTGTTTGTTTTCCGATTGTCATATGTTCGAAGAATCAAATGCTCGATGACTTCTCGGTCCGAAAAACGAAATTCCGAATTTCAATATTTCGAATAAACTGTTAAAATTAGGATTCTGATTCAATTCAGCTACGCATATATATTCAAAATGGTGTCCCCTTGTTTCGCAGACAGAAATTTCATAGAATTTCGTTTCCCAGAAAATGTTTCATATAATATTTGGTTCTTGTATTTTTATTTCGACTATTATTGTCTCAAAGACTATTTACTTGAATGAAACATATTTCACAGAAACACAATTCAAAGAATTTTTAATCAAATTTTTTTTGTTTAACAAACTTATCAAACAGTAGAATTACTTTTTAATAAATATTGTTTATTCGGTGTATTTTTCTATGGAATTTATTTCAACAAAAATATATAGGTATAAAAAGAAAGACAATAACAAAAATAATCTTGAAAAGTCAATATGTTTTTTTTTTTTTTTTTAATCTTTATTTATTTAAGGGGGCTTTGTCACATAGTGATAATGTCACCCCCATAACGAAACATTTTCAACTTAAAACTACACAAGTTTAGTAGACATCTGTTCTAATATCTATGTTTATAATTATAATGGACATCAGAGTAGAAAGGCAATAAAGTACTGTCACCAATCCCTTTGATAGATAGCGAACAGCAGTTGACACATCCTCCTAGCCTCCTCGGAAAACGGGGACGCTAAGATACTATTACATGCCCCCACCTCAAATTATATTAAAACAAGTTTTTTGAAAATTGCAAATTATTATAATATTAAACATATCAAGATCCTGTTCGAATACAAAAATATGACAATTAATCATTATCTTAGTAATCAATTCAACTCACAACGGTAAATTCTCATAGAAACCTAAAAATCTGTCGTAAAAATATTAACTGTACTAAAGTTACTTAAAACTTAAGTTATTAAGTTAAGGTTTATTAAGTACTGAAATTAAAACATCAATTTCAATTTAAATTCATTATAATTAAAGGTTACTTTAGTTATTTTCTTGTTAGCCTGTTCTGTCCCACTCCTGGGCAAAGGCCTCCCTCCACGCATTCCTTTTTCATTGTTAGTGTATATTGAATAGTAATTCAACTAATAATAATTAACTGTTTGTTAAAACTTTAGTACTAGGTAACCAATAATAATTTTATTATTAGTTTAAACCAGGGTTGACAAATGTTATTGATAACTATTGTGCGAACAGCACATTTGTTTAAGAACAATCTATACTAATATTATAAAGATGAAGAGTTTGTTTGTTTGGTTGGTTGAACGCGCTAATCTCAGGATCTGCTGGTTCGAATTGTAAAATTATTTTTGTGTTGGATAGTCCATTTATCGAGGAAGGCCATAGGCCCATGCGAAGCTAGGTCGGGTCGCTAGTAAATCGTACTTCTAGAGCAATCGAGTAAAAAGCTTCTTCATCTCCATGTCACCCACCACACAATAGTAAAATATAATTATAAGTCAAAGTCAAAGTCAAAGTGTTTATTGCGAACTAAGCGTACAATATTGGTGTTATATATATGTTAAGTTAGTACTTATGACTTAGTAGCCTTCTACAAGCATTGCAATATTATCATTCGCCTACCCTTTTCATCCTAAATTAGCATGCATTTAACATTTTTATTAATTATTTAATTATTTTCATATTATATTTGTACAATAAAATTGATATATTATAGATAAGTCAAAATTAAAATGTCAGTAATCATTGAATTAAATACAATGATTAAGCAATATTAATGTCATCTTTTTCAGGTAATACAATATTATAATTATGATTTTATTTGAAGTTGAATAGGATAGACTACATTTTTTTTTTATTTGTATAGGACAGATCGCCATTTGTGTACATGAAAGGGAATTGTTATTTTAAGCTAGACTCCAGATATTCTTTTACCGAGTAGAAACATTTTAGGATTAGGTATAGTTTTAGCCTTTTCTGAAATATAGTTACTGATTTTTCAGTTTTAAACAGTTTGGGTAACTTATTATATATTTTAATTGCCATATAGTAAGGGCTATCACTTAACATTTTGATTCTTGAATAACAAACCTCTATTTGGCCTTTGTGAACTACGCCAATATATTCGACAGTATATACCACATTTCGGTTATGAATGGTTTAGAGCCCCAAAATATCACATAGGTACGCTAATACTGATCTCGTTGACACCATTTATCGAAGTTCAAAAATAAAGCTGCATATTTCTGGACTCAACCAAGCAAGGCAATCCTCTCTCACCCAAGCTGCAGTTCACAAGGGCACTGCAGGAACTTTTTATTAAGCTGCCAAATTCGTGGCAGTCACGAGGTAATATTGTTAACGGCCGCTGGCTAATAAACCTCTGTTTTGCTGACGATATTATGATTTTCTTCGCAACATCTTCAGAACGAAAAGCAATGCTCCAAGATCTAAGCACGGCCAATATTGAAGTTGGATTTTCAATGAACAGATCAAAACAGATCACGACCCCAGGACATGCCTTACAGCACGAAACGTAGGGTCAAGGTAGATAGGCATGTGTTACAGTATGTCGATGAGTATACAACACTTGGGTCAGTTTTTAAAAACCAGCAAGACAAAGAAGTCGAAAGACGAGTCTAAAATGCTTGGAAGACCTTCTGAGCCCCTAAAGAACACATCAAAGGAAGTCTTCCAATAGCCGGTAAAGCGAAAACTCGTCGAAACATGCACACTACCCGTTCTAACATACGGTACACAAAGTTGGTCACTTACGGAGCAACAGAAGTCCCAACTCAAGGTTTTCCTAACGAGCAATGAAGCGTAGCGTGCATGGTGTCAAGCGAATAGATCGCGCTAATAACCACACTGCGCTCCATAACTCATGTTGCAAATGTTGGAGAAAAAACAACCAGATGGGAGTGGGCTGGCCACGTCGCGCGTGGAAAGATGGGCAAAGATGGTCACTCCCTGGACACTTTAAGGAGGGCATCGCCGCTAAAGCTGACTGTGAGGAAGGTGCTGAGACAATTTGACTATGTATACGGGGAGCGATACGAAGGTCGAGATCGCAAAAGATCGAGAAGTTTGGAAGGAGAAAAGGAAGGTCTTTTCTATGCTACTGCATGGAAAAGACCTTCCCTTTCCAGCAGTGGACCACAGAAATAGGCAAACAGTTTGAGGAGTTTATCCGTTTTTCTTAACACATTATCCTGCTCCTGCGCTGCAGAGCCCCTCGTTTTCAGCCTCCAGACTCCTGGTAACATGCTGTTATGACTGAGCGGCGCACAGACGGGTATTCGACCATAAAACGTGGCCAAAACTATTTAATAATATTTCTTGAATATTTCGGTGCTTATAAAGCCTTATTTATTGAAAAATCATGATTGAAACTATGTTGATGGCGAAATTTCAATTGGAAAGGAATTAAGGCCTTTTAAGGTGTTTGTTAAAAGGTAGAGAAAAAATATGTCAAATTCTTACATTTTATTTTTATTATACATTAAAAAACTATAAAACGGTATGCTATGTACTCCTAATCTTCTTTATTTTCCTTGTCCGAGTCACCACTGTTGCGAAAGTGCAGTAGCATTTCTTTTGCCAAAGAGGTAGGAACTAGAACTATGGATTAGAACTTTTCTTAGGTCTAGGCCAGAATATCCCTATTACAATCTTCACGGGCAATCTTTCGCGAATATTTTTTTCTGGGCGCCCTGTATTACCGCTAGAAAGTCTTTTACGGGGTATTTCAAGAGTGCTTTAAAGCCATTGTTCGCAGTTTAAAAAAAGAAATCTGTTTAGTCCTGTTTGCTGCTTGCTTGAATGCTTTAATGTCGCAAATTTACGACGAAAAGCTCTTCTTTATCGACATTAAAAGAAGAATCATTTATTAACTTCATCAAGTTTTTTAGTCGTGAATCCTTCAGAAGAATTATGGATTATAATATAAAATACTTGGGCATAACTTTAGATCGGAATCTCAATTACAAAACACACATTAGCTTACTTACAGGTAGAGTCAGAAAGCTTATGTATATTTTCAAAACTCTTCGTCACGTTGCTAAGCAGTCGGTTATACGCAATATATATTACGCATTATGCCAATCCATTATTATATATTGTATTAGCTGCTGGGGTGGCGCAACCAAAACTGCTCTCAAACCCTTGGAAGTGTCTCACAGAGCTATACTAAAAATCGCAACGTTTCGACCGATTCTGTATCCAACTACAGAAATTTACCGAAACTGTAACGTCCTTAACGTGAGGCAGCACTTCATTCTGCAAACCATTCTTCTTCAACACTTACAGACCCCGTTTACTACAATTACCAAGCGCCGTAAAGATTTGATTTGTACTGTTCCGCAACCTAAATTTACTTTCACAAAAAGGTTTTTCTACTATCTAGGTCCATACCTATACAACAAAATTAACGCGTCACTACGTATCTATGAATTACCATATGCCAAATGCAAATGTGCTCTTCGTTCCTTCCTTCTGAATAAATCTTACGACGAGACTGAAAAATATCTTTCGACTTTTTGATTGTTTACACTTGCACGTACGTACCACACCACACCACACTACACCACAGCAAACCACACCACACCAAACCACACCACACCACACCACTCTACACCACACTACATACACTACACTAGATGGCACTACACTACACACTCACTTTTTAACACATTACAAGTACCCACATAGCTCCATAGAATTATTGTAAATTTTAATGTATTAGCTTGCTTACTTCGTTTTTTTTTTTTTTTAAGTATATATATATATATTTTTTTTGTCTCTCTTTGTAATACACTTGGCAGACTTGTACCTTTATCGTAGAATCAGAAACATGAACGCAACAGTATTTTTGCTACCCCACTAGGGAGTGGAATCTGTTTTTCCTTAACACAGATTACTTTGTGATCTAGCTAGGAGAACAGGGCTTCACCCAACAATTTGTGTGTACAACATGTTCCTAGTTTTGTTTTTATTATGTCGCTACTTTCTATGCACTTTATGTACTACAAATAACCTTTTATTGTCAAATAAATAAATATTATTATTATATTATTATTATTATTATTATGTTGTAAATATCCATTCGCGTCAGCACTCGAGCCCCTGACGTTCCTAGAACAATTAAAATCCAAAAATATAATCACAACTGCAAAACAAAGTTTGTTTTGTGGATGTCTTAAAATATAAAAATAAAAAAGGCAATTTTTCTTTCTATATAATATATTACAAATATAATTATGTTCTACCAAACTATACACTAGAATAATCCAATAACGCCCGATTATGTTACTTTTAGTCTTTTCTAAATTTTGATTGTGGGAATGATTAGTGAAAAATAATGCAGTTATACAAAAACACTATAACTCCAGATAAAAACAAGTTATTTTAGAAATAACAATTTATTTGAATAATAAATACCTGGTTGTACAATATCCATGTTGAAAATCTTCAGTGGACTATATTCATCAATTTTGATCAATTAATGAAAACTAGAAACTTTCCAAACACTCACTACAAAAATAAACGTGCAACCAACAGCGCAGTCGAAAATCGTCTGACTACGTGTGTTCTGACAAGGATCTGGTAAAAAATATGGCTGCCCATTGTTCCTCAATCCCTTGGGTATCGGCAGGTAAGGATAATTTCTAGAAAGCGGCACCTTTTTAAAACTGACTTTTGGCCGCGTTTTAGAGTGTAGGTAATACCCGTCTGTGCGGCGCATAAGTTATGAAAGGTAATAAACATGCCCCACCCGCGCATGCGTTTAAGGATGAGTACCCAGATCTTTCGAATTGTTTGTGGGACGAGTTTGTGATTTCTTCTGCAAACTAAATAAAAAAATTAATGGAAAAAAGGGCGAAAGAGGCGTAAGTATGGAATATTGCTTTTTTTGTTTGATTATTTTTATTCGTGATAGGATGTAATCAGTATTATTTTAAGAAATTTGTTTTTTTATGCGGCACAAGAAGAAATACAAAACAAAAAGAAATGGTTAGGTAGTAAAACAAAAACTTAAGTACGATAAGGTGTATTTTTATGAAAAATTACGTGCTTATGTTGGTTTATCGCCCTTTTTAATTGAAAAATATTTAACTTATATGACGCACAAAATATATTTTTGAAGTTATACTTCTTTAGGCGCGTTATGAAAAAATGATGAGAGTGAAATTTTACGATTCGCGCATGCGCGCGTACAGCGTCACACAAAATTCTCACGGGAGTAATTGTAAACAACGCCATCTCTGACGTACATGTCAGGCAGTAAGTAGTTCAGCATGTACGTCAGAGATGGCGTTGTTTACAATTCAAATTGTGCTTATATACTTTTTTAATAATGCCAAAGAAGTATAACTTCTCACGCTCGTACATAAGTACACGCACCCATTTTTTTTGTATAAAACCCGTATTTTATGTCAAATTGTAACGGAAAAAATTGAGCATTATGTATCTTTACTTGTACTAGCCAAAACTGCAATAAAAAATGACGTATTTGTACTTACGTCTTTGTTGCACTAGAGTAGTAATCGTAGGTAACAATGTTACCTACGATATCGTACGATATCGTAGGTAACATTGTTACCTACGATTACGCGAATTTCCATTTTGAGCCAAGACCTATTATAATAGGTTAGATGACAAGACAGAACTTCTCTAAAATACCTGGCACTTGATTTTTGCTCTGAAAACCCTATTACTTTACGACGAAATTCGATTTTCAATCTTTGAAATCAGACAAAGAGTCTCATTCCCAATGAGCGGTTTGACTTTCGAACCGAACACTGGTGCGTCCAACAAGTCCACCGCATCGTCGACGCACATAAGTGTTGAGTTCCAGCGTGGCATGATGACGAGTGCGCTCTTCTTCGACATAGCAAAAGCATTCGACAAAGTCTGGCACAACGGCTTGTAGCTTTACCAATTCGGAATGCCAGATCATCTCGTGCCCATCTTACGTGACTTTTTGTCGAATTTTACCTTTCGCTATCGCATCGAGGGTACGCTCAAGTCAGCCCACCCAATACGCGCCGGGGTCCCCCAGGGCTCCATACTATCCCCTCTCATTTTCAAGCTGCTGACCAGCGACATCCCCAAAGATAAAAAGGCCCAGTTGGATCTATTCGCTGACAACATGGCCATCTCTTACTCGAATCTGGTAGCAAACCAGACTGCATAGCTCGTCGCCCCTCCAAACCTCCGCAAATGCCATAGGCGCATGGTTCCGGAAATGGAGAATCGAGGTAAACCCCAACAAGTGCCAGGCAGTACTCTTTTCCAAACCACGTTTCTTACCCTCCCCTACCAGTCCGATAACCATGTATGGTTAGCCTATCCTTTGGGAAAAGTGAGCCAAATACCTAAGTGTAACCCTCGATGATTACCTTACTTTCGGTGAGCACATAAAGACGGTGCGTTCGCGCGCCGTTTTCGCTCTCGGTAGGCTCCACTTCATATTAAACCAAGGCAAGTGGTTTAGTTTATAAGTTTTTTGCCCTTGCTGGAGGCCTTAAGTACACTTTTAAGGCACCACAGGAAAGTCCGGTTTAGCAGCTATGTGTGTCATTTACCCTTTTTTTTTGGTTTGGAGTGGAAAATCCTCATGGATGTCCTCCGCCCTGGGGCGGGCGGAAGGGTCTGTCAGACTCTTACTGACTAAACCCCGGTGTTCCACCAGGGGCGCGCGTGGAACACTACGCGCCACCACCTCGGGTGTGTCATTTACCCTGACCTAACATGATTCTACTACGAAATATAAATATGTTGCTTTGCTTGATAGTCAGTAAGAGATTAATGATTTAATGATAGGTATGTCTATATCCAGAGAACAAAGATTATTGTTATTATTATAAGGGTATCACACTCAGCTATGATTTATATCACCTATATTTAAACCTAACGGAACAATTACTTATGTGTTCATGTAATAAAACAAACCAATATCCTTAATCCAGAACCTATAAAATAGGACGCACAGTTTATCAGAATAAATTTCTACACATCGTTGTCAACTGCAGTGGACACGAATACATTACAAACATGAGAACAGTACTTGTATTGTTTTTATTCTGTGTATTCGCATCAGAAAGCAGCGGACAAGGAGGGAGGCACCGAAGAGGTAAGTTTCCAGAAATGTGTTCTCGATTTCTTCGATTATTCGCTTGTAGCAACTAATGGAGCAATATGCAGCAATAGTGCTTCATAACGATCCATTCTTGTCGGAAAAATGGTCCGATCAGGCAGCTAAAGCATAAGTACTTCGCTTCTTTATAATACGGAGTGAATTTTTATCATCTTCTTTCACATTTAGGTCGTGTTGTAGTAGTGTAGTTTCATAGATAACATCTGATATTCAGGGTTCCGTACCCGAATGCGACTTTCGCTTTTCTGTGTGCATCTAAATTGACCAGCAGTGGTATTCTGTAAAAATCTCACTCGATAAATTTCGATGTGAATGTGAGGTGAACTTGTTAGAATTTGATGAAATTCACCAAGCGAGGTGTTTTTAAAATAAGACTGCGAGTTGTTGTGTTTTGTTAAAATCCTTCATTGCTTGCAATAATTTTCTAGATTATTTTGTTTTCTTTTATATTTTCCATTTTCGGTTCTTTAGTCAACTGATCCCATTCGAACTGAACCCATAGGTTCAGTTGACCTAATGTATATTTTTAATTGGTCAACTGGACCCGTTCACAAATGTAATTTGTACAGGCAGTCAGAAAAGTATCTTTTCTTCCTCTTTTTTTCAACGTCACCTCGAACCAGCAGTGGTGGTTCGCATCCAGGTCTCTTGCCACCACCTTTTGAGGCGTCCGCTATGACAAATACTGCCTACATAATCGATATTTCATCTTTTTCTAGATTTACGTGATCTCCCTTACCGACCGCTTGCTCGAAGAACTTATGGTGGTAGCAATCCAGGTCAACACGATGTGCCTGCTTCTGTTATCGAAGGATGGTGGAAGGGGTCGTCACCTTTCGAGAGACCACCGAGCATGCCGTTTGCCGGTACCGGTTGGAGCAGACCAGTACCCACTAAGCCACCACAACGTCGCAGACCCGCACCTACTCTGCCAACACGTCGTCCTCGACCCTCGCACCCCCAAAAGAAGACCAGAAAACCAAAACAGTGGTGGTCGAACTGGGACTAAATAATCCAAGGGCAACATAAATGGCGTCAGTACTCAGCAGATTGCTCGGGGACCAGTCGGGGGGCATTTATGCTGAGCGTTAGAAAATTTGCGCAGTTGTAATGCATACATATTCTTGTCTCGGACAATACATTTTTATTTTAACAACATTAAATATTCATTCTCATTTATTTAAGTTTTAGGTTTTGTTATAAGTACAACAATGTTTACCTATATAATAATATGTGAGTCACTTTCTCATGAATAAATAGATTTTCTTTCTTTTTCTTTCGTTTCTGGATATGATAGCGTGTAAGTCAGATTGCACTCTGGTGCGTAATCCCACCCGAGAATAGATATAGGGAAATGAGCGGGAGATGAGCAAGTGCAATATGTGACTTTTTAATGAATCATGCCCAGATCCATTCATTCATTTGTAGAGGGTTAGAGGGTTTAATATATTGGAGAATTGGAAAATATACATTCCAGGAGTATATTGATGTACTTACCATATTTTTAAACACCCGCATAATTAAAATATTGCGAAATGAAAATAACACTCTTTCACTTCATTTCGTTGCTCATTTTGTGAGTAAAAAAAAAGAAAGTGACATGTGACATGAACGGGTCAATAAAATGGGCAGACAAATAATATGTGTCGCTGTTTACAATGGCGGAGTTGACAAAGTACATTGATTAATCATTATTTGTAACATTATTTCCATAAAACGATGCAATTTCAACAGCAGAAACAGCAACAGACTCACTAGGGCTGTTCAAACAACAACACGCATCTCACATCGCTATTCAGTCTCACTTCGCATAAGGTTCAAAATTACCTTGATATATTTGACACTTTGAATCGGGTTCGAGTGCGAAGTGAGCGTCGAAGTGACGGGGAAATTACCTTACAGAATGTCACTTCTTACGTCATCTCATACCTACTTTAGGTTTAGGTTTAAAGAATTTTATTCTCATAAGAACGTAACAGTTCACTTAAAATGAGATACAATGTGAAATATTATTGTAGGTATTTGCCTCTAGGGTATGCTGTTGGTGTTACAGGACATAAGTACATGTTTTTTGAGTCTAGCCTTAAATATGATAAAATTATTACATTTCTTTAGATCCTCTGGTAAATCATTGAATAGCTGCGTTCCTTCAACTAATATTGTTTTCTTTCCGTACTTAGTCCGTGCACGTGCGGTTATCAGTTGAAACTTGTTTTTACTTCTTGTGTTGTATGTTGGTGTCTTTTTATGTATTTGTAAATTTGATTGTACAGAATTTGTGGTGATTTTTCTTATGAGGATGCAGGTGTAATAAATGTATAGTTGTGTGAGATTTAGTAGGTTAGTTTTTTCGTATAATTTTTTTGTTGGATATAGGTAGTGGTAATGAAATAGTACTTTGATAATTTTGTTTTGTATTCTTTGTAGTGGTTTTATGTTAGATTTGGCGGCGGATCCCCATAGTTCAATTAGGTATTCAAGTTTCGATTTTACTAGAGAGTTATATATAATTAGACGTACTTTTTTCGGGATACATTTTGTCACTTTTCGTAAAGCTCCTAAAAGGGATATTAATTTGGTTTTTATATGATCAATGTGCAATTTCCACGTAAGTTTGTCATCTACCCACAGTCCGAGATACTTTTCTTGAGTCGATCGTTTCACTATTTCTCCGTTGATCGTAAGTGATGTGTAGTCCGGTAACGGTTTGTTTTTTGCGGAGAAAATCATAAAAGATGTTTTTGCCGTGTTAATAGTAAGCAAGTTATATTTTAACCATTCATTGAGCAGGTCAAGGTCCTTTTGACTCTCAGTTATTATATTATTTAAGGATTTATTAAAATAAAAAAGGCAAGTGTCATCTGCGTATAACGTTAGGTGTCCTGTCAACCCTATTTTATTAATGTTGTTAATATATATGAGAAATAGTAATGAGCTGATAATTGAGCCTTGGGGACAGCCGTATGCTACGTTTTGCATCGAGCTGGTGAAGTTATCTATCTTAACGACTTGTTGCCTATTTTCTAAATATGACGTGAACATACTGAGAGCGCTGCCTGAAATTCCTATGTTGCTTAATTTTTGTAGTAGTTTTTTATGACTTACTGTATCGTAGGCTTTTTTTAGGTCAATGAAAATACCTACAGCAATGTTTTTTTGGTCAATTTGAGTTTTTATTTTTGTTACTAGATCTACTGTGGCTGTGAGAGTACTTGATTTGGGGCGGAAGCCATATTGCTGCTCGATTAAGAATTTTTTCTCGATCAAATAAGCGTTCAGGCGGTTGTATAGTACTCGTTCGAAGATTTTCGAAATAACGGGTAATACCGACACCGGTCGATAGTTGCCGGGGTCAGTTCTACTTCCCGATTTGTAGATTGGACTGACCCTCGCTACTTTAATTGAGTCGGGGAAAGTACCGCGCTTTAAACACACATTTATACAGTTGGTTAATCTGTCAACAATTATGTTTTTAAGGCATTTAATGGCTTTAGTGCTGATACCGTCTATGCCTGTACTAGTGTTGGTGTCAAGATGGTCAATGATTGTCGATATTTCTTGAATGTCACAGGGGGAGAGTTCATTTAGTGTTATGTCATGTGTGTAATTATTTTCGTACATGAGTGTGTTTCCTGTGTTTGTGTGATACACGTTCGGTATTTTATTCGATAAGTCTGCGCCTATTGATGTAAAGAATGAGTTAAATACGTCACAAATTTGATTGCCGTCTGTGATAAGGTTCGAGTTCGATATTAGTTTGGGGGGAGCATTGTTACCTTTTATTTTATTCGCTGCTAGACTATTAATGATTTCCCACATTTTTTTAGGTTGGTTGTAGCTGTCATGAAATAGGTTATGGTAGTAGTTTTTCTTCTGTAATTTGATTAAGTTTTTTACTCTGTCCTGTTCTTCATTAAAGTTCTTTCGTAGGTTGTCGTCTTTTGGCTGAGATCTTGTTTGTTGCCATAGGCGATTTCGTATGTTGATTGAGTTTAAAATATCTCGGTTTATCCAGTCTTCTTGAGGTAGGTTTAGGATTTTAGTCTTTTCTTCTTTATTTTTGTCTATTTGTTTCGAGATAAATCTTTCTAAGCAGCAGTAGTCGTTTTCGTTATTACTGTAGTTGGCTATTATAGTACTATTGTATAATTTTTCGTAGTTGAGTGCTTTGTATTTGATCCTATTGTTTATCTTTGGTGTCAGGCTGCCTATCTCAAGGAATATCTGTTTGTGATCTGAGAGGGACGAGTCAACTATCGAAATGCTGAATGCGTGGTTGTTTATATTCGTGCATATGTGATCCAGTATAGTGTTTGTAGTACTGGTTTCACGGGTACTATACAGCCTGTTTATTTTATTTAATATTTCGTAGCCGGTTTCTCTTATTTCGTTTAGGTATCTTGTAACGTAGTTGTCCTTACTAAGTAGATCGATGTTAAAGTCTCCGAAAACAATCGTCCTTTTTCGTCGTTCCAATTGTGAGATATATGTTTCTAGGAAGTCGTTCATATTGGTTTCACCTGGTTTGTATATTACTCCAATATTCAGTGAGAGTTTGTCTATGTGTATCCATAGGTAGTGGTTGCCAAGTTCGTATAACTCTTCTGATATTTCGTATTTGATACTTTCGTGTACGTATATTGAGACGCCGCCGCCTTTCCGATCTTGCCTGTAGTTGTAAACATGATTATAATGCGGCAGTTGATATAATTTTGCGTCTGCATCCGAAGTTATCCAAGTTTCCGTGAAAATTAGTAAGTGTATAGTCATTTTTGTCGCTTTTAATATGCATTTTATTTCGTCAAGTTTGCCAGTCTTTCGAATACTGCGTAAGTTCGCATAGAAGAATCGTAGTGAAGACGGGTGGGATGGTATATCTTCGTATTTACGTACTAGTTGATGGTTTAGTCTATCCGTGTATTTTGCATTTTGTATTGAGCCAGTTATTGGTTTTTTTGGTTGGTATTGTTTATTATAATTGTTGGTATACCCTTCACGTACTTGATAATAAGATCTCGTTCGCCGTTTTCAATACGTTTGGTTAGTTCTTCTTTTAATAATTGCAAATACTCTCTTTGTGCTGGGGTTTGGTCTGCGTAAATTCTTATATTATCCTGAAGTTTATTTTTATTTCGTAGTAGGTATTTCGGAGCGTCTATATTGCTGAAACAAACTTTTAATGGTCTGTTTTTGTTTGGAATATATTTCCCCAATCTAATAGTCTTAATTGGGTTAGGACAATCTTCATACAGCGTTGCAATTATCTTTTTGGCTTCAATATTATCGTGATTTTGCCTGGAGTTTATGTTTCTTTCGTTAATTTCTGAAATACCCACAATGACGATATTTTTCTCGCGCTCGCACCGGTCTTTTAGCTCGAGGATGAGGTTTTGGTGGCATAAGATGGGCGACTTAGTCGCTATGCTTTTGGTATTTTGATGGTATTTTATTTGGGTTATTTCATCTTCTATATGTTTAATTTTGGTTTGGGTGGTCGTGTTATTAGCTTTAATATTTTCCATATCATTATTTATTTGATCGAAACGTTGAGTAAAGTTTTCAGTAGTAGCTTTCATGGTTTTTATTTCGTTTTTAATCTCATGTATTTCGTCTTTTATGTAGTTTAGATTATTATTTTGGGTTTCACCGAATTTTTCTAGGAAACTCATAATCTCTGTGCGAAAGTTTGCGAAATCCTTTTTATACTCGGTTTCTTCAGTACGCTCTTTTCTTTTAAATGTGTTAACATTTCTAAAATCATCACTATCACAGTAGGTGCTTAAGTTTGGTACAGACCCGCTAGCGCTTACGCTCTCGCTTATCACTCTGGTATTAGGTGTCGGTGGCGTCCTCTGCACATTCATTGTATAATGTGGTTCGATGCGGGTGTCCTACGTACGGTTGTGAGACGCAGATAGCAGCGGTTCTTGTTCCTCGCGGGGGTGAGCGGTGCTGCGCTTACGCCGATGTGTGGTGTTGCGCAGAAACACAAAGGTTTAAGTTAATGTGCACTTAGTGGTTAACTTCACTTTAAGTTTATCGAGTTAAGAATCACTTTCCAATGTTCACTATTTATTGAAATGTAATACTTTTCGCAAAAAATATTTCAACACGTCTGCTTCTAACGAGCCCCAGAGGCAACTATATCTGTCAAAATCTCCCTGTCAATTTAGTTCAACTCGCTGACACGCTCGCAAGGGTGGCGCTAGTGTAAATTCGAATTATGAACCGAGTTTTTAGAATACCAATCAAGAAACTCACAGCGGATTCAGATTCGAAGTTTACAATGAGGTCGTACAGAATCACACCCCTGTTCAGCCGTTCCGTCGTGAAAACGTAACAGACAGAGTTACTTTCGCTTTTTTATAATATTTGTATGGATATTATATTTGTATGGATATTATAGTCTGAAGCCGCCAATCTGCTATGAGCAAGCGTGGTGATCAATGCACGTGTCTTCTCTATATGCCCACCACCACCACCACCACGAGTCTCTTGAAGAGACTTAGCCCTGTAGTGGGCCAGTTATAGGCTGATATTCAATATCTGCATAGCGTTTACCTAACAGTGTTGGGGTCAGTTTCCAGCCTAATCTGTTGCAGCTGAATACCAGTGTTTAACGTGGAGCGACTGCCTTTCTGACCTCCACAACCCAGATGCCGGGAAACACGATACCTAGCTGTAACGGGTGGGCTGCTAAAATAAAACTCTGAAGTAATTGGAACCTGAAAGTTCAATAGAAGGGGCGCGGATCCGCGCACACTGGGAGCCTTGCCGAACTCAAAGAGTACAATATATTTTTTTTTTATGGGACAAGCCCGCCACACTATTCCCTAACCACTGTAACTCCTGTAAGCCAGAATCAACAGTGGCGACCACCAGAAAAGCGCCAGAGCAATGAAGCTCGACGAGTCCCAGAGAAACGATTCAACTGTCTTGGATCCCGCAACGAAATTAATCAGAAAAAAACAGCGGAGGAGTAAGAAAAACATATTTTCCACTTCCCTCCAAATCAAGCAGGAGACAGAACAGAACTAGGCCAATAGGCACAAAGGGACGTTTACAACTGGGAGAAACCCAGTTGCTAAGCACCACGGATTATAATTGACATAATTAATGGGCCCTAAAAAGTGAGCTGTTTCGTCACGTCACGAATCGTGAAAGGTTTCGTCACGAATCGAATACGCGCTCTTAATGTAAGAGCGCGTATTCGATTCGTGACGAAACCTTCATATTTTTGCGTTCTGCCCAGAGCAATATCGTAATTATGTGAGCAGATTATTTAAAGACAATTAACGGTTTTAGAAAGATTAATTCTTGATTTAGACAGCTACAGAGTAAAATAATTTATAATTATGGTTTTTTAAAGCGAAGACAATTCTTTCATATCGTTTTACGAAAATAGACGTCAGAGTTAACTTTCAGGACGAATACAACCATTACAATATGCCAAAATATTTTGTTTTATGCGTTTTTCCAACAGTATATACAGTTATAAAAACAGCAACAGAGCCAAAATTACGAACTTCTCCGGATGTAGCCTGTACACTATCCAACATAACATTGCGTTCTTTCTGCCAAAGAATACACTCCCATAAGATATGATGTGCAGATTGTTCGTATTCACAATCAGATGTAGAACATTGACACAAAAGCGAAACAACAAGCTTGAAAGAAAATAATTTACTTTTAAAGTTGGCATGTTAGTTAGTTAGTAGTTTAGAGGTATGAGGAACACAGGGTAAAGTTCCTCATCCTCCGTAGAAAAGGGAGGATCCTCCGACCAGACGGGTGTTGTGTCTGGTGGGCTACTGCCCGACGGTTGTAGTCGGGATTTTATTTACATCCTAATGTCGCGGATAACTCTGCTTGCGCAATCTAGGAAACGTCGGTTGTAGTTTGCTTTATGTGCGATAGATGTCGCTACATCACTCCCGTCCGAGACCGGAGGTCGATACTCGTAGCATAATGAGTCGTCCGTACATCTCGTGATGCTTGCCGGGCCAGTGGAGAGTTCCAGTGAGTCGGAACCAGATGCCGCGTAGTTCACGGTGAGTCGGAACTGTCTGCGATGATACTCCAGTGAGTTGGAGTGATTGCTGCACATTATGCTCCAGTGAGTCGGAGTGGTGCAGTGCTGCGTAGTGGCTGGCTGCTGCGTCGACCAGGAGAGAAGTGCGTCTCTGCTAGCTGACCGGCCGAGTGCAGTGTGCTGTGCCAAGGCTCCTGATGAGGCTGAGGGTAATGACCAGGTATGCGCGTCCGCTGCATGCTGGTGGTCAGGATACCCGTAGAAGCCGTGGATACTGGCTGGCTGTGTGACTCGTTGCTCGAGAGCTTGAGGAAGTGACGTCTTCATGATGTAGCTGCACGAAGGCTGCGTTGACGTTCATGTGTGGGGTCACCAGTTTAGAGGTATGAAGAACAGAGTGTAAAGTTCTTCATCCTCTATTGAAAAGGGAGGATCCTCCGACCGATGCTTGCCGGGCCAGTGCTGCGTAGTGGCTGGCTGCTGCGTCGACCAGGAGAGTGCGTCTCTGCTTGCTTACCGGTCGAAGTGCGCTACTGCCCGATGGTTGTAGTCGGGATTTTATATACATCCTAATGTCGCGGATAACTCTGCTTGCGCGATCTAGGAAACGTCGGTTGTAGTTTGCTTCATGTGCGATAGATGTCGCTACAACCTGTTAGAAATTAGGAATCATAGTGGTCCACCTCCAGCCATGTCCTGGCCAGCCGCTCACGTACGGATGGAAAGAACTGATGAAGGTGACGGCCCTTGCTAGAATCATCCCACCTATACTGCCATTCGGATAAAAGTCCCTCCCAGATGTCAGTCTGTGGTTTAATAATAATCTAGAGATCTTAGCGTGGTCACGTTGAATTAAAAAGTTTGCGTCCATAGTCTCTCGCGCGGAATAGTACATTGCAGCATGTCGTTACACCTCAAGATCGACTGGAAGCACGCCTGCTAGAACCGGAAGGGCTTCAGTACTAACGGTCCTATATGCTTTACATAAAAATATTAAAGCCAAACGCTGACTTTGAAGCAATTTACATCGTACCGCCCCTATGGTAGCCCTATCAGCCCAAACCGGTGCTCCGTAGCACATACATCCCAAATAGGTAGCCCCATAAATAGTTTTTAAAGTTAAAAATGATAGACCCCAAGTGGCTTTAGATATACTCGTCAAGGCATAAAAGTTCTTTTTAGCTTTTTCACCAACTGTTTATAAGTGGTCAATAAATGAAAAAAAAAATTCTCTTAGACCAGACCAAGGTAGCACACTGATTGTTTCCTTTTAACGGGAACGTTATTAATTTTAATACTAGGCCATGATTTAAGATTACCTTTTAAAATAAGTTGATAGGTTTTGTGAGGTGCAAAGGTTAGACGGTTTCGATCGCCCCACTGAGATATTAAACGAAGGCATGTGTCAGTCAAATTCTCAAGCTAGGCCCGGGTACTTGCCTGAATAAGCAGAAGGCCATCGTCCGCGTAACCGGTTAATGAACAACCGCAAGGAAGTGGAATCGCAAGCAAATCATCGAAACCTACTTCCACATTGGTTTTCGGTTCTTCGAGCGATGTGGGCTGCCCATTGCCACTTCTTGCATATTCTGAGAGCTATGTCGGTGACCCTAGTTCTTCGGCGAATTTCCTCGTTCCGGATACTATCGCACAAAAAAACTCCGAACATAGCTCGCTGAGTGACTCTAAGCTTTTCTAGGAAGTCAGCAGTTAAGGAACACGTTTTTGTGCCAAATGTCATCACTGGCAACACACACTGGTTATAAACCCTCATCTTTAGGTACATTTAATAATACGCTGGTATTATTATTGTTATTTTTAATAATACTACAATAAAAGAACATTGTGTTTGTTAATTAAATTTATTGCTGTATTTAATATAAAAAAATGAGTATTTTGGTAGTTAGTATGGTTTTCATAATTATAGAAGTGAAGGGTGGTTTCGTGGCGTTCATATTGGCTTTAGGAATGGTGGTTTAGAAGTTTCTGCTCTGGGATAGGGAGCTCCTATTAACCCTGTAACCACCATCTTTTGATCACAGAAGCGGGTACATCATGGTCCGTGTTATCGCTTCCCTGATAGTACTGACCATAATTATACTGGTTCAAATCTAAAAGAAAAGTTTTGATAGTAATAATATTTCAACAATGAGCAGTGCTATTCTGTAGAAAACACTCTCGGTGAATTTATATGGAGTGAGTTCGAGGTGAGCTGTTATGGATTGACAGTTCACCTCAAGCTCACTTCACACATTAACTCAATCACGGATTTTTTTTACAGAATATCAACAGAAACAGACCCCAAAGTGATAAGGGTGATAAGAGTTCCATCCAACACTTTAATAATATTAGAGAAATAGACTGCGCTCCCAAGTAGGCTATTGCAAACACAAACTAGCAAAATGGGGGATTATAGATCCCACCGATACCCGTGTGAGTGCGGTGATCCTGCCCAGACAATGGCCCACTTACTACAGTGCCCAAAGTGCCCTTTCACTTACACTTTAGAGGACATTATAAACGCCACTAATGCTGCGATTACTGTGGCTACCTACAAGCTCAAGTAGTCTAATTTAAAAAAAAAAACACAACCATCGATTCGAAAAGAAGAAGAAGTGAATGAATATTTAAAATCGATTTTATTTATTTATCTACAAACAAACACAAACTATTAAATCTTTTCTCTTTATAGTATCTGTTTAAATAATATACTTAAAGCTAAACGAAAATATTTGTACACCAGAAATAGAGGTAGAATTATGACATATAATATTAATAAGTACTATAATATTCTTACAAAGAAAATTATTTCTTTCTTTCTTTCTATTAATTAAAAGTTACCTCTACGATGCCAGCCTCTATGCTCACGGATCGCTGAAGCATCCAATATAATATATAATATAATATAATATACAGAAAGAATAAAAATAAATCAAATATTATTCTCATGTTTGTATTGTTGTACGTAACGGTACGTGTGCGCTACTAAAAACGGTTTGCAGTTATTATTGTTAAAGCCGTGCTTACCATCCATATATATTATAATATTTCAGGGGAATATGGTGTCATCATCAGAAATTCAGAACAATAGTAAGTACTAAATTAGATACAATGTGTAATTCAATAGACATATTGTTTATAAATGTTTTTCTATATTTATATGTTACTGTAAAAACCCGAATATTGGTTAATCATAGGTTTGACCAGCGAATTTTAGGATTTACCAATACGAGTCGGTAAAGTCAAGTCGGTAAGAATAAATAAAAAAGGAACAATTTTATCGGGCTTTTAGCACTAGAATTTAGTACGGGCTAGGTTTTACCAGTGACGGTTGGTAAATGTTGGTTTTGGGAATAAAGCTATGAGGACTTCCTGACGACGTCAAGGGCACCCCGAGGTTCGGTTTAGTTAGGTTCTTTTAAACCCTACAGACAGAAATAGGAGCTCCGCGCAGCGGGGCTCCGTCGACCTGACGTCGACCGTCTTTGTGCCTATTTTTGTTACCGCTGCAGACAGCCGTAAATTGTTATTACAGAAATGTATACAAAAACAATAACAATTAAAGTGATATGAAACTGATGCACTCGCTTTTCTTTGGAACTATTGGTCCGATTCTCAAAAAAAAAGATGTCTTCTACATGGATGATTTGGTTTACGGGCAGGATACTGTCGACGCATCAAAAACACTGGTCACACAGCTAATTGAGTTGCTGAAAAAAGGAGGATTTAACTTGAGGAAATGGAAAACGAACGAACCGATTATCTTAGAAGGCTTGCGAGATGATCAAAAGAGCCGCAATTCGAACATCGACTTTAGCCCAGAACAATCAACAAACTCAAAAATGTTGGGCATGAGGTGGAATCAAGACAACGATAGCTTCACATACCAATGGGATCTACCAATCAAGAAAAAGCTGACGAAACGCGTATTATTGAGCGAAATAAGCAAGCTGTACGACCCACTTGGATTACTATCGCCACTTACAATAAAAACCAAACTTCTGTTCCAAAAAATCTGGATAAGCAAAACCAACTGGGATGAACGTTTACCCGACTACCTCGCTACGGAATGGGAAACTATGAGAAAAGATATCCCCTTGCTAAACAAACTTTCCATATCACGATGGTTACAATGTCAAGAAAACAACCTAGAGATACACGGGTTTTGCGACGCAAGCGAAAAAGCTTACGCGTGCGTCATTTATAGCCGAGTGAAAAATGAAGCCGGCGAATACAAGATTACGCTAATTACAGCCAAAACAAAAGTTGCACCAATCAGCAATAAGATAACAGTACCTAGAATGGAACTTTGCGGGGCCGTTTTACTAGCCAAACTGCTGGAAAAGGTGCAGAACACTCTCTGCAATAAAAACCTACATATAAGGTGCTGGAGCGACTCCAAGGTCGTTTTAGCCTGGTTGCAGGGCGACATAGACCAACAGGAGTGACACCTAGAGGAAGAGATAATTTTGGAGGGGACATCGAGCTACAAGAAATACATTCGACAGCAGCGGAGCCCGTTTACAGCGAAGCAAGACAGCCGAAGAAAGCATTTCACTTTGATGAATTAAATTAAACGTTATACCTATACTTTTACATTTAGACTTTTACATATTTACTATTGTTTACTATTCAACTTTAATTATTTACTTTACACTTTTATTATATTATTATTTGCTTTGTAATGGATGCTCATCCCACTTTTCCCTCGGGAGCATGTACGGTTCACGTACAGGCAAATTGCTAACGCCGCGACCTACTTTTCGCCGCTCGTTTTATTTACTTTAATTAATAATTATATTTAGTTGACCAATAGCTGCCGTAGCGCTATAACCGCGGATTAGCATCCAACTGAACTTTCGTGTAACTTTTACGAATAAACTGAACTATCGTGAAGTCTGTGGTTTTCGTCAACTCACATCCAACAACTCAACTGTAAGTAATAACAACGGCTACCTCTGAGCCATACACCTAGTTTTAAATATCATGACCATTTTAGGATAATTATCAAACTTAAGTAATTGACATTATTTAACACTATTGTTTGCCCGCGACTTAATTCGCGCGATTGTCGATTAAAAAGTAACCTGTGTCCATTGTTGGGATTCTAGCTTACACTGTAGTGAATTACATCTATATCAGTTCAGTAATTTAACCTTGAAACTGACTCACTTTCGTATAATTATGGATTATTTATAATAATAATAATAATATTAATTCAAGTATCTTGGCTTGGCTCGCGAGGTTGTCGACATGTGGAATGTTAATGCAGCAGTCATTGCGCCGATAGCCGTTACGGCCAATGGAATCATTTCCAAGAGCCTCGACCAACATCTGAGGAGGCTCTCGTTGGGCAGCTGGATCAAGGGCTTAATGAGAAAGCGGTACTCCTGGACACGACGCGTATTATTAGGAGACTCCTCTCTCAGGAGCTTACCACCGATATCTTGGACCCTGTTTCCGATACCGGTGGGCTACAATTTTTTATATTTTTAAATGTTTTTATTTTTTACTAATATTCAAACATATAATATTACCTATATGTAAAGAAAATAAGTAAATGAGAATAATAATTCCTTTATTGCTATTGGCGACACAGGCCCATAGATAACCTAAACCTTAACCTTAACATACATATTAAATTATAACTTAACACTTGTGTTAGTAGATAAGACTTAAGAGTATGTTAGTAGAACTTCATTTTGCACTAAATTGTCTTTGTGCTGTCATGTGGCACTTGTTCGAAGAAGCGACGGAATACCACGTCCTGCGGCCAAAAGTCTTCTTCCATGACGAGGGGTAGATAACAATTCGGTACTCGCACCACGAACGCCTTGCAGTGGACGTTACGTCGCGACTCCAGTAACTTTACCCTCGGCGTGTACTTTGTCTTTCGGCGCTCGTACTCCACGATGTCCTCCGCCTTAGTAGTGGAGTACAGGCGGGAGATATACACCGGTGTGTTTGGCTTAACGGCAAGCAGACCACGCGGATTTATACCAGAAACAGGTAGTTTAGTAGTAAATTACGGGAACCGATCACTTTTCCGAAATGTTTTTTTCCGAATTTCATTTTACCGAAAACTATTGACCGATGTCTTTTTTGCTATATGCATTATTTGACATATTTTTATATTATCGAAGTATCATGTGTCATAAGTATTATTTTACCGAACTATTTTTCGTCGATTTACAAATTAACTTTTTGCTATTGGCCGAAGCCTCTTTTGAACTTTTCTCATTTGCCAAATGATTTATTTGCTATATTTTCACCACACCGAAACAACATTTTACAGAATACTAGCGGGCCCGGCAGACGTTGTCCTGCCTGAAAATAAAAACAAGTCCTAGAACTACAACACCACCTATCGGGTCCAATTGTGAATCTAAACCATTCACAAATCCACTGGAACACACACAAAACATTTCATCAAAATCGGTCCAGCCGTTTAGGAGGAGTTCACTTTCATACACACGCACAGAAGATTTTTATATATAAGATTACCTGGTAGCATTATCAATATAAAATAAAATAGTGTCATAAAAAATCAATAGGCTACAAAATTTTAGTGACAGAAACGAATCGCTGCAAAACCGACTTCACGCAGTCTTGTCTGCTCTTCCCCTAGAGTGTAATTTAAGCCCGCGTAGGCGCGGAGGGGTGGGGCGGCCCGCGAGCTGAGGAGCAGGCGCTTCGCGTGGGGCCGCTCAGACCTCGCAGCGCCGGAGCCGTGACAGAAACAATGCTTGTGCATGTTGCATGCCTGCTTGCATGTCTGCTTGCATGTTTCATGCTTGTTTGCACGCTGCATGCTTGCTTGCATGCTGCATGCTTGCTTGCATTTTGCATGCAAGCAAGCAGATAGCAGAATGAAGCAGATATGAAATAGTGTGCACAAACTTTCTAGGCGTTTGATGAAATGAAAATATGGTAATTAAAACAGTGGCATAATGAATGTTTGGAATCATAATACCTCGAACAAATGTTATTCGGCTAAGTCTAACTTCGGTAAAAAGTTTATCGACCAAATGAAACGTCGGAATAACGAAAAAATTCGAATTGATAATAGGTCAACTGATACAGTGGCAGACGTGACTTCGATGAAGTAAAAAAAAACGAAACGATAATAGTTGAAAAGTTTTAGGTAAAATGAAATTCGGTCAAATATTTTTCGACCTTACGATAGGTAACCGTAAATTACACATATTTAACAATATTGATTTGTACTGGTAAATCATACTATTTTCGATTATATTTATCAAGGACAAGCTGACCCGACAGACGTTGTCCTGTCAATTATTTTTTATTTAATTTTCTCACAGAATAAACCTTCCATGGACTTCCAGAAAGTCAAAGTCAAATCATTTATTTCAATTAGACCATTATGGCACTTTTGAACGTCGAATGGGAAAAAATTGATTCTAGTTATCCATTTCAAAAAGTAGTTTTGTATGGCAACGACATATTCCAAGATAAATATAATACTATACTCCGTTCACAATAAGATTAGACAAATACACAAATCTTTTTTACAGTCCGTTCAACCGATTTTGACTTATATTGCGTTTGTAGCATGACAAATGGCAACTGCAAAAAACAGTTGTTATTGTAACCACTTTTGTTACACACCAGCCTCTAATGTTATCCTTAAGCTTACGGAATAGAAGTCAAAATTGGTTTAAGGGACTGTAAAAAAGGTTTGTGTGTATGTCTAATCTTATTGTGAACGGAGTATAGATATTTTAAGACCAAAATTCAAAATTAGTCAAATCGGTCCAGCCATGCCCGTCGTTTTAGCGAGACTAACAAAGAACCATTTATTTTTTGTTATATACAGTCTAACCTGATGCAGCTGAATACCAGTGCACTTACATGGAGCGACTGTCTTAGTACAAATATAAGATGTTAAATTCGGTTCACCCTTGTTTGGTCGAACAACGTTTGATACAATATTACTAAATCGAACAACGTTTAAGAAAATCATCACTTAGTATAATATCGTTTGAAAGAATTTTCAGTTCGTCAAGTATTTATTTGCTATAACAACATTTGTGCTAATGATCAAAAGGTATAATGTTCATTTGATGTAATGTTCAGATGGTATAACATGTATTTTATCGAATATTCAATTGGTGTAAAGTAATGCAGCATGCAAGCAAGCATGCAGCATGCAAGCAAGCATGCAGCATGCAAGCAAGCATGCAGCGTGCAAACAAGCATGAAACATTGTAACAATTCTGATAGTTTAAGAGAAATAAAAGGCTATGCAGAATTGTACGTATTGAATTTAATAAGCTCTCACACGAAAGTTAAAATGTAAGTATAAAAGTTAACACTGACCTAAACGCACTAAGGTAAGGCAGTATCCAGGAGGATTATGATCCCCAGCCTGGCCGGCGTACAGGATCAGCCGAAGAGAAGTCTGACGCGATCAGCTCGGGGACGGAGGCCCCCCCAGGCGGTCAGTAGGACCAGCCCTGGGCAGCAAGAGGCTCGTGACAGCTCGACTTAGCCTCTAAACCGACTCTCGGTTGCAGACTGGTAGACTTCAGTAAGTAGACTGGTAGTCTTCAGTAACGTACGCATATGGGTAATCAGAGTGTTACCCCAGCGACTCCGAGATCTAGACTGCAGCAACGTAAGCGTAGGAACAATCAGCGTGTCCAACAAACGGCTCCAAGAACTAGACTCAGCAACGTAAGCGTATCAGCAATCCGCGTGTTTACCAAACGGCTCCGTAATCCAGACTGACTCATTTGACAGGTTCCTTTTCTATTATTATTTATTTGGATTTTTTATGAATTTTGGAAGAGCGGTCTCTTCCAAAATTCATAAAAAATCCAATTATGAATCTTCTTTCTAGAACGGTCAAATCGTTTTTTATATAGCAACGGCCAGGCTCAATAATTGTCGAATGCCATTTATTTTAGTAATTCTTATTATAATATTAGTGCGAATCAGATCTAAAGGAACACACGATAATACAGCGGGTGTTCAGCCGTTTATATCTAACACAGACAAACAAGCTTACAAGATATACAACATAGAGGTTTTACGTTAGTAGCCGAAAACTTATTTTAGAAGAAAATGTTGGCGGTCGTCAATTTGACGACTGTCACTGACAGACATGTCAAAGCAAAACATTATTTATTTTTCAGGTTTGTAAATATTAATTTGATCCAATTATACAGGAATAAATTACAAAGGATGACGACAGGAACAGCATAAAAAAGCGTAAGGGTTTGTAAATATTAAACAATGAATGATAATTATGAAATGAAGATGATACAGGAATACAATTACAACACAGACAAAACCAGCACATATAACTGTGGGTACATTATATATTACTTATAAGATTCCAAGAATCCATACAACAAATATTATAAAATGTAGACATATCGTGCGATGAATGATTTCATGCCTATGAAAAGTAAATATAGTTTTTCGAGTTGAACCGAAACACGAGTTGAACCGAAACACTATAACATGCAAGCAGGCATGCAACATGCACAAGCATTGTTTCTGTCACGGCTCCGGCGCTGCGGGGTCTGAGCGGCCCCACGCGAGCTTATCGTCGCAGATGGTTTTAATGCCCACCACCGCATCTTCGGCTTGCTGGCCGGCTCCACCGGCCAGCCTCAGCCGCGGCTGTGACCTGTGAGCCTTCAAACCGCCTGCTCCTCAGCTCGCGGGCCGCCCCCCCCCCTCCGCGCATACGCGGGCTTAAATTACACTCTAGGCGTAGGGCAGACCAGACTGCGTGAAGTCGGTTTTGCAGCGATTCGTTTCTGTCACTAAAATTTTGTAGCCTATTGATTTTTTATGACACTATTTTATTTTATATTGATAATGCTACCAGGTAATCTTATATACAAAAATCTTCTGTGCGTGTGTATGAAAGTGAACTCCTCCTAAATGGCTAGACCGATTTTGATGAAATGTTTTGTGTGTGTTCCAGTGGATTTGTGAATGGTTTAGATTCACAATTGGACCCGATAGGTGGCGTTGTAGTTCTAGGACTTGTTTTTATTTTCAGGCAGGACAACGTCTGCCTGGCCCGCTAGTATTCTGTGCACATTCATTGTGCGGACTGCTAAGGAGTGGAATTCCCTGCCTGAGTCTGTGTTTCCTGATAGCTACAACCTGGGAGTCTTTAAGTCAAGAGTGAATAGGTTACTTCTAGGCAAGCGTGCTCCATCTTAGACCGCATCATCGCTTCCCATCAGGCGAGATAGTGGTCAAACGCATGCCTATCAATAGATTAAAAAAAAAAAAAAATGTTGTTGTTGCTTTCGACTAAATCATTATTAGTCTAGTGAAACATTAGTTTAAATAAAATTTGTTCAAATTAGTTCAAATAAATAATTATGCTAAATAAAAATTTACCAATGAATTATTCGGTCAAATGAATAATTCTACGAAATGACTTTATTGCAACTAAAATTCGCCGAAGTGATTTTCGACGAAACATTGTTCGACCAAACAAGGGTGAACCGTTAAATTCGAGCTCGTGGCTAAATAGAAGCCATACAAGTCATGATGGTTAAGCTACGCTTGCCGCGGTCTGCCCATGGTGACCATCAATTTCATACCGAGTACTCGGAAAGCACGTAAAGACCGTTGGTCCCGGCTGTTATTTGTAGGTCTTTGACAGTCGTTATGAGTACTCGTAGGTCAGAAGGTCTGATAACCAGTCTTACCAAGAGGTATCGTGTTATCTATCCTGTAAGTTGGTTGTGGAGGTGAGTCAGGCAGTCGCTCCATGTAAGTGTACTGTTACTCAGGTGCATCAGGATAGAATGGAAACCGACCCAACATAAAGGAAAAGGCTAGATGATGATGTGATGTTTCTAAATCTAGATCAACGTCGCACCATACAAATAAGGTAAAACAATCATCATTGTTATTATAATAATGGTATCGCAATAAGCTACTATTTATATCACCTATATTAGATATAGCATTCAGAGGCAACGCAGGTTCTTATTAGCGAAATAATTTTCAGAACGGGACCAGTAGTTTCGAAACTTCCACAAATATTTCAAGAAAAAAAATATTCGAATCGGTCTTGCGGTCCTGCCATTCTCGAGTTTTAGCGAAACCAACGAACAATGATTCATTTTTATTATATAGGTATAGATAAAAATTATAACCTATAGCGTTCTCAACAATAATTTTTGATCAATGTTACTCAGTGTAGCGATTCAACGGCTATGTAATGTTTCTTAATGCAGTTCAAAGTCGCACCACACCTATAACAAATAAGGAAAAAAAGTCATCATTGTTATTAAAATAAGGGTATCGCATCCAGCTACTATTTATATCACCTATATTTAGATCAATTATTTATTTGTTCATGTAAAAAACAAACCAATATCCTTAAACCAGAACCTATAAAATAGAACGCACAGTTTTTTAGAACAAACATCTACGCATCGCTGTCAGCTGAGAACACGAATACATTACAAACATGAAAGCAATACTTTATACCTTTTGATCATTAGCACAAATGTTGTTATAGCAAATAAATACTCGACGAACTGAAAATTCTTTCAAACGATATTATACTAAGTGATGATTTTCTTAAACGTTGTTCAATTTAGTAATATTGTATCAAACGTTGTTCGACCAAACAAGGGTGAACCGAATTTAACATCTTATATTTGTACTAAGACAGTCGCTCCATGTAAGTGCACTGGTATTCAGCTGCATCAGGTTAGACTGTATATAACAAAAAATAAATGGTTGTTTGTTAGTCTCGCTAAAACGACGGGCATGGCTGGACCGATTTGACTAATTTTGAATTTTGGTCTTAAAATATCTATACTCCGTTCACAATAAGATTAGACATACACACAAACCTTTTTTACAGTCCCTTAAACCAATTTTGACTTCTATTCCGTAAGCTTAAGGATAACATTAGAGGCTGGTGTGTAACAAAAGTGGTTACAATAACAACTGTTTTTTGCAGCTGCCATTTGTCATGCTACAAACGCAATATAAGTCAAAATCGGTTGAACGGACTGTAAAAAAGATTTGTGTATTTGTCTAATCTTATTGTGAACGGAGTATAGTATTATATTTATCTTGGAATATGTCGTTGCCATCCAAAACTACTTTTTGAAATGGACAACTAGAATCAATTTTTTCCCATTCGACGTTCAAAAGTGCCATAATGGTCTAATTGAAATAAATGATTTGACTTTGACTTTCTGGAAGTCCATGGAAGGTTTATTCTGTGAGAAAATTAAATAAAAAATAATTGACAGGACAACGTCTGTCGGGTCAGCTTGTCCTTGATAAATATAATCGAAAATAGTATGATTTACCAGTACAAATCAATATTGTTAAATATGTGTAATTTACGGTTACCTATCGTAAGGTCGAAAAATATTTGACCGAATTTCATTTCACCTAAAACTTTTCAACTATTATCGTTTCGTTTTTTTTTACTTCATCGAAGTCACGTCTGCCACTGTATCAGTTGACCTATTATCAATTCGAATTTTTTCGTTATTCCGACGTTTCATTTGGTCGATAAACTTTTTACCGAAGTTAGACTTAGCCGAATAACATTTGTTCGAGGTATTATGATTCCAAACATTCATTATGCCACTGTTTTAATTACCATATTTTCATTTCATCAAACGCCTAGAAAGTTTGTGCACACTATTTCATATCTGCTTCATTCTGCTATCTGCTTGCTTGCATGCAAAATGCAAGCAAGCATGCAGCATGCAAGCAAGCATGCAGCGTGCAAACAAGCATGAAACATGCAAGCAGACATGCAAGCAGGCATGCAACATGCACAAGCATTGTTTCTGTCACGGCTCCGGCGCTGCGAGGTCTGAGCGGCCCCCCGCGAAGCGCCTGCTCCTCAGCTCACGGGCCGCCCCACCCCTCCGCGCCTACGCGGGCTTAAATTACACTCTAGGGGAAGAGCAGACAAGACTGCGTGAAGTCGGTTTTGCAGCGATTCGTTTCTGTCACTAAAATTTTGTAGCCTATTGATTTTTTATGACACTATTTTATTTTATATTGATAATGCTACCAGGTAATCTTATATATAAAAATCTTCTGTGCGTGTGTATGAAAGTGAACTCCTCCTAAACGGCTGGACCGATTTTGATGAAATGTTTTGTGTGTGTTCCAGTGGATTTGTGAATGGTTTAGATTCACAATTGGACCCGATAGGTGGTGTTGTAGTTCTAGGACTTGTTTTTATTTTCAGGCAGGACAACGTCTGCCGGGCCCGCTAGTATTCTGTAAAATGTTGTTTCGGTGTGGTGAAAATATAGCAAATAAATCATTTGGCAAATGAGAAAAGTTCAAAAGAGGCTTCGGCCAATAGCAAAAAGTTAATTTGTAAATCGACGAAAAATAGTTCGGTAAAATAATACTTATGACACATGATACTTCGATAATATAAAAATATGTCAAATAATGCATATAGCAAAAAAGACATCGGTCAATAGTTTTCGGTAAAATGAAATTCGGAAAAAAACATTTCGGAAAAGTGATCGGTTCCCGTAATTTACTACTAAACTACCTGTTTCTGGTATAAATCCGCGTGGTCTGCTTGCCGTTAAGCCAAACACACCGGTGTATATCTCCCGCCTGTACTCCACTACTAAGGCGGAGGACATCGTGGAGTACGAGCGCCGAAAGACAAAGTACACGCCGAGGGTAAAGTTACTGGAGTCGCGACGTAACGTCCACTGCAAGGCGTTCGTGGTGCGAGTACCGAATTGTTATCTACCCCTCGTCATGGAAGAAGACTTTTGGCCGCAGGACGTGGTATTCCGTCGCTTCTTCGAACAAGTGCCACATGACAGCACAAAGACAATTTAGTGCAAAATGAAGTTCTACTAACATACTCTTAAGTCTTATCTACTAACACAAGTGTTAAGTTATAATTTAATATGTATGTTAAGGTTAAGGTTTAGGTTATCTATGGGCCTGTGTCGCCAATAGCAATAAAGGAATTATTATTCTCATTTACTTATTTTCTTTACATATAGGTAATATTATATGTTTGAATATTAGTAAAAAATAAAAACATTTAAAAATATAAAAAATTGTAGCCCACCGGTATCGGGAACAGGGTTCAAGATATCGGTCGCCTCGAGTATGCTTTGGCGGCATTGTTCGAAGGCTTGTTCGGCTTCAGGCGTCCAGGCGATTGGTGATTTGTCGTTCTTTTTGCTATTGTGTAGGTACTTGTTTAGTAGGTTTTGATGTTCGGCTTGATGAGGTAGGCAGCTGCGGTAAAAGTTGATCATGCCTAAAAATCTTCTGAGTTCTTGTATTGTAGTTGGTTTCGGATAGGTGATTATTGCTTGAATGCGATCTTCAGTGGGTTTGATTCCGTCTTGCGTGACTTCGTATCCGAGAAATTGTATTTTGTTCGTGCCGAATTCACACTTATCGATGTTGAGTGTGACACCGTAGTTGTTCAATCGTTCAAGTACTTGATGTAGGTGGCGCTGGTGTTCTTCTTCATTCGTAGAGTAAACAAGTAAATCGTCGACGAAACAAAATACTATGTCATCGAGTCCACGTAATACTTCGTGCATGAAACGTTGAAACGTTTGACCTGAGTTGCGTAGGCCAAACGTCATGCAGTTAAACTCGAAGAGACCGAATGGTGTTATAATGGCGGTCTTTGCAGCGTCTTTTTCATCGATTGGTATAGAAAAATATGCCATCTTCATGTCCAGTTTTGAAAAGACTTTTTTCCCGTGTAGTTGGTACGTAAAGTCTTGAATTCTCGGAATTGGATAGCGGTCGGGTACAGTCACGGCGTTAAGTCTTCGGTAATCGCCGCATACACGTAGTGAACCATCTTTTTTCTTGACGACGTGTAGTGGACTGGCCCATGGACTCTTCGAAGGTTTGCAGATACCCATCTCCATCATCTTTTCGAATTCGAGTTTTGCGGCGTTGTATTTGTTCGGAGGAAGGGGGCGTGGCCTCGAGTAAATAGGTTGTCCTGTTGTTTCTATGCGGTGTGTTACGTCGTGTTTAGCCGGAGTCTTGAGTGACATGGGTCGCAGAATGTCTGGATACTTCTTCAGGATGTCATGATATGCGTGGTTACGGTCGATTATGTAGACGGTTTCTTCAGTTGACTGTACTTGGACGGCGTTAACGCTGAGATCGGTAACGCGGTCGATTAGTCTTCGGTGATGTAAGTCGACTAGTAATTTGTGATTTACTAGAAAATCTGCGCCCAGTATCGATGTCTTCACGTCAGCGACGACGAATGTCCATCTGAATTTTCTACGTAAACCTAAGTTGAGCTCGAGTGTACGCTCTCCGTAGGTACATATTTCTGTGCCGTTCGCTGCGAATAATTTGTAGGTGTTTTCTGTCGGCTTCAAATATTGTTTGTTTCTTGCTGCTAACACAGATATGTCGGCTCCGGTGTCGACAAGAAACTTCTCTCTGTTGTTAATGTCGGTGATGCATAGGCGGTGGCTTCGTTGATTAACATCGACTCCCGCCACAGTCGATGTATGTTCTAGTTTTCCCGCTTCTTTGTTGCACACGGGGACTCACACCTGCGAGCTTCTTCTCCGAATCGGTGGTGATACCAACACAGCCAATCAGCGTCGCCCGGCTTGCTTGGCGCGCGGGAATTTTGGCGCGAACCGCTGCGTTGCCGCGACGCGGACTGGTGGCGGGAACGGGGGCGAGGGCGGCGGGGGTACGCCGCGCGCTGTTGTTGACTCGTGCGTAGGTCAGCGATCTCGAGTGATAATTTTTCGATTTGTTTTGATAACAAATCGACTTGTAAGTTCGTCGTGGATGCAGCATTCGGTTGGCTTTCGCGTTGACTTGACGTGGTTGCGGTGGAGACTGCGGCGACTGATGCTGGCTCGAAGTGCTCCATCATTTTGTCGGCCATTGCAGCTAGTATCTCGAGCGTGGATTCGGTGTTCACAGAGAGCACGGCGCGGACTTGCGTGGGCAGCTGGTTGAGCCACATGACTTGGAGTGCTTCATCTGTTAGGAGTTTCCCGCTCAAATCACGCATCTTGCGAAGTAGCTGGGTAGGTTTCTGGTCGCCGAGTTCGAGGCCGCCGAGTAATTTCTGTAGCTGGCGATGGTTTGATTCCTGGTATGTTGATATCAGCCTGTTCTTGAGTGCGGTGTACTTGCCAGAACTAGGTGGATTGAGGATGATATCGCCAATTTGTTCTAGATCGTTGTAGCCCAGCTGTGTGACGACGAGGTTGAATCTCTGTTCTTCTCCGATTTTACTGGCAGCGATGGCGGCTTCAAATTGTGCGAACCAGAGACGGGGGTTTTGGCGCCAAAAAGGTGGTATTCGTGCTGGTAATGATACCGTAGCCACGTCGCTCTTCGCTGTCACGGTAGCTTGGGCGTCACAGAAATCTTCAGCTTGATCCATTGAAATGATGCTTCTTGTTCTTGCTTTTATCTTGACGGTTCTTCACTGTTAGAAGTATCTGAAGGTAGGCGTCTTGATTCAGGTTCAGAGTTGTCGGGTCACCAATTTAGAGGCGAGTGTCCTCTAGTATAAAGTTTACGGGTAAATGACAACACCGAGCGAGTGTAGAAAATGGAATGATTTATTAAAATAAAATGAGCCCTATTATATTACAAACTTAAACCTATGCGTAGTGATATACCTAAATGCTAAAATATGTACAACCAATCAGAGCGCAGGATTCCGAAGTATTTAGATCGATCGCGGTCGCGATTCACTCCGCGGGTCAAACCATAAATATCCCGCGCTTCTAAGGGGCGCTTTAGTCTGCGTTCGCGCTCCGTGGCGGAAGGACGCATGTGTATGCTTTCAGGATGGCGGCGCGCAGAGGTCGCGCTACCGCTACAGTGGTAAGGGCTCCTGAGAGATGAGTCTCCTAATAATACGCGTCGTGTCCAGGAGTACCGCTTTCTTATTAATCCCTTGATCCAGCTGCCCAACGGGAGCCTCCTCAGATGTTGGTCGAGGCTCTTGGAAATGATTCCATTGGCCGTAACGACTATCGGCACAATGACTGCAGTATTTACATTCCACATGTCGACAACCTCGCGAGCCAAGCCAAGATACTTGAATTATTATTATTATTATAAATAATCCATAATTATACGAAAGTGAGTCAGTTTCAAGGTTAAATTACTGAACTGATTTAGATGTAATTCACTACAGTCTAAGCTAGAATCCCAACAATGGACACAGGGTAGGTATATGTACTCTTCCACGTATTCGAGGGATTCGTTGTTTATTGTTATAACTCGGTTATCAGAGTTTGTCAGAAGCTTGGTCTTGTTGATATTCATGAATAGCCCTATTTTCTCGCTTTCCCTGTTTAGGTCTTGGATCATTTTCTCTAATTTTTCAGGGTTTTCTTCGACAACGACAATATCATCTGCGAATCTTAGGTGGTTTAGTCTTCGTCCATCTATGCTTAAACCGAGTTGGTCCCATTCCATCTTTCGGAATATATTCTCCAATACTGCAGAGAACGGCTTGGGGGACAGCGGATCTCCTTGCCTGACACCTCTATTTATATTGAAGGTCTCCCCCAAACTTTCCAGTTGTATTCTTGCTTTAGTGTTGGAGTAAATAGTTTTGATGGTTTTTATGTATTGTGTGGGGATTCCTTGGTTTTCTAGACTTCCCCATATAGCTTTATGACTAATGCTGTCGAAGGCCTTGGTGTAGTCGATGAAGGCCATATACAGGTGCTTATTATACTCGTTGTATTTTTCTATAAGTTGTTTCATAGTATGTATATGGTCCACTGTGGCAAAGTTTTTTCTGAAGCCCGCCTGTTCTATTGATTGGTTTTCGTCTAGTTTAGTATAGTACTTATGCGGTCTAGGATGATTTTGGAGAAAACCTTATAGACATTGGACATCAAGCTTATTGGTCTATAATTTCCTATATCTTCTTTTGGTCCTTTTTTGTATATTAGGATTATATGAGATGTTTCCCACTGCTCGGGTATGAGTCCTGAAGTTATAACATTGTTGAAGATTTTAGTCAGAATAGGAGCCAGTTCTTCTAGTGTTCCTTTTAGCAACTCATTTGTAATTTTGTCAGGGCCTGGTGCTTTATCTGATTTTTGGCTTAGTATTGCTTTTCTGACTTCACTGGGTAAGATTTCTGGCTCTGGGTCTGAAGGGCATGGGTTAGGTCTAAGGATTTCATAATATCCCTGATTGGTGTTATCTAGTTTGGAGTATAGATTATGGTAGAATTTTGTAGCTGTTTTATTTATTTCTTTTCGGTTTGTAATATTACAGTGGTTATTTTTCAGGTTTGGTATCCATGGATTTGACTCCCTTAGTTCTTTAAGAGCTTTTCTTGTTCTTCCAGTAGCTAAAATATGTTTTTCTAATCTTTGTAGCCTCGTCGCTTTTCTATCTTTCCTGATGCCTTCCTTGATTTTCTTACTTAGCTTGGTAATCATTTGAATATTCTGTTTTTTCATTTCGCTATCAAATAGACATTTTCTTTCCTGAATTAATTGTAGTGTTCTATCGCTCAGTATGTATTTATGCTTTGAGGGTTTACCGGTGTTGGTACCTGTAAGTTGACTCTGTAGTTTGGCATAGCTTGCCTTTACATCTCTTTTGTCAGATTCCAGTAATTCCTTGCCAAGTATTACCAAGGAACGAGCCGTTACTTTGTTGTTTTCAGGATAATGAACCATGCTGGATGTTGTAATGTACTTTCTAGGTTTTTTGGGTGGTGTTAGTTTGAGGGATGCTCTTATCATACGATGGTTTGTATTAAAATTTAGCTTTGAGATCACTGAAGTGTTTGTGAATAATTTTGGGTGACTGCACATAATATAGTCTATCTCGTTTTTGTATTTACCATCTGGGGAAATCCATGTCCACTTATTTTTCTGGTTTTTCTTGAAGATACTATTCAGGAGAGTTAAGTTGTGCTCCAGTAAGAATTCTATTAGCCTTTGCCCGTTTGTGCTTCTTTTGCCTTGGCCAAAGTTCCCCAGTACATATTCATCTTTGTTTTGCTTGGTCCCTACTTGCGCGTTAAAATCCCCCATAAGAACAATTATATTTTTTGAATATTTGTATATAATTTGGGATAGGTTGTTGTAGAAGGTAATGTGTTCTGTTTTGACAGCTTGTTCGGTTGATGCATAGGCTTGTATTATTGTCCATGTTTTTTCATGACTGGGTATTTTAATAAGTAGAATTGCAATTCGATCAGTAACTCCGATGAAGTTCAGTATATTATTTCTTAGGTGTGTTTTTACCATAAATCCAACTCCTCTTTGTCCCTCAGTTTCTCCCTTGTTAAACATTATATATTCTGTATGTTCTTCTATTGATTCGCCAGCTCTTCGCATTTCACTTATTCCCAGTATGTCCCAGTTGAGTTCATTTAACGCTTCTTCAAGCTCTAATAGAGATTCATTTGTTCTTAACGTCCTGGTATTTAAAGTTGCAATGTGTAGTTTGTTGTTTTTTGTTAGAGGGTAATGGTCTATTTCTCCCGCGGTGACCAGCCGTGGTGGGAGCATTGGTTGTTGATTTTTGTTTTGGTGTTGTTTTGGTTGTAGAATTATTTGTTGTGGTTGACTTAGTTTATATAGTTGCAATTCTTCGGTTCCGATTTGTGGTGCGTTAGTTCTTGTATGTGATGTTCCCTGAAACAGAATGTGATCTCTCCCGCAGGTACTGAAATGCATCTTTCTTCTGCATCTTAGAGGTGTTTGTATTCTGCTTGTTGGGGCTTGGAGTTTCAGACCTTTTTCTTTTTTCACTGTCTGTATTTGTATTGAGGTTTTTATTTCCAGTTTTTGCTTGTAGTACTGCTTTTGGTAGATCATGTGTAATGTAAGTGCCCGATTTCATTTTCTTTTTGTTTTTCAAAATCTGGATTTTTTTCTCGAGGGTTGTGGTACCTAGCAAGATTGGTCTGATTTTGGCATCATTGTTTCCTTTTTTACCCAGTCTCTGAAGTCTATCTATTTCCCCTATTTCTAGTTTCACCTCGATTTCTTTCAATGTTGACGTTACAAGAGTAGTTAGGTCCTCATGATTTTCTCCATTTGGCTCTGGGAGCCCATGAATTAATACATTTTTACGCTTGCTGTTCGCCTCAAGATTTATTAACTTGTTGTTTAGTTTATCCACTTCGTTTTTCAGGTTTTGATTCTCCTCAATAATCGGTTTTAATTTTTCATCCACTTTTTGTAATATGACTGCAGTGATATTTTCTGTTATAACATTGGTTTGTATTTTTAATTGTTCTGTCATTTTCGTAAGGAGCAGTGACATTTCTGGTGACAGCTCGGAAGACATGATTTACGGAGAAACGAAACGCAATTTCTTTTTGTAGACAAGTTTCCGAACGCACACTTTGTGTTATTTGGTTGGTTGGTAGCACTACACTATGACAGTTTTGCTGATTGAAATGTAACCTCAAAAACTGGATGACTAGAAGTTTATTTCGAAATTGAATCACTGAATTACTATTTTTTGTTGATATTTAAATGTTTATCGATGCACACAAGCACAGAATTTATTTGGATCGGCACTGATTTGAATCACGGATGTTATTTTGCACTGTTTCTATTTTAATTGTGAGAGCGTTTAGCAGCACTTGTGACGCTTAGTAGCACCGGAACCGGAACATGAATGTACATTTAATACCTAATAGAATTTGGAGCTTTTCGTTCGCTGACATGATCTATGTTTTAATTTTAAAGTTTTCAATCATAGCGCACTAATTTTAAATGCCGGACTGGGCTTTGTAAACTTTTAGGTACTTGTAATATTTGTAAGTATGCGCGCGATCGACCCATAAACCGCTTGCGATCGACCAGTCGATCGCGATCGACTGTTTGCCCACCCCTGCTCTAAATATTTTATTTTCATACAAATGAATTTAAGAATCTCGCCATGATTCTTTTAAAACTATTACAGCGTCTTTGAAATCAAAATGATAATATGTCTGCCATTCGCGGGGTGTTGGGTTATTACTAGTAAAATATAACTATACAATCTAGTCTTAGGACTATTAAAATATGAAAGAGCATTTGTCGATAAATATTAGTAGGTACATAATATGCTCTTTAAGTATCGGTAACCGTTCCTTAAACACATTGTATGTTCACATCATACTGATCACAAAAGTTCCGCCTCGGAATTTGCTAAAGAGCAATGGAGCGCAGAATTCTGGGTGTAAAGCGATAGGACAGAATCAGGAACACCACGCAGCGGGTCTAAAAATGATGGATCTTGTTCTCGTCTACTGGACGAACGACGTCTGGGTGGGTATGCCTCGCGTCTCCAGCACACACACACCTTTTTCGAGTGTATTTAACAAATTAATTAATTAAACATTTCAAAATAGAAACAACTTAAACTGTAAATTGCAATAATTGCAATTTACAGTTTAAGTTTCACATGATAAGGGAGAACTCGTTCTGTTATATTGTTTGCAGCGATTGGATAATCTTCAAAAATCTGCGTAGTTAGTGTTCTTCTTCTGATCGACAGCACTGATCTTCCACACAATAGACGCGCTTGTCCAGCAGATGTACGAAACAGCAGGTCAGGTGGTAAAATCAGCTCCAGGTAACATAATGCAAAGTTCAGATACTTTGTCACAGGATATCTACAGAAATAATCGCACAGTACACAACTGTAAACAAAGAGCGTTAGTGAAGGACTGTGCAGTTGCAATTGCAACACAAAGCGCGTACATGTGTGAGCGAGAAGGTAATAGAAAGTTCTATGCTTCGTACTACTTTCTCGCTCATACAACTAAACAACGATGTACAAACAAAGCAAACTTGCGTGTTAGCTGATTACCTGCAATAAGAAAAGTGGAATGGGCAACTTTTTCTTAAGGTCACGTTTTGGCTAATATCTATGTTTCTGTGGGACAGATTTTTCTGGTTCCCTAGAAGAAAAAGTTGCATTTGATCCCCTCTTTCAAACGAACTATGTGGTAAGTCTGGGGGCACACCTTGGAGTTTTTCTGTAATTTTTGGCCAGTTTGGTCATTCTCCTTTTGAAATCAAAATGTGTTTAAAATTTAGTTTTTCTGTTTTTTTTTTTATTTTGACGCGGCGCTTTAAATTGTTTAATTTTTTTAATTTAAACTGTAACTAACAATACTTTATGTCCTAGAAAAAGAAAATTACAGTTATCGGATTATGTCCAGTTTTACTTATCTAGACGGATTTTCAAAAATCCTTTTTTTTTGTTCGAAAGGGATTTATTCCGAAATGGTCCCATACAAATTTTACCAAAATTGATCCAACCCTTTTTGAGAAAAACAACAAAATACCAAAAAAAAATGTTTTAATGCATTTGGATGTTAAGCGAAAAATGGAAAAGCTTTTTTAAAAAAAAGAAAACCGCCTTCAAAAACTAAAAAGTAATAAATAACTTTAGCACAGAACACACATTACCTACTTTGATTGATCACTTTTTAGTTATTGAAGACGGTTTACTTTTTTTTAGTAAGCACTATACACAATTAGTACTAAATGATAAAAAAAAAAAAAATATTTATTACTTAATTTCCGTCTTCCAGATGGCTCCTCAATTCAGATGTTTAGATTGAGGAAAGTAATATGAACATAAAGAGTGGCTTTATGTTCTTATAACTTTTGAAATATTATATTACAAAATCGAGAATGGATCCTACAATTTTTTTAGACTTACTACCAAATAATTTCTTTAAGATCGAAAAGTGGCTCCTCAATCCTTGAGGACATAATAATATTTTTTTGTATGAAGTTGTTCTCGCGTAGAGAGTAGGTACTGCCATGCAAAATGTACTTGCAGTAATCGTCATTTTTGGGAACAAGGAACTTCTAAACATGTTTTTTATTTTAGGAGTAACGCAGTACTTGCACAATTTTTTATCCCAAAAAGATCTGCAGTATTCAGCAAGTAATAGAAGATTAAGCAGTATAAGTTTTTTTGTTACGAATACTAACTAAAGCCAAACGCAGTATTCTACAGTACTGCATTTGAGTGTAGCGAGTATAACATACGGTGTACATAATACAGATGGTGTTAACAATCATTTTGTGATCAGCAATGTCCCGCCTTTTGGTCATACAATAATGTAAAATAAATATAAATTGTCATGCTGGTCAACAAATATTCATCACAACGTTTTCGTTACATAGACCTACTTTTGCGCCGATAAAACTAAACGCAATATTGTATAGTGTTGCGTTTGAGTGTAGCGAGTATAACATAGAGCTGCTCTTGCGCCGCTAAACTAAACGCAGTATTCTACAGTGATGCGTGTGAGTGCAGCGCGGGTAACAAAGAGCTACGCATAGGCACACCGAATCCGCAAGGCATGAAATAAGGACATGATCGCTAACAGTATTGAACACGTGCTAGGCAAGGGCGTAGCGAGGTACAAGTAGGGTGGGGCAGCTGCTCCCCCCTAGAAGATGGAGGAATGCTCACAAACCGTAAAGTAATATGACGATTTACTTAATTTTAATCAGGAAACCCAACTATGGTACAAAAAATGGCAAAACAAGGGTTTGTTCAAGGGGTTTTTCATTTTTAATATAACCTGTCCCATTGCTCATGCATTATTTACCTTAGATATATTCTTGCCTGCTGATTTATGCCTGCTCCCCTCTTAACAAAATTCTAGCTACACCCTTGGTGTTAGGTGATTTTGGAGTAATAAACTGCAGTCCAAATGAGACAGTAAAGTAAACAGTAAAGAAAAAAAATTGTCAATAGAAAGCCTGATTTTTTAATTTTTTAGGAGCACTTCAAAAGCTATTTATCATTGTCCTTGTTGTTTAAAAATATGTTATGTTTCCCGCGTTTATCTCCAAACGCAAACCACGAATTTTCAACTTGAAAAGGTTTTTCAATATCGAAGACAGCATTTGCAAAATTGTACTGGCGGTAAATCGTAGAGAATGTTTGCAAATGTGATCCAACTGAAAAAAAATAATAGTCAGGTTAGCAATAATAATAAAACCCTTAAAGCTACTATTAAAAGGTGGCCACATTTTACCACATTCAATTGAGAGGCACGTCAATCCCCACAAGTCAGTTTAGGTATATTTTATCTATACCATACAAATTAATAAAATTTATGTATCCATTTGTATTGCCAAAATAACAGTTTTTTTTTTTAAATGCATAAAAAAGGAAATACGGTACATAAATAAAAAAAACAATTTTTAAATATTTTGTCTGTCTGTCTAAATGTTCCGGCTAATCTCAGAAATGGTAAGACGGATTTAGCGTATACGCATATCAAAAGTAAAGCACCTAAAGTACGCCGGCCCGAGACGCACTCATAGATCGGTACGGTCGGTAGTCGGTACTTTCGGCGCGGAATCCGTTTTTTCTAGTCCGTGACTATGATGTAAAGGTGTGCGTGAGGCATGTTTGAGCAAACGGTCTGCCTTACTTAGGGCACAAAATATAATGATTACAGAAGAACCACTCCAGCCATCTTCAAAAATTATTACCTAAACTTGCCAGAATCACTAGGGCTGCTTTTGTATTGACTCTGTAGGTTTTATTTGTGACAATATGAAATTTTATTGACACTGGTTGGAACTCTTTGCAATTTTTTTATAACTAAAATGTCAATTACATTATTTATTCATTTTGACAACACTTGACAGTCAACACTGAAGTCTGCTTGAAACTGCTTGAGAATGTCTATAAAAGTAATGTCAATGTGTGCGTGCGAAAAATGGCGGTTTGTACTGAGAGGTCTCTCTGCTGGGGCGCACCGCAGCCTAAGTAATTGTGCTTAGGGTGCTTCACTTTCTATATGCGTGGCGCAGAGAACTTCTTTTCTTTCTAGTCCGTGTTTACTTATTTATATTTGTAAGTATTTGCGTTTGTTCTAGCGTTCAAAAGGTAAAACAATACCAAGGTATGGTTATGTGAAAAAGAACTTGAAATATGCCTCTTTTTTGCGCCAAATAATGCTATCTCTAGAAAATGTTGTGACTAGAGACTAGAGAGAGGGACACTCTTCAAGATCTCCAAAATTCACATAAAATTTTGACGTGTAGGTACTCTCTTTTAATTGTACAGGTGTAATGTATGGAGAGTACAGGTAAGACAAAGCTATCTCATAAGAAAGGAAAAAGTGTCAAGCTTTATATGCAGCATGTAACAGTTCTAAAACCCGCCAAAATTGGGTTAGCGTAGGCACAGGGAAAAAAGCTTTTTACAAAAAAGACAACCGCCTTAAAAAAGTGAAAAATAACTTTAGCACAGAACACACATTGACATTAGTTTCGAAATTCAGTGGCTTTGTTCTGTTTGTTGTTTTGTATTGCCACCGACTTCCGAAACTAAAGTAAATGTGTGTTCTGTGCTAAAGTTATTTTTCACTTTTTGAAGGCGGTTGTCTTTTTTGTAAAAAGCTTTTTATTTTCCGCTTTTTAGTACCACCTTCTCATTCAAATCTATTAAGAAGAGATTGAAAGTTAACTACTACAAAGATTGATGAAACTAAAACGTCGTCTATGTAAAATTTTTGGGTATTTGTTGATTTTTCAAAAAGTGCTGAATCAATTTCGATAAAATTTATTTCGGACCACCCCTGAAGCATACCCTATCTATAAAAAAAAGAATTTTCAAAATCGGTTTACGTTTGCCTGAGAAATCGCGTAACAAATCGCGCATATACTTAATGCAAATTTAAGACTTATACGGTTTTCTCATGGACGCCATGGTCAGAACTGGACCAAATTAAAATGGGACTACACGGGAAGCACTAGCTTCCAAATAAAAAAAGAATCATCAAAATCGGTTCACCCAGTCCCGAGAAATCAAGTAACAAAAAAAAAAAAAAAAAAAAAAAATACAGACGAATTGATAACCTCCTCCTTTTTTGAAGTCGGTTGAAAAAGAAGGAGTCCACGCCCCGCATATCGAAAGTGATCTCGAAGCACCCTAAGTAAGCCGGACCGTTTGTACAAAATGCCTCACGCACACATTTACATCATAGTCACGGACTAGAAAAAAAAGAATTCCGCGCCACGCATATCGAAAGTACCTATCGTACCGATCTATGTGTGCGTCGGTCCGGCCGGCGTACTTTAGGTCCTTCTTTTTTTTTTCATACCAAACTTCATCAAAATCGGTTCTGCCGTTTCACCGTGAAAGCGTAACAGACAGAGTTACTTGCACATTCATAATATTATAAGTAAAATAAGTAAATTATAAGTCAATAAGTAAATTAGTATAAGTAATAAGTAAATTATAATTTATTGTCAATTTATCATGGTATCAAAGTCGTACTGTTGTAGGTTATTTATTTATTATTATTTTTATTTATTTAATATTAAGTACAAAGTTAAACTTACATAATGCCTTTTTGACCTGTTAGCCAACGTTAATCACTGTGCAATGTGAATTTTAAGTAATTACCTAGATTTGATTACCTTTAATAATAAAATAGCATCAAGATCCAGTGAAAGGTCAAGCTCATGAGACGATGAACTAATAGTGAGTTATGAGACGCATAGGCGTAATGATGGCACATCATATGAAAGGCGTATTTGTACAAATATTCGCTTTATTTGGATAATACAAAATCTAAATCCTATTGTTATTGAAATAAAGTCGTCTTTTTATTATCCAGTCGACTTTTTATTATCCACATATTAATGCCACCGTAAGGGGGGGGGCCGTGTGGTGTCGGACGTAAGGGATAGCTACCCGTGGGTGTCGTAAGAGGCGACTAAGGGACTTACCAGAGAATGAGCAGCAGCGTTCTCTGTGCCTTTGTAACAATCATACTCCGATTGCCAATCCGCCTGCCTAGCGTGGCGATTATGGAAACCCCCCCCTTGGGGAGGCCTATGTCCAGCAGTGAAAGTCTTTGGGCTCAAATGATGATGATGATGAAGGGATTAAATATTCGCAAGAATCATTTTTTATGGGACGAGGCTGATTTACTGTTCTGATGACAGAATGGCAAAGGAAACTAAAAAAAACTTTTTTTAAAATAATTATATTTGTTTATAATAATAATATTAATTACTTAATAATAATTAATTAATAATAATAATAATAATTACTACTTTACTATTATTAATTAGTTAATATACTTAATCTAGAAATATACATTAAATATTACTTTTATTAAATTTATCAATTTATTAGTATACTTAATCTAAATATTTATATTATATTATTTTATTTAAATGTGTAAAAAAAAGCTCCTCTTGAAGTTTTGGGGAGATTAAGTGATTTTGAGTGAGTTATCCCCAAAAAATCGTGGGGAATTACGACGTTTGAGTGATGGCAACTTATTTGACTTTTACTTTAGCTGTAACTCGGATGAAGAAACACATTTGCCGTAGTATCAGTAAAGGTTAAGTAAAAGTCAATACTTCTACTGATTACTTTAGTGGTTGATGAAGAAACTGGCTTGATTCAAAAGAAAAACAAAACATCGACAAAAAATCGTTTAAAAAACAGACTTTTGTCGTATGACATATTTACGACAGGTAGGTACCTCTCATGATCATTTATCAAATAAACTTACCTTCTACAAACACCAGGCAACAGAGCAATAACAAGATTATGTTAAAATTCTTCATGTTATTATATTACAACTATAGCACGTATCAATGCCCGTCTTGAAGGCTCGTGAAGAATAAACAGGCGTAACAAAGTTAAGAATATTTAGTGCAAACAATGTACAGCGCAAGAAAAAGAACAGTAGAATGAAAGTTTGACAAGTAGAAGTGAGCAATTTATATAGTAGCCAAAATTACGCTTGCTTCCACTGTTGAAGTGGTCTTGCGATTAGCTGAGAGCACAGAACATAGGGTACCTATACTAAGACTATAGTAAGCGCGTTATCAACAGCTGAGTCGTCGGGTCAAAAATCATTTCGCTATGTCTATCTCGCTTGCACTTTCGGGCCTTATGGAACCGCTTAGTGAAGTGGGCGTTACAATAAAAGAAATATATCGATAAGTAACGTTTATTATCGTAATTTGTTTATAAACTTTAAGTTAGTTATCAAAGTTTTGATATTAAACTATACGGGTTTTATGTGCGTTTAATTTAGTATATAGTGACTATACTCCATTTATAATAGCATTAGAAAAAAGAGGCTCATAGAAGCAGAAATGCAAAACATTTTATATCAAAGATAAGTTAAAACTATTTTAATTAAACTTATTTAACATATTTTTTGATAAACAAATCTGAGATAGTACTCAATATGGACATATAATAATATAAACAGATTAAAGTCTTTTAAAGGGTTGTACGTTGTTTCATAGCTAATAGTTTTATAGAATTTCGTTTCACATAACATTTTTCTTATAATTTCGTTTCATAAAACTCAAACTCAAAATCATTTATTTCAAATAAACCATTTACAGGTAGGTACTTTTGAATTGTCAGAGTCAGTCAGTCAGAAAGTAGAAGCTAGTTGCTCGTTCCAAACAGTAGGTTTCTATGGAGAAGAACGAGCAAGAAACTCCATGAACAACACTCTTTTAAAATCAATAATATGTTAGCATTCCGGTTACATCATTCATATTGAATCTAGGGTACAATGTGAGCACAATGTAACAAGTCGTGTACGTTAAAAGAGGTTTAGATAAAAATATAATCATGACGACGATGTGGGGGAATTTTTTGATGCCTTATAGTCTTAGCTTTTTTTTTGGTTTAATAGTTATAGGTTTTCCTTTTTTATTTTTTCGTGTAAATATTGTACATTGTATGAAAATAAATTGTTTTATCATAATAAATAATTCAAAATAAATGTAGAATAACCGAGGCAGCTAAGAGATGACCAGTCCCAACTAACGGCGCCCGTTCACGAACATGACGCACGGATCGGCATCATTTGGCTGAACCATTTTGAAGGGAACCGAATGATCCAACACGCGCGCAACCGTCAGCGAGACATTTCAGTGAGCATGACATACTCCCAACAGCCAGGGCACATTCAAGTCAATGAAAGACATACCTCGTAAATGGTAGCTTTAAATAACATAGTGCTCACATGTATGTGCTATGAAAAATTATATAATACTAACACATTGAGTTTATACAATGCAAAGATAATGTAGACCTATATCTTCAGCAGCTCCAAAAATAATTAAAAATGCTAATCAATTAATATATGAACCCCTATGGCTGTGGAGCTAGACCAGCATCCAGCCAAGCATTTTTACTAGTGATGTACTCACCCAATGAATAATATGCTCGGCTGCATAGTGTGCGTTTTATATAAGACTTAAATTTTGTCTCATTTAGTTGAACAATGTGGGGAGGTATTTTATTGTAACATTTTAAACAGTACCCCATGAAAGAAGTATCTACTTTAGCCAGTCTGAAACTCGGTTGAACTAGTTGGTCCCTATTTCTAGTGTTATAATTATGTCTTTCACCCCTTTTACTAAAAAGATGCAGAGTTTTTCTAGCGTATTGACAAGGTACCGTCATTATGTTAATTTCCTTAAACAGTTCCCTTAGAGAATCGCGCATACGGAGATTGTAAATGGCCCTGATGGCTCTTTTCTGCAGAATAAAAATAGACTCGATGTCTGCAGCTCGTCCCCACAGTAAAATACCGTAAGACATTATACTATGAAAATAACTAAAGTATTTTTCTGACAGCATATGCTGCCGAGCTTAGCCGTCCAGCGAGAGATGTTAAATGAGGACCGCATTGTAGCCTTGAGTCGGGCGTGATCCCCAGGAAAACAGCTTTATCAACGAATTCCAGCTTCTCATTATTCAATACTATGTCACAGTCATTACTTTTGACATTTGGTAAAGTAAATCTGATGCACTTACTGCCATACTCAGAGACGTCACCTTATAATAATGAATCATTAACTTTAATCGACCATCATAAATTGGAACGTTGTCGGTAAAAAAAAAATACAGATTGAGAAGCCAAGTTATGTTGGTCAATTAAAGTTAATGGTTCATTATTATTAAGTGACGTCTCTGAGTGTGGCAGTTAGTTTTTGTTTCATTCAATACTAAAATTATTCGCCGTGAACCAATTTTGGACTTGCAGTAAAGCGCTATTTACGTGGTCTAGGTTCTGGGCTCGTCTGTCTATCTTAAATATTAAAGAAGTGTCATCAGCAAATAACACCGTTTGTGGTTGGTTTTTCAACAGATGAAGAAGATCATTAATATAAACTAAAAAGAGGAAAGGAAAGAATGAAAGAAAGGAGGAAAGGACCATAGAATAATCAATACGCAGAATACTTACTTTGAAGATTTTTAAATCGTTAATTTTTGTTTCACATAAAGATTAATGTTAGAATAATCATATCATAGAATAACAAATCAAATATTCTTTATCCATATTATATTGTTTATTTAATATAAAAATTATAACCAAGAATGGGGGTCTCAGTTCTAACCAAACCTAATGCGCGTGCGTGCAAGCAAGCATGCAGCAGGCAAGTAAGCATGCAGCATACGAGCAAGTATGCAGCGCGCAAGCAACCATGCAGCATGCAAGCAAGCCTGCAGCGTGCAAGCAAGCATACAGCATGCAAGCAAGCATGCAGCGTGCAAACAAGAATGCATCATGCAAGCAAGCATGCAACATACAAGCGAGCATGCAACATGCAGCAGGCATGATTTCTGTCACATAATTTTAGAACATAAATTATTAAAATGGTTACAAATACGCGCGACAGCTACTGTAAAAATAGATCATAATAAATTCGGTGTCTATCGTAATTTTAATACGTTTATTGTTCTTTTGTTACAAGGTGTGCATTGAAAAGAACCTTTTTTTTTGTCTAATGCTATTGTAAATAGGGTATACAAGATACTACATTAAATACCAGTATGAACCGTTAAATATGTATACCCTATGTCCATATACACAGAAAAACATGTTATACTCGCTACACTCAAACGCATCATTGTAGAATACTGCGTTTAGTTTTAGCGGCGCAAGAGTAGCTCTATGTTATACTCGCTACACTCAAACACATCACTGTAGAATACTGCGTTTAGTTTAAGCAGCGCAAGAGTAGCTCTATGTTATACTCACTCCACTCAAATGTATCACTGTAGAATACTGCGTTTAGTTTAAGCGGCGCAAGAGTAGCTCTATGTTATACTCGCTACACTCAAACACACCACTGTAGAATACTGTGTTTATTTTTTGCGGCGCAAGAGTATGTAGCTCTATGTTATACTCGCTCCACTCAAACACAGCACTGTAGAATACTGTGTTTAGTTTTAGCGGCGCAAAAGTGGCTCTATGTTATACTCGCTACACTCAAACGCATCATTGTAGAATATTGTGTTTAGTTTAACGGTGCAAGAGTAGCTCTGTGTTATACTCGCTACACTCAAACGCATCATTGTAGAATATTGTGTTTAGTTTAACGGTGCAAGAGTAGCTCTATGTTATACTCGCTACACTCAAACACATCACTGTAGAATACTGCGTTTAGTTTAAGCGGCGCAAGAGTAGCTCTATGTTATACTCGCTACACTCAAATGTATCACTGTAGAATACTGCGTTTAGTTTAAGCGGCGCAAGAGTAGCTCTATGTTATACTCGCTACACTCAAACACACCACTGTAGAATACTGTGTTTATTTTTTGCGGCGCAAGAGTATGTAGCTCTATGTTATACTCGCTACACTCAAACACACCACAGTAGAATACTGTGTTTATTTTTTGCGGCGCAAGAGTATGTAGCTCTATGTTATACTCGCTACACTCAAACGCATCACTGTAGAATATTGCGTTTAGTTTTAGCGGCGCAAGAGTAGCTCTATGTTATACTCGCTACACTCAAACACATCACTGTAGAATACTGCGTTTAGTTTTAGCGGCGCAAGAGTATGTAGCTCTATGTTATACTCGCTACACTCAAACGCATCACTGTAGAATATTGCGTTTAGTTTTAGCGGCGCAAGAGTAGCTCTATGTTATACTCGCTACACTCAAACACATCACTGTAGAATACTGCGTTTAGTTTAAGCGGCGCAAGAGTAGCTCTATGTTATACTCGCTACACTCAAATGTATCACTGTAGAATACTGCGTTTAGTTTAAGCGGCGCAAGAGTAGCTCTATGTTATACTCGCTACACTCAAACACACCACTGTAGAATACTGTGTTTATTTTTTGCGGCGCAAGAGTATGTAGCTCTATGTTATACTCGCTACACTCAACCGCACCACTGTAGAATACTGTGTTTATTTTTTGCGGCGCAAGAGTATGTAGCTCTATGTTATACTCGCTCCACTCAAACACAGCACTGTAGAATACTGTGTTTAGTTTTAGCGGCGCAAAAGTGGCTCTATGTTATACTCGCTACACTCAAACGCATCATTGTAGAATATTGTGTTTAGTTTAACGGTGCAAGAGTAGCTCTGTGTTATACTCGCTACACTCAAACGCATCATTGTAGAATATTGTGTTTAGTTTAACGGTGCAAGAGTAGCTCTGTGTTATACTCGCTACACTCAAACGCATCATTGTAGAATATTGTGTTTAGTTTAACGGTGCAAGAGTAGCTCTGTGTTATACTCGCTACACTCAAACGCATCATTGTAGAATATTGTGTTTAGTTTAACGGTGCAAGAGTAGCTCTGTGTTATACTCGCTACACTCAAACGCATCATTGTAGAATATTGTGTTTAGTTTAACGGTGCAAGAGTAGCTCTATGGTATACTCGCTCCACTCAAATGTATCACTGTAGAATACTGCGTTTAGTTTAAGCGGCGCAAGAGTAGCTCTATGTTATACTCAAACGCAGTAAGTATTGTAGAATACTGCGTTTGGCTTTAGTTAGCAATATTTTTGTGCAAGTAAGTACTGCGTTTCTCGTTAAATATAAAACATGTTTATAAGTTTATTGTTACTAAAAACAAGACTCATAATAGGTCTTGTTGCTCGAAATATATGATTATTATTATTATTTTCATTTATTTATTGTATATACATAATATAATATACTAGATTTTGCCCGCGACTTCGTCCGCGTGAATGTCGGTTATAGTGGATGCAGACAAAGTCCTGCATTAAAAAGTAGCCTATGTCCTTCCCCAGGGTTTAAGCAATCTTCATGCCAAATTTCATCAAAATCGGTTCAGCCGTTTCATCGTGAAAGCGTAACAGACAGAGTGTTACTTTCGCATTTATAATATTAGTATGGATTTTTTAAATATTGGTAAAAAAAAACATTTAAAAATAGCAGCCCATCGGTATCGGGAACAGGATTCCAAGCTACCGGTGGTCAGGGCTCCTGAGAGAGGAATTTCCTTCGTGTATTCGCGCCGTGTCCAGGAGTACCGCTTTCTGTATCAAACCCTTGATCCAGCTGCTTAACGCGAGCCTCCTCAGATTAATGTTGGTCGAGGCTCTTGGAAATCATTCCATTTTCCGTAACGACTATCGGCACAATGACTGCGTTATTCACATTTCACATGTCGACAACCTCGCGAGCCAAGTCAAGATACTTATAATTATTATTATTAAGTCCCTTGTGATGTCATTTTTACAAAAAAGGAAAAATCACAAAAATGACGATTACTGCAGGTACAATTAGCAGGGTAGTACCTACTCTCTACGTGAGACTAACTTCATACAAAAAATATATTACTATGTAGAGTTGTTGGTGCGTGTGTTGGTAGTGATAGGAAGTGAAGAAATAAGTCCGCAGTACACTAGAAGAAGTATGAAAGTTTATTGCACAAAACACAGGTCACAGTTTTTTACACACAAGAGTTATATATATATATATTTATAAATTTTTCCTCATACAGAGTAAAATACTCTAATAAAGTGCTATAAAACAGAAACATTTTTTAACGTACTTATCTTTTAAACTACTGGTTCAAATCTGAAAATTCCTTCTCTAATAGGAAGCTATGGTACCTCTGAATGCTAAAGGCTATATTTCACAATAAATTTAACGTCCCATGCCGATTTTGGCAACAGTGACAATTTCTGCTCTGAAAGTTACGAGCGTGTGCTCTCATGTGGCTTACGTATCTTCTATTTTAGCACTGAATGTACAGACGGCATCATCAACTGCTTACCCCCTATCCGAAGAAGTTTTAATGCATGGAGGGTAATAAGCAACTGATAACGCTGTCTGTACGTGCACAGTGAGGACACGTCAAAATACCATTAATGTGCTTATAACACTATACAATTTGTAGGAAATCAATTTAGGAAATCGGCAGGTGTAATCGCAGTTAGAACAGATTGGATCCGATTTAGTGCAAAATGGGAGATTTACTAAATTTAATTCTAAATTTGGTCCAGTTTCGAATTTAATTTATTGTTGTGTGAGAGTGAGACTAACAACTTAGGTACCTAAATTGATTTCCTACAAATTGTATAGCACTTAAGGTAGGTAGTGATATTGTGTATTGGAAGGTGAAGGTGATTATCGAGATCGATACGTGTAAATGTTTTCATGTACAGTCCGCAAAGGAGATAGGTATGCAGGATCGTCAGATATGGTTACAGTTTTCTTGTAACCGATAGATATTTTTGAATAAAATAAAGTTACATTAATAGAGAATAAACATTTCAATAGAGAACATCCTTCGGTTTTTGAGTAAACTTCAACCATTTCCGATGACCTACATACCTATCTCTTTTGTACCAAACGCCTGCAGGCCGGTCTATCTCTTCCCAAATCCTCCCAGCGAGAGGGATCAATATTGCATCTCTTCATGTCTTTTCTGAACATCTTCACATCTAAGAAACTGAACACCTTTCCATTTCCTCTTGCAGAATTTTATAAATGCTATAAGGATTCGCAAGAATATATCGGAGCAAGTCGCGGGCAAAATCTAGTTAAAAATAAATTAAAAATAAATCGGGAGCATTGTATTGATTTTTACCTGTACTTACATGATTAATTTCAGTATTCAATCATCCTGTCATTTATGTGTAAATAAAATGAGTATAATATTAATTAGGTATTGCTATTTGTGATTAGACCGCCCATTGTTGTTACGAACAACATAGGTACTAGGTATAAATATTTTTAAGTAGGTAATGCTTATGGTTTTTCCATCAGCGGTACAAGTGGTATGATTGCATTCTACATTGTTTACAGGATTCGAAATTAACAACATAAAATATGGTCTGAATTATGTCTTTAACTATTGATGACAATTGCATTAAAATCCGTTGCGTATTTTATTTAAAATATCTAAGGGTCTTACTATATAGTGTTTCGGTTCAACTCGTGTTTCGGTTCAACTCGAAAAACTATATTTACTTTTCATAGGCATGAAATCATTCATCGCACGATATGTCTACATTTTATAATATTTGTTGTATGGATTCTTGGAATCTTATAAGTAATATATAATGTACCCACAGTTATATGTGCTGGTTTTGTCTGTGTTGTAATTGTATTCCTGTATCATCTTCATTTCATAATTATCATTCATTGTTTAATATTTACAAACCCTTACGCTTTTTTATGCTGTTCCTGTCGTCATCCTTTGTAATTTATTCCGGTATAATTGGATCAAATTAATATTTTCAAACCTGAAAAATAAATAATGTTTTGCTTTGACATGTCTGTCAGTGACAGTCGTCAAATTGACGACCGCAAACATTTCTTCTAAAATAAGTTTTCGGCTACTAACGTAAAACCTCTATGTTGTATATCTTGTAAGCTTGTTTGTCTGTGTTAGATAGTAAACGGCTGAACACCCGCTGTATTATCGTGTGTTCCTTTAGATCTGATTCGCACTAATATTATAATAAAAATTACTAAAATAAATGGCATTCGACAATTATTGAGCCTGGCCGTTGCTATATAAAAAACGATTTGACCGTTCTAGAAAGAAGATTCATAATTGGATTTTTATGAATTTTGGAAGAGCGGTCAGAAAAGGAACCTGTCAAATGAGTCAGTCTGGATTTCGTAGCCGTTTGGTAAACACGTGGATTGCTGATACGCTTACGTTGCTGCAGTCTAGTTCTGGGAGCGGTTTGTTGTACACGCTGATTATTGATACGCTTACGTTGCTGCAGTCTGGATTACGGAGCCGTTTGGTAAACACGCGGATTGCTGATACGCTTACGTTGCTGAGTCTAGTTCTTGGAGCCGTTTGTTGGACACGCTGATTGTTCCTACGCTTACGTTGCTGCAGTCTAGATCTCGGAGTCGCTGGGGTAACACTCTGATTACCCATATGCGTACGTTACTGAAGACTACCAGTCTACTTACTGAAGTCTACCAGTCTGCAACCGAGAGTCGGTTTAGAGGCTAAGTCGAGCTGTCACGAGCCTCTTGCTGCCCAGGGCTGGTCCTACTGACCGCCTGGGGGGGCCTCCGTCCCCGAGCTGATCGCGTCAGACTTCTCTTCGGCTGATCCTGTACGCCGGCCAGGCTGGGGATCATAATCCTCCTGGATACTGCCTTACCTTAGTGCGTTTAGGTCAGTGTTAACTTTTATACTTACAATTGTTTTTGATACTCATCACATTTTAACTTTCGTGTGAGAGCTATTAAATTCAATACGTACAATTCTGCATAGCCTTTTATTTCTCGTAAATTATCAGAATTGTTACATTTGGCGCCCAATCGTGAAATCAAAGCTAGCTCTCTCATTTTCTTCAAAATTCTAATCTTACTAGTCTATTAGTACTCTTTATTTCGACATCTTAATTTGGCTTAGATTCTTATGTGTGTAAAATACTCTTCAAAATTCTAATCTTACTAGTCTATTAGTACTCTTTATTTCGACATTTTGATTTGGCTTAGATTCTTTTTCGTGTGTGTGTAAAATACTAATATTTTCTCCTCAGCCCGCTTCGTCGTACTGAACATACTTACATACTGTACAAAAACTTACACTACATCCCCACACACAATCCTCTTGCTTCTGGCAATTGGCACCCATTCTGCGCTTGTGAGTTTTAAATCACTCGTTGGTTACTTACAAGTTGGGGTTTGGTTTACTGTACACGGCTATTAGGAGAATACCCTATAGTCGTTCTCACCTATACTTTTACTCTATACTTTACCACATTATGCTGCACCCCACACACGTGCACACCACAGCGCTTACCCTATGGTAACCGCACTCAGTCTTCGCTTGGGTGTGTTTTTTAAAACCACGTAGTGGTCACTACTGAGTTGGGGACTGAGACACTTTACGACAGCTCAGAACAATATTCTGTAGTTGTTTGTACATACCTACACGATGATAAACTATACAGATGCTAACAACAATAAATAAAATAGCAAATACTGTCTTTCATTTACTTTACTTTATAAATGTTTTATTTTTTTGAATAGGCTCAATGTCGTGGGCTCGATTTTAAAATATTTTATTTCACTCCCGGCTTAAACCCTCTCGGTGAGGTGTATTACGTTTAATCCTACCGGAGGTCGGTCACTATTTATTACTCGTTTTACTCTTACGCGCGTATCACTATTTGAACCTCTCAGAGGTGTATTACTTGCTTGACTCTCTTTTGAAGAGGCTTAGTCACTCATGTTACCTCACAGAGGGTTGTCAGGTTGTCACTCTCTCAATCTCTTAAATCTTATTCACTCTCATTTACCTCCCAGAGGGTTGTCGCTCTCTTATCCTCTTGAATCTTATTTACTCTCATTTACCTCTCAGAGGGTTGTTACTCCCTTATCCTCTTGAATCTTATTTACCCTCATTTACCTCTCAGAGGGTTGTTACTCTCTTATCCTCTTGAATCTTATTTACTCTCATTTACCTCTCAGAGGGTTGTTACTCTCTTCCTCTTGAATCTTATCTACCCTCGCCTGACCTCTTAAGGCTAGTTACTCTGACCCTCTCAAGGCTAGTCACTTTGACCCTCCTGAGGCCACTCTGACCCTTTAGAGGCTAGTCACTCTAACCTTTTTGAGGCTAGTCGCCTTTGAACTTTTGGAGGCTAGTTACTCTGAGCCTCTCGGAGTTTTTCCACTCTTTATAACTTTGTTATTCTCTCAGTTTTTGCTTCTTGCTTCTTAAATATTATTTTTCCTCACTTATATTTTTCAAGTGTCACTTCATGACACTCTCTGGAATTCTATGACTATTTTTATTTTCTTTTCTTTTGACTTTTATATTGTCATATATTACCTTTTCTTATAAATGGTTTTATTCATTACTCATGTCTATCGCTTCCTTCTTCTTACTATAGAGTTTTTAATCTTGACCTAATAAAACCTCTATAGATATTTATTTTCTTCATTCATCGGTTCTGAAACCAATAAGATTATTTTAATCTCTTTTTTTTTAAAGAACTTAAGAAGTATTGTTAGGTACAACGTTACCTAACCTTCTTATTTACTAACTCTTTGTTAGTTTTTGACTAATTAGCACCATCAACGTCTGCATGTTGATGGATTTCTGACTAATTAGCCACCGTCAACTATTGAGGTTGATGGATCTTCTATTATATCTAGGGCTGTACTCTTATAGCCATAGGTGTATCTTTACGAGCGGCTAATAACTCGCCTTAAATAAGCCTGTATTAATATTATTTAAGGGCTATCCCCTTGATCTTTTTCCCCATATCTATGGCTTCACTCTGAAAGCCATAGGTATCTTCACGAGCGGTTAATAACTCGTCTTCCATAAGCCCTTATTATAATCGATCAAGGCCTAGCCCTTGATATAAATCTTTATCTTAAATAATGGGTTTTAAACGCGAGCGGATTACAACTCCAAAAATAAGCCCTATTGTTAATGAATCTTTAGGTTTGCGTGATGATCATTGAATGTGAATCTCATTTGACCTTAATTTCGTAAGATGTCGGTGTGTTTGAATGAAGTATGAAAGTTTGTGAATGCTGAAATATCTAACCTTCTCAAAATTTTTGTTATAGGCCAAAAATTTTTCTCGGGTCGTTGGGGATAATATAGTGTTTCGGTTCAACTCGTGTTTCGGTTCAACTCGAAAAACTATATTTACTTTTCATAGGCATGAAATCATTCATCGCACGATATGTCTACATTTTATAATATTTGTTGTATGGATTCTTGGAATCTTATAAGTAATATATAATGTACCCACAGTTATATGTGCTGGTTTTGTCTGTGTTGTAATTGTATTCCTGTATCATCTTCATTTCATAATTATCATTCATTGTTTAATATTTACAAACCCTTACGCTTTTTTATGCTGTTCCTGTCGTCATCCTTTGTAATTTATTCCGGTATAATTGGATCAAATTAATATTTTCAAACCTGAAAAATAAATAATGTTTTGCTTTGACATGTCTGTCAGTGACAGTCGTCAAATTGACGACCGCAAACATTTCTTCTAAAATAAGTTTTCGGCTACTAACGTAAAACCTCTATGTTGTATATCTTGTAAGCTTGTTTGTCTGTGTTAGATAGTAAACGGCTGAACACCCGCTGTATTATCGTGTGTTCCTTTAGATCTGATTCGCACTAATATTATAATAAAAATTACTAAAATAAATGGCATTCGACAATTATTGAGCCTGGCCGTTGCTATATAAAAAACGATTTGACCGTTCTAGAAAGAAGATTCATAATTGGATTTTTATGAATTTTGGAAGAGCGGTCAGAAAAGGAACCTGTCAAATGAGTCAGTCTGGATTTCGTAGCCGTTTGGTAAATACGTGGATTGCTGATACGCTTACGTTGCTGCAGTCTAGTTCTGGGAGCGGTTTGTTGTACACGCTGATTATTGATACGCTTACGTTGCTGCAGTCTGGATTACGGAGCCGTTTGGTAAACACGCGGATTGCTGATACGCTTACGTTGCTGAGTCTAGTTCTTGGAGCCATTTGTTGGACACGCTGATTGTTCCTACGCTTACGTTGCTGCAGTCTAGATCTCGGAGTCGCTGGGGTAACACTCTGATTACCCATATGCGTACGTTACTGAAGACTACCAGTCTACTTACTGAAGTCTACCAGTCTGCAACCGAGAGTCGGTTTAGAGGCTAAGTCGAGCTGTCACGAGCCTCTTGCTGCCCAGGGCTGGTCCTACTGACCGCCTGGGGGGGCCTCCGTCCCCGAGCTGATCGCGTCAGACTTCTCTTCGGCTGATCCTGTACGCCGGCCAGGCTGGGGATCATAATCCTCCTGGATACTGCCTTACCTTAGTGCGTTTAGGTCAGTGTTAACTTTTATACTTACAATTGTTTTTGATACTCATCACATTTTAACTTTCGTGTGAGAGCTATTAAATTCAATACGTACAATTCTGCATAGCCTTTTATTTCTCGTAAATTATCAGAATTGTTACAACTACACCAATCGATCGATCGTCGATCGACGTTGATTGATTGGTATGGTAGCTTTGACTGATCGACGGATACCGTTCGACTATCCAATCGATCGATTGCCGGTCGACGGCAGCGGTCGACGTTGATCGATTAACCCCGGTTATAATCCATCAGTTTCTTTCGAAATGTATTTACAAGAGGACACGTTGGCCAGTTCGATGTTGCTCATACTATTACGGAGACGCAAACGCAGAAGACACATACACACAAGCAGGCCAGGTAGTTAGCACGCGGGGCGCGGGCGGGCAGCAGGTAATAATGGGGAGTGGAGGGCGCGCGGCGCGGCTTATCAAGCAGCTCGGTCGACGTCGACTAATCCATCGATCAATACCGTCGATCGACGATCGATCGATTGGTCTGGTACATCATAAGCGTACAGACATCGAGAGCGAATTTGTTTTATACTAAGTAAAGAAATATGGATTTAAACCGGAACCAGGTAGTTTAGTAATCAATCATATTTTGTCAATTAACTTGAACTGGCAAATCAGTAGTTAACAAATGTTGGGGTCGGCTTCCAGTTTAACCGGATGCAGCTCCGATGCTAGCCTTTCGTTCTTTTATCGCGTACATTTCGGAGAGTGTGCTTTGGAATTGCACAATTTAATTCCCCCATCCCCGTTCCATCATCGGACGAGCAGAGATACGGCAAAACGTCACTGCTATTGGTTGAAGTTCCACGGTCTCGAACCAAGCGCTTTGACTCCACATTTATTGTGCGAACTGCCAGACTGTGGAATTCCTTGCCCGCCTCTCTGTTCCCTGATAAGTATAATCTAGGTATCTTCAAGGCACGAGTGAACCGGTTCATCTTAGGCAAGCGTGTTCCAACTTAGGCCGCATTATCACTTACGATCAGGTGAATTGCGGTCAAAGGCAAGCCTATTTAATAGTAAAAAAAAAAAAAAAAGAACGTAGCCTGAAACTTGGTTGCACTAGTTGATCCGTATTTCTAGTGTAATAATTATGCCTTTCACCTCATTTACATAAAAGATGTCGATTTTTTCTACCCTGCTAGAGGTAGATCCTAAAATCCTAGATAGGTATCCTAGTTTTTAGGGTTCCGTACTCAAAGGGTAAAAACGGGACCCTATTACTAATAATAATAAAACTTTATTTATAACATACATTACATGAATTAGAGGAGCAGTTTGTGAGAGGAAGTCAACACTGGTCGCTTATTTAAACGAGAAAAAGTGTCGAGCCCAAAATGCTGCCTTGAGGAACGTCATAATCAATTTTAGCTCTATCGCAACAAACGTGGTTTTATTCCGTTTTTTTTGTTTGATATTGAAAAACGGTTATTATAGTGCCTAATGTTGTATAGAATGTACAGAACCCTTCGTGCGCGAATCCGACCCGCACTTGGCCAATTTTTATTGTGGTTGTTGTTATAATACATGAAATAACTTTTTCTTAAGGGTCTTGTTTTTATTACTAACTAGCTGACCCGACAGACGTTGTCCTGTCAATTGGTTTTTTAATTTTCCTTGACTTCCACATATATTTTAAGTAAAAAATTATCCATATCGGTCCAGCCGTTCTCGAGTTTTAGCGAGACCAACGAACAATGATTCATTTGTAATAAGTATAGATAAAAATTATAACCTATAGCGTTCAGAGGCAACGCAGTTTCCTATTAGAGAAATAATTTTCAGAATCGGAACAGCAGTTTCGAAGATTAGCGCATTTAGAGTGTTTTTCACATCAAAAGTAAAATTCGTTTCTCAACAATAATTGTTGATCAATGTGACTCAGTTTATCAATTTAACTGTTATGTAATGTGTCTAAATCCAGATCAACGTAGCACTATACCATAACAAATAAGGGAAAAAGTTATCAATGCTATTATAATAAGCGTATCGCAACCAGCTACTAGTTATATCACCTATATTTAGACCAATTATTTATTTTTCCATGTAATAAACAAACCAATATCCTTAATCCAGGGCCTATAAAATGGGACGCACAGTTTTTTAGAACAATCATCTGCGCATCGTTGTCAGCAGTGGATACGAACACATTACAAACATGAGAGCAATACTTATATTGTTTTTATTCTGTGTATTTGCATCAGCGAGCAGCGGACAGGGAGGAAGGCAGCGAAGAGGTAAGTTTACAGAAATGTGTTTTCGATATCTTCGAGGATTAAATTCTTATGACGCTTGTGGTAACTGTTGGTGCAATATTGCTCTACATTATTACACACAAATAAAAATGCCGGATTATATATATGCGGCTTTGCATTTGTGTATTCTAAATTGGCTAGCAGTTTTATTCTGTAAAAATCTCACTCGTTGAATTCAGTTGGTTTGAGTGTGAGGTGAGCTTGCTAGAGATTGATGAAATTCACCAAGGGAGGTGTTCATTAGTCGCAATGATTTTAAATATTCTTTTGATTTTTGTTATATTTGCTCCCTTTCAATGACCTCCCCAAAATTCTTTCAGTATGTTTTTCGCAGCGCCACCTAGAACCAGCCGTGGTGGTACGCTTTTAGCAGTGTAATTCTGTAAGAACTCACCCGCGATACAGTATAAATGTTAAAGTACTATCTACCGTACAGTAGCGACACGCCCCGCCTCCCTCCGAAACACTGTTCCTCACATCTTCCTGCGTCGAACGTGCTTTTGAAACTGCTTTTTGTTCTCGCAGTGCGTAGACACGCGCACACACACACGTATTTGTACAGTCTTGTCTTTTGATACTAGTGTAGGTAATTAAATCGTGTCGTTTGTATGGAGTATCGTAGGTGTGCCTGCGAATTCGAATTCTATCTCATTTTCGATTCCACTAGATGGAGTGAAAAGTATTTGGTATTCGCTAAAATAATTACGTAAAGATAGTTCGCTTCACCTATGTGTTCACTTATTGGCGCTAGCGTAGTTATCACCGAGTTACAGAATACCTAATACAGCTTTCACCGCGGAATCAGAAATGAGCACTGAGCGAGTTCTTGATGAATAGCATTGCTGTTCTCTTGCCACTTATTTGTGAAGCGTGACTAATACTGCCTACTTAATTGATATTTCACCTTTTTTTTCTAGATTTGAGTGATCCCGCGTACCGGAAGCTCGTTATTGATTTTGCAAAGTCAAAAAGCCACGATATACCTGCGTCTGTTGTCGAAGGATGGTTAAAGGATTCATTACCTTCCGAGAGACCCGCGCCTCCACGTCGTCGCAGACCCGCACCCACTAAGCGAGCACGTCGCCGCAGACCCGCAACTACCCGTCCACCACGTCGTCGGCGACCCGCACACCCAAGGATAAAGAAATTGTCCAGAAAAAACTAAATTATCCGAGGGCAACATAAATAGACGGCTCAGGGACCAGTAACAGCATCCTGGATATGATAGCGTGTAAGTCAGAGTGGCTAGTGCGAGTTTTTAGTACTCGACCGCGTTAACGTAAACTTCAAATAATACTGAAACTGGAACAGCGCCTTCTAGTGACAACTATAAGAAACACAAATACTTTATACGAAGTCACATAAGTGAACGTTTACGTTAACACGATTGAATGGGTTTCAAAACTCACACTTGACCTTCAGACCGCACGCTGGTGTGGAATCTCACCCAAAGGACGTAAGCCCCATTTACATGATGCAAGTTACTTGCCTGTTGCACACAATTAATTTGAAGCAATCAATTGCTTGCATTGTCTAAGCACTGTTCAGACGGTGCAACTTTCATCGTTGCTTCAATTTATTGCATTCTACAGGAAATGAAATTGTACCGTGTAAATGGGGTTTTAGTCTCTCTGTCTTTAGAATTTTTTGTTTTTTTTTATACCTACTTGTAATATTTTATTTTAGCTATTTTATTTTATTTTTTACTAGTTTATTAGTGTGCGATCGAAGGTTGGTTTCTAGACGAAGCCGCATGCGAATAATCGACTATCGCCACAACAAAAAATCCGAACAAGAAAAAATTGGTACTCAAATGATTTTAAAACTTTAAAATTAAAGGTTTCTATAATAGCCTGTAATATAAAAAGATAGTTTAAAATATAATCTCTAGAATATGATCTAAAGATGTTAAAAACTATCTTGCAACTTCAAAAATAAAATTTCGGAATAATTTTAATTACTTACTTAAAGATAAAGTTTATTTTTGTTTTTTTTTTATTTGTATAAGGAGAAGTATTGCATCAATTACAAAACATCTTTCTCTGAAAGAAAGTTACTTTATTACCGAGTGCCGAAGACTATGTTTTATGGTGTATGTACAACTAGCAAGAAGCTATTTTCTAATAAACGACCGATACACGCGAAGTGCTGTTTTTTAAAAATAAATAATTCTAATTAAAACCTTAACTAACAATCTTTTATGCTGTTTTATTTACTTACATTAATAAGGAAATCCTTGATAACCAAATGACGATACGCGGTGGAAACAACATCAATCACACTCATGCACTAAATTGTAAAATAATATTTTAATTTACTTTTTATTTTATTCAACGATACAAAGAAATTGTTTTTAAATATTCGAATTATGCCTGCCTAGCCTTTTCTCGGGAACCGATCACTTTTCCGAATTATTTTTGTCCGAATTTCATTTTCCCGAAAACTATTGACCGTCGTCTTTTTTGCTATATGCTTTTTTTGTCATATTTTTAGATCATCGAAGTATCGTGTGTCATAGGTATTATTTTACCGAACTATGTTTCTCCGATTTACAAAACAACTTTTTCCTATTAGCCGAAGCCTCTTTTGAACTATTTTCATTTGCCAAATGATTTATTTGCCATATTTTCACCCCGTCTGAACAACCAGTTCACTCCACTGGACCACACACACTAGGTGGTCACAGACACTGCAGCTCTCAAACTGTCGTAACTAGTATATGATAATAAAACAACTGTACTACTGTGTTACTATATATTACCAATTGAGATCATTTTGGCATAACAAATGATGCGACCTTGTTAATGAGCGGAGAAGAGACTTCTAGAAATCGCTTCCCAACTAACACCGCCATCTATCGGCACACAAGTTAACAAATATGTACAAACATACCGCCCACCAAGGACAATTTTTTAAAGTTGGCCTTCCATAACATTGTTTAGATATAATTAATTCCGCCCACCATGACACATAATAGATATAAGTTTAATATAGAGCTAAAAACCTTAAAATTAATAACATAAAATCTTTCTTTCCTAAATAAAACAGTTGTTTGCCTACGTGGACATAACAGGTAAAATACAAATTTTAGAAATACACCTTTTTATTACAGCATTATTTGTGCGTAAAGATACAACTCTAGTGATACCATCGTTGCCAGGGTGTTTTGCAACCACTCGACCAAGAAGCCATCTGGAAGGCGGCAAATCGTCCTCCATTACTAAAACTAAATTACCAATACATGGTTCAGGAGTTTGTTGACTCCACTTATACCGATTTAAAAACATTACTAAATATTCCTGCGACCATCGTCGCCAAAATTGTTGCGTCATCCGTTGGGTCAGTTGCCACCGGCGTAGACTACCTAAAGTGGATGATTCGAAACTGTAATCCGGCACGGATACCAACGGCTCACCTACCAGAAAATGACTTGGCGTCAATGCGTCTAAGCCGTCCGGATCATCGTCAATCCTTGACAGTGGTCGCGAATTTAGGCAGGCCTCAATTTGTGTCAAGACTGTTGACAATTCCTCGAAAGTAAGGGTTGATTCTCCAACTACTCGCCGAAGGTGGAATTTTATCGATTTAATTCCGGCCTCCCAAATACCGCCAAAGTTAGGCGAGTATGGAGGGATAAAATGCCACTTTGTTCCCTGAGACGCTAGGCAGTCAGCCAGCTCTTTTGTTAGATTAGATTGCTCCGCAGAGAACAACTTCTTTAACTCCCTTGATGCTCCTATAAAGTTAGTGCCATTATCTGACCAAATGTCTGAACAATTGCCTCTGCGAGAGGCGAATCTCCTGTATGCTGCTAAAAAGCCTTGAGTGGTCATATCACTCACAGCTTCGATATGTACGGCTTTTGTGGCCATACAGATAAACAAGCATATGTAGCCTTTGTAAGCATGGTGACCCCGACCTTTGGAAGTCCTGATGTTTATAGGACCCGCGTAATCTATCCCAGTACACTTAAAGGGTCTAGCAGGTGTTACCCTCGCAGCAGGTAATTGCCCCATCAATTGATTTGATATAGCTGCCGAATGTCTAACACATACAACGCACTTATGAACGTATGATTTGACCAGTTCCTTAGCCCCCAAAATCCAATATTTAGTCCTTAAATATGCTAACATAAGTTGAGGCCCCCCATGCAAGGTTTTACTATGAGAGTCTGCAACGATCAAATTGGTTAAGTTTGCCTTTTTTGGTAACAATATTGGGTGTTTCCTATTTTCACTTAGTTCCGACTTTTGTAACCGACCGCCTACTCTTAATAATCCATTCCCGTCTATAAATGGGTTTAAAGATTTTAAGGATCCTTTTAACTTAGCTGAATGACCATCCTTTGATATCTTTTCTATTTCTTCTCCAAAACCTTCTGTTTGACACTGTTTGATACAAACATGTAACGCTTCTGTTAATTCTTGCGCTGATAACCCTGTGTTTTCACCTCGATCATTGTTTGGTTTTATCCACATACGTCGACAATATGCAATCACTCTTATTAGTCGCGTGAGGTTTGAAAACCGATCCCATAAACTTGTTTCAGTGCTCACAAAGTGTACCGTTTTTATAGCTTCTAAATCTGTTTCCATGTCTTTAGGTTTATTATACACAATATTTTCTGATCTTAAAAAGGCAGGACCGTTAAACCATGACGTTTGTTTGTTGAGGTCCGACGGGTTGAGTCCTCTTGACGCATAATCAGCTGGATTTACACCGGACCGTACATGAGACCACTGTTGTGCGTCTAAAGTAGTCAAGATCTCAGATACCCTATTTGCTACAAATGTTTGCCACCGATTTGGGTGACTATTAAGCCAGGCCAGTACGACGGTAGAATCACTCCAGGCATGTATGTTCTCCTTCAGAACATTCAACGTATGAGCCACCTCAACCAACAACCTACTCAGAAGAACAGCTCCGCAGAGCTCCAACCGTGGAATCGATACTTGTTTGATGGGTGCTACTTTTGTTCTTGATGTTATCAAGTTTACAGACACCTGACCCTGATCATTGATTGACCGAAGATAAACCACCGCGGCATAAGCCATCTTAGATGCATCGCTAAATCCATGCAATTCAACGAGTGCGTTAGTACGTTTTGTTTTGATCCAGCGAGGTATTTGTAACTTCGACAGCTGACACAAGTCAGCACGGTAAGTAAGCCACTCTTTCAATATTGTTTCAGACACTTCATCATCCCAGCCTATACCTGATAACCATAGCTTTTGAATTATTATTTTTGCAACTATGACGCTTGGAGAAACCCATCCAAGTGGATCAAATAAACGTGTTATGTCTGATATAATTATTCTTTTTGTAACAGGTTTCTTCGTCGGTGGAAGTGTCACTGTGTAGCGGAACGCATCTACTTTTCGATCCCAGGTAAGTCCTAGTAATTTCATAACATCATCTGTTTTAATTTTTCTACCTTCTTCTGTAGTATCTTTATCTTTAGTTTTTAAACTTCTCAACAGTTCTTCACTATTGCTTGACCACTTTTGTAACGAAAACCCTCCTTTTTCTACTAAGTTGTTCATTTCAGAATACAGCCTGGTCCCTTCCTCAACCGTATCGACTCCCGTAAGTAAGTCATCCATATAAAAATCTTCTTTAACCTTTACAGCGGCTGTAGGGTATTTCTCCTTCTCATCTATGGCTACTTGCTGAAGCACCTTAACAGCAAGATATGGGGCACACGCTGTACCAAACGTCAGCCTCAATAAACGATATTCCTGCATTTCACGATCTGTAGTTCCTTTCCACAGAATTCTCTGAAAATCCACGTCATGTTCGTCAACCTTGATTTGGCGATACATTTTTACTATGTCCGCAGATAAACATATTGGATACGTTCTCCATTTCATTAAAATATGTCTCAACGTTGGCTGTAAAGTAGGGCCGATCATTACCAGATCATTTAATGAAACACCATTTTCACCTTTACAGGATGCATCGAACACTATTCTCACCTGTGTGGTATCTCTATCTTCCCTAATAACCGCAAAATGAGGTAGGTAAATTCCTTTATAGTTATTCCTTTCTTTTTCAGGCACCATCTCCATATGTCCCAGCAATAAGTATTCTTCCAACACCTTCTGATACTTTACTTCCAAGTCCGAATTTTTACTTAACTTTGTTACTAATGAACACAATCTTTTTTCAGCTATCTTTTTAGAGTTTTTTACTGTGGGTGTCGCATCCTTGATTTTAAATGGCAACCGAACTATGTAGCGCCCTTCACTGTCCCTTCGTGTTGTTTCAGCGAAGAAACCTTCGCACTGTTTGTCTTCCTCGGATAATATTTTATGATCGTTCATCACACTGTCCTCCAGTTCCCAGAACTTCTTCATTAGTTCACTTTCCTCCACATGAGCATGCATAACTAAAACATTGTCATTTGGTTGATGTGGTTTGTCCACCACACCCGATAAGATCCACCCAAATGAAGTTGCTTGCGCAAGCAGATTACCCTGAGGACCTTTCCTAACTCCTTCCTGAATAATTTGCCCATAGATTTCTGCCCCCAGCAACATGTCAATCCTGTTTGGTGTGTGATAATGTGGATCAGCCAACGTGAAGTCACATACCCAATCCACAGGTACAACTTGTTTGCATGGCAGATATTTTGTTATACTTTTTAGTATGTACGCGGCAACCTTAAGTTGAACATTGGGGTTGTATATGGACCTCAAAGTAACTTCCACCATAAACTTTGATACCATCTTATTATTCCCTTCTAATCCTGAAATCTGATTCCTAACTGGCGTCTTTTTCAGACCCAAATACTGTGCCGTTGCCTCCGTTACAAATGAGGCTTGAGACCCTTGATCTAATAACGCTCTTATAGTATGATAACTACCATTGTTGGCTGTGGCGTTAACTAGAACCGTCGCTAATAAAACTTGATTTGTCCTACGTAATTGGTTAGCCGAGAAAAACGTTGCTAATGTGTCTAAGTTAGACGATCCGGATGGTTTAACGTTTTGCGTCGCGTCTCTCTCACTCTCGTTTCGAGGTACGTTACTATTTTTATCATCTGAACCATCACCGGTGTAAACTGGACCCACGGGATGTAGCAATGAATGATGTTTGCGTCTGCAAAGGCGACATACAGCTGAACTTAAACACTGCTTAGCCGAATGGTTATTACCTAAACAATTGAAGCATAACCCGTTTTGTCCTACAAACTCCCGTCTGGCATTTACATCCGATTGAACAAATTGTTTACAGTGTATTATTTTATGACTTTCCTTACAGAATCTACATTGCATAGTGGAAGTATAAAATACTTTAGGCCTCTCTGTGTATTTACCCCTGCCTATGTTGGATCCTGTATCCAGAAATTCTAAGGCTCGGTAACGACTAGTTATAAAATCTTTAAATTGGATCAAGGTTGGAAAACTATCTGTAGAAGTATCACTGGTAACCTTTAGCTCCCACTGCTTTCGGGATTCTGGATCCAACTTCAAAGAAATTACATGAATAATCAACATGTCCCAGGTACTCACATCGAGTCCAAGATTAGCTAATGCATGCAAACAATCCATGGTGCTATCAAGTAACTCTTTGAGACCTGTAGCTGATTCGCTATTTAAACTCTTTAGACTGAGAAACCTTACCAAGATAAAATGTGATAAATACCTTTTATTATTGTACCGCTCGTTAAGTAGTTTCCAACAACGTTCATAATTTGAATCGGATATGGGTATCTGTCTTAGTAATTGTTCCGCTTCTCCCGACAAATAACCTTTTAAATATTGCATCCGTTGTACATTATCCAAAGTTGGATTATTATGAATAAGCGACACATATAAATCTCGAAAGGTAACCCATTCTGTATATTTTCCTGAAAATACTGGAATAACAATTTTAGGTAACTTGACTTGACAGTGTTTAAAATTACCACCTTTACAATTTTCTTTTGAACTTTCCTCTTTAACATCGTATGATTCCAGAATTGTTTCTAATTCTATTTTATACTGAATGTAGGCTTCTTCAGCTTCATAATAAATTCCTTTTTTAACATATGACCTTTGGTTTAACTTTTCTGGATCATATTCCTCGAACAATCTACTATGACCATCCGATAACTGGTTAAACAATTTCTCTAAATTTTCCAATCTAACTTTAACGTAAGGCCTAGTTATCCTGTCTTTGGGCGACTTTTTAAAGTTAATATAAGCTTTATCAATTCTTGTACAAATATCTCCTAATTTATTCATTAAAGATTCCATATTGTTAAAATCTAAAGCACTAGATAGGTAATCTTTTACTAATTGATGCACAAGATACAAATCTTATTTAACAATCAAAATAAAAGTTATAAGTAAATTTCGCAAAAGATAAAAGTTTTCGAAAATTACAAGTGTTTTAAATGACTTCAGAATAAATCGGGCATAGTATCCCTGCATCAACCAAATTTCCTCAAAATTAGGCTAAGTCTAAAACACTTCAATTAAATTTATTTTAAGTTGATAGTTTGTAATTATTCAAAGTTAAAGCCTTCAAGGCAATAGAGTTCAAAATGTTGCACGAAATAGTATTAAAATTTCACTCACAATTGTCACTCCGATTGATACCACCTGATTGCTGGAATGACGTAGCGTCTGCACGTCCACTATCTCCAGCTCCTCGAATCTCCGCTAGTTTACTGATCCTGACGATGACCTCTGGCACCGTCTGCAGTCGCACGCCGCTCAGGCTGCTACTGCTGGTTCCTGACGAGTTTGCTGCTGCTGCCTGATGCTTTCACCACTGCGCTGGCACTGCTTCCAACGCTTGGCTGGGTTGCGCAAGCGATCCACTTGCCCAGCCAATCTTCACAAAAACACCTCCAGATTCTTCGATCCGGCTCTCGAAGGACCATATGAACAACCAGTTCACTCCACTGGACCACACACACTAGGTGGTCACAGACACTGCAGCTCTCAAACTGTCGTAACTAGTATATGATAATAAAACAACTGTACTACTGTGTTACTATATATTACCAATTGAGATCATTTTGGCATAACAAATGATGCGACCTTGTTAATGAGCGGAGAATCTTAACACCGACTTCTAGAAATCGCTTCCCAACTAACACCGCCATCTATCGGCACACAAGTTAACAAATATGTACAAACATAGTCAAAACAACATTTTACGGAATATTATATAATCACAAATATATAGCCGGTTACTTGGTAGTATTTTCAATATTAAATTAAAATAGTGTCATAAAAAGTCAATATGTTACAAAATTTTGTGACAGAAACGAATCGCTGCAAAACCGACTTCACGCAGTCTTGTTTGCCCTACACCTAGAGTGTAATTTAAAAACGTGTAGGCGCGGAGGGGTGGGGCGGCCCGCGAGCTGAGGAGCAGGCGGTTTGAAGGCTCGCCGCCGCGGCTGAGGCTGGCCGGCGAAGCCGGCCAGTAAGCCGAAGCTGCGGTGGTGAGTGTAAAACCATCTGTGACGATGAGCTCGCGTGGGGCCGCCCAGCCCCGTAGCGCCGGAGCCGTGACAGAAACAATGCTTGCTGCATGTTGCATGCCTGCTTGCATGTTTCATGCTTTGCACGCTGCATGCTTGTTACATGCTGCATGCCTGCTTGCATGCTGCATGCCTGCTTGCATGCTGCATGCCTGCTTGCATGCTTGAAACAAGAATCTTTGTTTGCAAGCTTCCTACTGAGACCACATGTTTTATTAAGTGCCATTACATTTAAATAATTAATGAAACAAAATAGTAGGAAACTAATCTGAAGTTAGCTCTCTATAACACCAGTGTAATAAATACATTAGTTTTAAAAGTTCTTTCATATATTTAATTTCACTCAAATTGTCTTTAATTTTCAAAAGTTTTTGACTTTTCGTTTCTTTAACGACGTATTTTTCTTGTGGAGTACCAAAAAGTCGGTAGTAGGCGTTTGCAGTACTCTTCAAAAAACAACCCAGAAGTACTGGATAACCGGATTCCTCCCATTCCTTGCGCTCTGCAACCGCTTTGAACTGTTCGAGGAAATCATCGAACTCCAAACCCTGATGACCATAATAATAGGGCATATCTTCCTCAGGGAAATAATCACGATCATGACGACTCATCGTGGTTTATAATAACATTTGATAAATGACACAAATACTTCTCTGTATTTCCTTTTATGCGATGCCGAAAAATCGCTCGTCTGCACTGCACTTTATAATATAGAACGTTTATACGTACAATTCTTCGCTGCTATACCAGCGTAATCATCAATCTGGCCCTATTAATAGGCCTTCCAGCTATCTCTGCTGGAATATTAAACGCTCTGGGGGCGAGCACTCGCTTTGCGCATCTGAAAAAAATACTTCTAACCGGCGCCTCTCGCCAATTTGTAGCACCTGAGCTACACTTGTAACTAGTACGAATTACCGGAGTAGTCTACGCTACGTTGAATAAAAGATATTATCGATTTGTAGAAGACTATATTAATCAGATTAGCGAGAGGTAACCGCAGCTCTGAGCTTAGCTGGGTCTCACTGACATCACATGTCATAGTCTATCAAAACTATCCTTCTACATTATTCAAATATAATTCTAAGGTATCCAGAAGGTTCTAACCATAGACTAAATAGTTATGGCTTCATTACATAAAGCCTCCCTCGTTGGGCAAAGCTCTACAGTATTCTTGTAATCTTTGAACTGCACGTAAGCTGCGCGTCAAGTGCACGTCAACTGTACGACAACAACACAACAAACAACACAACAATTTATTAAACTTTACCAAACTTACTTATGGTGTAGCCACATGAGAGAAAAAATATTACTCACTAAATAATTGAATATAATCGATTACATTTCAATGAATATGACGTTATTATAATATTAAAATAATACCCCAATACATATTTTAGTGCTTTTTAACTGTCATTTTGAGACGTCAAACGAATAGTAGAATAACGATCATGTTGCGTTCCGAAGCACGCACCAAAGACTCGCAACAGTAGAATGCCGTTATTGCGCTCGCGTGATGCGAACTTGACGCGAGCGTGTCTGACAGCGGTAGAGAATACGAAAATCGTTGTTTTGATCGAAACGTAACTGCAACTGCACTGCAACAGCACTTATTTAGTTACGTGAATTAGCCCTCTGGTGAGTTATGGTGTACTAGGAGTCGGAGGTTCTTTTAAATTAGAGAGAGGAAACGAGAGGAAAACTGTATTAAATTAACAGCACGTTGCCAGGCTAAACAATGTCTTCATATAAAAATAAGCCTAACGCTCCTAATACGAAATGCTTTCTAGAACAAATTCAGAGTGTTTAGACGAAACATTTAGTCAAATGCTTTCGACCAGGGGGCCAAGTCTGCTATTTTTATAATTTCGTCATTCCAACACTATCCCATTGCCATTTTGCTGAAAGTTCGTAATCTGCTGAATTCGTAATGGTCGATCGTTGGTCGGTCGAATTAAAAGCAATGACTGCACAATGACGTTCTAATGGTAGGTCACTGATCAAAGGAACTGACAAAATAATAGCAGATTACTATAGATAGATATCTAAGAATGGTAGGTAATCTCGTACAAAATGACAACTGAATGACTGCACTCAGTTGTCATTTTGTACGAGATTACCTACCATTCTTAGATATCATTTCTTTCAATGGCGTATCAGTGGTTGACCATAGGAAAGTTATAATGACGCCATTATATTACTAGATTACCAAACTTGTCAAAATCAACAATTATGAAATCAATGATAAACCATTTTGACACTATTGTAATAGCAGACTTGAGGCCCTGCATGAAACCTTTAGTACCTCTACAATAAAGGTACACGTAGTAATAGTTGCAACCTTAAATATGCTAACTTCGAGTACGTAAAATACGAATTGCGAAAGCTCTTTACATAGTACTACTTTTATAACAAAATCGCTTTCCGCGTCGTCTGTCCTTATGTACGCTTAGATATTTTAAACTGCGCAACGGATAAGGTTAATGGGGTTTTCATCAAACTGCATAAAACGGCGTGACGTGACTGTATTCAGATTTTCAACGTCATAATGGTGTGACGTGGTGTGTCGTGTTTTTCCCATAATCAGTATGAACTGAATAACAGAAAAACACATCATTATATAGATACCAATTAGGTATATTACCAAATATGAATTTGCTATTACTTGTTCATATAACAAACACACCATTATCCTTAATCCAGAGCCTATAAAATGGGATGCACAGATTTTAAGAACAAATATCTACGCATTGTTGTCGGCAGTGGACACGAATACATTACAAACATGAGAACAGTACTTGTAGTGTTTTTATTCTGTGTATTTGCATCAGAATGCAGCGGACAAGGAGGGAGGCACCGAAGAGGTAAGTTTACAGAAATGTGTTCTCAATTTTTTCGATTATTGTCGCCCTAAGACGCTTGTAGCAACTAGTGGAGCAAAATGGAGCAATATTGTTTCATAACGTTCCAATATTATTGTAAAGTGTCCGAACAGTTGAAACATACTTCATCTTCTTCTTTCTTCCATGCAATAAGATCGTGTTGTAGTTGTGTAGTTTCTTAAGGAACATCTGATACTTAGGATTTCATATCCGAAGGATGCCCAACGGAGCCTATTACTAATTCTTCGCTATGTGTGTACGTGTTGTCAGCGGGTTGTATTATTTGAACTGTAATAGGTAGACACTTGCACTATAGCCGTGATAACAACATAAAATAATAATACAAATTAAATAAAGTTAAAAATTAATGGGGTTTCCCATACAAGGATCATAGTTACGCGTTTTTTTTTGCTTGATTTTTACCTATATTGCATGGTATATGCCACCATGCAGTATAGGGGAAGAAAGGAAAAGGGGAGGGGGAGGGGGGGGAGGGTGGGGGAGTGTTCTAACCCTTCATGTGCAAGTCCAACTCGCACTTTGGGAGTTATTTTTTTTCATATTGTTGTGTACATTCTATCGTACTATTCTATATACTACAACTACTACGTGTAATTGACCAACAGTTTTATTCTGTAATAGTCTCACTAGTTGAATTCAGGTGAAGTGAGTGTGAGGTGAGCTTGCTAGATATCGACTAAATTCACCAAGGCAAATTGTCGTGGTTTGGTAAAATCGTTCATCTTTTATTGGTTGGAACTGATTTTAAATATTCTTTAGTTTCACCCCCCCCCCCCCTCTCAAAAACCTCCCGCAAATTCTTCCAGGACCTTTGTTTTAGCACCACCTCGAACCAGCCGAGATGGTCATCATCATTCATCACCATTTCAGCCGAAATACGTGTACTGCTGGACACACGCCTCCCCAAGGAGGGGTTTTGCCATACTCGCCACGCTTGGCAGGCGGATTGGCGATCGCAGTATGCACAGAGAACGCTGCTGCCTGGTAAGTCCCTTAGTCGCCTCTTACGACACCCACGGGAAGATATGGGATGATGGTGCTATACTTTACGTCCGACACCACACGGAATGCGTGGCCGTGGTGGTATGCGTCCAGAGTTCAATTCTTTAAGAAATCACTCGCGTATTCGAATTTCATTTTTAATTTCCGTAACGTTAGGTACGTAAAAATAGTTCGCTTCACCTATGAGCACACACCGGGCTTCACTTTTAGTGGCGCTAGAATAGTTTTCACCGAGTTACAGAATATCTAATACAGTTTTCACCGCGGAATCATAAGTGAGCACTGAAGTAAGTTCTTACAGAATAGCATTGCTGGTCTCTCGCTAACTCTTAAGGTGTGACGAATACTGCCTACTTAATTAATATTTCATCTTTTTTTTCTAGATTTGATTGATTTCCTTAACCGAATCCTTGGTCGGAGAACGCATAGTAATAAACCTCTATACTATAACGATGTGCCGCCGTCTGTTGTCAAAAGATGGTGGAAGGATTCGTTACCTACCGAAAAACCACTGAGCAGGTCGTTTGTCGGTAACAGTTGGAGCAGACCCGCGCTCACTATGCGACCAAGTCGTCGCGGACCCGTGCTCACTACCCTACCAACACATCTTCGCCGTCCTGCACCCCCTAAAAAGAAGAATGGGTCCAGAAAATCAAAACCCTGGTGGTCCAACTGGATTTAAATTTTCCGAGGTCAACATAAATAGCGTCACTGGTCAGCAGTTGGCTCGGGGACCAGTAACAGCATTCTGGATATGATAGCGTGTAAGTCAGAGTGCCTAGTGCGAGTTTTTAGTACTCGACCACGTTAACGTAAACTTCAATTGTACTGAAACTGTCAAGTGGCAACTATAGGGAACACAATTATTCCATATAAATTGACATAAGTGAACGTTTACGTTATCACGATCGAAGGGTTTAAAAACTCACGCCAGTATGTCTTTTTTGTTACAATCTCCCTCGGTGAACACCTAGGTGAAGTCAAACGGACGGATGACAGCTCACTTCACCTAGGTGTTCACCGAGGGAGATTGTAACAGAATAGACATACTGGTCCTCAGATAGCACGTAAGTGTGGAATGTCATCCAGAGAACATAGTCTCTTACAAATACCAACATTAGTTTAATGAAAACTAAATTCATGCCATCTCTTACATTTTGCATCAAAAACAACTTGGTGTTGAAAAACAGTATTACATAACGTAGACGTGTTATAAAACTCAAGTTACACAACATGTTACTTAATCTGTACGCACCTTAATATTTTAGGTTATTTGTTTTATTTTTGTTGGTAAAAGGTAATGTCTGAAAGTTTTGTTTCGATTATAGAAATTCTTTCTTTGATAGAAAGCTACTTTATTGCCGAGTGCCACAGGCTACATTTTGTGGTAAAGGTTCTTTCCACTTTCATGCGGATGAAGACGAGGGCGGAAGCTTAATTAGTTAATCTGTGACTTAATTCGATAACAAAGTTACACTCGGGTGCTGTTTTTTTTTTAAATAAGTAGTTGTAATTTAGTTCACATTTAGGTAAAATTAGTTAAGACTAGCATTTAAACGCGTAATTTTTTTTCCATTTCTTTTTATTTTAATCTGTCCAGTAGTTTTGAAGATTAGTTCTAACATACACAAACTCAACTTTATTTTATAATAACTATGTTGTGACGTAGCGATGGTGATAATTAAAAGATTTTTAAACTGATTGAGTTGACTTTCCTTATTTCATGACTGATTTTCAAATCTCTATTCAAGACCATAAAATATCCATAATTTCCTTAATCCTTTATGTATTTAATGAGAGGTATTAAATAGCAATTATGTCAAATTATAATAAGAGGTCTGCGCGCTAACCTCAAGTGGCATGATTCGATAAAAAATGGAATGCCACCTCTCGAACGATACTCAATATTTAAGATTATCTTCTGCCCGCGATCTCGTCATCTGCCTAGCCTTTTCCTAACTATGTTGGTGTCTGCTTTCATTCTAACCAGATGCAGCTGAATGCCAGGTAGTATGAAGGATTTATTTACATTTTTGTTGTTGTCAGTTGTCATAATAATCGTTACTTGACATAAGCAACATTTAATATAATTTAGAAACGTTTATTGTTTTGTACAAAAATTAATGTCATTAAGGCCACCCACTAACCAAATGATTTATTACAGTAATCTGCAATCTTTAGACAATAAAAAGTTAGTAAAAATCGAAACGGGTAGATTAGGTTAGGTTGTGACCAGACAAGTGCCGCCGAGCGCCTGATGTCCTCATTTGCGTAGCAAATAATATTTAGACATTTGTTTAGGCATAAATTAAATTCGCATAATGTTACTAGGCAAAATGTGCAAATCTATTGTGTCACGCTAAAGTATTGTCTTAAAAAAACAATAAGTTGTGCTACAAAAGTTAGTGACAGAAACGAATCGCTGTAAAACCGACTCCACGTAGTCTTATCTGCCCTACTACTAGAGTGTAATCTAAGCCCGCGAAGGCGCGGAGGGGCGAGGCGGCCCGCGAGCTGAGGAGCAGGTGGTTTTAACGCTCGCTGCCGTGGCTGAGGCTGGCCGGCGCAGCCAGCCAGCAAGCCGAAGCCGCGGTGGTGAGCGTAAAACACATCTGCGACGATAAGCTCGCGTGGGACCGCCGGAGCCCCGCAGCGCCGGAACCGTGACAGAAACCATGCCTGCTGCATGTTGCATGTTGCATACTTGCCTGCATGCTGCATGCTTGCTTGCATACTGCATGCTTGCTTGCATGCTGCATACTTGCTTGCATGCTGCTTGCTTGCTTGCATTCTGCATGCTTGCTTCCTGCATGCATGGTGTACGCTTGTTTACATGTTTGTGTGGTTACTGCATGCATGGTAAAAATATGTTTTAATATCATTATGCGTAAATAAATGTATGCTTTAGAATGTTATGCTTAATCATTATTTATATACGTTATAAGTAAATAATGTTATTGCATAAATATAATTAGGAGAAACAAATTTACGTTAAGTTATATTAGGTCTTAGAATTTTATGCAAATGGATAGTGAAGGTTTATTTTTAGGTTTCCTTGTTATTAAAAAATCTGTATCTGTTATCATGATCATAACATCAACATTGCAGGCGGTTGTACTCGTACTGAACTAGTATTGTTGTACTAGTATGGGCAATGGTGAATAAATGTTAAAGAAAAATAAATTATTGAAAATAAAAATTATAGCAAATAAATTTATGGATTAACATTATTATGACACTTGATCGATTATGACCAATGAAATTAGTAAAAATGATTTTATGTAATTTAACCTTTATAGCAACTGAAGCATAATTTCTAATGAAAATATGACAAATAAAATTATGGCATATAAAATTATGGCATTTTAAATTATGGCAAACATTAGTAAACCCAGCCGGAGCCATATACTGAGCTTCCATTGTTGAAAGTGCTAATGTAGCCTGTCTTTTAGAGCACCAAGAAATTGGAGCACCCTGAAACAAGATAATATATCCCGAACAAGATCTTCGGCTCTCACTATCAGAATCCATGTACTTTTTCTTCTTGTTTATTCTCTGTTAATACGAGTTCAGAGTTCTTTGTTCCTTTTAGAATACGTAACACTCTTTTAACTGTAATCCAAGGCTGCCCCGTGGGATGTCCGGGCTAGAATAGCACCCCCCCATTTCATTCCGAGGGTGTCGTCGAAGGCGACTAAGGGAAAATCCGGAAGTCGGGCAGCAGCGGCTTCCGTGTGCTTTACAACTTCACTGCTATCCCCTAGACGCCTGCCAAGCGTGGGGATTATGCCCCCCCACCCCACTTCTGGGGAGGTCTTTGTTCAACAGTGGACGTCTTCAGGCTGATGAAGGCCGCAATTCTAGTTTTTTATTGAATGTGCTTAATTTATTCACCGTATAACATATATCTGGTCTGGTACTATATGGTTGAAGTTTGACGGTCTCGAACCAAGCGCTTTGATTCCACATTTATTATGCGAACTGCCAGACTGTGGAATTCACTGCCCGCCTCTCTATTCCCTGTTAAGTATAATCAGGTTACTTTCAAGGCACAAGTCTACCGGCTCATCCTAGACAAGCGTGTTCCACCTTAGGCCGCATCTTCACTTAAGATCAGGTGAGTTGCGATCAAACGCAAGCCTAGAATGTTAAAAAAAATGTTGGCCGACGGGAAAAGTCCTGGCTACGAAATATTCGGGAGTAGGCCGAAGTCACGAGGAGTTGTTACACCGCGCCAGGGACAAGAAGAAACTTTCAAGGCTGATGTCTGATCTTCAGTAATTGGAGAGAAAGACAAGTAGAAGACTGATACTCTAAATTGCATTTTAACAAGATTTTTTTTTAGGACGTCTCCTAAAGTAACGTATCTCTACGTGTGATGTGCACATTTAAATAAAAAAAAACGATTGGCAGCGGAATAAAACTAACACTATGCACCATTCATTACACGGAACTGGTTTGACAGTGACCAACCCCATTACTTCTTAAGTACACTTATTCAATCTGTTCACTCACACGTGGGTACAACACACAAAAACAATTGTCAAACGTGCAGCGCGGCGCAGTAACCGGACGAAGCGACACAGTGACACTTTCCGCCAATACCACACATCTTTTAAAATCTATTACTTAAGGATGCCCAACCTGTCATAATGGTCATACAAACGCTCGTACGTGATTATGACATTATAAAAAATGTTCCTCCAGATATTTCGAACACACAGGTATCTTCTGGTTTACGTTTAAGTTTCTATGTATTAAAAAAGAAACTATTTTGAGGAACGAATTCAGTAAAGACGTCTGAAAATTTGTTTTTATGCACAGATTTTATCTGAACTTTGGCCGTTCATAGAAATCTTTCGCAAGTAAATTATAAAAACATATTTACCAAAAACTTGTAAGGCTTTCAAAAAGCCTTACAAGTGATGGATTTTGGTCCAAACACGTATTTCCTGGAATAAGTTTTGTGAAATCTTCTCGCCAATTTTCGTGAGATGTTATCGCGTTTGTATTCGAACCTTGCGTTAGATGAAACAAAAAAAATCAATCGTGCTCACGTTGACGATAGATGGACCGGGATATGTCCCTCTTAAGTTGCTCTGTAAATCTTGAAATAAACTAAATCAAATACTGTGTACTGTTTACTTCCAGTTGGGCCCAAATCAGTGAACACTCCATTCCTTCTTACTCCGTGTGACACGGTGTTAATTTTCCTAACCTTGTGACAATTTTATTGAATAACGACTAATAGAAAACAATCGGTATTTAAGTAGTCTTTCGTTACTTCCAACTAGTCTTTGAAGAACTATAAATGATTTTCAAGTTCTGGACAAACAATTATAAAAAAAATACCTTAATATATATTCGAAATTGGCACTGTCGTTTTCAAGATCAACGAAAAAAGCCTGACATTTTTTCCATCATTTGTTTCTTAACTAAGTATAGATTTTCTTTTTAAAAGTGTCTGAGTTGCTTCCATTCTATTAAAAATAATGTCGACGTTTTGGTATCTTTGTATCTTTTTGACTCTCATCAGTTTCGCGAATACACAGCAAATTAGTGGTAAGTACAAATCCATACTAATACCTATTATAAATTCGAAAGTAACTCTGTTCATTTGTTAGTTTGTTCGCGACTAAACTACTGAACCGATTTTGACGAAATTTGGTACAGACATAATACACAAAGGACACAGCCCAGTTTTTAAACGGCGACTTTCTCGGTTTCCGCGATAACCGACATTCACGCGGACGAAGTTGTGGATAAAAGCTTGCAAATAATATTGACACAACCACGAAAAAGATATAGTACCGTAGATTCCTGGCGGTTTTATCAAAAAAAGGGGTCTTCTTCTTTATATTAGGATACCGTACCCTAAGGGTACCGATGGGAAAGAAAGGTTCTTGAGTGGTGACCACGAACCGGAACACGCAGTGTTGGTAGCCCTCCCACCAGGTTTATTTATTTATTTATTTATTCATTACAATAAGCTTACAGTTTACACCAAAACGCTTATGTCGTGTCAGTTATAATTGGTATTCAATAAAATCAGAAAAAAACAAAATCTAGTATTATATCTGGGTTAAATGTATAACTGTAACAATAACTATAACAAAATTAACAAAATCAGAAATCAAATTGAATGAGATATCAAAAATTATGGCAATTAGTATAATATAATAATAATAAAACATAATAATAATAATACACAAACATGTCACTCACACGACATTTCACACGGTATTGTTTAAATATAACATAATCTTTTTGGATATACTATTTAATGTGTCAAAAAATGGACCGCCATGATGTGATGCCAGATGGACGGACGCCATCGTCAAGGTCGCGGGTAACCAGTGGATGCCAGCGGTAGATTGCCACTCGATGTGTCGTTCTTTGGGGAGAGGCCTTTGTCTTCCGGATAGTGATGATGACCCTAAAGGGAAGATTTAGACTCTGCTGATTGTCGGTCCGTATGTCATACATAAGGCTGAATTTTTTTACTATAATAATATACATGGAATCGCGTTTTAACAGCTCATCGAAATGTTGTCATCTACCCTATTGTGTTAAATGATGTTATAAAGACTTAAATTTGGAGTACGGTTATGGAACCCGTTAAGACACAGCAACGTAAAAGGGTAGGGGAGGGGAGTACTCTTGACCAGCCGTTAATCTTGAGTTTGTTTCCAGGTGCATCCTGTCAATTGCCAATCGATCCTGGCAACTGTGGTGTACTATCTGTTCTATCTACACCTACCCTAAGGTAATTTAATTCAATCCATGTGCTATTTGTAATGTATATTGACGACACGGTTAGCGCAGTGGCTGAGCGATCGACTGCTGCGCAGCGTGTTGCGGGTTCGATTCCCGCCCAAGGTAAACATTTGTGTGATGAGCACTTGTGTTTGCCTTGTGTCTGGGTGTTGTTTATCTATATATGTATGTATTTACAAAACAAAATGTATTTGTGTATGTATATCAGCTGTCTGACACCTATAGTACAGGGTCTCCCTAGTTTGGGGTCAGATGGCCGTGTGTGAAAATGTCCCCACATATTATTATATTATATTATATGGATTTGAACCTACAAAACAGCACGTAATTGGTGTTTTTAAAAACCTGTATTCCAGCATTTGGTGCTACTTCTGTTGTTGTCATATTATCTCTTCACCATCCTTGGTTGACTGGTTGAAAATGCCCAAGGCCTATTACCCTTTTGCCTTTGTACCTTTGTACATACGTGAAGTCTAAATCTGTATCATATGAAGTCTGAATTTACATATTTAATTATAAATTGTTGGCAACACCGAGTGAAGCTACTGAGAGCGGCGGTGAGGGAGGAGGGACCGAGGTGACGCCGGTAGAAACGGCGTGATGATCGCCCCTTTCCAGCGACCGACCTCGACGTGGACGCTTGTGCTGAGCTTACCTTTGCTTAATTTTGTTACCTACCGATTTATTTTAAAGTGAATGAATTATTGATTTAAAAAGTTGATTGTCTATCTACATTACATTCAAATTAAATACCAAGTTTGTTTTGCTTTAAGAGCCTTAAATAGTAGAAAACCTACAATCACCTAACAAAATGACAAAGTAACTCTGGCTGCCTGTTACGTTTTCAAGACGAAACGGCTGAACTCATTTTGTTGAAATTTGGTATAAAGATAGCTTGAACCCTGAGGAAGGACACAGGGTAGGTACGTTTTATCCGCGACTTTGCCATTTCCCCCGGAAGAAGTCGCGGGCAAAAGCGGATAAAAAAACATCGTAAAATAAAATTATGTGGTGGGTATGTTGACGCATCACGCAATTACTACCGGATTGATTTTGTTCAAAGGAGTTGTTTCAAAATGTATGGAGCCTGGGCCCAGTCCTTGTACACCATACTTAAAAATAGGAAAACACATTTTAAATAGTTCTCAACTATCCAATTACTTCAAAATGTGAGCAGGTAAAACACAAGAAAATGCACTTGCAATTGCAACACACAACAAAAACGCAGTCATGGCGGTAAGCTGTCATTTTGATTGATTAATGACGTTTGACATTTATATTTCGGTTTTTCTGCGTCGATTTGTGAATAGCCAGTTAAACAGATGGAAAAAAAACGGTGTTAAATTCAACAAACGAAAACGAGGTTGATAAAAAGAGCTCCAAAATCTAGAAACAAAACGAGACGAAAGTGACAAAAGTGACACTGTTGTGACACTGACAGCTGATAGTTCTCTTTCTATGATCGATCTATGGTTTATAGAGTAGCTAAATCTGAGTGACGCCATGTTGAAAATCCATAAAAATAATGATTTATTATCAATTTACTACCACAACAGTATACATTTACATGAATTATCTGTATTTTTCCCGAATTCTACGGAATTTTCTCTTTTTTTTGAAGTGGTCTACATAGACTGGGCCCAAAATGAAACATGTCTTTTTTTGCCATTTGCGACCATTATGAATTTAGCAGATTACGAACCTTAAGCAAAATGACAAAAGAATCGTGTTGGAATGACGAAATTATAAAAATAGCAGACTTGGCCCCCTATGGTCGATCATTGGTCGGTCGAATTTAAAGCAATGACTGCACAATGACGTTCTAATGGTAGGTCACTGATCAAAGGAACTGTCAAAAGTTTAGCAGATTACCGCATAAGTCAGTCATTCAGTTGTCATTAATCATTATGTACGAGATTACCATTCTTTATCATTTCTTTCAATGGCGTGTCAGTGGTTGACCATTGGAAAGTCATAATGACGTGCTATATTAGTAGATTACCAAACTTGTCAAAATCAACAATTATGAAATCAATGATAGACCATTTTGACACTATTATAATAGCAGACTTGAGGCCCTGGTCTGGTTAATTTATAGACTATACATTATCACGCTATTTGCTATGGAGGATAAGCAATGTTGTATTATATCTGTTTTATTCCACAGTTTACCACGAGATCGCTTTCAGGCGTAGACTAACAGTTCACTTAGATTAGAGGATATTCAATGCTTATTTTCATTACACTTAGATCCACGTAAGTGAAACCGCAGGCACAGCAATTTACATACATACATACATACTCGTACATCAAACTATTGCCGTCCACTACTGAGTGTAGGCCTCCCCCAGAGATCGCCAACCAACCCGGTCTTAGGCAACTCGCATCCATCCGCTGCCAGCCTCCTTCTTCAAATCGTCGATCATGCCACAGGGCGTCCCACACTACGCTTACCCAAACGCGGTCTCCACTCTCTGTCCGTCTGCAGACGTGGCACAGCAATTTAAATAAATACTATAGTGTCTCCTCGTTTTCAGGTACGGCTACGACAGATCCACTGGTCGCTGTCTTCAGTTCACATACTCCGGCTGTGGGGGTAACACCAACCGGTTCTCTACGTACTCGCAATGCGTGACCGCTTGCACTCCAGCCTTAGTGGCGTATAATCAGCTTCTAAATTTAGTTCAATTTGCGTTAACTGGTCAGACGAATACAGTTTAGTGTTGTTATAAGATTTGTTTTTATTTCTTATTATTTTATAACTAGCGACCTGTTCCGGCTTCACGTTTGCACACGGGTGCAGTGTAGATCAATCTATACGTATAAAAAAATCTTTATTTAGGTTTTGGTTAGTAAACAAAAAGATAACTTGTTAGTAAACTAATCTATTTAGTGACTAGGCTGTTTGTTCGAAAAGCATCTTCAAACAACATCACATAACAAAAGAGAATCATACCTTCCCGCTATAGTCTTTATGATGGAGTTGGAGCTGACCCGCACTCTGCAGAGCAAAGAGGCAGATGTCTGTCCTAAAGCTTTCTCTTGGATCACTCTATCTAATGATGCAAACCGCATTGGATTCCGTAGAGTACGAGTAGTTTAAAAGATCTAAGCTAAGATCTTGAGGAGTTCGAAGCTAAGTAAAAGCCGTACTGCTTGACCGGTTTTGATGGCCAAGCTACGCTTGCCGTGGTCGGTAAGTGGATGGGTGACCATCCATTTCATACCGACCCCTCCGTGCCTCAGGAAGCACGTAAAGCCGTTGATCCCGCCGGCCTTTCGTAGATCTTTAACAGTTCGTTATAGATTGTCAGAAGCTAGAAAAACTGACTACCGGTCTTACCAAGGAGTATTGTGTTCCACAGGGTTCGGGTTGTGGAGTTCAGATAGGCTCGCTCCACGTAAAACACTGGTATTCAGCTGCATCCGTTTAGACTGGAAGCCGACCCCAACCAAATTGGGAAAAGGCTAGGCAGATGAGTTTAAAAGATCCCGTCCCGCCAGTTATAATAACCTAAAATGAGTGTAATAAAAATAAAATGTCCTAAAGCCCGATTAGCTACTGGTCCATGAAGACGCTAATGAAGGGCGAATTACCGATCTCCCTGAAGCGAAAACTCATCGATATGTATATCCTGCCCATCCTAACCTATGGTGCTCAGACCTGGTTGCTCACCGAGTCTCAAAAGTCCCGCCTGGGAGTGTGCCAAAGAGCAATGGAGCGCAGCATTTTGGGTGTACAAACAAAATACGAAACACTACGCTGCGCTCCAAAGCAGGGATCATATATAGACGTGAGCAAAAAGGCTGTCCGGCTCAAATGGGATTAGGCGAATCATGTCAATCGCACAGTGACCGCTGGGCAAAGGTCTCAATGGGTGCCTGAAGATGGTCGGCGTCGCCGAAGACGGCCCAGGAAGAGGTGGCGAGATGATTTAGACGCGTACTGGGAGGGCTGGTTCGAGGCAGCGAAAGAACAGAATACCTGGAAGGACTCGGGGGAGGCCTTTGCCCAGCAGTAGGACGTACAGGCCTAACGAAAAAAAAAGCCCGATTACAGTACCATCTACCGGGCCTAGTTGTGAGTCTACTAAACCCTCTCGAACTAAGCCTATCACTATTAAAATGTCATGATGGCCTTATGCATGAGGTTGTTGGTTCGCAATCGAGCGATTTAAAAGCTCTTATTAGTCGGTACATGATGTGCTAATGAGACTTTTTATTAAATTTCATATTACGTACTTTCTATCTTATTTACTTTCTTTGTACGCAAAATACGGGCTGAGACGTGGAGTTGCGAACACCAGTCCGTCATATTACTACTACTACTATGTACTTGTCACGGAGTCGCCTCGTGGTAGGCACGAGGTGGCTAAGGGAACTATCAATTTGGAGATGAATTAAAGATGGAGGTTACAACAATAGCATTAACTTTTAATACAGTTTAGACAGTATTCTTGATATACTAGATTAGAAAGACGGCTTAGGGCTCAGACGGTAGATGGGCGTGGTAGGCTGCTGAAAACGTGATCTTCAGTCCGGTGAGGTAAGACACTTAACTCGTCGCTGCTGGCCGGTCCAAAGGGGCAGCGTCCTTTTTTTTTTTTTTTTTTTTCGGATTGGCATCTCGCAGGTCAACCTAGGTGGTTGTCGGCTGCTTAACCGGACTTTCCTGTGGTGCCTTAAAAAATATTATTTTTAGGGCCTCCAGCCAGGGCAAAATAGCTTACAAACTAAGCGACTACACGCTAAGGGCACCCCCTGTCGGGTACGAGCCTCGGCTTAGGGCGTCGCTGGGGGAGGACAGCAAAGGGACAGGCTGGATCGGATTTCCATTATTTAGGGACGAATTTAAAACTACAGGCTCAGAGGCGCGGGCTGGCACGAGCAAGGGTCGGGGAGGGGACATACGGGGTCGTCGCGGCGGGCCTCGGCGGCGAGGACGGAATGACGGCGGTCTGTGTCTGTGTTTCTTAACTGTACTGGTGGCCTTATTGCTCTCCTGGAGGAGAGTAATAGCATCGTCAGGGTCGGTCAGAGTATGTCTCGGTCGTCGAGTCTTACTAATACGGGAGGGAGTGTACCGGGCGGCCGATACGATTAACGGGTTAGAGTGCTTCTCAGCAGTGTCGAAGAAGCGCTTGGCGGAGCGTTTCATGAACTGCTGGATGGTGGGTATTTTTAGATCGAGATGGAGGTTCTCGTTGCGAAGGTAAAAAGGGGCTCCTGTGATTCTTCGCAAGAAACGGTTTTCGAGGGTCTGCATCCTATGGAGACGGTATGGTTTCGCGTGTGCGAATACAGCACAGGCGTACGTCATGATGGGACGAATGCACGCCGTGTAAATGCGCAATTTGCATTTGAGTGACAATTTGCTGCGTGCATTCAACATGAAGTAGAGCCTACCGAGAGCGAAAGCGGCGCGCGAACGCACCGTCTTTATGTGCTCTCCGAAAGTAAGATGGTGGTCCAGAATCACACCTAGGTATTTGGCTTGCTTCTCCCAAGGGATAGTCTTACCGAACATGGTTATCGGACTGGGGGGCAGCGTCCATCGCGCTAAGGCTTAAAAAGGTCAGCGGGGGCTGCGTCGAGGTAGTGCGGGGTGTGGAGTGCAGGAGCGCTGCTACCGCGGCCCGCGTCACATACTTTCTAAGTGTATCTTGAATATCACTGAAACCTAGGCTCATAATTAATCTGAAATAAGTCTGAAATCGCCAATCCGCCTTGAGCAGGCGGGGTGATCAGTACTCGTGCCTTCTCTGTATGAGAAGAGGCCTTTGCCCTGCAGTGGGAAAATAATATCTAGGCTGGTTTTATTATTATCACTTTTTTTTTGCCTATTCTGTCCCACTCCTGGGCAAAGGTCTCCCTCCATGCCTTTCATCTTTCCCGATCCTGGGCCTCATCACACGAGTTTTCAAGGAATCCGTCAAGTTCGTCCCGCCATCTCCTTCGTGGCCTGCCGCGACCTCGTCTTACTGTCTCAGGGTTCCAGTTCTGTGTCATCTGAGCCCACAGTTTGTCGACATGCGGCAGACATGCCCAGTCCCATTTAAGTTGAGCAGCTTTGCAATGCATGAATTGAAAATTAATTCGTATGTTTTTTTATGATCGGGCCACACTTGTAAATGTTGCAGCTACTTATTGGAATAAACGTGCCGTTAGTATAGGAGCACCTTTACCATAACAATGGAAATGTAAACATTGACATATAGAGTGTGTGTGTTTTACGGTACATATTTGCGGTACTTGCACTTTAATGGCTGGCATGTTTAAAAGTTTAATACAAAAATTCTTAGTATCCTCTTCTTTTATATTATAATCAACAGTTTCTGAAAAATCTCAACTGACGAATAAAATAGGATGACTTGAGTTTTGTTAAAACAAAACCAATCCACAATATCTCACAAATTAAATGAAGTACTTACATATGTTAAAGTATTTCAATATGTAACATTACAATTCAGGAATAATAGTCCAAATCAGAAATGTAGGTTGCATAGGGAATCTTAAAAACTTATTATTTAGAATAAGTATTTTGTGTATTATTTGTTTGTGTGTGTGTGTAAGTATAATTCCAAGAAAAGGGAGCTCAAAGGGCATCAAAGTACTCGTCCACATCGCTGTCAACGGGACACCCAACAGTCGATGTCGTGCCCAACAGTCTGGCAGCATTGCCACGTTGTATTGCAATGCTGATTCCTTGACACAAGAATAGACCAGCCTTCGGGTCACACCAACCACCAACAATATGGGCAATCGGCCCCCATAGCCCTAAGGTATCGATTTAAAATAATTTCATTGTAAAAAATTAGTTGGGCTGGTTCGTAACCACTCATCATCATCATCATCAGCCGGAAGATGTCCACGGTTGAACAATAGCCTCCCCCATAGAACGCCACAACGAGCAGCAATCTGCCGCTTGCATCCAAAGGCTACCCGCGACCCTGACGATGTCGTCGGTCCATCTAGCGGAAGGGCTACCAACTCTGCGTCGTCCGGTTCGTTCCACTCTAGAACCTTTCTTCTCCAACGGTTAAGTTGATGTGGGCTGCCGATTGCTACTTCAACTTGCATAATCTGAGAGCTACGTCGGTGACTTTAGTTCTTCGGCGAATTTTCTCGTTCCGGATTATATCACGCAAAGAATCTCCGAGCATGGCTCTCTCCATGGCTCGCTTCGTGACTCTGAGCTTCTCTAGTAGGCCATCAGTTAAGGACCACGTTTCTGTGCCCTATATCAAATCAAATCAAATCAATTTATTTATTGCTGAACATAAGTATATATAAATACATTTGACGATGTTGAATAAATGCGCAGTCCATTATGTTCTACCAATGAAGGCATGCAAATTTTTATTTTCTGGTTATTAATTTAAACAAGAAGAGATAAAAATTAAATTAAATACATTCAATAGATCAGAAATGTCAAAAACAAACTAAAAAAAATTATAATTAAAATAACATTTCATTAAATACAAATTGGCCAAATATAATAGTGTCATAAAAAAGTATTAAGGTCTAAATTGCACAATGTCAACGAAATGATTCAGATGTCAAATAAATTAGGTATCAGAGTATTAGTTTCGTCAAACACAGTATGTATAACATATTTAATAAACAAACAAATATATTGCTCAAACAAGGTAAAATTAACAATATAGTAAATAGATAATAAATCGGACTCAGAAAACATTCACCTCAGTCCCAATAAACATCCTAAGTTATTGTCTGACATGTACTCATTTATAGAGTAGTACGCCTTATTTATTAGCAAGTTCTGTAATTGTTTTTTAAAATTAAAATTGTTACAGTCTAGTAATGCTTTAGGTATTCTATTGTAGATTTTAGGTGCCATACCTAAGAAATTCTTACTGAATATCGCTTTTTTATGTTGTCTACTAACTATTTTATTTTTGTGTCGCGCCAGACGAAGTGTCTCAAACAAGTGAGGATTTTTTTTTTACAAATAGAACTACCTCATACATATATAGGCAAGGCACTGTTAATATTCGGAGATTCACAAAGAATGGTTTGCAGCTATCCGTATTTACAATTCCGCAAATCGCCCTAACGCATCTTTTTTGGGCTCTAAATACTCTAATCTCCTATACATATATCTATATCATCACTGACACTGTGGAATTTTGGACGATATCTCGTATTTTCCTGGATGCTGCCCATTCGAGTTGTATTCATAAAAACAATAAAAAAGAATTATTCTTTAAATGATTTGTATTTCTCTGTGACTATACTGACTTCTATCTATAAACGGGCACAAAATGGCCACTGAACAGATCACGGCGTGTTTTATACGAATACGAACCTTATTTCGATGTATGATACTAATTTCATAATGATGGGCAAAATTGCGAAAAAACGCGGCATCACCACTATATGGTTGAAGTTCCACGGTCTCGAACCACGGGCTTTGATTCAACATTTATTGTGCGAACTGACAGACTGTAGAGTTCACTTCCGCCTCTCTGCTCCCCGATAAGAATAATCTAGACCCATCTTCAAGGCACGAGTGAACCGGTTCACCTAAGGCAAGCGAGCTCCTCCTTAGGCCGCATCATCACTTAAGATCAGGTGTGTTGCGGTCAAACGCAAACCTATTAGAAAGTTAAAAAAAATTTGGGTGTCGGAAAAAGTCCTTGCTACGAAATATACGAGAGTCCGTGTGGTGTCGGACGTAAACAATAACACTATCCCATATCTTCCCGTGGGTGTCGTAAGAGGCGACTAAGGGACTTACCAGAGAATGGGCAGCAGCGTTCTCTGTGCCTTTTTAACAACCATACTGCGATCGCCAATCCGCCTGCCAAGCGTGGTGATTATGGCAAAACCCCCCCTTGGGGAGGCCTATGTCCAGCAGTGGACGTCTTTAGGCTGAAATGATGAAATGATGACGAAATATTCGGGAGTGGGACGAAGTCACGATCGCTGAGGAGTGGTTCCATCTCACCAGGGACAAGGAGAAGTTTTCAAGGCTGATGTCCGACCTTTAGTAATTGGAGTGGAAGGACAAGTAGCAGACTGATACTCTAAATTGCGTGTTGACAAGTATTTTTATCATGCGAAGAAGTTTAGGACATCTTCAAAAGTAATCAAGTCAAAGTATCTGTGATGTTGACGGAATGGTCAACCATGCAACTTTCTCACATGACGCTTGTAATAATCTATCTATCTCATCATGATGAGCACTTGTGTTTGCCTTGTGTATGGGTGTTGTTTATCTATATATGTATGTATTTAAAATGTATTTGTGTATGTATATCAGCTGTCTGACACCCATAGTACAGGGTCTCCCTAGTTTGGGGTCAGATGGCCGTGTGTGAAATGTCCCCACATATTATTATTATTATTATTCTCTTCCTGCCCTTATCACATATTACTTGGGGTCGGCGCAACATGTTGTTGTTGTGTCTTCTTCCATTTCGTCCTGTCAACTGTCATGCTTTCAATGACTCCCTTTTCATTTATATCATTCTTTACACCATTCATACATCTTTTCTTTGGCCTTCCTTTCCCTCTCCATCCATCCACACTTATATTCATAACTCTTTTTAACCGATTTCAAAAAGGAGGAGGTTCTCAATTCGATTGGTTTTTTTTTTGAGGTATGTACACCGATTACATTGAGATTTAGGATCCGATTTATGTGATTCTCCTTTAGTTTGATGCGGAATAGTTGCCATTTGGTCCCATACATTTTTTACATAGTTTGGAGCAGTAGTTTTTGTTTTATGAACATTATTGACCACGCATAACTTTTTTAGTGCGGTCCGATTTCGATTATTCTTTCTTTAATTGATAGTGTATATCTCAAAATTGGTCTCATAAAAATTTCAAGAATCTTAATTCACATGCCCATACCATGGCAAACGATTCCCTTTTAACTTTTCAGCGACATGCAATCATTTTTCACGGTCCAACATTCCGGTCCAGTAACATGCTTACTTAACTTGCATACGTAAATAAATAAAATATAATGACACTTTTGACAGGAAAAATATGGAGTGATACTATTTACAGAAAAAAATTATAGCATTACCCATCGACTATTTAAAGTCGATTCGTTTATCGTACGAGAAACACCGGATGTATAAAGAAAGGGCACAACAAGAAAAAAAAATCTAAACATTGTTTAGTCAAAGTTGTAGCGCGTGTTTCGTTGCAGAATTTCCAATGTATTTGTAAAAATGTAAATTCGATGAACAATAATTAGAAATACTTAATTGTAAAATAACGTGCTTAATAATTATAACTAGTTACATAATGAATTGTTTATTTTAGTGAACATCTGTAAATAACAATCAAAACGACCTAAGGATGGTTATGTTTATTTAAAGCAATTAAAACAAATGATAAACAATTATGATTACCCTTAGAAGTTATTATAGCATTGTTACTTTATTATTATATTTTAAAATAACCATAATAATATGCAAATTAGATAATTCGGAATCAAATGAATTAGAATACAACCACATAGATGGTAAGTAGATTTCATTATTTTTTTTACTTCTTTATAATATTACTGTAATTTCAAGGTTTCTTCTTCGTTGACAAGAAAATTACGGTATTGTTTGGTTTTCCATAAAATAATTTGTACTATTATTGTTTTCCATAGTTAACGATTATGGAAAACAATAATAGTACTTATTATTATTTACTTGCACTATTATCATTAATAACTTTTAATAGTCATAACTTTTATTTGCCATAATATAAGTTTCCATAATAAAATCTATACTTCTATACTTTAATATTATAAAGCTGAAGAGTTTGTTTGTTTGGTTGAACGCGCTAATCTCAGGATCTACTAGTTCGAATTGAAAAATTATTTTTGTGTTGGATAGTCCATTTACCGAGGAAGGCTATAGGCCCATGCGAAGCCGGGTCCGGTTGCTAGTGTGTTATAATCAGTAGTTTCCATGTTCCAGTTTCCATAAGTAACAACATTTAATATAATTTAGAAACGTATGTATTGGTATATAAGTATGTATTTAAAAATGCACTTGTGTATGTATATCAGCTGTCTGACACTCATAGTACAGGGTCTACCTAGTTTGGGGTCAGATGGCCTGATGTGAAATGTCCTTACATATTATTATTATTGTTATTGTTTTGTACAAAAAATAATGTAATTAAAGCATTTGGTCCGTAATCAAATGATTTACAACAAACAACCTTTAGACAATAAACAGTGAGTCAAAATCGAAACGGTTAGGTTAGAACTGTGACCACACAACGCGCGAAGGCGAGCGTGCTGCGGTAGCGGCCGCCGAGCGCCAATTTCCTCTTTTACAAAGCAAGCATGCATGATGAAACTGATTAAATGTAATTTCACGATTATGGCAATAGAAGCGTTATTATAGCAAATACAAGAATGGCATATAAAATTATTGCATTTTAAATTATGGCAGACAAACTGAAAATTACATCATTACTACTTGGTTTATTTCGTTTTCAGATTTTTCAGAATCAGATTCATATTCAGATGTTGATGATGACGATGATGATGATTATTCTGGATTAGATATAAATTTTAATCATGCATACGTTTGTGAGCATCCAATCATCCAAGGGAATTGCACTGAAGAAAGCCTAAGTACTAGTGACATTGAACACTTGTAAGTAATAACTATCACACAATCTATGGTACTCAGGGACCAACATAAATTGGAACGCTGTCAGTCAAAAATATGAGAGATTGAGAAAATTGTATGTTGTTGACATGTGCCAAGTTATGTTAGTCAATTAAAGTTAATGATTCATTATTCTTATGTGATGTTTCTGAGTGTGGCAGAATGTCGTTACAAGTAAAAAGGTCTAAGAAAGATTCTTAAGAAAACATTGCACGAAAATAGGCACGCGGAAATTTCACAAAACGTGTTCCAGGAAATACCTACGTGTTTTTGAAATCGCCTTACAAGTTTTTGGTAAATGTGTTTGTAATTTAGAAGCTCCATTACATGTCCAAGGTTTCTATGATGATGGTTTCTTTATTTTTTCTATATTAGAGTATATTGTGAACGTCCAAAGTTCAGATAAAATTTGTGCAAAAGAACAGATTGTCAAACGTCTTCAAAGAGTACTTTTCCAAAAAAATATTTTTTTTATTACCTTCCTACATAGAAACCTAGATAATAAACCACAAGATACAAGTGTTTTACATAATATCTGGAGGAATATAATGTCGATTACTGTAGCAGATGCAGTCTGCTGATGCAGACAAAATTGCGGATTAAAAATTTTTATCAAAAAAGACAACCGCCTTCAAAAAGTAAAAAATAACTTTCAATTCGCAAGTCGGCGGCTTTGGTTTTGCTTGTTGTTTTGTATTGCCACCGACTTGCGAATTGAAAGTAATATTTTACTTTTTGAAGGCGGTTGTCTTTTTTGATAAAAATTTTTTTTTGCTTATTAGTGCCTACTTCTCATTATAGAAATGAATTACGAAACGGCGACACCAAAAAAATTCTGACAGCCCTTAATTTTCAACCCTTAGGGGTGGAATATTTTTTTTTAAATTCATATGGGGCCAAATTTGAAGTATACACTATCAATTAAAAAAAGAATCATCGAGATTGGACTACACTGCAAAAAGTTATGCGTGGTCAAACATAAAAATAAATATATAAAAATAAAAAAAATATCATTAAATGAAAACTGCTAGGCTAAACAATGTTAAATTTTTATGGGACCAAATGGCAACTATTCCGCATCAAACTAAAGAAGAATCACGTAAATCGGATCATAAATCTCAGAGTAATCGATGTACATACATAAAAAAAAAACCAACCGAATTGAGAACCTCCTCCTTTTTGAAGTCAGATAAAAAGTAGCCTATGTCCTTCCCTAGGGATCAACCTATCTTCAAACTAAATTTAATCAAAATCGGTTCAGTCGTTTCGTCGTGAAAGCGTAACAGACAGAGTTACTTTCACTTTTACGAGTATAATACCTATTAGTATGGATAAAGTATGAAAGTATGGATTTTAAAATGTTCATATAAACTAGTATTATCAGTGTTTTCATTTGTGGTCGTATCGTCGTCTCCGCATTGTATGGGTTTACTAATTATATTTATTTACTAATTACAGTTTCGGTTACAACACCAGAACGCGCAAATGCCAAGAGTTCTTCTACGATGGTTGTAGACAAGTTGTGAATAAATTTAGATCTATGAACGAATGCTGGAAAACTTGCTTGACATCACTAAATTATTTTCTAGCTAAGGTCAAAGATCGTCTGAAACGTTTGCTTAGTTCCTATAATTTCTCCGCCCGTTACCAACGTTATCTGCAGTTAAAAAACGAAAAAGACCATAAAGACCAACAAGACGAAAAAGAACAAGAAGACCAAGAAGATGAAAATGACCAAGTAGACCAAAAATATCAAGTAGACCAAAAAGACCAAGTAGACCAAAAAGACCAAGTAGACCAAAAAACCCAAGTAGACCAAAAAGACCAAGTAGACCAAAAAATCCAAGAATATCACAAGGACCAGGAATATAAAAAAAACCAAGAAAACCAATCATACCAAAAAAAACTAGAATACCAAACATACCAAAAATACTTAAAATATCTAAAATACCAAAAAAACGAAAATTACCAAAAAGATGAAATAAATTGAATATTCCAAGAAGACCAAACTGACAATAACGTTTAAGAAGACCAAAAATATCAAAATGACGATAGGTCTTTAATAGCAGTTTGTAAAAACATTTGCACGGCGCTATTTTCAGTGTGTTCGTAATTCAGAGCAGAAGGTTTGCTTGGAAAAGTTGAAATATCAAAAAAAAATTTTTTTAATAAGATCTCCATAAAAATATGTGACGTTTAGTAAATTACACAAAAGCGAAGCTGGGGTGGGTTGCTAGTTTAAAATAAAATAGAAAAGCATTTATTTTAATAATATTTTCTTCTCTCATGCTTTTCTGTTCGATTTTTATCCTAGACGGTTTTTTAATTTATAACTACCTACCAACTTTGTCCCAGTGTAATTGTAAAATAATATTAAAAATGTATTTTTATTAAAATATAGGTAGTTTAGTATGTACAAACAAGTTTAATTTTAATTTTATTGTTGTATTATCCCCTCTTTCTTCGTGTTCAATAAAGGTCAGCACAAACAGCAACAATTTGCCCGAGCATTTTTCTTTGATTTATTAATCTTTAATTCAAACACAACTAAAATATAGCTGATAATAAATTATGTGAGGCATTTATAATTTTGCACGCTATGAAGCAATTGTCATATCAAATGATGTCTTCGCTGTACGTAAATTCGCTCTTCCTCACCGGCTTTCACATGTAACGTAACAATTGGATTGTTGACACCATTAACTCCAAAATACAACTTATCTTCTATCCGATTAATTTTCAATTAACTGTAAAATTCGATTTTAAGTTGCTTTGAAATCAATTAATAGTTTGTCAATTGAGTACGTAAATAAGTGACGTCACAGGCCGCTATTGTCATACAAAATCTATGGAGGAATCTCGTTTTGACAGCTCATAAAAAGTATGTCAACTGATTGGTGGTGTCAAGCTATGTTATTCTGTAAGAACTCACTCCAGTTCTCACTTCTGATTCCGCGGTGAAAACTGTTTTAGGTAGACTGTAACTCGACGAAAACTACGCTAGTGCCACTAAGTTACAACATAAGTGAAGCGAACTATTATTTCGTTACTATTTAAGCGAATACCAAATAGTTTCCACTTCAGGTAAGTGAAATCGGAAATGAGATTGAATTCGAAATCGCGAGTGAATTCTTACAGAATTGCACTGCAGTACCTAGTTCAAGATTCAAATTCGAGCATTAGGTTAACATACCAAATAGCTAAAAAAAGGGAGGTGCTCATGGTGGTTTAAAAGCCGTACGTATCGATCGCTACGCTTGCCGCCGTTTCATGCCGAGTTCCCTCCGTGCCTCGGAAAGCACGTAAAACCGTTGGTCCCGGCTGTCAATCGTAAACCTTTGGCAGTCGTTAAGGGTAGTCAGAAGCCAGAAAGTCTAACAAGCCGTCGTGTTACTCAGTAACTGGTTTGAAGAGGTCCGATAGGTAGTCGCTCTATGTTAAACACTGGTACTTAACTGCATCCAGTTAGACTGGAAGCTAGGCAGATGATGAGGTTAACATGCTAAGACAAAGCTAACTGAGAGCTGAGAGTTATAAATAGTAAAATGGATGGATGGAGAGGAAGGGGAAGACCAAAGAAAAGATGGATGGTTGGATGGATGGTTTTGTTTAAAGAATGATATGAACTAAAGGGTAGTCTGTGAAAGCATGACGGTTGACAGGACGGAATAGAAGAATAAAACATATTGCGCCAACCCCAAGCAACATAGGATGAGGGCGGCAACCCCAAGCAAGATGATGATGATTCGATTTTGAGCTCAGTTCAGGCCCCTTATTCACAATCATTCGATTCGATTCCGTACCGAATCGAAAGTCAAAAGATATCGAAGATGTCCTTCAAACGCAATTCACAAATCCGAAACCGAATAATTTTGACAGTACAACGAACATACGAAGACTGAAGTCGGAAATGACATTGTCGAATACGGTTCCTTACCGACACGGAAACGTATCGAATGGTTGTGAATAAGGGGGCTGAACTGTTACATAACAGACGAATGATCCTAGTGCGCTTTAATGTAACCAATGGTATCGTTATAAGTTGCGCTCTGTAATGCTCGGTTCTTAGTGCCAAGAATTAAAGACTTTTGATGGAACCACTCAAAGTTGAATAATTTGACACTTTTGACAGTTCCTAATGTGAAAAACGATATTCGCTAAGCAGAAATATCCATTTCACGGCTGACATCATGTCGAGTTCTCTTTCGAGCACTGCCACGAATGGTAACGTTGGAGAATAGCATAGCAGTAATAATAGGCAGAAATGATTTCATAATGGACGCGGTACAACGTCACTAAGATTATCACAATGTTTAGAAACTTTAATTAGGTAAATATTTTGAAATGCGTAATACTTAGATATGCGAGCAACTACTTTTCTATTGGTAGTGCATTGCAATAGTACTGGCTATTTAGTATTGGTGATTTAAGAAACAAAAATTAAGCATTTAAATAACAATGCATTTTTCAGCAATACTGTATTGTTTTTTAATATTAACTGTCATAGAAGAAGTAATTGCAATTATAAGTAGCGGACTCTACACGATCCGAACCGAAGGGTGTGGTATAGCTGGTTTGTCAGAAGTTAGTGAAAATATAAAAAAGATAGTGGCTATATCGCCACGTATACGTAACTGCTCTTCTGACTACTCCCTCGTCTCGACCAATACATCACATATCTGGGTGGAGCAGGAAGCTTTCGACTACTACAATATTCAAGCAAAAGATACTTTTTATTGTTGTTATAAATATTTTTCAGCACCAATTAACCTAGATAGTATAGTTTATAGTGATTGTAAAGAATTTTTAACAGTGATAAAATCAGAACATGAATTTGTGCAGATTGAATGCTTTTACTTAGAAGAAGTGGTTTATAGTAACTTCTTTTTATTCAATCAACATGAAGAAATTCTACCCAATACGTCTCCAAGCGAAGAATCATACAATATACTAATACTTGGAATTGAAAGCATGTCACGACTTAATTTTCATCGTACTATGCCGCGCACGTCTCGTTTTTTGAAGAACAGAGGTATCATTGAGCTGCTTGGCTATAGTAAATTGGGGGATAATTCATATCCTAACTTGTTTCCCGTATTAACAGGACTCTCGTTCAAGTATGTAAGACAAACATGTATTCGTAACAGTACGTTTAATGTTGACAAGTGTATCAATGCGTTTATCTGGGATAAGTTTAAGGACAAAGGATACCACACAGCACTCGGCTCTGACAGTATTGCTGGCTTGCTAGGCAAGTACGAGTATAGCCTGGGTAGGATCCCGACCGATTCCTATTTACAGCCATTTATTTTTGAAACTAGAAAATTATTTACAAACCAACATTACCAGTTTCACTCATGCATGGGCTCTAAATATTATTACAAGCTCCTCCTAGAATATATTTATGGGTTAACGCAACATTTTAAATTGAATAAATTGTTCGGTATGTTTTGGGAAGAATCTATAAGTCACGAGGATCTTAATAGCCCACACATTATGGATGAGACTTATTTCAACTTTTTAACTAACTTACACCAAGATAATTATTTGAGTAAAACCATACTCATATTACTAAGCGATCATGGAATGAGATGGGGGTACATAGCACGTACAGAACAAGGCCGGCTGGAAGGACTTTTACCATTACTTGGAATACTGTTTCCTGAAGAATTTAAACGCCGATATAAACTAGCCTTTAAGAACATTCAGCAAAATGTACATCGACTTACCACGCCTTATGATATTCACGAGACACTTTTAGACTTACTGAATCTGGGTACACTAGAGGATAATATGATCAGGATACGGACTAATAGTTCAGTTATAAGTAAATCAAGTCTTTTTCTCCCAATATCTGCCATAAGCAATTGCACATCAGTTGGTATTGAAGAGCACTGGTGCCCATGCCACCGAGGGAAAAAGATTAAGGTTGGAAGCAAAGTCAAAATAATTGCAGCACAGAAACTTGTAGAACAAATCAACAAGTTGTTAAAAGATTTTCCGCAATGTCGTAAATTAATGCTTGATCATAATATATATGATGTTTATATAATGGAAAGAAATAAACAATGGCGAATTTATTCGGTAATGGTGAAAACGAGACCGGGAGGTGGTATTTTTGATGGCACTATTATCCATGACAAATCACATTGGGTAGTCACTGGAACTGTGAGTCGCCTGAATCTTTATCGAAATCAAAGTGATTGCGTTACTGATGATTCAGTTAAAATGTATTGTTACTGCAGCTAATATTTATGAAACTAGTTACTTAAAATCTACATGGACCTGTTCTTGCCATAAAAGCTTTGATAAAGGCAATTTTTCGAATCTGAATCCGCTGTGAGTTTCTTGATTGGCATTCTAAAAATTCGGTTAAAAATTCGAATTTACATTACCGCCACCCTTGCGAGCGTGTCAGCGAGTCGAACTAAATGAACAGGGAGATTTTGACAGATAAAGAATGAGATGACGTAAGAAGTGGCAATCTGTAAGGTAATTTCCCTGCCACTTCGACGCTCACTTTACTCTCGAACCCGATTCAAAGTGTCAAATAAAATCAAGGTCAATTTGAACCTTATGCGAAGTGAGAGTGAATAGCGATGTGAGAAGCGAGTTGTTGCTAGAATTTTACAGAATCGACCTACAGGTATAAGACCAAAACCAGGAACAAATGCCACTCTATTTTAAAATAAATGCTTTTCTGTGGCTTTTTTGCCAGTTTTTAATGGTTTGTTGTGTCCCACTACTTGGCAAAGGCCTCCTCCGACTCTTTCCAGGGGCCCTAGCCGTATTACCCAAACTGACAATCTGCAATCGATAACGCCCACAGAAAACTAATCAAATGTATAGGAATGACGTCATCTCAATGATAAGTCATGTGATCGAAAATCAAAAATGGATTAAGACGAGGCGTTCATTATTGTAGAAAGAGAAACGATACAAAACGTTTGTAACTTGGCTAGGGGGGGCAGGTATTCTTTTCTTGTGTCGCGTCGAACCAGCCGCAGTATGCGTTTAGGTCATCTCCCCACACCTTCTCCTGGGACGGCCTCGGCGACGTCGACCATCTTCAAGCACCCATTGCGTGGAGACCTTTGACCCATTTAAATTATTGTAAAATAATTGAGAGATGTTGGTTTAATATTAAAAATGTATTTTTAATAGAAATATGAAAACTTAAGTACCTATATATTTGTAGTTTAATTTGAATTGTCAAGCCCGTCACATACGTAGCTATAATATATATTATAGCTAGCCACTACACCACACACGGTAGCTATAATATAATAATATATTTTCGCCCTTATTACGTCTGCGATCGTTGCTTGTTTAACATTTTTGAAATATATATTAATATGCCTTGCTATTACCTATCCACATATTTTGGTGACGTAGTAAAAATATATAATATAGCTGCGTCTGAAATATATCGTAATATGCCTTGCTATGAATTTTAATATATATTATAGCTACGTCTGTGACGAGCTTTTCATACAACCTTCTTATTCTTCGTGTTCAGTTAAGGTCAGCACAAACAGAGCAACAATATACCCGAGCATTTTTATTTGATCAATTAATAATGAATCTAAACATAACAGAAATAGAGTTGACAAAATAAAATAACATTATAAATTGTGTGAGACATTTATAATTTTGCATGCTATGAACTAATTTTCAATTCGCAGCAAATGGTATTCCGTCTTCGCTGAATGTAATGGGAGCATTCACTTAAAATTTAACAATTCGATTTTGAGCATTAGTCACTGATTGACGAGCATTGGCCTGTAATGTAACCATCCAAGATTCGATTTTGAGGTCACATCAGAGTGTTTTAGTGTGAATTTTTTTAACCTATTCGATCACGTTGACTTAAACGTTCGCATAAGTCAATGTTGCCACTAGACGCCGCTGTTCCAGTTTCCATACAAATGGAAGTTAACGTTATCGCGGTCGAATACGTATAAACGACACGCACTTGATACTCTGTACTTTTACATTACACGTCAATACTCTTGGTGGTCAGCCGTGTAGTGCCAGCCGCGAGTAGCACCACTCCGTTTCTACCCGTGGGTTTCGTAGAAGGGGGATATTGACCAGAAGATTGCAGTCGGTATATTTTACTCAGAAGGACGCTGCTGCTGCGATCGCCAACATGCAGCAGCCAAGCAGGGCAATTAGGTACCGCTGAACCCCCCCTTGGGGGAGACCTACACCCAGCATTGGGCGTCTAAAGGCTCGAATCTGAACTGCTATATTATGAAAACTTCTGGTGATGGAGTGCAAATTTTATCCCCTCGCTCATTGATGTAATGCACGAATCTGAACCGTTATCTTACAGACGAATGCTTGTGGTAAGGGAGTGCCTTTAAGTTGCTTTTATTAACCAGTCATGTTCTGGCTATAAATCTTCTTAATTTTCTTGGCTGACATGAAACGGCCGGCAGCAACTGTGGAAAATAATGAAATGAAATTATTAAATACTAGCGACCCAACCCGGCTTCGCATGGGCCTATAGCCTTCCTTGATAAATGAACCATCCAAAACAAAAATAATTTTTCAATTCGAACCAGTACATTCTGAGATTAGCGCGTTCAACCAAACATACAAACAAACAAATTCTTCAGCTTTATAATATTAGTATATATTTTTATTATTTTCAAAGTGCTCGTTTGTTCACACAATGCGCCTGCGCGGGGTCAGTCAAGTATGACGTAGGCACCAGGGGGTGGTGGTAGGGTGGTGGTGATCGGGATGATGATTTCGTCAGCAATATTTAATACTAGCTGACCCGACAGACGTTGTCCAGTCCCTATCTATATACCCTACCAAATTAACTACCTATCTACCTTCCTACCCTACCCACCTAAAATTTTCTTTAGTACAAACCTTCTCCTGACAATAACGAACACAACAAAAAAACAATTATCCCATTTGGTCTAGCCGTTCGGAAGTTATGCGCTTACATAAGTACATTTCGACGATTCTTTTTTAAATACCAATTCTTGTGATTGTTGTAATGAATTCTTATGACAATAGTTTGCGTAATTAAATACTATTTTTGTACTTAGGTATTAATATCTAAAACTTTAATTAACAATAACTAAAATTAATGTGTAAAGAAAAAAGCCGGTCAATTCCGAGTCGTACTCGCACACCGAGGGTTCCGTACAAACTTGTAGTTATGTAAATACTTCGTTCATCACGGGAGATGTAACCACAAATTTACAGTTTTCTGATTATTTCCTATAGGTACATGTGCTACGCGACTTCTTTCCAAGTTCAGGATGTTAGGTCAATGGGAAGTACCTACCCTTTAGGTTTTGATTCCCTTTCTAGTGTGAAATATGCAGCATAAACGAGGCCATAAACGACCGTAACTTCTGATTGCGTTGACTTAGAAGTTTGATTTTTCACCGCTCTTTTGCGGCCCTCAGTATTTAATATTATTTTAAGCTTGATAACTCTACCCGTCCTTGAGAAAAAGTATCTTGACAGACGGTAGGCAGGCAGACTGACGGACTAGGAAGTAATTCTATAAGATTCCGTTTTTCCTTTTGATGTACGGTACCCTAAAAAGACTTAAGGAAATTATCTATCTATATATATAAAAATGGATGTTCGTTATTCTCACTAAAACTCGAGATCGGCTATACCGATTTGGCCAATATTGGCCTTGACATATTTATGTAAGTCCAGGTAAAGTTTAAATGATGAGTTTTTGATTTGTTAGTTTTGTCTCCGCCTCGAATAATAGAATAAGTACCCTAGCCTCCATTCTTAGATTTATGTCGCTACCTCTTCACTGCGAGGGTCGGTAGGTAGGTATGTAGAGTAGAGCGTAGGTAGGTAGGGGTAGGGTAGGTAGCTAGGTGGGGTAGGCATGTAGGTAGATAGGTTGGTAGGATAGTTAAGTACATAGGTAGGCACATATTATGTTAGTTGAGTAGGTAAGTAGGTAGGTAGTATACAGGTAGGGTAGGGTAGGCTGGACCTGAATTTTTGGATGAAGCATTAAAATGTGAACAGGACAACGTCTGTCGGGTCAGCTAGTCTATACTTCAATACTAATACTTTATTTTACTTTATCCATACTAATATTATAAATGCAAAAGTAACTCTGTCTGTTACGCTTTCACAATGAAACTTGATACAATTTTGATGAAATTTGGTATAAAAATAGCTTGAACCCTGGGAAAGGACATAGGCTACTTTTTAATCCGCGACTTTATCTGCGACACCCGACAACCGACAACCGACATTCACGCGGACACGAAATCGCGGGCAAAATCTAGCAATAAATAAAATGAACTTACCCATATTAGTCACCAAGACATAAAAGAACACTGCAAATATCGATAACATGATTAAAGTCTTCATTTTTTAGTTTAAACAAACACGTTTGTTTTGCGGAAACCAATATTATAGATTAAGAACAACGGATTAACTCACTGTGTTGTCGGGGGTCGGGTCTGGGTTGTCGGACGAACCCGACAACACAGTGAGTTAATCCGTTGTTCTTAATCTATAATGTGTAACAATACTCACGTTTCATTTAATGAAACCAATATTAGTCAATGTTAATAATGCAATTATGAGTAACAATTACAAACTGTGCATTCTGCTGATGTAATGAGGAAAATATGACCTAGATTATAATAGTTGTGTAGGTACTCTGGCTATAAGGTAGGTATCTACTTAAGGTGTAATCAGACTGCAGACGGTGAACGATCGACCGCACAGACACAGCACGGTAAAGATATCTAACAGTATTCTTTCTTCATACAAACGGTCTAAACGCGAGTCATACCTACGCGCCTCGAGCTAGTAGGTATACACTTTAGTCTGCAAGCAGTCTCGAATGCGCCGCGGTGACGAACGGAGTGGAAGATGGTTTAGGAAGTAGTAAGCGTGCGATTTGTGACAAATATCTATTGAAATAAGAACAAATACTTACTTAATATGGCAAAGAGCAATTATAAACTTTCCCAAAAGTATTCTTAATTAAATTCTTTATCCGAATGCAGATTTTTTATATTAAATGAAACAATAAAGCTTTTCGTACGTCTCACTCGAGGCGCAATTTTTTTTTCAGTCTTTAATTTATAAGGGTGTTATTTTTTATTAAATCTAAAAAATAATAAAAAATATGAAATTAGATGTGAATAAGATAGGAAGTATTTTCATTCACAACGAATTTAATTTTTTAAAATAAAATACACCATGTAACATTTACAATCACAAAATTAGGAAGAAACTCAAGTAGTACCTACCTACAGCCGCGCGCTACCTCAACACGCGGGAAGGCTGCCCGTCAGTATTTTAATTTCATCAACCTGCTTCAGTTTCTTACTAATTTTATGATTGTAAATACTATGTACATGGATTTTATTTAAAAAAAATGAAGGTCGTCCGTTTCAAAGATAAGAGGGAACAAACAGACAAACAAAAATTGTAAAAATAGATTTTTGATATATTATTAAGTACAGACGCCAGCACATCAGGCTACTACAATCTGTCACATTTCTTTAATCGATTTTCAACTTTATAATTAAAGAATAGGGTTCAAGATTGATTGGGAAAATGTGACAGTTTCGGGTAGGTTGACCTGCTGGCGTCTGTACCTACCTACCGTATATTTCGTAGGCATTTAGTAAAAAGCTGTTACTTTGACTTTACAAACAGGCACTTTAATTTTAATTATTTGAAAAGATAAAATATAGGAACTAAAATCTGAAATCGCCAATCCCTTTGAGCAAGGGTGGTGATCAATGCTCGTTCCTTCCCTGTATGAGTAGATGCATTTGCCCAGCAGTGGGACTGTTAAATAGGCTGGTGTTGTGTTTGTTAATCTTAAGGCGCTTCCCTGACCAAATAACCTTGACCATACATTTCCTCTTTGCTGCAGCATCGAAAAACGCACAATTTTCGTTTTTTTTTTGTTATAAAAAAAGAGAAACGATCCTTTGAAATAAAATAAAACGTGAAAAATAAAGATTTTTAAGTTACCTATCTATTAATGTAATCCTCAAATTAATAACACGTAACTTTAACAAAAGATACATATTTTCAATTAGTTTAGTCATTTTTTTACGGGGAGATTTAGATGTATATAATTATGATACATAAAAAAAAATAAGAACGTGGAATGTGATAATAGGATATTGAACATTAATAATATGCTTTTAGAAGTAGTTTGTTTCTCTTAATTAATGAGTTAATAACCCCTGAATAACGAAGAAAAACGCACTTTTGGTCGGGGTAGCGCCTTAATACCGTCTGGTCGACAACTGTTTAGTCTAGTAGTACCTTAAGCTATAATAGGTAGGTATTAATGAAGATATTACGTCAGTCACTAAAAATATACTAACTCAACAATATCTGTTACTGGCTAGTACCTACATAATGTTCTTATAACAGTATGCATTAGTTTAGTTAAAGTATCAATTATCTAATAAGTATAAAATATTGTTATCATTTCTGCATTTATTCATACCTATACCACTGTGTAATAATATAGTTATGACAATTGTACCCAGTAAAAAACCCCTATGTAAGTTAATTCTATTTCTTAAATCACATACTCCACACTCCACTCATTACAAACTGTCCTTGTTGTGTACTTTTACCACAAGTCCAACATTAGTTAACGTACACTATACAAAAAACTATAAGTATAACACAATACAATTTACATCTACATTCACCCGTACACGTAATCTCAACAGCTGCTCGTCAAATAACTCTGCTTTCGTGATAAGTTGTGTGTTGTTGTGTGTTGTGTTGTGTGGTGTGTTGTGTCTTAATGTTTTGTCTATTTTTAATGCGTTTGTTTACTATAATTATTCTACAGATCCTACCAAGTTATCTGTTTGTTTTGCGTTGCGAGTGCAGGTACCTACAACCGAACACTTTTTATATTGTGAATAAGTTCTTGAACTCGGCTATTTCGCCCATTGTTTTGCTACTTATACTTGTAATCAATGGCTAATAGTATTCAGAATGTTATCGGTGACTTGAATAACCTTGAAATTGCGAAAATATTTGAGTGTCCACCGGATAAGTGATACACACATATACACAGTGACAGACTTCATTAACCTAACTATTTCGGGCTTAAACATTCTACATTTAAATATTCGTAGCATTAATAAGAATTTTAGTGAACTTTTAGTGTTGTTGTCTCTTATTAAAATCAACTGTGACGTCATTGTTCTGACAGAATGTTGGTTGAGTAAGGTGACGAATGTTCCAATTTTGGATGGATATAACTCACATTATACATTGAATACACAGAATCAAAATGCCGGGATTGTGATTTTTACAAAACAAAACTTGACTTGTTCTGTTCAAGAACCAGACTTCACAAATGCGAACTGTCTCACCTGCAAAATTAATAACGAAACTGCAATAGTTGCGATATACCGCTCGCCATCATTTAACAAAAAAGAACAATTTCAATGTTTTCTAAATGGTTTGGATACTGTGCTTAGTCAACTAAAAACATTTAAAACTGTTGCAATCGTGGGAGATGTTAACGTGGACATTAAACCCTCTAATGATGACGACCGTGCAACTGACTACTTAACATAAGCGCGTCGCATGGCCTTTTACCGGCTCATCATATCCCCACAAGAGGAACAAACTGTCTCGATCATATCATTCTCAAATGTAAATCACCGGTCACTACAATTATTTTGGAATCATTTATTACGGATCACATGCCTATCTTGTTACATATTGAAAATACAAAATCGCCCAAAAAACCTCAAAAAACTATTTCCCGAGTGGACTACGCCAAGCTGGTCCAGGAAATTGAATGTATTGACTTCTCACATATCATGAGTATGCTCGATGCGAATATAGCCGCAAACGAATTGATCGGTGTTATCCAGACTTTATTAAAAAAACATACATGCGAGGTTAAGATTCCCCGAAAGGATAGAAATATTAAGCCATGGATAACGCCTGGTCTCATGCGATGTCATCATCACTAATGTATACACTACACATGACATAACGCTTAAAGAACTAACGCCGTGCACCACAGCGGAAATAATAAGAATAATTGACGACCTCAATAGTGACACTAGCACTGGTCTGGATGGTATTAGTACTAAGGCAATAAAATGTTTAAAAAATATAATCGTTGAGCAGCTAACTAACTGTATAAACGTATGTTTACTACACGGTACTTTTCCTGATACCCTCAAGGTGGCTAGGGTCAGTCCTATTTACAAATCTGGAAATAAAACTGAGCCAAGCAACTACAGACCAGTGTCAGTGTTACCGGTAATGTCCAAAATATTCGAAGGCGTATTATATAATCGCTTAAATAACTATTTGACAAATAAAGCTTTCTAATAGATGAACAATATGGCTTTCGCCCTAAATCTAGTACTCTCTCGACTGCAACCGATCTAATTACCAAAATTAAAATCTATATAGATCAAGGGGGCTATGCCTTAGGGATATTTATTGACCTAAAAAAAGCGTTCGATACCGTAAGTCATCAAAAACTGCTACAGACCTTGATCTATTAAACGAGTGGCTAAAATACAACCTTCTAACAATGAATACGTCGAAAACCTCATTTATGATTTTTATCACTAAAAATAAGCAAATACCGGACTTCTCGCCTCTTAAAATAAATAATGAAATTATAAAACGATCAACCAACGAAAAATATCTTGGATTAAGGGTAGACGAGAAACTAACTTGGAAATTACACATTGATCATCTCCGAAATAAATTAACATCATTATTGGCAGCATTACGGAAAGTAGCAAACTGTATTCCAAACAAAGTGCGCACTTTATTCTATAACTCGCTAGTCAAATCGCATTTAGAATATTTAATTGAGATATGGGGATCCGCATCAGTAACTAATTTAAATTCACTGCAAAGAGTTCAAAATAAAATAATTAAAACTCTGTTCCATTATCACTATCTCACTCCAACAAAGACCGTATACGAAAAAACTAAACTACTAAATATTAGACAGCTATACATCTACTACACTTGCATTCTTGTTAAAAACATAACCACTAACTCAATACAAACTAACATACAACTAAAGAAAAAAACCATGTCATATAATCTGAGAAATAGATACAAAAACAAACTAGAAGTCATCAGCGCACGCACTAATTACGGTAAAAAAACCATATTGTTCCAAGGAGCACAGCTTTTCAATGGTTTGCCGGACGGCATAAAAGAATGCGATAACATAAATACTTTTAAAAATAAACTTAAGAAATATGTATGTACACTATAACTTTTAATACTCTGGAGGCAATTAGATCGTATTGTATTATCATACATATTTTTTGTATCTCATTATAAGTGAACTGTAAGTTCTTATGAGAAATAAATTCTTTAAACCGAACCACTGACACGCCATTGAAAGAAATGACATAGAATGGTAATCTCGTACAAAATGACAACTGAATGACTTACTTAGGCGGTAATCTGCTAAAATTTTGACAGTTCCTTTGATCAGTGACCTAACATTAGAACGTCATTGTGCAGTCAATGATCGACCATTATGAATTTAGCAGATTACGAACTTTTAGCAAAATGACAATGGGATCGTGTTGGAATGACGAAATTATAAAAATAGCACACTTGGCGCCCTGATCGTATAGCTTTTGTAAATTCGCGCCAGCGCGTTTGCACTAGGGTGTAGCGTTGGCTAATGGCCGAACGAATGGCCGCTAGTCCTTCGTTATTAGTATAGTTTAGGCTGTTTAGGAGGAGTCAAGGGCGTCGCCAAGGGTGGGCACGGAGGGGCAATTGCCCCTCCCCCCCTAGAAATTGGAGAAGCTTCATGTGCCTTTGGGACCAGTCCGATAACCATGATCGGTAAGCCTATCCCTTAGGAGAAGCAAGCTAAAGTCCTAGGTGTGATTCTGGACCACCATCTTACTTTCGGAGAGCACATAAAGACGGTGAGTTCGCGCGCCGCTTTCGCTCTCGGTAGGCTCTACTTCATGTTGAATGCACGCAGCAAATTGTCACTCAAGTGCAAATTGCGCATTTATACGGCGTGCATTCGTCCCATCATGACGTACGCCTGTGCTGTATTCGCACACGCGAAACCATACCGTCTCCATAGGATGCAGACCCTCCAAAACCGTTTCTTGCGAAGAATCACAGGAGCCCCTTTTTACCTTCGCAACGAGAACCTCCATCTCGATCTAAAAATACCCACCATCCAGCAGTTCATGAAACGCTCCGCCAAGCGCTTCTTCGACACTGCTGAGAAGCACTCTAACCCGTTAATCATATCGGCCGCCCGGTACAGTCCCTCCCGTATTATTAAGACTCGACGACCGAGACATGCTCTGACCGACCCTGACGATGCTATTACTCTCCTCCAGGAGAGCAATAAGGCCACCAACCAGTACAGTTAAGAAACACAGACACAGACCGCCGTCATTCCGTCCTCGCCGCCGATGCCCGCCGCGACGACCCCGTACGTCCCCTCCCCGACCCTTGCTCGTGCCAGCCCGCGCCGCTGAGCCTGTATTTAAATTCGTCCCTAAATAATGGAAATCCGATCCAGCCTGTCCGTTTGCTGTCCTCTCCCAGCGACGCCCTAAGCCGAGGCTCGTACCCCACAGGGGGTGCCCTTAGCGTGTAGTCGCTTAGTTTGTAAGCTATTTTGCCCTGGCTGGAGGCCCTAAAAATAATAATTTTTAAGGCACCACAGGAAAGTCCGGTTAAGCAGCCGACAACCTCCTAGGTTGACCTGCGAGATGCCAATCCGAAAAAAAAAAAAAGTGCCTTTGGGAGGAGTATATTATAATGTTCTTCGCAGTGCGCGTTAGTCGCCAAACCACTCCGACGGTGGAAGCACGCGAAATTTTGCTTCTATATAAATTTCGTGATTCACTTCTACTTGTCAAACTTTCATTATAAATATTATGAGTAATTCTTTATGAGAAATAAAGTTGTTCTTAAACCAAAAAAAAAGCTGCTAAGTGCGAGTCGGAGTCGCCCATGAAGGGTTCCGTAGTAGCAAGTAAGGTAAATTGCGGTTTACGATTTATGACGTATTCAAAAAAAGCTACTAACTAGATCTCGTTCAAACCAATTTTCGGTGGAAGTTTACATGGTAATGTACATCATATATTGTTTTTAGTTTTATCATTCTCTTATTTTAGAAGTTACAGGGGAGAGGACACACATTTTACCACTTTGGAAGTGTCTCTCGCGCAAACTATTCAGTTTAGAAAAAAATGATATTAGAAACCTCAATATCATTTTTGAAGACCTATCCATAGATAACCCACACGTATGATGAAAAAAAAATGTTGAATTTCAGTTTTCACCCCCAAAATTTATTGTTTTTTTTTCTATTTTTGTGTGAAAATGTTAATGCGGTACATGTATTCTGACATGTACTTACCAAGTTTCAACAGTATAGTTCTTATAGTTTCAGAAAAAAAAGTGGCTGTGACATACGGACGGACAGACAGACAGACAGACATGAAGAATTCATAAGGGTTCCGTTTTTTGCCATTTGGCTACGGAACCCTAAAAAATGTGTTGTAGGTACGACAAAATCTGATTTTTTCAACGATTTTTGTCGTTGTTTGTTTTTTTTTTTAATTTGACTCTTCTTTTTAGTTATATTTTTGATGGATAGGTGATGCTAAACCCTTAATTTGCCGCAAAGGTCTAATTAGCCGTGAACGTCATTCATTATTGGCACATTTACGGATAATCCTCTTGGATATTATATTGATGTTTATTGTGTTTCTTTTTATTCGCTACTGTCCCGTCTAAGTTTTGTATTACCATAATGAACTGTAAATTGCAAATCACGTAGAAAATTAAAAAAAAAATTAGAAATTTCGCTGACTACTCTAACGTTTTTTTACCAAACAGCTGATCGTGACGATGAACTTATAAAGTTTTAATAGGTACTCATTCTGTCTAACTATTATTATGGGGGAATTGGGGAATACGCCAAGCCAGGCCGCGAAATTTTTTTTTTAATCAGTTTTTTCCTTTTGGGGTACGGAATCCTAAAAATTAACTTTTTATGGTTTAAGTGTAAGTTTTTGTATCATGTTAGATAACAGTGTAAGTACTACATGAAATACAATATAAATTACTGGAACTGAAAAAAAAAGATTTTTTATGTGTGGGAAATGATTGCTCTTTGCCTGTTTAGGGATAATCCCAGTGAGAAATTATTTCCCTTTGCCCAATTACATCTGTAAATTTTAATAGACTAGTATTTGATTTTATTTATTTTTTATTATCTTTGCGCGGCTGTGGTATCACTGCGACCAGAGCTGGTCTATTGTGATCGCCGCTTGTGTTGGTTAGAGATCACCACCAAACCTTGCAGCTGTGATGAACTGCAGGATCTGCTTTGGGGCGATCTCCATTAATTCATCCGGGCTTAAACAGGTATTTGCCCAGATGATTGTTGCGCTTGTGCATTAGTGCTCCGCATTCCCCCAGAAAGTGAAGTGGCGTTTCATCAGCCTCATTACAGCGTCTGCAAGTTTGCGTATCACTTAATCCCAGGTGGAACATGTACCTGTTTAAGCAGCAATGTCCTGTAGTGGCTCTAGCTACAATGCGCAGGTTGTTCCTACTGAGTGCTAGGACTTGGTTACTAAGCCTTCTGTCATAGGCTTTGATAGGTGCTTTCGAGTGTAACATGGTCGGAGACTCCTTCCATAACTTTATGGAAGATGCGAGGCATGTTTTAATCAGCAATATACAAGTAACGTACCCTGACTTTACTTTAGAACTTGTTCCTCAATCTTTAAATAAATGTGCACAGAGTTGTTTACTTGGAAGTGAAGTGGAGGATTAGTGTGCGAACGAGGGATTCAATAAAAAAATGTGGAAAAATTTATTCAGCCAAATGAAATGGTTTGCAACAATCTTGCGGGCAAAGTGAAACACAATAACCCTCTTTTTTTGGCTTCACCGCAGTCGGGTGATAAGTAAAATTACATAAACAAAAATAAAAAAGTCGGCAATATGGAGTTCAGGAACGGGCAAAGGGAACTATTTTCCCACTTACAAGACAATATTTCAAATGAATAAAATCCACACAAATATTACATTTTCAACCGACTTCAAAAAAGGAGGTTCTGAATTCGACTGTATGTTGTTTTTTTTCTTTTTGTTTATTTGTTACACGATTTCTCCGGAAAATGTGAATCGATTTTGAAAATTCTTTTTCTTATGGTTAAGGCACTAAGACGCAATGTCTCAGGGGTGGTCCCATATAAATTTTATCGAAATTGATTCAGCACTTTTTGAAAAATCAACAAAATCCCAAAAAATCTACATAGACGACGTTTTAGTTTCCTCGATCTTTGGAATACCTCTGTTTTAACTGTGTTGCCGGTTTTTAATGGATTTGGATGATAAGAAGGTACTAAAAGGTAATAAATATTTTCACAAAAAGACAACCGCCTTTAAAATCTAAAAAGTGATAAATAAGTTTAGCACCTAACACACATGACTTTAGATTTGGAAGTCGGTGGCAATTAAAGACAACAAACAGAACAAAGCCACCAGGCATACACACAGGTTGTCTTTTTTGTGTAATAGTAGATTGTTATACAAGGAGCTAAAATGACCCATTATATACGAGGTAATTTTACTCCCGAGCTTTAGCGAGGGACTAAATAGAAACCGAGTTTTAATGGGTTTTAGCGCCGTGTGTTACACTATACTTTTCACTACGATTGCGAGAAATTAATTACGGTCACTACCAATTCAATTTGCAATTAGAGAAAAATTATAAAGATTTCGCGCCAATGTCTTTTTTTTGTTTCTTCTGTAGCCGCAACACATTGCATGCATTCTACCAGAGATCGCCGATTTCAGTTCCATTTCCAAAATTAAAATGAGGTTCTTTTGGAGGATGAAATGCTATTTTATCCCCGCTCTGGTATGCTACAATGACGGCCTTCTTGAGCAAGAGAAGTGAAAAAGCTTTATTGCACTGAACATCATAACAACGTTAACAGAATATAGAATTTTGTCAATAACGGATCAAATATCTACTTATTAAAATCTTTCTTGAAGAAACTTAACAGAATTAGTTATCCCTCCACTACATGAACAACGCGCAGTTTTTTCAAAAGTGACGTTAATCTGATTCTGACGTTGACATTTGAAAGAGTGGGGTTGTCAATAAAATAAATCAGTAACTAATCAAAAATATATTTGGGTAAAATCACGAAGTAAATATTATAGAGGAGATGCCCATAGCACCGGTGCACCGTGACACGCACTGGTGCAATGACGTCATCAAAGTGGGCGTGGCTTCGGTCATTAGATCTATAGCCGTCTTGTACACCAGACATTTCAGACATTCCAGTTTTAATATTTTTTTTAATAATTACTCTATTTATAAAAATTAAAACATGAAATCTTATGTGCTTAATTGCTAAACCTACACCAATAAACGTTCTGATGCTACTTAAGGCCTCTTATCGCACCGGTAGGCATTTTTTTGTGTAATTCATCAGCAAAGTTCTATAAAAATCCGTCATTGTCATAGATATTCTACTACTCGATACAAGAGGGCGCCACCTTTTCGGTAAAAAAAACTATGTGAAAATATAATTATTAATAGGTTTAAAACTATTATGTATGTTTGTAAATACATTTTAGTTTTGTGTCGACTAAAAGTATCGTATTGTTGTTTTAAATTAAAATTTTCCATTTTTCGTTCTGTATGCCATCTAGTGTGAGATAGCGAAACAAAAAAAACAGGGTTATAACTTTATAATTAAATTTTCCCTAAATTTTTTTAATGACCTTTATTAAAATAAAATGATGACCTGATGAATGCCCGGCTGAAGAACTACACTCGGCGTCACAAAAATCGCACCTCTTTAAGAATTCCCTTCAAAGTCATTTTAATCCTATTAATCAATGGTATACATATGACTATAAGGTATAATTGGAAAGGCAATTTATTTAAATTTCAGAATAAATCAATGGATTTGGTTTTTTGTTTACCAGGGAATAAAAAAAAGCAAGCTAATGCAAATGATTAAAAAGTTAAATTTTATTTTATCAGCAAAAATTACAACAAAGTCCTTAAAACTAACTTAAAACCTAGTGTTACCCCCCCTAGCCCTGATGACTGCTTCCATGCGTTCTCTCATGGACCTTATTAATGTGACAACAGTCTCTTGTGGAATGTTGTCCCATTCTGCAACGACGGCATCTTGAAGGTCTTGGAGAGTGGTAGGGGCAGGATTTCGTGCCCGTACTCGCCGTTTCAGTTCATCCCAAAGGTGCTCAATAGGGTTCAGGTCTGGACTTCGCGCCGGCCAGCGCATAACAGGGATGCCAACTTCTTGCAGGTAGTCTCTTACAATTAAAGCGGTGTGACAACGGGCGTTATCGTGCATTAACGTGAACCCACTGCCAACAAAACCCGCATAAGGGACAACCTGCTCCTCTAAGATCTCTGTTATGTACCGAGCAGCAGTCAGCGACCCTTGCCCGCGAGCACTTCCAGTCCGAGAAACACACACAAGGTTCGTTTTACCGTCGATTGACATGCCGCCCCAGAACATGCACGAGCCACCCCCGTATTCCACAGTCTCTTGAATACAGGCTTGTGCGAATCGTTCCCCTTGCCTCCTATACACTCTTCGACGCCTGTCGTTGCAGAAAAGACACACCCTCGTCTCATCCGAGAAGAGCACAGCCCTCCATTGGTCTATTGTCCAATCCACATGGTCACGGGCAAATTGCAACCGGTCTCTCCTATGCTGTGCAGTCAATTTGGGCCCTGTAGCAGCCCTATGAGCTGCAATTTTCTTCTCCCGCATTCTTCTTCTAATCGTGGAGACGCTTACAGAAGTTCTGCGAGCTGATCGCAGTTGTTGTTGCAGCTCAACAGCATTGGAGAACCGATTACGTAAAGACGTCGAAACAATGAAGCGATCGTCTCTTTCGGATGTGCACCGTTGTCTTCCAGATCCACGTCTTCGGATATAGCCACCAGTCTCTAGGAAACGTTGGAACACTCGTCGAACGGCAAAACGACTCAAGTTCAGTTGCCGAGCAACATCACATTGCCGCATCCCTGATTGCAGTAGTGCAATGACTTGAGCGGCTTCATCTGCAGTGGTATCCATCTTCTGGGGTATTTTTCTTGCTGTAGCTGTTCACGTGTGTTCACTTCAAAGGTTGAATAGCGAATGACCCACATTTAACCCGGGTCGCCCGTTTTATACCCTTGTAGGGAGGTGCAATTAGTGGCCGTTGTAATGCGTATTTTGACAACATTTTTTTTAACGTTACGTGCTAATGAGATCTGTTGTGTTTAGGAATTCTAACTGTTGTTAATTTAAAGGTCGTTAAACATACTTTTAATTGATACCAATATTAATTGGGTTTAATGTATTCGTTACTGGCGGGACATGTTTTAAACTTATTTTCGAAAAGGTGCGATTTTTGTGACGCCGAGTGTATAAGGCAATTTCACTTCTGAGCCATGTCTACAAGTTGTTTTTTTTAAGAGTCATCACGAATCGTCTCGCACGCAGGTTTGACGACTTCCAGCCTCCCGAACAAGCCGGTTTCCAAAAATTCTTTAGCACCGTAGACCTTATACATACGCTGGGACAGGTTATACAGAAGACCGAAGAGTATAACCTGCCCCTCTGTTTAGCGTTTGTGGACTACGAGAAAGCATTCGATTCGATCGAGACTTGGGCTGTACTGCAGTCTCTCCAACGGTGCCAAATCGACTATCGGTATATCGAGGTGTTGAAGTGTTTATACAAAAACGCCACCATGTCAGTCCGACTTCAGGACCAGACCTCGGAACCTATCCTTCTGCAGCGAGGTGTGAGACAGGGAGACGTTATATCTCCGAAACTGTTCACCGCTGCATTGGAGGATGTCTTCAAGTTTCTGGACTGGAGCGGGCTAGGCATCGACGTTAATGGCGAGTACATCTCTCACAACTTCAACTTCTCTAAACATCTTTATTATACAAATCCTGCCATGATTCGTTGTGCGACAGTGAAACTTATAGACAGTAATAAAAAAAAGGGCCGTTTATTTCGTCTTACTATGTGAGTACTAAAAATACATTAGCAGATTATTAGATAAATGGCTAGTAAAAATGATGGAATGGGCAGTTAGATAAATAGTTCGGCAGTTCCATAGATATCCGAGGCAGTTCACAAATTAAACGCTGATAATTTTTCCATCTAATTTGATTTGGTTGTTTTATTTCTGCTCCCGCATAGGGGATACTTACCGCAACGCATGGGTAATCAGCAATTAATCCAAAAGTTATCCTAAAAGGAATACATTTTACCACCTTATTGTATACAGGGTAATTGAAAAAATATCCAAAACCACTTAATCCTCACTTCGTATCATCACCCTGAACAACATTTGTTCTACGACATTTCAAAATTCGAAACATTTTTTTTCCATATCTTCTTCTTATATATAAAAATGAATCGCTAAAAGTGTTGGTAAGCGCATAACTTGCGAACCGCTTGACCAAATTGGATAATTCTTTTTTTATAATATTCCTTGAAGTACGAAGATGGTTCTTACGAAGAGAAAAAAAAAAAAAAAAAAACTTTTGTAGGGTAGGTGTAGGGTAGGTGTAGGGTAGGTGTAGGGTAGGTGCAGGGTAGGTGTAGGGTAGGTGTAGGGTAGGTGTAGGGTAGGTGTAGGGTAGGTGTAGGGTAGGTGTAGGGTAGGTGTAGGGTAGGTGTAGGGTAGGTGTAGGGTAGGTGCAGGGTAGGTGTAGGGTAGGTGTAGGGTAGGTGTAGGGTAGGTGTAGGGTAGGTGTAGGGTAGGTGCCGGGTAGGTGTAGGGTAGGTGTAGGGTAGGTGTAGGGTAGGTGTAGGGTAGGTGTAGGGTAGGTGTAGGGTAGGTGTAGGGTAGGTGTAGGGTAGGTGTAGGGTAGGTGTAGGGTAGGTGTAGGGTAGGTGTAGGGTAGGTGTAGGGTAGGTGTAGGGTAGGTGTAGGGTAGGTGTAGGGTAGGTGTAGGGTAGGTGTAGGGTAGGTGTAGGGTAGGTGTAGGGTAGGTGTAGGGTAGGTGTAGGGTAGGTGTAGGGTAGGTGTAGGGTAGGTGTAGGGTAGGTGTAGGGTAGGTGTAGGGTAGGTGTAGGGTAGGTGTAGGGTAGGTGTAGGGTAGGTGTAGGGTAGGTGTAGGGTAGGTGTAGGGTAGGTGTAGGGTAGGTGTAGGGTAGGTGTAGGGTAGGTGTAGGGTAGGTGTAGGGTAGGTGTAGGGTAGGTGTAGGGTAGGTGTAGGGTAGGTGTAGGGTAGGTGTAGGGTAGGTGTAGGGTAGGTGTAGGGTAGGTGTAGGGTAGGTGTAGGGTAGGTGTAGGGTAGGTGTAGGGTAGGTGTAGGGTAGGTGTAGGGTAGGTGTAGGGTAGGTGTAGGGTAGGTGTAGGGTAGGTGTAGGGTAGGTGTAGGGTAGGTGTTGGGTAGGTGTAGGGTAGGCGTAGGGTAGGTGTAGGGTAGGCGTAGGGTAGGCGTAGGGTAGGTGTAGGGTACGTGTAGGGTAGGTGTAGGTAAATAGGCAGGTAAGTAGGTAGATCGGGACAGGACAGCGTCTGTCGGGTCAGCTAGTAAAAAATATAAACACACTTTAAATTTTGCATAATATTTTTTTCTGACACGGCCGACGAAAGGCCTGCAATCAGCTTTGCCTGTACATTAGCCTACCTACTATCTACATCATATTCGCTATCATATGGGCACAGTAAAGATATCTAACAGTATTCTATCTTCATACAAACGGTCGGAACGCGAGTCGTACCTACACTTTTCAAGTTAGTAGGGAAATTAGTATACCGACAGTTCTCGAATGCGCCGCAGTGGCGATTGTGTGTTTTTGGTTGCTTGAATTCGTCAATAACACACCCAGAGATAACATTTTTTAAATTACCTGGAAACTCCGAAAGACTATGTTCCTAAAACTTAATAGACTATAAAAATTACTACTAGACTATAGGCACCTACTAGACTATTAAAAAAATGATATACCAACTATAGTACGTAATTTGTTTCTTTTTTTAATAGGTAAGTATTTCGCTTTTTCTACCGAGTAAAGTACCTGGATTAATAAACAAATAAGTGGATAGGGTGAAAAAGCAACCTACCTACGCTCGCGTTAAAACGAACTGGTAAGTACCTAGGTAGTTTCTTAGGCTAGGCTATCTACCTACTTATGTACTAGCTACTTACATATATAATTGAATTAAACAAAATATCGTTATAAAATGATTATGAGAGTAAATGATAGGCACAGACGCCAGCACATCCCCGATTGAATATGAACCTTACGCTTTTGTAACAAAATTGAAAATCTATCAAAGAAATTTGACAAATTGTTGTAGCTTGTGCTGGACTCTGTATCTACCTAGGTATTTAGTAAGATTTACATTATTATTTACTTTTTAAGTTAGATTTTGTAGTCGGTAGTTAGAGATTTTGTCACCTGTGTTTTGCATTTTGGTTAAGTAAAAAGTAGGTGTTGAAGTTTGTATTGCAGAATAAAGGGAAATATTTTTTGAGACGCCTTGAATGGCTGCAACTGAGGCGCAAATATCATAAATTTAAGGCTGAAGCCTTAAATTTATGAGGCTGTTTTTATTTAATTAAATCTTCTAATCAAAAATATAACATGCATTTTTATTGGACACTTCCTATTTCATTTACGTATTTCGTTTTTTTTAAATTAAATGAAAAATATTATATTTACAATCACAAAACTAAAAGGAAAATAAAACACTACAAATTTATAATCACAAAACTAGAAAGAAAATAAAACATACACTAGGAAGAAATTAAAACACTACGCGGGACACCCCTATCGCATGTTAAGGTACCGCGCGCATGTAGGCAATTATTTCAAGGACAGGGCCGAGTCACAATACCAAATACTGTTAGAGATCTTTACTGTGATATGGGTGCGCGCGCGCGTAGTATAGGTACATTTTACAGACTTTATATAAATTGTTTTTGGCTAAGTTATTTAGTTGAGGTCAAAGTCGTAGAACAAATGTTATTCAGGGTGATGATACGAAGTCCAGATTAAGAGGTTTTCGGTATTTTTTAAATTTCCCTGTATAGAACTGCTTAGTATGAGATTTCTTACCGACTATTCGGATCTGTCAAGTGCCCACTCGTAACTGCCCATTTAGTTATTATACTGCTCAGATATTAAATGATCCATTTTTTTTTTACGACTCATTTTTCTTATTTTACTGCTAAGTTTTGACTGCCGAACTTGTTAATGAATATGCATTTTGTAACTTACCTAAACTACTATATACAACTGCCGCTTTAAATCAGTGCCTTTAAAAAAATAATATTCAAGGAAAATAGTTCCCTGTGTCCGATTAAGGGTTAAATTGGAATCAAAATAATACAACCCAATGAAAGCCACCGAATTCATAAGATAAATTATTATAATGGTTACAATTAAGTGCGACAGCTGTTGTACAAATAGATTATAATAAAATGTCAACATGTTTATTGTACTTTTCTTACAAGTATAGTCACCTTAGTTCGAACGTTATTTTCGAGCCGTTTGGGGTTGAAACCCTCGGGTCGTGAGGTCCGAGTGCTCATCTTCTTTTTAAGGAAATGTCCAAAAGGTTGGTTGACACTTCCCGTGATCCAAGAGCTGGTTTTTACCTTTGTCAGAGATTAAGCATTGCCATCCAACGTGGCAATGCTGCCAGTCTCTTGGGTACATTTCCATGACGGCGATGTGGACGAATTATATAATTGTGTTAGGTTTTTTTTTTAGCTTAATACTTTATGTTTTATTTATTACTAGCTTCTGCCCGCAACTTCGTATGCGGATCCTGTTGCTTTTGCCAGCGACAACGGGGTCGGCAAAATCGAAGATCTGAAACTGTTACCGCCCTCACCGCGTGGAGGTACTCCCAGCTTATGTTATTTTATAAGATACAGTGAAATTAGTGATAGCTTTGATTTTGACATCAGATGTTTCTGATCTTCGATTTTTAGAAGTCAACAGGAAATGCCCATCAGACCGAACACCTTTTGCTAAGACGTCATTCCTATATGTGTCATGGTGTAGCTGGGCTCTTGGAGTTCCACATCAGGTGTTCCAGATCTTCAAATTTATTCTCTCAGCAGAAAATGCTCATCACGTGGAACAATTTTTGCTATGGTACCATTTTTGTATCTCTTATAGTTTAGCTGGTCTGTTGCGGTTCTGCATCTGGTGATCAAGTTTCCAAGATAAATTATAGCCTATATGTTGCCCAGACTTAATACCTATACAACAAAAGAAAATCATTCAAATCCGCCCAGTAGTTTCGAAGATTAGCGTGTACAAACAAACAGACAAACAGACAGAATTTTTTTTTTGGATTCGTGCTCTATTACTGTTCCTTAACCCCCCTCAATTATTTATTTTTTAATATATTCAATGTACAGACACAGTTTTGTTACTGTTTTATTATATGTATATATTATTCTTGTAAATATTGTAGTAAGGTCTTACAAAGTGTACATTAAAAGTAACCTTTTTTAACTTCTGTCTAATGCTACTGTAAATGTATAGCTGATTGAAAACACGGCTAAGTTTAAGAAAAAACTAATTTGACATCTCTAACTTAGTTCTTGTCTGTCGCCATCCTTTTCACCTGCCGTGCAGTAAGAGGTGCCAATTGTCTAATTTTAGTTTAGTTTTTTTTTTTTATATCTTTATATAAGAGAAAGTTTAATTACAGCAACCAGTTTAAAGTACTCAAAAAAAAAGTCAAACTTGAGAATATGTGTTGATTATCAGTAAAATATTTGTTCTTACTAAGTTTTTACCTATAATTTTGTACTTTGTGTCTATAAAACCTAAATAAAATTAAACTAGACTACATAAGCTTTTTTTTGATACCCCCAAGTCATTTTTTGGAATGTTCTGAGTACCACAACAAACCAAAACTAACAACTCATACCCACCTCAATTTGATGGCTAGTGAAATTACGGCAAGATGGCCGCCCGTAGGGCTTTCACACATGAGATGATGGCACATGATTTATTTTGTTATGAATAATTTATTTTGTGTTTTTAGTTGAAATGAAAGAATAATTTATTTTGTGTATTTTTTTTTTAAGTACTTATAAATTTCTATGTAAATAAAAAAAAAATTGTGGCATTTCAACTAAAAACACAAAATAAATTATTCATATATATACATAAATTATATTCATATATATAAATAATATTATATATTATATATATAATATATATACATTTATAAATAATAAAAATAAAACATTTAAAAATATCTTTATTATAATATTTATTTGATATATTACATTTTTTAGTAGACCGAATTGTGAATCTAAACTTTACTAGTTTCAAATCCACTGGAACACACACAAAAATTTCATCAAAATCGGTCCAGCCGTTTAGGAGGAGTTCAGTGACATACACACGTACAGAAGAATTATATCCCCCAGGACTCCATACTATCCCCTCTTATTTTAACGCTGTTTACCAGTGACATCTCCAACAGTAAGAAGGCCCAGTTGGCTCTTCATCAGTTAAAGACTAGCAGGCCCGGCTGACATTGTTCGGCACTGAAAATAAAAAAAAACCAACTGTAACAAACAAGTTCATAAAGTTCAGTATCATGCTGTATTTGCATAATATGAAACTTATTCGTGGGAGTACGTAATGTAGGCTAACATAGTGAATTTGACACAGCAAAACCATCAAAGAATCATCCAACCATAGAATGGTATAGCCATTCTCAAATCCACTGAAACACACACAAAAGCTAATAATTAAAATCATGAACAAAACTCTCCAAGTTAGCAAAGTTCCAGCAAATACGTTTCTTATTACCATACAATACAACTAGATTGGGATTCAAATTCCGCCCGGGGTAAAGCTTTGTGTGATGAGCACTTGTGTTTCCATCGTGTCTGGTCTGACACCCATAGTACAGGATCTTCGTAGCATTTGAAATGTCTCCACATATTATTATTATACGTACTTACTGATTTCGATCACACACAGCAGCTCCTCATCCTCCAGAGAAGCAGTAGACGTAGCCGTGCCCTCTAGTTCATCAACTGTAACAAACAAGTTTTGTAAAGCTCAGTATCGGGTTGTATTCGCATATAAAACTTAAAGAATATTAATTATACATTCATACATAATTATGATTCATAAACTTGGTAGACGAACTGACAGACTTGACTTACAGTTTGGATTTCAGAGAATAGCAAAGTGAAATAGAAATACAGAAAAAAACTTAAACCAAAATTTACCTTGTTGGCTGTTTCCTCGGAGGAGCATCCACTCCCGGAGGATGAACTCTTGCCGGACGCTAGCTGGCAGCGCATTCACTCTGCGCTGCGTCAGCTGCCTCTCTGCTCTTGCTTGAGACGGAGGGTCTTCCAGAATGGCACTGGCAAAAAATATAAAACATTGTACATATATTTTTAAAAATATACTGCATACAATACCTTGTTATTAAAAGATACGTACACCTGTGCACCAGCACCTGGGCCTCGTCCTTTCCTACACCCTCCTTCCCTGACCTGCCCTTAATTTTCTTGACTTGTGGTTCTACAAAAATAGATGCATTCACTTTTATTGCAGGTTCCAAATCTAAAATATTAATATCAATCACACTCATGCTTTTTTGTTTGTACGAGCCCTTCTTGCGAGTCCTTACCACTGGTGTTTCGGCTTCCAGGAAAGCCCCTACTGACGACCTGTGGAACGTAATTAATATCACATCGAATCTAACCTCATTTCGTTATATTTTTACTGTCTAGGTGTGTGTAAATACTAATAATGAACTAATTTCCATATTACGGGCATTTAATTAGAAGTTTATTTAGTAAATCATACAATAATAATTCGAAAATGCCCACACTCAACACGGGCAACACGGCGTCCTGACCAAGTTTTGCATTTCGAGATTTTCGTTTTCAACAGACTTTGAACCAATTACATTTTTAGATATTCGTAATGCTTGAATCTTGAGGATTTTTTTGATATGATACACAAATACCATGAGTTATTAATAAAATTGTACTTACATTGTAAATCCAGACCACGCCACCGTTACGAAAAATTTCACTTTGACATTTTAGCATCACGTTCAAAAATTAATTTGTCCATGGTTTTTAACTTCGGAAACATTAAGGGACCCCGAGACAGACGTGGAATGAACTACAGCGCGACCACAGATATTTTTTGGAAGCGTTCGTGGTGTTGCCGCTTTATAAAAGCGATTTCGGGCCAAAAAGTCGACGTAGTATTTTAAGTTGCGGGAACGTACCGCCAGGAGAAATTATTGGGTGTAATTTCCATACGCGAACGTCACAGCGGTTAAGGAGCTTTGTCAAACAAAGACTAAGTCGCTCCATAGATCCACTTACATGTAACAGTCACGTATTCTACAACATATTCATAATTACACATGATCTATACATTAATATTAGGTACAACTTAGCCTTAGAAACTAGCGTCTACGCATACCGACCCAAACAAGTCTATACACAGCCCTCGCATTCTGTGAAAGAGGATAAGCCAGAATACTGTTGCAGCTCCCAACGTGTTTCAGATCTATACCTAATTTAATTAATATTTCCGACCTGAGGTCATCATTCCGAGCACAGTCCTTTATGATGTGAAGAACTTCTTCTGTTTCCCCACATTCTGAACAATTAGGTGAGGGAACTTTTTTTATAAGAAAGGCGAACTTATTCAAGGGAATGTGCCCTGAACGTACTCTCAAAGCGGTTACAATTTCCGATCTCCCAAAGTCACAGGAATCAAACCAAGGTGATTTCCATGGTTCCCCCTGAATAGTCTTATACCACACTCCGTTCTCAACCGATCTCTGATCAAAGTGTTCTTTCCAATTCATAAAGCAATGTTCCCTGATATATCGCAAACAGTCGGTATAGAATGGGTGTATGTCTAATGGCACGCCGTCACTTGAAGCTATTTTGGCCAATTGATCTACTGTTTCGTTACCTGGTAAGCCTATGTGTGAGGGAATCCACTGAATTACAATGTTTTTGTCTTTGGCCCTCAATCTGTTGATGATGTCTATAATTTGGTAAGCTATCGGTGTGCCTCTGACGCCAGAGGTACATCGAGCTATATGTTGGAGTGAACTTTTAGAGTCTGTCAAAATTATACAATTATTGTGTGAAATGGATTCTACATAAGATAAAGCCTCATAGATTGCTAAAAGTTCTAAGTACATTAACGAAATCTGGTTGGTAATACAGAATTTCATCGAAACATCAAATTGAGGGTCATAGAATGCGAGTCCCATGGAATTATTATTTTCTTTCGGCCCATCAGTGTAGATTTGGAAAAACCCCGGATATTGACTCTCAAGTTGTTGGATGCACTTGTTGCGTAAAGTCACAGTGTCACAAGATCTTTTTGAGCAGGTGATCGTGTCTATATGTGGTTTTACTACGTCTGAGATGTTATAGTAGGTCATCCATAACCTTGAAGCAAACATTTCTAGTTGATTAGTAGAATGTAATGTAATATTTTGGTATGTATTGTGAATTACTACAAGTATAGGATTATATTATTATTTATTATTATTATATATTGATACTTATAGTAGGTGAGACATTTAAACCTAAATCTTCTAATAACTTAACCATTACATATAGAGAGGTTTGTAGAGTGTTACTAGCGAACTCAACATTTTTATCCGTAACATACAAAGCGAAATCGTCAGCGTATTGAGATACAAATACATTTTTTATTGAATGACAGATTTTGTACGTTGCGATATTAAACAATAGCGGGGACAACGGCTCGCCCTGAGCCAAACCACGGCCGGTACTTCTAGTGATGTCCAAGTCATCTAATTTAATTTTCAGAAACCTAAGAAAACTCCACAAGTACATACATATTTTAGACCCAATGCCTAAACTATCTAAAGTTAATATAAGCGTGTTTATGTCGACATTATTGTAAGCATTATCAATGTCAAGAAAGCACGCAACAGTATTTTAAGGTTCCTTGAAAAACCTGATTGGACCCTGGTAACAAGTCGTGTTAAGCTGTCTAAACATGATTTATTTTTCCGAAAACCAACCGTCTCATCTGAAAAAATACATTTGCTCTCAAAAAACCATTCCAGTCTTCGGTGTATAATTAAATGTAGGATCTTACAAACGCAAGAAATCAACGAAATCGGTCGAAGCGAAGAAACTGATGAGGGGTCGCGGCCTTGCTTTGAAATTGGGACTATGCTGATTTCTCTCCACTGTGTGGGACTAAAGCCCTGCAACAGGAAAGAATTGTACAGATTAAGCAGGATATTCTTTCCTAAAGGAGGAAGGTGTTTAATCATTGAAAATGATATATCGTCATGACCTGGAGCAGTGTCTTTCGACTTAATATACACTTCCAGTTCATGCAGAAGTATAGGTAACTCCAATTTTTGGTTAGAGGAAGTATAGATCGGTTGGGCTGGAAGTACACAAGCAGGACAGAGGGAGTTAAGTAGGCACTGGGCTTTATTTTCATCTATATGTTCTTTGTGGGACCTATAAACTTTCAACCACTTTATTTTTCTCCACATTTCTGTAGAGGAAGAAACTTCGCTTAGTGAGTCACAAAAGTCATGCCAGTTTTTATTTGAAGCTTCCCTTATAAGTCTTTGAGCTTCCGCATTACATTCATTTAACGTATCTAAATTAGTAGGAGTGTAATTTTTTCTAAATTTCGTTAAAGCCAAACGTCTCTTAGCTACCGCATGGGATAACTGAGGGTTCCAATAAACTTTTGGTTTAAAATTCCTTGTAGGGTCTAAACAAAACTTTATAAATGCAATATTTTTATCAGCAGCCTCATTTAAATTGTCAATAAAGTGATCGTAGGTAATTTGGAGGTTTTCATGGTATCGAAAATTTGAAAATAGATCTTCTAAACACTTAGTATACCCATCCCAATTAGCTAGCTTAAAATTCCTTTTTTTACGAAACGTTGTAGTCAAGGTCATGGACAAAGACATTTTTATAACTAAATGATCACTCCCTAAAAATTCATTCGTAACTTGCCAATCCAACATGTGTGCGATATCGGAGGAGGCCATAGAAATGTCAGGGCTGCTTTGTTGCAAATCGTTGATCACTAATTTAATTCGAGTGAAGCTCCCATCATTAAGCATATAGATATTATGGTCACTTATGGCGTCGCATATTTGAGAACCTTTTGAATCTGTTTTGTATGACCAGGTGGAATGGTGACCGTTAAAATCTCCCAGAATGACACAACTGTTAGAAAATTGCGAGAAAATATGTTCCCAATCTCGTTGACTAGTATGAACCCATTGTGGACAATAATTTATACCAATAACGTGTTTTATGTGTTGACAATTAAATATCTTAACGTGAATGACTTGAATATCACTATTGGTATTTATGATTTGGCAAAGTTGTGATTTAATTGAAATGTGTGTTAATATCGCAATTCCACCGTAACTGTCGTCTCGATCTTTCCTAAATATATTATATGTAGTTTTTAATTTTTAAAGCCTTTTCTGAGTCCAGCCACGTTTCACTCACTACTGCTAATGAACATTTTCTTGATACAATAGATTTTCGAAAGCTAATAATTTTGGTCGCAGACTTTGCGCGTTCCGCTGTAAGATATTGATTTTAACATTCTCGTACCTGCCGCTACCGTAATTAGAAATCGTTAGATTGAGAGATAAAGTTAAACACCTTTTTAAAAACAGATAAGTCCCGCAAAACTTGATACTATAAACGAAATAAGCCACTGAGTAAACATCTTACACATCTTTTCGTTTTTTATCTTTCCATGAGTTTTGTCTAACAAACATAATTCGTGTCATCCTATTAAGCAACTGGTTAAACGAAATATTATTGGTATTTAAGTTAATACGAGGTGCGTCATATGTATCCGAGTTATTTGAGTGTGCACCGTCATTGATATCGCTTGACTTCACGCCGGCTCGACTCGTCCGGGACTATGCACGGTGTGGTTTCGCGGCTGCGGCCCCGCCGCTCGGTGCAGCGCACGGCTCCTTGACTCTGCCCTCCCTGTTGTCCGTCACGTTTAGAAATTCTTCGAACTCGGATGATTCATTAGTTGTTGACTGGTTCCATGTACATCGTTTCTTACGTTTTTTTGCTTTTTTCTGGCTGTTATCATTGTGTTTAGTTATATTTTTCGTTGTTGAAGATGTGATTGATGCGTATGTTATAGTTGTAGGTAATATTGGTGAATTACTAGCCGGATGTACAGGCGGCTGAGAAGTATCTAAGTGACGGTCGGTTAAAGTGTTTTGTTCGTTAATACGCCTCTGAGAAAAAGGTGGAACATATAATATTAGTGCGCGTCTGTAACTGCAATTAAATTGGGACATTAATTCCCTTATTTTCTTTTCCTTTACGTACGTTGGGCACGTTTTTTTTGTTAAAGCCATAATGATCTCCGTGACAATTAACGCATTTATACGAAGTGGTCTCGCAATTCGCATGGTGATTGCTACATTTTGAACAGATAATCTTAATGGAAGGACATAATTTTGAGGTGTGTCCATAACGCCAACATCTCGAACACTGTGTGACAGGAAACACGTATCGGTCTACCTTGACTCGAAGATTATGGATGTAAACGTATGAAGGTAGGGAATTTCCTTTGAAAGAAAGACGCACAGACTCGAAATCTCTCCGGTTTAATCGCTTAACTGAAAGTATTTCGGTCTCGCTACAGGTTATATTTGCTAATTTCAGATTCTGTATCAGATAAGCCAATGTCGATGTCTTTTATTATTCCATAGGATACGTTGACCTCCCAGGGCAAGACTATTCTCCAACCCAGTTTCTCAAATTCCTGACATTTTAAAAGTTTCTCAGCGCTTGATTCGTCACTAAAACTCACCAATACTTTAAATCTTCTAATATATAAAATTCTCGTGTCACAGTTTTCGTTCCCGTACTCCTCCGAAACGGCTTGACCGATTCTGATGAAATTTTGTGTACATATTATTGGGTAGGTCTGAGAATCGGCCAACATCTATTTTTCATCCCCCTTTGTCACCCCCTATTCATCCCCCATCCAAATGTTAAGGGTTAGGGTAGGGTAGGCGTAGGGTAGGCGTAGGGTAGGCGTAGGGTAGGTGTAGGGTAGGTGTAGGGTAGGTGTAGGGTAGGCGTAGGGTAGGCGTAGGGTAGGCGTAGGGTAGGCGTAGGGTAGGCGTATGGTAGGTGTAGGGTAGGTGTAGGGTAGGTGTAGGGTAGGTGTAGGGTAGGCGTAGGGTAGGCGTAGGGTAGGCGTAGGGTAGGCGTAGGGTAGGTGTAGGGTAGGCGTAGGGTAGGTGTAGGGTAGGTGTAGGGTAGGGGTAGGGTAGGCGTAGGGTAGGCGTAGGGTAGGCGTAGGGTAGGCGTAGGGTAGGCGTAGGGTAGGCGTAGGGTAGGTGTAGGGTAGGTTGGGCAACGTAAATAAAAAAATAATTTTATTCCTCTTTGATCTTTTCTCAGTTTCTCCTACTACCGTCCACTGTTCTTGTTGTTCCTCTCCACTATTCATATCATCATTCATGTCGATCAACTCAATAACTTGTTCCCCTTCAATATTTTGTGTTAAGTCCTCTTTACGTCTACTTCTGCTCTCGTCATAACTGTGTCTGTCCTTCTCATTCTCCGTTAAGTCACTCGGCTCCATATCTTCAAAAGGTACATATATTCCACCCTACACAAATGCTCGCAGTCGATGGTATTTCCACGAGCGTGCAGATACCGCCAGTGACTGTATTTTTACAAACCGCGTAATCGAACGTACGATAAACACGTCTAATTATCACCGCTAGCGGTTAGACACTGTAGTTTAGTTTGTCAAGGGAATCGGCACCAATTGTCAAGGAATTTGCGCGGATAAAGGCTCATCTAGTAAGGGCGTCATTGCGTCAGAAACGGCGAAGATACTATAATATTTTATGTTAAGATAATTATAAATATCGCTCGCTATACAGTTTGTATGAACTATCACAAACGGATATAAGATACTATAATATTTCATCTTAAGAGCGCCCACCCCGTCATATTTCCAATACAAACGCCCGTACGCGATTACGGCGTTATAACAAATTATTTCCCAAATAATTTTAATACACAGGTATCTTGTGGTTTAAATCTAGGTTTGTATGAAGCCAAAAATAAACTTTTTTGAGAAACAGCTTCGGTAAGCACGTCCGAAAATCAGCTTTAATGCACCATTTTGTCTGAACTTTGGTCGTTCATAATGCACTCATACATTGAAAAAGTAAAAAAACAGCTTCATAGAAACCTTGCACATGTAATGGAGATTCTAAATTACAAACATTTTTACCAAAACTTTTGAGGCTTTTTCAAAAACACATATGTCCTGGAGTAAATTTTGTAAAATTACCGCGCACCAATTTTCCTGTGATGTTACCGCGTTCTCACTCACTCGTTTGTTTTCGAGCTTTGCGTTGGTTGAAACAAAACATTCTTCAATCTCGCTCGCGTTGTAGTTCGTTCGATGGGGATGGGATGGGCGCGGCTCTATAGTGAGTGAAAATATTATAGTATCTTTGCCGTTTGTGACGTCCTTTAGAGTTTGACTCGGGACTGAAATCATATAGTATTTGTGGCTGCGTGGTTGCACTAGGGTGCAACGTTGCAGCAAACGGCCGCTGGTCTTTCGTTATTACCTAGTATGGTTTAGGAGTATATATGTTCTGTGCGCTAGTCGCAAAACCGCTCGGACAGTGGAAGCACGCGTAATTTTGCTTCTATATAAATTTCGTGTCTCACTTCTACTTGTCAAACTTTCATTCTACTGTTCTTTTTACTTCGTAGTTTGAACTAAATATTCTTAACTGTATTCCTACCACCTGTTTATTCTTCAAGCGCCTTCAAGACGTGCATTGATACGTGTTATAGTTGTAATATAATAACATGAAGAATTTTAACATAATCTTGTTTTTTCTCTGTTGCCTGGTGTTTATACAAGGTAAGTTTATTCAATACATGTCTGAAATGATCATGAGAGGTCTGATTTTAATATACTTGGGACTAGCTACGATAAGTGAAAGATATATTAACTTTGTTATTTACTATTATTGCATATAAACTAACAATGCTACGCCCGTATCACATGATGGGCGGTCTGTGAAACTATGTTCTACTTCATTCAAATGTATTGGAATTACACTTAGATCTCTAAAATCATCTAGTGTTCCGTGGACGCCATAATATACATAGGTGCCAGATGCTATGATAAATGCATGCAACCTTTAGGTACAGTACCTATCGTAAATATGTCATAAGACAAACTCTGTTTTTAACCCCCGACGGAAAAGAGGGGTGTCATAAGTTTGACGTGTCTGTGTGTCTGTCTGTGGCACCGTAGCTCTTAAACGGGTGGACCAATTTGAAAGCGGTTTTTTCAACAAATTTTGACGATGTTTTTCGAAATTTTGATTTTTCTTTTTAATTTCCCTTAATTTTTTGCAAAGGTCTAATTGGCCGTGAACGTTATTCATTCTTTCACATTCACGGGTAATTCTAACTTGGATGTTTATTGTTTTTTATTTATGCGCTACAGTCGCGTCTAAGTTCTCTACCAACGCCGTGTCTTCCGGTTCGTGGTCGCCACTCGAGAACCTTTGGCCTTGATGTGGCCTGCCCATTGCCACTTCAGCTTGCATATTCTGAGAGATAGGTCGGTGACGTTTTTTCTTCAGCGAATTTCCTCGTTCCGGATTCTATCGCGCAAAGAAACTCCGAGCATAGCACTCTCCATGGCTCGATACGTGACTCTGAGCGGCTATGATTAAGTCGAATGTCCATGTTCCACCTGTAGGGTGACATAGTTAACAGTGAACCATCAAAAGTTTAAACATTTATAAATCCACCGTACGTGAATGTCATTAATAACTATTGACATTAGACGAAAGGAAATTTATTAAACTTGTGTTTTGCATATCAATTTCAGCACCAATTCTAATAGTGTATTGGTAATATTGTTTTTTTTTAAAGATTGCGAATGGTTTACTGTGTACCAGTATAAGTACACGGTACCAGGATCCTACCGGTAGTTGTCAGGAACGATACTCTCGAAGTTGTCGAACACTAGGCTATGTTTATCTTGGACAAACTGTCCAACTAGGTAGGAGATAGCATTACTTGCCGCAAATAAGAGGCATATTTCATTTTTTTTTATTTTTGTTCACACATAACCATACCTTATTATTGGTTATCCCTTTGAACGCTAGAGCAAACACATGCCCAAGCGCATACCCTCTATACCAAGCCACAATTCACCGCAAATACCCACAGATACAAATAGGGCTATTTATCATATTGTATATATAAAAAAAATAATATTGTAAACAAACATAAAGATAATAATATTATTATTATCTTTGTGCCTGTTTACAATATATCGCGTATTAGTTTGTTACCCTCTAAAAACTCAGCCCCCGCCATCGTACGCGCCCGCGGCGATAACCTTTATGACACCTCTCAAGCAGTTTCTGTTCGTCGTACAGCGATAACAAAAATTGTTTCGTGATCTTGAATACCCAGAGCAGGTACTTATCTATAAATAATAGCCGGATTATGAGTGTCGTATTTATAAACAAAGGATGATGAAAAGTGTATAATATGTTCTTATATTATATAGATTTGTGATAAAACTACTGTAGCTATGTAGTTATAGAAACACCTCACCCGTCCGCTCTAGATTAAGTACGTACATATATCTATTATGTCTAGACTCTGTCGTTCGCAAGCTCAGCGGTCTATGTCCACCGGATGAGCCCTGTAGGTATGTATTTTGAATTAGAATAAAAGTCGCCTCCAAATCGGCACTACGTGTTCTCATTTTTATCCTCAGTAAAAATCCTGAGTACCTACTCATTTAAGTAAAACATAAAGTAAGGTTTCTCACGCTCCGAAACCAAAAGTGGCGCAGCCGGTAGGATTTTCTCGTAGAAATCCGTAGTTTTGCGTTTTCCCGACGTCCAAATTCGACTAGAAAACATTAAGCGTAAAATCTACGAAAGCAGAGAAAATCCTTCGAACCAAATAAATATTCTTTTAAATCGCGTGAGTGCAGAAATCATCGAGTATGGAAGTCACGGGCGGTTGGTGAGTAAATCTTTTCGCCAATCCTATGTTCCCTAATCCTCCTATATTTTTCATAAGTTTTAAATGTTATTTTCGAGATCAAAACTTGCTCATTATAACAGACAGATTATTGTTAAGTCTTTAGCTGATAACTCTGTATGAAATTATGTGGTCTTATCTCTGTTCAATTCTTAGAACATAAAACATAGAGTAGTGTCAATGTTAGAGAGTTCATATTTCCAGCATTAACTTTAAAGTTCAAATCTAGATTGATTGAATTGAATAAAATAAACAGTATTAACTATAAATTCAATTAATAATTGTAAGATAAAGTAACTCTTAAGGTAAAACATTTTTTTTCTAAATTTTCATTTTTGTAGTAGAAGTATTACGAAGTTTATTTTTCATATTATTGGGTATTCTGATTAATTAATTTTGTGTCTGATTAATTAATTGTGTGTTTGTTACATATTAAGTGTGTGTGAATTATAATTTTAATAGGATTATTTTAAAGCGAGTTGCAACCTCTGTACAGTTCATTCCTCTATAATCATGACGACACCCACTACAGTTGCAGTTGCACCAATACCAAAGGAAATAAATTGTTGATTTAATTCCACTGTATAATGGTGATAAAAGACAGTTAAACCTTTATTTGAGAAAATGTCAGTACGTGGTTGATCGATTTAAGGGAAATACAGAACAAAATCTTTATGTTTTTAATGTTTCAACAAGTAGATTGAAAGAGGATGCAGCTGCGCTCTTATCGGAACGTGAAGATATTGTTACATGGTCCGCGTTCAAAGATTTGCTGATTCAACATTTTGGAGACACCCGGAGTGAAGCTTGTATTAATATTGAATTAGAATCTTTAAAAATAAATTCAAGTGAAAGCTTTTTAGATTTTTGTAATAGAATCCAAAATGTTCGCTCGTTATTAATGTCGAAGGTGAATACAATTGATGACGTGGAATTAAAACGTGCTAAGTCGGTTATCTACAACAATGCGGCTCTAAATGTATTTTTGTACAACCTTCCCGAAAATATGGTGCGTATCGTTAGGCTTAAATCGCCTACAACCTTAGAAGCAGCCTTGAGCATCGTACTCGAAGAAGTCAATTTCTTAGATCAATATAATATGCGTAACCGTATTCATAGTAATAATCAAATTTCGGGATCAAGTTCAAAGTCATCGATAACCCAACCAGTGGGGTACAAACCTTTTCAGTCTAAATTTAAAATACGCAAAACAAGATACCTCAAACTTTGGGTCAAGGTCAACCCTTCAAGCCAGTATTCGAGTATCGTCCTCAATTGAGTTTGCAACCACAACAGTTCAGTTATAGGCCAGCTCAACAGATCGGATATAGGCCACCTGTACAGTTTGGTTATAGGCCACCTCTACAATTCGGTTATAGGCCACCGCAACAGTTTGGCTATAGGCCACCTCAACCGTATGGTTATAGACCACCCCTACAGTTAGGATACAAACTACCGCTACAACTGGGTTACAAACCACCGCAGCCTGGTTCGAATCTTCCCCAGGTATTAAACCCCCAAAATCAAGATAGTGACGTATCTATGAGAACAGCCCAACCGAAGCAGCAACAAGGTTTTAATTTGAATGAACTTACTATGCACGATACGAGTATGTATATGGACGGACCCTATTGGGACGAATTTAACTATTATAATCCGTCAAATGACTATGACTACTTAAATGACATTAACTATTACTATGATAACGTAAATAATGACACGAACGATTGTAACATACCTGATGACAAATTAGAAGTAACAAATGACACTCAGAATGTGAATTTTCAGGAAAAAGCCTCGATGGAAGACAAGAAATCTTGAAACTAAATTGCGATCCTAATTTAAAACTTCCCTACATTTACTTAGAAGAAATAGACGTGAAAATGATGATTGATACTGGTAGCATGAGATCAGCCCTCAAAAGGCTTATGATTTTTTCAGTGAATATATTAGGAAAGAACACTTTCAAGTGGTAAGCACCCACGCTTCTAGTAGACACGATGAAGTAGTGGAAATTCCTCCGTTACCTACTTTTGTAACCAACGCTTGGCATAAATTTTATTTGTATGATGTGGACGCACAATATGACGGACTTATTGGTAATGACCTTTTGTTACAATTAGACGCAGTAATTGATTTAAAGAATCAAATATTAACAACTAGCACAACTTGTATTCCAATAATGAACAACAACTTAAATTATGTAATGAATATACCGCCGCGAACAGAACAACGAGTTAAGTTACATAACAATCAATAATCAGGCGATGCTATTTTTGATTTTCAAGAATTCGACAATGGTCTGCGTATGCCCAGCGCTATAATAAATTGCATAAATGGATACGCGTATTCAGTAATCCAAAATACTTCAGATAGTCCAAAACGACTTAATATAATACAACCCTTTTCAGTTACTAAATATGAAAATAATGAATGTAAAGTAAATGTTACTAAAAATAATACTGACATAGAGATAGACAAGTTACTTGAAGACAATTTGACTAAACTCAGACATGACCATACCAACGAAGAAGAACGTGAAAAAATTTATAGACTTCGCAAGGAATTCAAAGACATATTTTACTGTGACCAAATCCCCTTGACATTTACTAACTCGGTAAAACATCATATTAGGACTAAAAACGAAGACCCTATATATGTGAAACCGTATAGACAGGCTCCGTTTGTTCAAAACGAAATCAACAGACAAGTTGACCAATTGATAAACGACAATGTAATACAAGAGTCCCATTCTCCTTGGAACGCTCCTGTTCACCTGGTGCCTAAGAAGATGGAAGCATCTGGAAAAGTTAAATACAGGATGGTGATAGACTTTAGACGACTTAACGAAATTACTATCGATGACAAATACCCCCTACCGAACATCCATGACCTTTTTGACAAATTAGGAAAGAGCACTTACTACACTACGCTTGATTTAGCCAGTGGTTACCATCAGATAGAATTAGACGAGAGGGACAGACAGAAGACAGCGTTTTCCACTCAAAATGGACATTTTGAGTTCCTCAGAATGCCGTTTGGGCTAAAAACCGCCCCAGCCACATTCCAGAGGACAATGGATAACGTTCTACGTGGACTACAAGGACTACACTGTATGGTATACTTAGATGACATTATTATTTATGGAAATAGCCTTGATAACATGATACAGAATTTACGGACTGTTTTTGACAGAATTAGGGCCACTAACATGAAAATCCAATTAGACAAATCAGAGTTTCTAAAAAAAGAAGTACTTTACCTAGGACACACAATTACCAAAGAAGGACTAAAACCCAATGACGACAAAATTACGGCTGTACTAAAATATCCTCTTCCAAAAACCACGTCTGAGATTAAAAGTTTTCTTGGACTGGTAGGATACTACCGACGTTTCATCAAAGACTTCGCAAAAATTACCCAACCATTGACATCTTGTTTAAAGAAGCGTAATAAAATTATAATAGACCAGAAATACATTGACGCATTTAATAAATGCAAAGAACTCTTAACACATGCCCCTCTTTTACAATACCCTGACTACGACAAACCTTTCATACTTACGACTGATGCGTCAAACATAGCTTTGGGTGCAGTTTTGTCACAAGGACAAATTGGCAGTGACAAACCTATCACTTACGCTAGTCGCACTCTTAGCGATACCGAATCACGCTACAGCACAATCGAACGGGAATTGCTTGCTATAATTTGTGCAGTAAAACATTTCAGACCATATTTATACGGTCGAAAGTTTTACATATACACTGACCACCGTCCTTTAGTATGGCTTCGATCTCTGAAAGATCCAAGTAGTAAACTTACACGTTGGGGACTCCGCTTGCAAGACTATGACTTTGAATTAATATACAAAAATGGCAAACAAAATACCAATGCCGACGCCTTTTCTAGAATAAAAATGTTTGCTTTAGACTCTGACGATGATAATGAATCGCTGGTAGTTAACGTGGATAAAAGAGATACGGAATACTTAGATAGTGTAGTTACAGAAAGGGCCATAGTTCATAATAAAAGAGAACGTAGCCATTCATCAACTATAACCATATCAGATACAAGTCGAACAGCAACTGCTAGTTCTATAGACTTCATTGACGGAAGCATTAATGAATATCCTGTTCAGGTCGAGTCTAGTAAAACAGATACAATTCATTCAGCCTTAAACGACTCTACTGGAATACCAATCTTCCATGAAGCTATAGACACTAAGCCGAATCAAATTTTAGTTTTGTCATGGTTAAAAAATGAAATGCAAGTGAAGGATCTCTCGCGTCACAAACAAAAAGTATTAGAAGTTTTCTTACCAATAGACAATCCAGAACTGATTAAAGATTTTTTGAAACAACACATTAAACCAAAGTTTAAGTATTTCATTTATTTTGAAGATAATGAACATCGTAAGTTATTCGGTAATATATTAATTCAGCTTTTTAGAAAGGATTTGATTAATTTTTATGAATGTACAGAACGAGTAGTTTATGTAGAAGATAAAGGAGAACAAAAATCTATAATAATTAAGCATCATGAAGGAAATACGTGCCATCGCGGCATCAAAGAAACATTAGTTAGGCTTCGTAGGAATTATTATTGGGATAGAATGCAGGAAACCATAGCGGCAGTTATAAATACTTGCGAGGCATGCCAGAAAATGAAATATGATAGAAAACCCATTAAACCTATCTTACAACTATCACAAACACAAAATGCTCCGTTTCAGGAAATATTTATAGATCTTTTTAGTATTGAAGGTAAAACTTATCTAACCCTCATAGACGCTTTTAGTAAGCTAGGTCAAGCCATCGAAATTCAGAACAAATCTACTCCAGAAGTAGTCCGTGCTCTAATGAAGTACTTTTCATACTACGGAGTTCCTAAAAAAATAAGTTCCGACCCAGGGTCCGAGTTCAATAATGAGTTAATGAAAGAATTTCTAAGCTTACATAAAGTCGAACTTCATATTGGTACACCCAATAATCCCAATTCCATGGGTCTGATAGAACGATTTCACTCCACCATAATCGAAATATACAGATTGGCGAAATACGAAAACCGTTGTACCGATGCGGCATCTGTAATGACATATTCAGTTATGGCATATAACCACTCCATTCACTCCGTTACTGAACTCACTCCATTCGAAGTTGTTTTCGGGCATACTGATACTAACAACCCGTATAGCATACAGTTAGAAAAACAGTATTTTCAGAAAATGGTGAAGGATCATGCTAAACGCATCAGAGTCATGTATACACACTTAACAGAGAAAATGGTAGCAATAAAAGTAAAACATAGGGAAAGGAAAGGTGGTGAAGCTGAAATTGATTTTAATGCAGGCGAAATTATTTTTGCGAAAGACGTAAACAAGCGTAAAAGTAAAGACAAACCCAGATACGTAAAAGCAAAAGTGTAAGAAATATTTTACCAATTCAAATTGGTGAAAGAATTACTAAAACCCCTATTAAGAATGTTAAACGCCCTTCGCAGGTGGTGCGGCATCCTGTTGGTAGTGATGCCCTTGCTAGCTTTTCATCTGCAAAATCTTGAAGGAAACCCAGGTATATTTCCAGTAAAGGAAGGCCTAGCAAACATTCAAACTGATCACTGGTCAAGCTCATCAGTTTAGAACAGATTCATAATGATTTAAATTACATATCCAGCAACTTTCAACAAATGTGTAAACTTATCGATTGGAATGCATCATATTCTCAAGAACTTACAAGTATGAAAATACATACAGAGTTTATACTCGATATAACTATAGAAAAATACCGACAACTAGTTCCGCAGAAACGTTCTAAAAGAGGACTGATTAATCCATTGGGTTCTATTATAAAACTAATAACGGGTAACCTAGATCACGATGACGCCGTTAGATAAAGAACTTATTTCCAAATTAAATCATAAAGAACTTATTTCCAAATTAAATCATAATCAAATAATTACTTCAAAAAAATTAACAATCATTGTCTCCAAAATGTTTCAGAGTTTCATTAATGTAACTGAAACAATAAATCAGAATACTGCATACTTTCATAATCGCCTAACAAAGATTGAACTGCTTCTGAAAGATTTATCTGCTAAACAAAACAACTGGATTTTCTTAACTTATCTTACGGGATTATTTTCTGTATTCACGAGTAGTTTCCTTACTATCTTTGCTAGGCTAAGTGAACTTGAAACAGCATTAGCGTTAAGTAAAATTATCGATACTACATCAATCTATTGTGAATTCTACAGAATTATTGCATCATTTACAACTAATTTCTAACACAGGAAACTTAATGTATCCTCCAATAGAAACAAATCTATTGAAAATAGAGGAGACCATTTGTGTAAAATCATTTATAAAAAATAATCAGATTACATTTATTTTTCCACTTACGGATAACTCATCGTATAATTATTTTAAGATATATTCTTTACCAATCTTTCATGAATCTGAAAATAAAACCCTAGCCATTATTCCCAAATATCCTTACCTTCTGGCGAAAGGAATGAAATACTTACCACTAATAAAACCATGTCGACCGCTCTCTGCTGGAGATCAGTTTTTATGTACTGCGGATAATCAAGCCTTATACTATGAACTTACCTGTGTGGAACAGTTGATGAAATTTGAATATGACCATAGTCCCTGTAAACAACGAGAAATAGAAATTGAGAAGGTCAGGGTCCAGCAAGTGAACGCAGCTAGCTGGCTTCTCTACACTAGATTGAGAACAACACTGACGAAGCAATGCGGTAAAGAGATCATTAAGAAACTTGTGTTCGGCACTTACCTAGTGACAATTGATGAGCCTTGCGTCCTCCAAATCTATGGGATTCACCTTCGCCGTCATATTTTTGTGGAATTGGAAGTTGTGGAAAGGATTCCAATTGTCACGTTATCGCAGCTAGACTTGAATGCCACTGCCTCCGAATCGAGTGTAGTTAATATGAAAGGAATCAGTTTGGACGAAGTTAAATATATGGCGTTTTCGTTAAAGCATAGTGAAGTGATAGAAAGTGTATTGAATGAAAACAAGAACTTTAACTTCAGTGAAATTTTAGGATACGTCACTTTAGGATTAGTAATTTTTAGTTTTATTACATTTTTGATTTATATAACCTGGCTAAAATCGCCCAAATGTTTATTGTATTGGCAAAATTGTCGGAAAAACTCTCAAATCGAACCTTCCGATAATTTCGCTCTTAGGGTTGGAGGAGTTATAGATACACCTCACCCGTCCGCTCTAGATTAAGTACGTACATATATCTATTATGTCTAGACTCTGTCGTTCGCAAGCTCAGCGGTCTATGTCCACCGGATGAGCCCTGTAGGTATGTATTTTGAATTAGAATAAAAGTCGCCTCCAAATCGGCACTACGTGTTCTCATTTTTATCCTCAGTAAAAATCCTGAGTACCTACTCATTTAAGTAAAACATAAAGTAAGGTTTCTCACGCTCCGAAACCAAAAGTATGTACACAAAACTTTGTAAATAACATTATAATAATAATATGTGGGGACGAAACACACACGGCTATCTGACCCCAAACTAGGGAGACCCTGTACTATGGGTGTCAGACAACAGTAACTGTTATACATACACAAATACATACGTATATAGATAAACAACACCCAGACACAAGGCAAACACAAGTGCTTATCACACAAATGTTTACCCTGGGCGGGAATTGAACCCACAACACGTTGCGCAGCAGTCTATCGTTCAGCCACTGCGCCAACCGTGTCATCAATTATGAATAAACAAGGAATCTAACAGTAGCGTTAATTTTAGAATCCTACGTAACATTTTATTCATCTAATTCAAATTCAAAAACAATTACGCCGAGTTGTTCTGGCGGATGACATTGACCTTCACTATATAAATAAATATGAATAGAAAGGCCCCTGTTTCCCACTGGGCACTATAGGCACGTGCCCAGGGCCCCGCGGTCGGTAGGGGCCCCCAATTGCCAGATCACCAAACGATAACCGATATCAAATAATTTAAAAAATATATATTTTGAAAAAATCAAACGGTAAAAATAAAAATACAATTTAATGGTGCACTATATCTACATCGTTTTAAATAAAAATAATCAGATAACTAGTTTTTCATATAATTAACCAAAAAACTATAAGAAACCCTTCGTAAGTAAATCTATGCCCTTTGAGTGGATTTAATGATTGGAAGCACACTAATAACATAATTTTAACACATCAAAATAGCCCAGTAAAACTATGATGACTTGTCTGGCACAAAGTAAAGCGGTTGGTAGATTAGATAAAGACTTCTCAACAACAAAAAGAAGTGGATTCCTGGAGAAATGTCCTTAGACGGATTGTAGCTGTTGTAAATTAGTAGTAAATTTTTGGCATCGAGAGGGCTTCCGTTTCGCAGTGACAATGAAATCCTCGGAACTTCCAGCAATGGAAATTATTTAGGATGTGTGGAGTTACAGAGTGAATTTAATGCAATATTTACAGATCACTTAAAAAAGATTTGGGAATCCTGGAAAAGGTAACATTTCTTATTTAGTAGCAAATATCTGTAATGAACATATTGACGACATGGAATAACAGGCCCAAAAAAAATGAATGAAGTAAACCCTTCTAAATGTGAATCGACCTTAGAGAAATGTAATATCCTGGACAACAAAATTTCAGGCAAAAGTTCTTTACATCTCCTGGGTTCTCCTATTTTGGAAGATAGTTTTTCACTTTTATTGAAGAAAAAATTTAACACTTTAATGATATTTATATTTATTTAAAGAACTGGATGGATTCCTCCAAAACTGGTGTAATGAGGCCCAGGATCGGGAAAGATGAAAAGCATGGAGGGAGGCTTTTGCCCAGGAGTGAGACAGAAGAGGCTTATAAAAAAAAATGTATATTTGGGATAGACTTTCCAAAATTAATCTACATTCGACTTTTACTCTCATTAGATGTTGTTGTTTTGGCCCAAATTGTATGTACTACCTCCGCTCTTCATCTTTGTGGAAGCAGCCACACCTCTTGGACCTAATTGATCAAATGAATAAAATACTTTAACATCAATTTTGAATGTGGCCCTGGATGACCGTGCGTGGCTACAAACCACAGTACCCATTCGTTTTGGCGATCTCAGCGTCTGCAAAATTTCCAGTGTCAGATTACCGGCGTTTCGGTCCTCTGTCCACCGCACCGAAAAGTTAACCCATTAAAAATTATCCCCATCACTGGTTGACTTTGAAATGCCGTGCTTGACTGATGCGGTGAACGCCTGGAAAGTGGCTTGCCCGGATAGACGGAAGGTAGTAAGGTAGTATGCCTGCGTCTGGGCGCTCCATGCGGGGCTCCACATCGCTGTCAGTGTGGTGAAGCTGTCGACTGCCTCGGACACCATGGCCTATCCTGCAGTAGGAGCGCAAGCCGAATGGCACGGCATGCCAGCATTGATGTAATCCTCCGTGGTGCTCTTGCCATCACCGGAGTGTCTGCTATTTTAGAACCCAATGGTTTAGCACGCGACGATGGGAAGAAACCAGATGGGATAACCATAATGCCTTGGAATTTGGGTAGGCCTTTGGTGTGGGACGCAACTTGTGTCGACATCCTTGCACCATCTCATCTTCTAAGCACGAAGTGTTGTACTGGGGCGGCTGCTGCAGGTGCCGAAAACCCCAAACTGCGCAAATATAATAACCTTCTTGAAAGCTATATATTTGACCTATTTGGGGTGGAGACAATGTGGCGGCCATGTGGTCCGAGTGCCCATCTTGTTTTTCGGCTCATCGCCAAGCGGCTGATCGACTCTTCATGTAATCCAAAGGCTGGTCTATTCTTGGGTCAAAGAATTAGCATTGCCATACAACTTGGTATTTTCAGCATTTACAGCCTCTAGCATTTAGGTTAAAAAAAATTAACGAAAACCCTATGGTCAGACCGAGCTAATGCAGTAAGCGCCTTAGAATAAGGTCATAAACAAATTATAACTCTGATGTTCATGGCTAAAGACGATAAAACTAGAGACGACGCTCTTAATCTGTTTTGAAAAATGGGAAACTTTGAATTTATTCTAATATTGGAGCTCTACCTATATTAGAAAGAAGAGACAAACAAGTAGATAATTTTATTATGTTCAGAAAGAAACAATAACACTAGACGTTGTAACAAAGTTTACTTCACTTGATGATTTTATTATTTACCTAAGGGATCAATTTGATTATCGAATCGTCTGCCAAGGAATAAAAACCCAGAATCTGACTACAAGGACCTATCTCAAAGAACAAGACGAGTCATAGAAACTCACGCCAGTTTTTTGATGGCGCTGTCATTTCAACTGAACGGAAGAGAGAAATTCAAAGTAGAAACCTTTTTCCCTACAAGAACATTAGCCAACGCTCCAGTTTATTTTTTTGCTTGAAGACTATAAGTTGAGACAAAGTTGCAAAGAATTACCGTAACTGAATAGTACCGTAATTACTGAATTTCAGGTAATTCTTTGCAACTTTGTCTCAACTCATCAAAATGTTATAAAGAATCTGTTATATGAATCTGTATAAAGACGTTAATATGAGAAAGAGTTGGAAATTGAATGTATGCATTTAACAGAATGCTTGAAAATTGTTCATAGTGAAAAAAGAAAGAACAGTCTTTTGTAAATATATCATATTTTAAAAGAAAACAAAATTAAAGATATTTCTAAATGTAGAAATCGTATTGAGTATATTTTTAAGCATGATGGTAACTGCAGTGGGGAGCCTTCCTTCTCCATATTAAAAATAATAAAAAGAATGAAGAAGTGCAATGCTTCAAGAGAAATTAACCAGTTTGTAGCTAATGTAAGTAAAGAAGTGGTAAAAGATTTTAGAATCGACTACTAATTGGCCATAGAGGTAAAACGTTTGCAAGCGATTTAGAGCCATATTTTTCATAAAAACAAGGTTTAAGTTTGATGGTACGAAAATGGAACAGCGGGACTCGGGTGTTGCGTTCCGTATTTGGCACACCGGCGACTTGCCGATGTAGTTTTAATGGTGTCGACCTCAGATTATGAAATAATAGCAGATAGACCGCGCGGAACCCTGCATCGCAGTAAAATATCTTTACCGTGACTGACTCAAGCCACCAAAGCAGATAGGTAGGAACAAATTCAAAAGCGAATAGGTACCTACCTATAATAGCGCCTCGAGCTAAACTGACTCGTGTCACTACAGCACCGAGCCGTATCGTTAAAAATAAATAAAAATACAAATAGCAATTCAAAAGCGAATGCAATCACGAAAATGTAGGCATTCGCTTTTGAATTTGTATAAAAGTTGCCTTGGTGTCTTCACTCTCAATGTTCCGCGCGGTCCATCTGCCTTTTGATTCATAATCCGAGGGTTCTACACTACACCCATGACCCATATTGCGAGTTGGTAGTGACACGAGTCAGTTTAGCTCGAGGCGCTATTATAGGTAGGTACCTATTCGCTTTTGAATTTGTTCCTACCTATCTGCTTTGGTGGCTTGAGTCAGTCACGGTAAAGATATTTTACTGGGATGTAGGGTTCCGCGCGGTCTATCTGCTATTATTTCATAATCTGAGGTCGACACCATTAAAACTACATCGGCAAGTCGCCGGTGTGCCAAATACGGAACGCAACACCCGTGTCCCGCTGTTCCATTTTCGTACCATCAAACTTAAACCTTGTTTTTATGAAAAATATGGCTCTAAATCGCTTGCAAACGTTTTACCTCTATGGCCAATTAGTAGTCGATTCTAAAATCTTTTACCACTTCTTTACTTACATTAGCTACAAACTGGTTAATTTCTCTTGAAGCATTGCACTTCTTCATTCATTTTATACGAAACTATACCCTGTTCACAATAAGATGAGACATTTACTAAAACCTTTTTTACAGTCCGTTCAATCGATTTTGACTTGTATTGCGTTGGTAGCATGACAAATGGCAACTGCAGTAAACAGTTGTCATTGTAACCACTTTTTTGCCTCTAATTTATTCTAGTAATGTGCTGGTAGAATTGGTTGTTAAACCTTAATATTTTTTTAAGATTTTTCATTAACCTTTAAATTTAAAATAAATGTTAAAGGTGACTTGCTTTGTTGCCTACTTAAGTTTGATTAAGTATTTTATTTTTGCCATGGTTCGTTAGATTGATTAGTGAAGATAAATGATCGATGATATTTTCGTTAAATTTTATTTTAATCACTCCTGTCATAACTTACCGGATAACGTTATCCAAGTGTCCGAATTATCCGAATACTAAAATGGGCGGATAATTGCATGCCCTACACACGACGTGTAGCCGACGCGTATGTACACCGCCTGACCGTACGGACCAGCGGCGGCGCTCACACCGCCTCCGCCCCACCGCGCGGAGGGGCGGCGCTTGGCACACAAGACGGCCGCATCTCTATATTATAGTATTTCGGTTTAACCCGATAACTATATTTACTTTTTATAAGCATGAAATCATTCATCGCACGTTATGTTTACATTTTATAATATTTGTTTTTATAGATTCTTGGAATCTTATAAATAATATATATATATTATGTACTTACAGTTTTATATGTTGGTCTTGTCCGTGATATATTACATTATATTCCTGTACCATCATCATTTCATATCATCTTTTTATATCTGAAAAATAAATAATGTTTTGCTTTGACATGTTTATCAATGACAGTCGTCAAACTTGACGACCGTCAATGTTACTTCTAAAAGTTTACGGCTTACATAAAACCTCCATGTTGTTGATTTTGTAAGCATGTATGGTGGTATTTTACCTATATTAAACGGCTGAACACCCGCTGATGTATCGCGTGTTTCTTTAGATCCTATTCGCACTAATAAATTAAAATAACTGGCAGTCTGCAATAATTGAGTCTGGCCGGTACTATAATACCCGGCTTTTGAAAGCGATATGACCGTTCTAGAAAGAGGATTCATAATTGGACTTTTTACGAATTTCGGAAGAGCGGTCAGAAAACAAAACCTGTCAAAGAGTGAGTCTAGATCTCGCTGTCGCTTGAGTAACACGCTGATTACCCATACGTTACGTTGCTGAAGCCCGCCAGTCTACTTACTGCAAGACTACCGGTCCACAACCGAGAGTCGGTTAAGCGGGTTAAGTCGAGCTGTCGCGTGCCTGCTAAATTCTGTAGCGATATTTCAGTATGTGTGCTGATGTCAGAGGAATGTTTTTCTCTAGTGTAAAGTGTATCGCCTAATAAACTCAGGTCTTCAAATGTTGTGGAATCATTGTTAGGGTGAGTTTTTCTCCTAGTGGTGACATTATTTTCTTCATTAGGTGTGCTTATTTTTTGGCTTAGATTAGATGTCTGCGGTCGAATGGGCGTATCTATGTTTCCTGTTTTTAGCATCTTACAACGGCAATCTTGGCATGCCCATGTTTTTTTTTGGTTTAATGTCATTTTTTCGTTGAAATTACATAGCAAACAGATGAGGTATAATTTATTAGGCAGTTCTTGTGTACAGCCCGCGCATATTGATGCCATTTCGAATAATAAAGTCCAATTATGCTATTAGTGCTGACCTCTAGTTGACAATGGTGGTACTAATTACGGTCAGTCGAAGGTACTATCGATACACAACTGCTTTGTGTTCGATGGTTCAAAGTTGAAATAGTTCCACCTATTGACAATAGGTGGCGTTAGGTAGGTAGGTGTAGGGTAGGTGTAGGGTAGGTGTAGGGTAGGTGTAGGGTAGGTGTAGGGTAGGTGTAGGGTAGGTGTAGGGTAGGTGTAGGGTAGGTGTAGGGTAGGTGTAGGGTAGGTGTAGGGTAGGTGTAGGGTAGGTGTAGGGTAGGTGTAGGGTAGGTGTAGGGTAGGTGTAGGGTAGGTGTAGGGTAGGTGTAGGGTAGGTGTAGGGTAGGTGTAGGGTAGGTGTAGGGTAGGTGTAGGGTAGGTGTAGGGTAGGTGTAGGGTAGGTGTAGGGTAGGTGTAGGGTAGGTGTAGGGTAGGTGTAGGGTAGGTGTAGGGTAGGTGTAGGGTAGGTGTAGGGTAGGTGTAGGGTAGGTGTAGGGTAGGTGTAGGGTAGGTGTAGGGTAGGTGTAGGGTAGGTGTAGGGTAGGTGTAGGGTAGGTGTAGGGTAGGTGTAGGGTAGGTGTAGGGTAGGTGTAGGGTAGGTGTAGGGTAGGTGTAGGGTAGGTGTAGGGTAGGTGTAGGGTAGGTGTAGGGTAGGTGTAGGGTAGGTGTAGGGTAGGTGTAGGGTAGGTGTAGGGTAGGTGTAGGGTAGGTGTAGGGTAGGTGTAGGGTAGGTGTAGGGTAGGTGTAGGGTAGGTGTAGGGTAGGTGTAGGGTAGGTGTAGGGTAGGTGTAGGGTAGGTGTAGGGTAGGTGTAGGGTAGGTGTAGGGTAGGTGTAGGGTAGGTGTAGGGTAGGTGTAGGGTAGGTGTAGGGTAGGTGTAGGGTAGGTGTAGGGTAGGTGTAGGGTAGGTGTAGGGTAGGTGTAGGGTAGGTGTAGGGTAGGTGTAGGGTAGGTGTAGGGTAGGTGTAGGGTAGGTGTAGGGTAGGTGTAGGGTAGGTGTAGGGTAGGTGTAGGGTAGGTGTAGGGTAGGTGTAGGGTAGGTGTAGGGTAGGTGTAGGGTAGGTGTAGGGTAGGTGTAGGGTAGGTGTAGGGTAGGTGTAGGGTAGGTGTAGGGTAGGTGTAGGGTAGGTGTAGGGTAGGTGTAGGGTAGGTGTAGGGTAGGTGTAGGGTAGGTGTAGGGTAGGTGTAGGGTAGGTGTAGGGTAGGTGTAGGGTAGGTGTAGGGTAGGTGTAGGGTAGGTGTAGGGTAGGTGTAGGGTAGGTGTAGGGTAGGTGTAGGGTAGGTGTAGGGTAGGTGTAGGGTAGGTGTAGGGTAGGTGTAGGGTAGGTGTAGGGTAGGTGTAGGGTAGGTGTAGGGTAGGTGTAGGGTAGGTGTAGGGTAGGTGTAGGGTAGGTGTAGGGTAGGTGTAGGGTAGGTGTAGGGTAGGTGTAGGGTAGGTGTAGGGTAGGTGTAGGGTAGGTGTAGGGTAGGTGTAGGGTAGGTGTAGGGTAGGTGTAGGGTAGGTGTAGGGTAGGTGTAGGGTAGGTGTAGGGTAGGTGTAGGGTAGGTGTAGGGTAGGTGTAGGGTAGGTGTAGGGTAGGTGTAGGGTAGGTGTAGGGTAGGTGTAGGGTAGGTGTAGGGTAGGTGTAGGGTAGGTGTAGGGTAGGTGTAGGGTAGGTGTAGGGTAGGTGTAGGGTAGGTGTAGGGTAGGTGTAGGGTAGGTGTAGGGTAGGTGTAGGGTAGGTGTAGGGTAGGTGTAGGGTAGGTGTAGGGTAGGTGTAGGGTAGGTGTAGGGTAGGTGTAGGGTAGGTGTAGGGTAGGTGTAGGGTAGGTGTAGGGTAGGTGTAGGGTAGGTGTAGGGTAGGTGTAGGGTAGGTGTAGGGTAGGTGTAGGGTAGGTGTAGGGTAGGTGTAGGGTAGGTGTAGGGTAGGTGTAGGGTAGGTGTAGGGTAGGTGTAGGGTAGGTGTAGGGTAGGTGTAGGGTAGGTGTAGGGTAGGTGTAGGGTAGGTGTAGGGTAGGTGTAGGGTAGGTGTAGGGTAGGTGTAGGGTAGGTGTAGGGTAGGTGTAGGGTAGGTGTAGGGTAGGTGTAGGGTAGGTGTAGGGTAGGTGTAGGGTAGGTGTAGGGTAGGTGTAGGGTAGGTGTAGGGTAGGTGTAGGGTAGGTGTAGGGTAGGTGTAGGGTAGGTGTAGGGTAGGTGTAGGGTAGGTGTAGGGTAGGTGTAGGGTAGGTGTAGGGTAGGTGTAGGGTAGGTGTAGGGTAGGTGTAGGGTAGGTGTAGGGTAGGTGTAGGGTAGGTGTAGGGTAGGTGTAGGGTAGGTGTAGGGTAGGTGTAGGGTAGGTGTAGGGTAGGTGTAGGGTAGGTGTAGGGTAGGTGTAGGGTAGGTGTAGGGTAGGTGTAGGGTAGGTGTAGGGTAGGTGTAGGGTAGGTGTAGGGTAGGTGTAGGGTAGGTGTAGGGTAGGTGTAGGGTAGGTGTAGGGTAGGTGTAGGGTAGGTGTAGGGTAGGTGTAGGGTAGGTGTAGGGTAGGTGTAGGGTAGGTGTAGGGTAGGTGTAGGGTAGGTGTAGGGTAGGTGTAGGGTAGGTGTAGGGTAGGTGTAGGGTAGGTGTAGGGTAGGTGTAGGGTAGGTGTAGGGTAGGTGTAGGGTAGGTGTAGGGTAGGTGTAGGGTAGGTGTAGGGTAGGTGTAGGGTAGGTGTAGGGTAGGTGTAGGGTAGGTGTAGGGTAGGTGTAGGGTAGGTGTAGGGTAGGTGTAGGGTAGGTGTAGGGTAGGTGTAGGGTAGGTGTAGGGTAGGTGTAGGGTAGGTGTAGGGTAGGTGTAGGGTAGGTGTAGGGTAGGTGTAGGGTAGGTGTAGGGTAGGTGTAGGGTAGGTGTAGGGTAGGTGTAGGGTAGGTGTAGGGTAGGTGTAGGGTAGGTGTAGGGTAGGTGTAGGGTAGGTGTAGGGTAGGTGTAGGGTAGGTGTAGGGTAGGTGTAGGGTAGGTGTAGGGTAGGTGTAGGGTAGGTGTAGGGTAGGTGTAGGGTAGGTGTAGGGTAGGTGTAGGGTAGGTGTAGGGTAGGTGTAGGGTAGGTGTAGGGTAGGTGTAGGGTAGGTGTAGGGTAGGTGTAGGGTAGGTGTAGGGTAGGTGTAGGGTAGGTGTAGGGTAGGTGTAGGGTAGGTGTAGGGTAGGTGTAGGGTAGGTGTAGGGTAGGTGTAGGGTAGGTGTAGGGTAGGTGTAGGGTAGGTGTAGGGTAGGTGTAGGGTAGGTGTAGGGTAGGTGTAGGGTAGGTGTAGGGTAGGTGTAGGGTAGGTGTAGGGTAGGTGTAGGGTAGGTGTAGGGTAGGTGTAGGGTAGGTGTAGGGTAGGTGTAGGGTAGGTGTAGGGTAGGTGTAGGGTAGGTGTAGGGTAGGTGTAGGGTAGGTGTAGGGTAGGTGTAGGGTAGGTGTAGGGTAGGTGTAGGGTAGGTGTAGGGTAGGTGTAGGGTAGGTGTAGGGTAGGTAAGTAGGTAGATAGCGACAGGACGTCTGTCGGGTCAGCTAGTTACCTCATAGATAAATGAATATACTCCAATCATTACCGCGCGGATTACTGAGGGATAAGGTCGTGTTACACTTTTTTAAAATAGATTTCGATGTCGAAAAGTTTATTTCAGAAACCCATCAACTGCGCGGACACGCGCGCTTACCACCTCTCCGCGCGGCACCGCTACAAAATCCGCTCCGTGTGTTTCGTGTCAGTAGTGTGAGAACCGCCTAAAGATTATTGATAGGTCTCCGAGCGTTACAATAATCTAAGAAAATACTGTTATTTTGACATTACAAACAGACACTTCAATTTGATTTATTTGTATTGAAACATAGATAAAATATAGGTTCCTACCTAAAGTTAACTGTTGGCGTTCTAAGATGTGTCTCTCAATTACTTTAAGTGATAAAATTAGTTTGTGTGTTTTATGTGGTAAAAAAGCTTTAAGGATTTTATTATTATTGATAATAAACTGACTATTATTATTTTCAGTTAGATCACAAATGCAAAAGCATCCACTAATGGCACCATGGGGCAGGATTCATCGACAGTACAACGTTGCAACATCAACAACAACAGCAACAGAATATTCACGCAATTCAGCCTTCAATACAACATACTAATATTATAAACAGGTAAAGTTGTTTGTTTTGACGTGAATACGTCTTTAAATCTTCTTCCACAATGGCAATTTGCTGATAATAACAAAATCGGGGAATTGTTGTTGTTGTCAGTTTCATTATCATCATCATCATTTCAGCCGAAAGACGTCCACTGCTGGACATAGGCCTCCCCCAAGTGTCACCACATTGACCGGTCCCGTGCGACTCGCATCTATTATCAGTTTGGTCAGATGCAACACCAACTTCAACTTGGTATTGTATCGACATATCTATCATCTCCCTAGCCTTATCCCCACTATCTTGGGGTCATGAATATGACTTTGACCTGTGTTTTACATAGAGCGACTGCCTATCTGCCCTCCACACTCAGTTATACTTGGTAACATGTACTTAAGGTACCGTAGACTAGAGTTAAGGTAGACTGGGCCTCAAGTCTGCTATTACAATAGTGTCAGAATGGTCTATAATTGATTTCATAATTGTTGATTTTGACAAGTTTGGTAATCTACTAATATAATGGCGTCATTATGAAAATCAATGATAGACCATTCTGACACTATTGTAATAGCAGATTTGAGGCCCTGGTTGTCAGTCTTTCTGACTTCTGACCAACTGATTACCCATAACAACTACCAAAGATCTACGAATGACAGCCGGACCAACAACTTTACGTGCTTTCCGAGGCCCGGTATGAAATGCAGGATCACCCATGCACAGACAGACCGCGGCAAGCGTAGCTTAACCTTTATCGATCCGTAGGTACGGCTTTAAATTAGTCACGAGCTAATCTATATTACGCATATCCTTAGCTATCATTTACATAATGACACCACTCGATTAAAATAATCCGTAATCCGATATACAGGATGTTTGGTAGATCGTTGCAAAGCCGTAAAGCGGAGCTAATATATACTATTTACAACCATTTGAACCGAACTTGTCTTAGCCGAAGTGTGACTAATTTTTTTTTAGCAAAATTTTAATGATTTTTGATCGAAAACCCAAAATATTGCAGTTAGTTGCAAATAATGGTCAATTTGAAAGATAAGTCATTTATTTTTTATTTTGTTTGGTTAACATAATGCGTAAACAATGTATTAAAACATAATTAGCGGATCTGTGTGATAAGACATTTTTTTTACAGACATTTAAAGTCAAAGACATTTTTAAAGATTTCAGAAATCTGTGTTTAGACGGCATAAAAGAAATCACGGATGGTGCTTTTCTTGTTCAAACATTTTTAAAAATATGTCTGTTTATTATTCTTTCTTTCGAGGTATCAACTACGCGGATAGCTCACCAATTATTGAAATTAGGACCTGCAAACTAAATTGAGGCAGAAAATTATTTTTTTAGCGAATTATTTAAAAGAAAATTATAATTTAAATCATTTATTATTTGTGTTCAAAATGTTCACCGCGGTCTCTAACACCAACATGGGCTCGTTCGTCTTCACATTTCTGTTGTTGTTATTTTTAACTTCATCTCCAGTTTCATCGTTTCAAACGCTGAATTAATTCTCTCAATCAATTCTTCTTTCCTGTTTATTTCCACATTCGTATAAACTTCCATGGCCCGATCCCACACGTGAAAGTCAAGCGGACTCAGGTCAGGTGACCGGGCGGGCCAAGGAATTGCCCCGTCTCTGCCGATCCAGCTGTTAAGGAAGCAATTTTTAAGTGCCGGGAGCACTTCAAAAATTGCTTCCTTAACAGCTGGATTCTTTAATGTCCAATGCGCTGAACAACCATCTTTATGAAAGATTACTTCTCGGTCTCTAGCGAATATCGGGGCCTCGGATTCAGACGACTTGTCCGTCTCTAGTGAATATCGGGGCCCGGAATCCTCTACAAGCTCTGGAAGACCATTTTGTAGGAATTCCAAATAATTGTTGCCATCCAAATTATCCGGGAAGAAATGGGGCCCAATCAGTGAAATAAGTATCTAGTATAATATATAATAATAATAATATTTATTTATTTATATAAAAACAGATTGTAGTATCGTCTTATCACACAGATCCCCTGATTATGTTTATTAAACTGTTTACGCATTATGTTAACCAAACAAAATAAAAAATGAATGACTTATCTTTCAAATTGGCCATTATTTGCAACTAACTGCAATATTTTGGGCTTTGTCATCAAAAATCGTTAAAATATTGCAAAAAAAAATTAGTCACACTTCGGCTAAGACAAGTTCGCTTCAAATGGTTGTAAATAGTCTATACTAGCTCCGCTTTACGGCTTTGCATCGATCTACCAAACATCCTGTATATTTCAAGTATTGCACGGAACATCATTTGTCAGTAATATTAATGCCCCTTTATGTTTAACTATACAAATGTCAATTTCATTTTTATTTCTGGAATTGCTCTGGAACTAGTATAGGTGTTTGAATAGATTTAGTCATTACTTTAGTTTTAGATGTGTTTAATTGTAATCCTATATACTGTTGCTTAGTTTGCATAGGTCTGTTACCATTTATTCTAATTGCTTAGCTGATCTTGAGAAGAGGACTTATCATCAGCGAATCTAAGGTCAATCAGGTTTTTCCCTTTTATGTTTATACCTTTTTTTCCAGTCTAGATCTTTCATGATGTGTTGTAGAACTGATATAAAGATTGTAGGTGATAGCGGGTCTTCCTGCCTTCCTACATATTTATTATAGGTCCCAATCTGTCGAGTTTTACGCGGCTTACACTTTTACTGTAGATGTCTTTCAGGATGTTTATATAAGGTTTAGGGATTTCTTAATATAGCCTTTGCATAATCAATAAAAGCTAGATATAAAGATTGTTGCTGTTCTTGGTGCTTTTCAATTACTTATTCTAAAATATGGATGTGGTCGATTAATGTGACCCTTTCGAAATCCTGCCTGTGTTATGGGTTGGTGCTTCTCTATATCTAGCTCTATTCTGTTATTTAAATAGGTAATAGTTTATACATAGTAGGAAGCAAGCTTATAGGACGGTAATTACTGTACTGTATCTGACGCGCCCCCTTCTTGTAAAGAAGTATAATTCTTGACTCCACCCGTTTTGTGGGTACTCTTTACTCTTGGAGGATTATATTAAAAAGGTTTGAAAGAGGACCAGCCAGTAAGTACTTCCCTAATTTGAGAGCTTCATTTGGGATAATATCATGTGTGGGACTTTAAGCCTGTCTATTTGTCTAACAATTTCAGATTCTTCGAAGGGTTGGACCAACATGATTGACGTTGTTGTACTCTCTACACGATTTTGATGTGTTTTGATTTTATAGTTTTTGTCGCTGTAATAGTCTTTGTAAAAATCTGAGGCCACTTAACTATAATATCTTTCCTTATTTGCGTGCGTTTTTAAGGTTCTTTTGATTTTAACTTTGGAATCCACTTTTTACCAGTATTCTTTTGCTTAAACGCCCTTTTTTGACTTCCAAACTTTAATAGGTTAGATTCTAGTACCTTCATCCTATAATTTTAGAAGTCGTGTTTTTCGTTTCTTGTTAGTAGTTTTGTATAAGTTCAACAGTTCTTGTCTCTCTTCTCTATTTTTTGGTTGTTTACGTTGTAATTGTATTCATCTTTTTATCATGTCCTTTGTTTCTGCTAATATTATTTTCTTTCTTTCCTGTTTAGTGCTTGTATTTTTTATGCTTTGTGTTACAGCTGACTCTGTTTTACTGTAATATGATTCTACTGCTTGATTACTGTGTTATGAATCATTTCCCAGTAATAGGATTTTGTCGATTCCGAATTTTGATCTAAGTACTTAGCTTTTGTTTTTATAAGATTAATATGCCTTGTACTCATTTATGGTCGCTAATGAATAGCTGATTATTGAATGTATCTATGTTTGAAAAATATTTTGGGTTATTGCTGAGAATGTAATGGATTTGTGTTTCGTGTTTCCATCTGGACTAGTCCAGGTCCATAAATATTTTTGATTTTTTTCTTAAATAATCAAAAATATTGAGTGAGTTTATTTTTCAGTGCGTTTTGTAGCAGACGTGGTTATGGCAGTAGAAACCAGAGAGGCGAACTCTCTGGTTTCTATGTTACTATGTTATCGCCTTGCCTTCGTTGGCCGATTTTTGCGTTTAGGTCTCCCATTGTAATTATGAGATTTTATTTCCTCTTCAGGCGTTTCATTAGTGGGTGTGTACGTACACTTGTATCTATACTTCTATACTAATAATATAAAGCTGAAGAGTATGTTTGTTTGGTTGAACGCGCTTATCTCAGGCAGGATCTACTGATTCGAATTGAAAACATCTTTTTGTGTTGGATAGTCCATTTATCGAGGAAGGCTATACCTACGCCCATGCGAAACCGGGTCGGATCGCTAGTTAGTGATAATTCTGTTGTTTCAAATTGAAAGTTTAATATACACACTCTTTCCGAAATTGCTATGTAGTTCCGGATATTAGATTTATATTTATTTTTAATTCAGAAACAAACACCGTGTATACCTTTTGTTTCTCCTGTACTTATAGCAAAAAATATGTTTTTCAAGTTCCTCGATGTGGCTTCCAAATTTTCTAACTTCCGCTACTCCAATAATATCATATTTTATTTCATTTAAGGAGTGTATAATAAGCAGTATCATTCTTTGTGGTGATGAGAGCGTTCTTACATTATATGTACATAATATATTATATAGGGCGACTGGTAGTTAGTGTACGATACTTAAACACGTGATTGTGTTCATCTCAGATTATAAAATTTATAATCTGAGGTGTTAATAATAACAAACAACTATCCCGAAGAAAAAATGTTTTTGTACTGGTTCACTTTAGGTCACAGGCGTGCGCGCGCGTGAATTTCATACGGCTGTTGTGTTATTGTGATAAAAGTGAACCAGTACAAAAATCATTTTTTTTTGGGAAAGTTGTTTGTTATCATACAACAACTTTCCCAAAGAAATTTGCTGTCTAACTGCATTTTTCTGTCTAACTATACCTTTTATGGTAAAATTTTCCAAGGAAATGCCGCAAGAGGCGAATCACTACAACAAAATAATAAAAAACGGGGTGAGTGGAATATTGTAATCGAAAGAGGCAAGACCCAAGGGCGAACGGAGCGTAAACCAAGCAAGAGCAAGTTCTGGAGCCTAAAAGAAAGAAATAAAAAGGAAATCCAAAACTACCCTTGAAACTGAAAAATGAAGTCTACTCCCCTGCATGTCATATGGATCACATACTTGGATATACAACAACTATGCAAGGAACAGGATACAGAAGACCCAGCGAGTTATGAAGAGGAGCATCCTGAATACAGTGCCGGCCCGAAGCAAGTTTTAGGATGGAGCGAAATCCAATTATGGTGCCCCCTTTATTTATTTTGGAGTGGCATCTCGCAGGTCAACCTAGGAGGTTGTCGGCTCCTAAACTGGACTTACCACGCATATGCGTAGGCATAATAGGTCACAAGTTCTGTTTTTAGGTTGGTGGTCTTTTTGACTTCACGGAGAGCGTATGAGAATTTGGATAATTTTGATTTTACCTTTTTAATGTGCGATTTCCAATTAATGTTTGTATCTATAGACAGGCCAAGTAGGTTAAATTCGTGAACAACTTCTATTGTTGTGCCATTGTAGGTGAAATTTATGTCTAGCGAGGGTCTTTGACGGGAGTGGAAGGGCATGATTCTAGATTTAACGAAATTTATTTCCAGGTTATGGTCATTCATCCAAGTTGTTGATTTATTTAGTATATTTGATAGGTCCTCGTTTAAGCCAACATTATTCCGGCGCATGAAGTTAGAAGAGAAATATCGTCAGCAAACAATACGCATGGACCTTCGATGGTTTTTGGAAGGTCGTTGATGTAAATAAGGAAGAGGAGGCATCCAATTACACTTCCTTGGGGGATAGAGGTGTTTATTGCTTTTGCTGTCAGACCGAATATTTTGGATCTCTTTGGTATTTTCATTATAAAATTCTATTTCGACCTGGTGTTCTCTATTTGTTAAATAGGATTTAAACCATTCGTGAGCCTTTCCACGGATCCCTATACCTTCTAATTTATGTAGCATGATGTCGTATTTTACCTTATCATAAGCTTTTGTCATGTCTAACAGTAAACCTACAGCATATTTTTTGTCATTTATTTTATTTCAAACTTCCTGTATATATTTATAAATTGCCAGAACAGTGGATCGGTTTCTGCGAAATCCGTTTTGGCATTCGCTAAATATTTTATATTTTTCGCAGAAGTCGTAAACACGATTGCACATTGCCTTTTCAAAAATTTTGGAGGCTGTTGGTAAAAGGGCTATTGGGCGGTAATTGTTTGGATCCGTTTTCAAGTTTTTTTATGGATTGGTTTTATAAGTGCTTTCTTTAGGTAGTCTGGAAATACGGCGTCCTCGAAAGATTGGTTTACTAACAAATAAAATGGTAACGTAAGTTCATCTGCGCATTGTCGTATTAACAATGGCGGTAACTCGTCTATTCCATGACATTTTTTGCTTTTTAGGTTTTTTAATAGTGTGTTTATTTCGCCGGGGTATACTGGGCTGAGAAACATGGAGTTTTCAGTGGGGCAGAGCACTGGGGTGCCTCGCGGTTCATTGCCAGGTGCTTCGTTGCTACCCTCGCCGATGGACGCAAAAAAGTCATTAAAAAAGTTAGCTATTTCTCTAGGTTCAGTGACATTTGTATTATTAATTTGTAACTTAATGTTATTTTTATCACTTTTTATTTTTTTATTTGTTCTTTCATTTATGATACTCCACATAGTTTTTACTTTGTTAGTTGATTTTTTTATTTTATTTATATATTGTAATTTCTTTGCTGTTATAACTGTTTTCTTTAGTAGTTTTTCATAGTTTTTATAGTTCTGTTTAATTAGTGAATTATCAGTTTTTAATGCAAGTATCTTTTCAAGTCTTTTATTTCTGCATGAAAGTTTGATGCCTGTGGTTAGCCAATACTTTTTATAGTTAATTTTTAAGGTTATTTTAATTTTAGGTATACATTTATTTAATATGTTGGTCAATGTGTTATTACATGCTTCATAATTTTCATTTATATTTTTATTTGGTTGTATTATTTCGTTCCAATTCGTTTCGTTTAATTTAGATTTAAATAGTTTTATATTTTTATTATTGTATAGTCTTTTTTTGACATACCAAATAAATTGTTTAGTTTGTTGAGGCAGAGCCATGTATATGACAGTACCACAATGGTCTGAAAAACCCAGCTTCTACTGTTGTTTGCAAATTTCTATTGAAATTGGTAAGTATAACACAGTACAGTAAGAGGATGCAAATTTGTAGCCATTAAATTGGATTATATTAATTTTTTCTAGTGACAACCATGATTCTGATAAGCATATAGCTTTGTACTTAGGTGTTTGATCCAAGAAGGCTTCCAGTAAATGTTGTTTATTATGCAGGCTTTGGATATTCTGAAATAGTATTTTACATTATTGGTCTTTGTTTTCGAAATGGCTTGTTGCTGTGTTCTGTATTATTGTAGCTTTGAAAGTAGTTAGTGTCTTGGGAATTCACTTGGTACTCCTTATCTTTGTTAATGTTAAATCGGTCATTGGGTGTTTCGTCTTCTATTGTTATGAGTTTTCCCTCTATCATCAATTGATTATTACGTATTATTGCATGTAACCCTTTACTTCTTGCTTTCAGCATTTGTTCGCGCATGAGCTTTCTTTCCCTTCGCGCATTATTATCCAGAAATTCAGATAAGGATAATCCGGTGCCCTGGAAGAGGTGTCTGTTTTCTTTCACATACTTAGTCATTCTTTTGCTTAATAGCTCGATCACTAATGGGCGATTTTTTGAGCTATATTTGCCTATTCTGTGAGTATCCTCTATGTAGCCCATTAGGTCAACATTCATGATTTCGCGAAATGCATCAATTATTCTCATGTGTAGATTATCGACTGGTTCCTTATAGTACTCATCAAGACCATATAAAACAAACTTTTTGGAAAGACTTTCTGTGCAATAATTTTGGTTTAATTGAGTGTTCACAGGTTTTGCTTTAGTTTTTAGGATTTCCATTTCAATTTTTAGATTTTCATTTTCGATTTTTAGGTTTTTTATTGCAGTATTTGTCTCTTGAATGTCTATCGTTCTTTGTTCATTTTGTCTCGACTAGGCATTTGTTTCACGTTCAACGTCTTCTCTTAGTTTCGAAATGGCTTTGTTTATTTCGATCTGGATAGTATTTTTTAATTCAGTGATAATTGATTTGTTGTTTTCCTGTAGACGTAACACTATCATTTCACTTAGGTTTTGCAGAGTAAGTTCGGTTTGTGTGTTAGACTGAGGTTTTCTTGCTTCCTCGTGAGTGTAAATTGTATCTCCCAACAGACTTAGGTCTACAGAGCTTGTGGTATCATTCATTAAGTTGTTTGTTATTTTTCTAATTGTGACGTTATTTACTTCTGATGATGAAGCTATCGATTTGGGATCCCGTTCTCGTGGACGAATTGGGGTTTCTATGTTCCCTTTTTTAGGTATTTTACATAAACATGCTTGACATTTCCAAGTATTAATGCCCTTTGAAGTCACCAAATCCTTAAAACGGTCGGTCGGAATATTGGCACATTCTAAATCGTACGTGCCTTTGCACAATGTACAAGTTACGTTTCCATTTTTAGGTAGATCTTGTTGACAACCTGCGCATAGTAATTTTAATGGCATTTTAGAAGTTTGTTACTAGTAACGACCTCTAGTGAATCCGGTGTCACTTTCTACCTTTTAATCGATGTTCAGTTCAGTGAATTCGTGATGTGAGCTGTCACTGTCGCTGTTGGTGATTTTGGTTCTAGGCGATAGATGGCGCTTTCTCCGGAAAGGTTATCATTTAATATGATCTACACTTTTTGTTTTTTTTTTGATGTGGGTATGTTATGTTCTCAAAAATATAATGATATGATATTCGTTAGCTGACAATACACGATAGAAAGAGTCTTTCTCATACCTTTTGTGGTGTTAGTGGTTACCATAGGTTTTCCCTGACGACCAACGATCGGACCATGTACCAACACATTAAATCTCGATGTTTAGTTTTACACTTGTTTGAATGGTTGTCGTTGCTCGGTGCTGAACACGATTTCTTGAGTTATCGCGCATAAAACTTCTGTTATTCAACTCGGACCTCTGAAGATCCTTAAACACTATCACTTTGTTGACTATTTATCACAAATTACTAACTTGAAACATTTAGAACGATTTTTAACGTACACAGCTGATCTTTGTTGACGCACTGCAGCGCCCTCTCTCTCTCTCCCTCCCCGACCCTTGCTCGTGCCAGCCCGTGCCGCTGAGCCTGTAGTTTTAAATTCGTCCCTAAATAATGGAAATCCGATCCAGCCTGTCCCTTTGCTGTCCTCTCCCAGCGACGCCCTAAGCCGAGGCTCGTACCCCACAGGGGGTGCCCTTAGCGTGTAGTCGCTTAGTTTGTAAGCTGTTTTGCCTTGGCTGGAGGCCCTAAAAATAATATTTTTTAAGGCACCACAGGAAAGTCCGGTTAAGCAGCCAACAACCTCCTAGGTTGACCTGCGAGATGCCAATCCGAAAAAAAAAAAAAAAAAAAACCTGTCTCGATGTAGTGCATAGTTCGGGAAGCGTTGCCACTACGGCCCGCGTGAAACTACTTGATACATATTACACTTTTTTTTCTAGATCTGAGTGATCTCCCACACCGTCGGCTTGCTCGGAGAGTTCGTAATGATCAAAATACAATACGGCACGATGTGCCTGCGATCAAAGGATGGTGGGACAGTTCGTCTCTTCGTCGTCACCGACCCAAGAAAACGAAAAGGACCACTACGACCACCACTAAGCGTCCAAAACGCTCACACAGAAATAGGAAAAGGCCAAGGAAAATAAAATCGTGGTGTTATAACTGAAACAAAATCATCCGAGGGCAATATAAATAGCGTCACTGCTCAGTGGATTGCTCGAGGACCAGCAACAACATCCTGGATATGATAGCGTATAAGTCAGAGTACCTAGTGCGAGTTTTTAATATTCTACCGCGTTAACGCAATCTAAAATTTATACTAAAACTGGAACAGCGCCGTCTAGTGTTAACTATAGGAAACACAGTTATTTCATACGAATCGACATAAATGATCGTATACGTTATCATGATCACATGCGTTTAAGACGATTGTGAAGCCGTACATTTCATACAAAAATCGATAACGTTTTAGCCCCCCCTAAACTTCGCCCAAAACAATATTTCAAAATGGAAATGTAGATAATTGCCTCCAAGACTTGCAACTGTCTCTATCACACGTTACGGGTCAGGGGCAGGGGCATATTGTATTGTTAAACCGGAGGAAGGCAGAGCGAGCAGTATGAAACAGATAGTATTTTTGGAAATATCTACTCGCGCCACGTTTCGGCACTTCACAATCCTCTTAAAAACTCACGCTAGGTCCTCACATCGCACACTGTTGTGGAATCTCACCCAGAGGCCGTTAAGTCTCATACTGTCACAGTATCTTTGACATAAAGTGGTGGCAGCCCTCGGGCTGTCTCGGACGTTATATCTCGACTTAACGGCATCATAGAATTGAGTATCGTATGAGTATTTGGCCTTTAGTCTCGGACTTAGGTCTCTGGGTGACATTCTATAAGTATTCTTACTTTATATAATATATTTTTATATAAGTACGTGTAATATTTTGATTTTAGTTATTAACATAATGTTTATGGGTATTCGTTTATTAGTGTGCGATCGAAGGTCAATTTGTAGACGAAGCCGATGTCATCAATCGGCTATCGCCACAACCACAACCCGGGAAGTGATTCTGTAAGACTTACTAAGTCTAACTTACTAAGGCCGGCTTTCACCAAATCTCGTTTAAATAACTCGTAAATACATTTAGCACAATTGATTTAAATCCTTAAACGCGTTTAGCTTAAATTCGTTTAGGCACGTATTTCACCAAGCAGTTTGTCAGAGAATTTAGTTAATTATGATTTGCGTGTCGGTAAAACAGTCGATGGTGTTCCGTTGTACTTTATTGTATCTTGGAACAATCAACGCTGTTACTTTTCTTTGAAATAAGGTATTTCCGACTGACGTAGAATGCATGAAAAGAAACGACGCTAACTTTTACGTCGGTTGTAGTTTGTAGTCTGTGGTTTAAACCATCCGAATGTAAAAGAGTTTTGGGTTCAGAGACGTCCCATATCTACCCAATTCAGAATATACTAGATAAAAACTAGGTACTAATACACAACTTACTTGTTTGTTTTAAAAGTTAGTTGATGTTCAATTTCTTACAATAACAACAAGTAGTTTTTTTAGGACCAATTCAGTGCACGAGACATATTTAATTAGGCAATAATCTCTTTGTCGTCATCTGATAAATCCCACAAATCCTTTAAGTTATGATTAATTGATTATTAACAAATTATAATAGATGAGAAACTCGTAAAACCTGAGTTATCCTCAAAATTATCACAAGTAACAATGACCACGTGACGCCTTAAACGTATTTAGCGCCGCTAAATAGCCGATTGTGAGTAATTAACTTTGACAGTTCACTAAACGCGTTTAAGTCGTGGTGAAAGACATATTTTGGATTTGAACACAATTTTGTGTTAAACGAAATTTTTAAACTCATTTAAAGCTTTGGTGAAAGCCGCCCTTAGTCTTATTATTGATTATTTAACAGTTAATTGGTCTGCCTCATTGATCCCACTGGTCCCAGATTCGTAGGGGTATGATTCTGTAAGACTTCATTCTAAACTTCGAATCTGGATCCGCTGTGAGTTTCTTGATTGGCGTTCTAAAAATACGGTTGATAATTGAATTTACACTAGCGCCACCCTTGCGAGCATGTCAGCGAGTTGAACTAAATTAACAGGGAGATTTTGACAGATAAAGTATGAGATGACGTAAGAAGTGGCATTGTGTAAGGTAATTTCTCCGTCACTTCGACGCTCACTTCGCACTCGAACCCGATTCAAAGTGTCAAATACATCAAGGTCATTTTGAACCTTATGCGAAGTGAGAGTGAATAGCGATGTGTGATGCGAGTTGTTTGAATTTTACAGAATCGACCTACAGATTTAAAATGTTTTCAATGAAATGTTTCTATAGACCTAGAACCTCTTGAAGTTGATTCAGAGATGATGGAAATTACCTTGCAACTTCTTAAAGACAATAAAATTTCGGAATAATATTAATTATTTAAACATTTATTTAATTTGAAGTAATTTAACAATCAGTCTTTGTTTTTCTCACTCACTAGAGCGAAACTAGCCTAACGAAATCAAATCTTCGGTCGAACCATAGATATCCGAGGTCGGACACTATAGTTTATGTACAATATTTATAACACTTTAACAAAAAAATAAAATAAAACAATAAAACGTAAAAAGAAACTTAGTTGTTAAATACTAACGTAGTTTTTTTAAGATCTTGCTAATACATTTTTTTGTATCGAATCTATGGATATTACAAATAAATTTGTACTAATACTAATCTGTACTAATAGGTATTTGAAAAAGGAAAATTAAATAATGTCTCTCGAAGTATTGTTTTGATTCCAAAATTCTTTCTCTGCTAGAAAGCTACTATATTACCGAGTGCCATAGCACACCTACGACATACCATACAAACGAAACGATTTACTTACCTACACAACTACCAAAATAACAAACTGTACAAACACATGCGTGTGTATGTGCGTGTCTACGCTCCGCGAGAACTAAAAGCAGTTTCGAGAGCACGTTTAACGCGGGAAGAGGTGAGGAACAGTGTTTTGGAGGGAGGCGGGGCATGTCGCTACTGTACTACGGTAGTAGGTACTAATATTTATACTGTGGCTGATGACCATAGGCGGTTTTATTATATGGTACTCGACCTCGCGCGGACGATGTCGCGAGAAAGAAGCTAGAATGCTAATAAACAACCAAAATATATTGAGTGTGATGTATTTAAAAAATAAGTTATTATTTATTATAATTAAATCCATAACTATCTTTAATGCTGTATTATTAACTAACATTAAACAAGTAAATCCTAGACATTTAAATGGCTATACTAAAATTGGACTCAGTTAATGATACTATACCGCCAAGAGATGACATTTATTTTCAGTTATAGAATCGGCTGTTTCATACTAAAGTGCAAAACCTACGTTAAAATGTATGGAACAGCCATTTGTTTTTAATAACCGACGAAGTTTAACGCTTCCAGTTCAAGAATCTTGTACCGAGTCTTTAGTATCATGATGGACCTTCTCTCGTGTAATATTTATGTAGTCAGGGTACTCAAGCTAACACTAGGTACTAAGGAACAAAGCCAGGGGAACCAAAGACTAATAGGGGCATTGAAAAGGCATATAATAATTATAGAATTAATTTTTAAACCCAATTAAACCAAACGAGTGGTTCTAAATGTATGCTCAAGGCGAAATCAAAGGTCTATCACTAGGTATTTAAAACTAGTATCAGTTTAAGCTTATTTTGTGATTTCCTCTGTTAATTTTTTACAAGCTCGCCACACTATTCCAGGAACACTGTCATTCCTGTAAGCCCGAATCAACAGTAGCGATCACCATCGAGGCAATAAAGCCCGACGAGTCCAGGAGAAACGTTACCTGCGCTGTCTTGTCTGTAAAACTAGCGATTATGAAGACTTATTTTTGGAAAGTAAAATACTGCCGCCGCGCCGGTTCACTAGAGGGACCTTTTAGAGAATTGGCCATTTTAAGAATTAGTCCTTTTGCGCCGATACCTGCAGATCAACGTCGCACCATACCAAATAAGGGAAAAACACAGCATAAATACCAATTATAATTATCAAAATAATATAGATACCTATATTTAGACCAAACGGGACTACCTATTATTTGTTGATGTAATAAACACACCATTATCCTCAATCCAGAACCTATAAAATAGGACGCACAGATTTTAGGAACAAACATCTGCGCATCGTTGTCAGTACCAAGTGGATAGGAAACATTACAAACATGAGAACAATACTTATATTGTTTTTATTCTGTGTATTTGCATCAGCAGATGGTAAGTTTCCAGAAATGTGTTCTCGATTTTTTCTTGTCACCCTAAGATGCTTGTAAGTAACAACTAGTGGAGCAATATGGAGCAATATTGGTTCATAACGATCCATTGTGTAAAGTGTCCGTTAGAACAGTTAAAAAATTTTTTTTTTTTTTTTTTGCTTTTTGCGGCTGTGATATCACTGCGACCAGAGTTGGTCTATTGTGATCGCCGCTTGTCTTGGTTAGAGATCGCCGCCAAACCCTGCAGCTGCTATGAACTGCAGGATCTGCTTTGGGGCGATCTCCATTAGTTCATCCGGGCTTAACAGGTATTTGCCCAGATGATTGTTGCGCTTGTGCATTAGTGCTCCGCATTCCCCCAGAAGGTGAAGTGGCGTTTCATCAGCCTCATTACAGCGTCTGCAGGTTTGCGTAGTACTTAACCCCAGGTGGAACATGTGCTTGTTTAAGCAACAATGTCCTGTAGTGGCTCTAGCTACAATGCGCAAGTTGTTCCTACTGAGTGCTAGGACTTGGTTACTAAGCCTTCTGTCATAGGCTTTGATAAGTGCTTTCGAGTGTAACATGCCCGGAGACTCCTTCCATAACTTTCTGGAAGCTTCGAGGCATGCTTTAATCAGGGTGCTCTGAGCTAGGCTTTTCGGTATACCACAGAAGGGCTCCGGACCCTGTTGCGTGATATGCGCCCCCGCCCTTGCAAGCTCATCGGCACGTTCATTGCCAATAATGCCTGCATGCCCAGGCACCCATCTTAATACTACTCTGTTCTTATTGCCTAGAGAGTTGAGTTTAGCCATGCATATGCAGTTAAAACATACTTTATCTTCTTCTTTCTTGCATACATTATGATCGTGTTGTAGTAGTGTAGTTTCTTAGGGAACATCTGATAGGGGGCATCTGATATACTCGTAGTATCATCTTCGTTTCCAAAGGAGCCTATTACTAAGTCTTCGCTATCTGTACGTCTGTATGTAAGCGGGTTGTATCTTTTGAACTGTAATAGGTAGACAGTCTGTTGTACTACAATAATAATTGAGAGTGACACAAACAAAAATTTAGAAAATGAAATCGTACAAGCTCTGGATAATGCAGTTAACTGGCTAGAAAAAAATAACTTAAAAATAAATATAACTAAAACAAACATAATACAATTTCAGCAAACATAAATAAACTAGACATTAATTATAAAGATTCTCACTTGACCACTGTCGACATTTGTGTATTATTATTTTATTGGGTATAACGGTCGATAAATATTGCAATTGGAAACCACACCTAGATAAAATTCTTACAAAAAATGATCGTTTTATATAATTATCATGTGTTAAAACAAATTAAACAAACTGTTAACAATGATACTGCAATGCTGGCTTTGTATCATCCGTCCTTCGATACGGTATTCTAGTATGGGGTAACTCAGTAGATTTTGACAGAAATTTTAAAGCTCAAAAAAAATGTATCCGACAATTTGTGGAGCTCGCTTTTTAGACAGCTGTAAGCCACTGTATATATATTTTTGAAATATGTATCTTTATTAAGAAAAACTATAACTTATTTGAAGCTACCACTGATAGGCCAAATAGCCGAACTAGGCATAAAGATACACTTCGGCTGCCACCAATAAAACTACAATTATTAAAAAGAAATGTATACTGCATGTCGATTATTATTTACAATCATTTACCTAATAGTTTCCAAGACTTACCTCTAACAATATTTAAAAAAAAGCTTTTCAAACTACTTGTATTTAAAAGTTATTATACCATTAAGGACTATTTAGAAGACAAGTCAATAGAATCTGTTCTTTGACATTGCTAATTGCAAAAACATTTGCACGCCATTTTATGGCAGGATATGCTGAAATGAAATTAATGTAACACCTTATGTACCATATTCTAGCAAATAAATACTTTTGATATGATTGATTTGATACTATGGCCGTGATAACAACATAATTATAATACAAATAAAATAAAAAATTAAAAGGTTTTCCCCATACAAGAAACATGGTTTTATGCATTTTTTTCCTCGATTATACCGTTATTGTACGGTGGCATAGAACCCTTCATGTGCAAGTCCAACTCGCAATTTGCCAGATTTTTTTTCATATTGTAGTGTTGATTCTATCGTAAAAGTTATTATTAAACGAAACGTGAGTATTGTTACACAGTATAGACTGAGAAAAACGGATTAACTTACTGTGAATGTAGCCGGGTTCGTCCGACTAGTTTCGATGGCATACGGCCGCAGGAACGCGACGTGCGGCGTGTCAACCTGTGAAACTCCTTTAAAAAGGTGTCCGTATGCCATCGAAACTAGTCGGACGAATCCGGCTACATTCACGGTGCGTTGATCCGTTTTTCTCAGTTTATAATTAATCATAAAAGTTGTAAGTAGTTCATATTCAAGTTGGCAATAAATATAAAAAGATACTTACACATATAATGCGGTTTTTGTATTTGTGTATTCTAAATTGATCAACAGTTTTATTCTGTAAAAATCTCATACTCAGAATTTAGGTGAAATGAATGTGAGGTGAGCTTTCTAGACATTGATGAAATTCACCAAGGGAAATGGATAGAATACGATAGCAGTTTGTTGTAGTTTGTTAAAATCGTTAATTGGTTGCAACTGAATTTAAATATTTCTATATTTTTATTCTTCCAGAAAATTCTGCCAGTGATTCTATACCAGTACCACCACCTCCAGGTTTACACGGACCGCCTGCTTCTGTTATCAATGGATGGTGGAAGAATTCGTCACCTTCCGAAAAACCACCGAGCAGGCTGTTTGTCGGTAACGATTGGAGCAGACCCGTGCTTACTATGCGACAAAGTCGTCGCGGACCCGCGCTTACTATGCGACCAAGTCGTCGCGGACCAGCGCTCCCTATGCGACCAAGTCGTCGCGGAGCCGCGCTCACTATGCAACCAAGTCGTCGCGGACCCGCGCTCACTATGCGACCAAGTCGTCGCAGACCCGCGCTTTCTATGCGAGCAAGTCGTCGCGGACCCGCGCTCACTAAGAGGCCACGTCACCGCAGGCCCTCAGCTACCCGGCCAACACGTCGTCGCCAACCCGCACCGGGGTGGTTGAACTGGAACTATCATAATTATCCGAGGGCAACATAAATAGCGTCACTGCTCAGCAGATGGCTCGGGGACCAGTAACAGCATCCTGGATATGATAGCGTGTAAGTCAGAGTGCCTAGTGCGAGTTTTTAGTACTCGACCGCGTTAACGTAAACTTTAATTTGTACTGAAACTGGAACAGCACCGTCTAGTGTCTCATAAAGGAAACACAATTACTATACTTATACCTATACATTGACATAATAAACGTTTTGGGTTTCAAATCTCACACTAGGCCTTCAGACCACAAGCTGGTGTGGAATCTCACCCAAAGGACGTAAGCCCGATTTACATGATGCAAGTTTCTTGCCTGTTGCATACAATTAATTTGAAGCAATCAATTACTTGCATCGTCTAAGCACTGTTCAGACGGTGCAACTTTCATTGTTGCTTCAATTTATTGCATTCTACAGGCAACTAAATTGCTCCGTGTCAATGGGGCTTTCGTCTCTTAGACTTAGTATTTTTTGTTTTTATACTTGTAATATTTTAGTTTACCTATTAACATATTGTTTGTAGGTACAAGTTTATCAGTGTACAATCGATCGATCGATGTCATCAATCGGCTATCGCTACAACCACAACAAGATTTTAAAAGTTTTCAATGAAAAGTTTATATCTATAGACTGTAATATAAAAATGTAATTTTAGTCATCTCTTGAAGTTGATTTAGTGATGATAAAAATTACCTTGAAACTTCTCAGTGATAATAAAATTTCGGAAAAATATAAATTACTTAAAACATTTATTTAATTTGGAGTAATTTAACAATCAGATCAATCAGTCTTTGTTTTTCTCGATTAGTCCTAAACTAGACAAACGAAACCAAACCGTATGGACACTATAATTTATGTACAATATTGAACACTCTTTATTAAATAAGAAAACCTACATAACACAATTAAACCAAAAAAAAATGAAAACATTGAAACGTAAAAAAATGTCTTTGTTATTAAATACTAACGTAGTTTTTAAGAACTTCCAAATACATTTTTTGTAGTAGATCTATGGTTATCCGAATAAAGACGTATCTTAAAAAAATACTAATCCATGCTCATAATTTAAAAAGATAAAGTTTACTTTTTGTTTTATATTTGTTAAAGGTAATCTCTAGAATTAGTATTGCTTCAATAACAAAACATCTTTCTCTGAAAGAAAGTTACTTTATTACCCAAATAAAGTAACTTTCGTTCGTTTATTTGGGTAATAAAGACTTACCAAAGACTATGTTTTATGGTATATGTCCAACTAGAAACTAGTTTCTTGCTCATGGCTTTCGCGTTCACGAAGTCACGAGCAAGAAGCTACTTATTTGCTAATAAACGACCAATATACCCGGAGTGCTGTTTTTATAAAAATAAGAAATTATAATAAAATCATACTAACAATCTTTTATGCTGTTTTATTTACTTACATTAATTATGGAAATCCCTGATAACTAAATGACGATACACGGTGGAAACTTCATCAATCACACACACGCACTAAATTGTAAACGAGAATATTTTTATTTACTTTTAATTTTATTTAACGATACAAAGAAATTGTTTTACTAATATTCTATAATCTGCCTAGCTTTTTCCTAACTATGTTGGGGTCGGTTTCCAATCTATTCGGATGCAGTTGAATAACAATGAACACGAATAATAATAAATAAAAACGAAAAAAACGAAAAAACTCTTAAAGAATCATGGCAGGATTTGTACAAAACAAAAATAAGATATTTAGAGGAGTTGAAATTCTAATTCTTATATTCTTGTGTACCTAAAGTGTATCTTCAGACATTTACAATATTTTAAAACCCCGCAAAAAAAAGTGAATAGTTTAACGAAAACCTCATTATTTCAGAACGAAACGGCGACTGACAGTAACAGTGACACTCACAGCCGCTGTTTCGCAGTCCTTACACTAAAATTGCATCGTTTTATGCGAAATAATATCACAAATAATGATTATTTATTTCCACACACTTGTCACATCACTTGTCTGCCCATTTTATAGATTCATTATCGTCGCTTGTCACTTTCTGTTTTTTATAAACACAAAATGGGCATCGAGATGAAACGAAAAAGTGTTATTTTCATTTCGTAATGTTTTAATTATGCGGGAATTTGAAAATATGCTTAGTATATTAATCTACTCCTAGTAATGTATTCTTCACATTGGAAAATATTTCAAACGCTCTATCTAAATATTTTATTTTCATACAAATGAATTTAAGAATCCCGCCATGATTCTTTTAAAACTATTACAGCGTCTTTGAAATCAAAATGATAATATGTCTGCCATTAGCGGGGTGTTGGGTTAGGACTAGTAAAATATAACTATAAAATCTAGTCTTAGGACTAGTAAAATATGAAAGAGCATTTGTCGATAAATATTAGTAGGTATATGCTCTTAAAGTATCGGTAACCGTTCTTTAAACACATTGTATGTTCATCATACTGGTCGCTCACCGAGTCACAAAAGTTCCGCCTCGGAATTTGCTAAAGAGCAATGGAGCGCAGAATTCTGGGTGTAAAGCGACAGGACAGAATCAGGAACACCACGCAGCGGGTCTAAAACGGGTATATCAGATGTAGGCAAAAAGGCTGCCAGGCTTAAGTGGGATTGGGCGGGTCATGTAAGCCGCATGCAGAGTGACCACTGGGCGAGAATGCAAAATCAATGGGTGGCTGAAGATGGGTGACGTCGCCGAGGACGGCCCAGAGAGAGATGGTGAGATGACCTGGAGGCCAAGTCTGCTATTTTTATAATTTCATCATTCCAACACGATCCCATTTTGCTAAAAGTTCGTAATCTGCTAAATTCACAATGGTCGATCATTGACTGCACAATGACGTTCTAATGGTAGGTCACTGATCAAAGGAACTGTCAAAATTTTAGCACATTACCGCCTAAGTCAGTCATTCAGTTGTCATTTTGTGTGAGATTATCATTCTATATCATTTCTTTCAATGGCGTGTCAGTGGTTGACCATTGGAAAGTCATAAAGACGCCATTAAACTAGGAGATTACCAAACTTGTCGAAATAAACAATTATTAAATTAATGATAGACCATTCTGACACTATTGTAATAGCAGACTTGAGGCCCTGGACGAGTACCACGAGGGCTAGTTCGAGGTGACTAAACGACTACAAACTAACTGTATCAGATTTACTTTACCAAATGTCAAAAGTAGTGACATAGTATTGAACAATGAGATGCTGGAATTCGTTGATAAAACTGTTTTCCTGGGGATCACGCTTGACTCAAGGCTACAATGGGGTCCTCATTTAACATCTCTCGCTGGACGACTAAGCTCGGCAGCATATGCCTTCAGAAAAATCCGGCAATTTATTGATGTGGATACCGCGAGACTGGTCTACTTTAGTTATTTTCATAGTATAATGTCTTACGGTATTTTACTGTGGGGACAAGCTGCAGACATCGAGTGTATTTTTATTCTGCAGAAAAGAGCCATCAGAGCCATTTTCATTTCATTCTCTAAGGGATCTGTTTAAGGAAATTAACATAATGACGGTACCTTGTCAATACATCTATGAAAACATAATGTACATTAGAAAAAATCTGCATCTTTTTAGTAAAAGGGGTGAAAGACATAATTATACCACTAGAAATAGGGACCAACTAGTTCAACCGAGTTTCAGACTGGCTAAAGTAGATACTTCTTTCATGGGGTTACTGTTTAAAATGTTACAATAAAATACCTCCCCACATTGTTCAACTAAATAAGACAAAATTTAAGTCATAAATAGAAAGCACACTATGCAACCGAGCATATTATTCATTGCATCACTGATAAAAATGCTTGGCTGGATGCTGGTCTAGCTCCACAGCCATAAGGGTTCATAGATTCATTGATTAGCATTTTTAATTATTTTCGGAGCTGCTGAAGATATAGATCTACATTATCTTTGCATTGTATAAACTCAATGTGTTAGTATTATATAATTTTTCATAGCACATACATGTGAGTACTATGTTATTTAAAGCTACCATTTACGAGGTATGTCTTTCATTGACTTGAATGTGCCCTGGCGGTTGGGAGTATGTCATGCTCACTGGAATGTCTCGCTGACGGTGGCGCGCGTGTTGGATCATTCGGTTCCCTTCAAAATGGTTGAGCCAAATGATGCCGATCCGTGCGTTATGTTCGTGAACGGGCGCCGTTAGTTGGGGCAGGTTACCTCTTAGCTGCCTCGGTTATTCTAAATTTACTTTGAATTGTTTATTATGATTATATTATATTTTATCTAAACCTATTTTAACGTACACGACTTGTTACATTGTTCTCACATTGTACCCTAGAGTCAATATGAATGATGTAACCGAAATTTGTAACATATTATTGATTTTAAAAAGAGTGTTGTTAATGGAGTTTCTTGCTCGTTCTTCTCCATAGAAACCTACTGTTTGGAACGAGCAACTAGCTTCAACTTTCTGACTGACTGACTCTGACAATTCAAAAGTACCTGTAAATGGTTTATTTGAAATAAATAATTTTGAGTTTGAGTTTGAGGTGTTACATTGGGGAATACACTCCATAGCAGACTGGGAAAAGTCTTCCATTACCTCTAGTTGGAGAGTCACAAGGTTTGGTTCCTTTTGGAAGGTACGAGTGGTGTTGATAAGTAGTGGGTGCACTTTATCTACATTGGAATTACACATACCCACTAACTCGTTAATGGCAAGGACATGCTCTTTTATTTGTTATTGAGAATGCACATCCATACTTTGTATAGAGAGAATGTAGCGACTCTTCAAGAACCTGAATTTCAGACTGCAAGCGTTGACTATCAACTTTATAAATGTTTGCATTGTCTTTTAATTTATTTGAAAATTATATAATTCATTTTGTTGGGAGAAACGCAGACGTCTGTCTGGAAAAAGTTTTGTAGCAATGATGTGTGTGTACACTTGTACACACACATCACAGTGTGTACACTTGTTCTTTTACTCTAATATATAAAGTCATTGTGCGATAATGTACTCCTGATTAATAAGTCTAAATAAACAGTTCGTGACAAGTCTTGACCATTTTTTAATTCATCACATTTATTAGTTCTTTCTTTAGTTTAATATCATTGGAATAATGTTTCTGCTGTTTCCATTTATTAATGTTTTCTCAGCTTAGCATATTTTTTATATTTTATGTCATGCCATATGCATTCAACCTGTACAGTACCTATACTGTACAGGTTGAATGCATATGGCATGACATAATAATAGTAGTCAAAATGAGTCACAAAAACATGTATGGGTAACATTGTATGGGTAGGCTCATACAATGTAGGTACACGCAATAACAGTCGCAACTGTTAATATGTTACCTAAAGATACGCAAAAAAGTATAAAATCAAGTCGCTTTCCGCGCCGTCTGTCCCATCCATTGCTGGCTGTGAAAAAACACAGCATTATATACCAATTGTATTATCAAAATTATATGGATATATTTAGACCAAACGAGACTACCTACCTATTATTTGTTCATGTAATAAACAAACCATTATCCTTAATCCAGAGCCTATAAAATAGAACGCACTTGGTACAAACATGTACGCATCGTTGTCAGCTGTGGACACGAATACATTACAAACATCTGGTGGGAGGCCTACCAACGCTGCGTCTTTCGGTTCGTGGTCGCCACTCAATAACCTTTCTTCCCCATCGGTTATTAACGATCCCAATATTTTTAACGTAGGAGACCTCTACGTTATAAATATTGTAAAAAAAATTAAAATAAAATGAAGATTTTATTTTTTTAAAGTGACTTTACACTTTTGTTTGTAACGGTATAGCTATTTCATCTTTCTAACTGGGGTGTGATTCTGTAAAATCTCATTGTAAACTTCGAATCCGAATCCGCTGTGAGTTTCTTGATTTACATTCTAAAAACTCGGTTGATAATTCGAATTTACACTACCGCCGCCCTTGCGAGCGTGTCAGCAAGTTGAACTATATTGACAGGGAGTTTTTGACAGATAAAGTATGAGATGACGTAAGACGTGGCATTCTGTAAGGTAATTTCCCCGTCACTTCGACGCTCACTTCGCACTCGAACCCGATTCAAAGTGTCAAATATATCAAGGTCATTTTGAATCGTATGCGAAGTGAGAGTGAATAGCGATGTGAGATGCGAGTTGTTGTTTGAATTTTACAGAATCGACCTACTGAACCCCCTGTAAAAGTTAGCGTTACCACTTATATTATTATAATGTCTAATAAATAAAACACCTTAAGTTATATTTATTTGTGATTTTTATTACAATTAGCCTTTGCCCGTTCGGAGGTCAATTACCTCACCATTAAACATAGCTTGTATATTACGGCACTGAGTAACAGTGGAACTTTTAATAACTGAAAGAATTTCTGTAATCAGACCAAATTATTCGAGTCCTCTTGAAAGTTTTCTTAAAATCGTACCGACGAGTAATTTTGAAGATTACTCTTCATAATATTAGGGTAGATATTAGTATTAGTATGGAAGTACCTATAGATCAATTATTATTCGGACAATCACAGACCCAAAACATTTATTAAATCTTAAAAACTCAGATTATGAAACAAAAGGCAGATAGACTGCGCGGACTACTGAGAGTTGAAGCCAAAAAAGCAAATACAAATTCAAAAGCGAATACCTACAATCTTGTGGTTGTATTCGCTTTTGAATTTTCTTCACTCTCAGTGTTCCGCGTAGTCTATCTGCCTTTTATTTCATCTGAGCTTAAAAACAACATTAGTATTTTAAATAAAAAAGACTAACATCTGCAACGCACTTGCGGCTGACCGCCATGCGACGTGGCGTATTCCGACTAACCGCATCCGCATCGTCTCGGTTCTATTGCGGTCCCCCGCATATTGTCGTCAATTACAAGCATTTCGTTTCCATTATAATTGATGGCTGTATGAGACAGCAATTACAAATTCATAACAAGAGATGTGTGGCCCGCCACAGCTCCAATACAACCGGAGCGGTTCAAGCTGGCTGCAAGTCAGTGCGTTGATATCATGTGGTTTTATATAAAAATTGTACGTGCGTAGGTCTAAGTCCTCTGACCGAGATTCTACACAAGCGGGTTATCTGACATACAGGCTATCATATTCAGGAAGCTGTTCCTGCACCGAGCAATCTACTGAGCAGGCTATTATTATATTGATTTCAGATATTTTGGTCCCACGACGTCCACTGAAGTGTTGGTCTTCTGCCCCCTTATTCACAACCATTCGATACGTTTCCGTGTCGGTAAGAAACCGTATTCGACAATGTCATTTCCGACTTCAGTCTTCGTATGTTCGTTGAACTGTCAAAATTATTCGGTTTCGGATTTGTGAATTGCGTTTGAAGGACATCTTCGATATCTTTTGACTTTCGATTCGGTACGGAATCGAATCGAATGATTGTGAATAAGGGGCCTGATCGTTCTTCCGAATATGGCGTGCGGGTCTGTCACGACGTGATCGCTGATTACGTGCAGATTTGTGGTGATGAGGTCGCTTGGGGGATGCGGGTCTAAGGGAATTTTGGAAGTGCTTGAGTGCGGAGCTGTAATCTCTGTAATCGGCAAACGTCCTGCTTGGCGATCTCTTCTTATTGACCAGGAGAGGTGGTGATGACTCTCGCCAAAATTCTTCGAGGGCAGAGGCAAGCTCATCGTGCCGTTTTGAATTTGGAAAGTCATTGTGGTTTTTCTGAGCCGCTCGCTCAGAAAAACCATAATGTCCGCGTGGGATACCACTCAATTCTAGAAAAAAGGAGAAATATTTACAATTATTAAGTTGGCAGTTTTTTTTGCTTATAATGATTTTAGCAGTCTACGGACCCCCCACGTAGACTGCCTGCTGTATTGGAGTTTCGGCAATATTTCAATAAAAATCAAGATAGATTTCTGATGAACACGATATTTTTATTGAGCACAAACGACATAGCATTTTGCAAAACAAAAGAGAATGAATCAGCGCCATACAAGTGACAGAAAAGAAACATTTATGAAGGCACTATTCAACAAAACGTTTACAAAGACATCTATGTTAAATCTTACAAATTTATATTTATTTAACACTCCCACTTAAATTTATAAGGTAAACATAACAATTTACTACATATGTATTTCTTTTACTTTTAACTTACATTTTTTGTTTCAACAATTTCAGAAATTAAACATGAAATTGATCTACAAACATTAAACATTTCTCATCATCTTATCTCTAATTAAATTAAATTTATTTACCGGCAAAGATTTAGTCAAGAAATCAGCCAACTGATTTGAACTCTCAACATATTTAATATCAACAATTTTCTTTGCAACATTCTCTCTGATAAAATGATATCTTATATCTATGTGCTTACTTCTTCTATGAAACACAGGGTTGTTAATTAATTTAATTGCGCTCTGATTATCAACATTTAGAGTAATTGAGCCTTGTGACTCCCCAATGTTACATAGAAATTGCCTAAGCCATAAAATTTCTTTAGTAGCTTCACTAGCAGCCATGTACTCAGATTCAGTTGTGGATAATGCCACAGTATTTTGTTTACGGCTAGACCAAGTGACAGGACCTCCATTCATTAAAAATATATAACCTGTATTAGATTTCCTAGCATCCAAATCACCTGCAAAGTCAGAGTCTGAGTAGCCTACTAATTCAACATTACCTTTATAAACAATAGACATATCTTTAGAATTAATTAAATAACGTAAAATTCTTTTCACAGCTGTAACATGTGAAGGACCTGGGTCATCGACATATCTACTAACGACATTCACAGCATATGCTATGTCAGGTCTAGATACAGATGACAAGAATAGCAATGCTCCCACTGCTTCTCTATAAGGGAAATAAATAGGCTCATTACTTGTATTCTTAGATACATGTACATTTACATCAGCCGGAGTACTACTACTTTTAGCATCTGACAAATTAAATTTATTTATTATTGTTTTAATATACTGTTTTTGGCTTATACTTATACAATCTTTTTCTCTATTTATTTCCATACCAATAAATGAATTACAGTTTACAATCTTAATATCAAACTTTTGTTTAAGATTATTTAAAATATCAGACAAAACAAGTTTACTTTTGGCCAATAGCAATCCATCATCAACATAGAGAATTAATATTACTTTTACATCTTGAAAATATCCTACAAATATACAATTTTCAGATGGACATGGTTTGAAACCATAAGTAGTTAGAAAAGAACAAAATTTCTCATTCCAGCATCTTGACGATTGTTTAAGACCGTATATAGATTTAATCAACTTACATACTTTTGAAGACTGATTTTCTAATCCCTCTGGCACCTCCATGTATATGTCCTCGTGGAGCTCACCATACAAGAAGGCTGTCTTCACATCAAATTGCTCGATCTGAAGTTCGTCTCTCGCAGCGATGCTGAGCAGCACCCTGATGGAATCGTACCTGCTAGTGGGGGAAAGTGTCTCATTATAATCCAAGCCCTTGACTTGTGTGAATCCTCGTGCACACAGTCGTGCTTTGAATCGTACTACTTCTCCATCTCTATTCTTTTTTATGGTGAACACCCATTTACAAGAAACAGGCTTCTTCTCAGTTCGATCAGTCAGTATCCAAGTTTGATTTTTTTCATGTGACTGAAGCTCTTCAGCCACAGCTCTCTTCCAAAGATGAGAATTTGGACTATTCATCGCTTCTTCATAAGTGTTAGGTATTTCCAACTCTGTGAAATTAGCTTCTAACTTATTATCTCGGCGAGGACGTAACGTGATGTTTCTCCTTTCTTCCTGTTCCAAATGTATACCTTTTGGAGGGATATAACTTTCATCTATATCTTCTAAACTCTTCATACTATCATCTGAAGAGATTTCTTCAGGTACACCACGTTGATGTTGGAACTCACTCCGTGGGGTAGACATTGTACAATGTTCTTTTTCTTCTTGTTCAACTCTCATTTCTACGAAACTTTGTTTTTCTTCTGGTTTACTACATTCATCAAACTTCACGTCTCGTGATACTGTAATCTTCTTGGTATTTTGATCATACATTCTGTAATTATCATAGTCATATCCAACTAACAACATCTTTACGCTTTTCTTGGCAAGCTTCTTTCGCTTTTCTTTTGGTACATGTACATAACCAATGGATCCAAATATTCTGATATGTTGTAAGTTAGGTTTTACTCCATGCCATAATTCAAATGGTGTAACATCTCCTGTCTGGCTTGATGTTTTTCTATTCAACAAATATATGGCACAGTTGACAGCTTCTGCCCACATATTTAAGGGGATGTCCTTAGCATATAACATTGTTCTTGCAGTTTCCATGATAGAACGCATCTCTCTTTCTGCTCTCCCGTTCTGTTGTGGGGTATATGGGGCAGTACGTTCATGCGTTATTCCCCTAGTCTCCAGAAATGATGTAAATTCTTGATTCACATATTCACCACCATTATCTGTATGTAGTATGTGCAAATCACTTTGAAATCTATTCTTTACAATTGCATTGTACTTCAGAAAACATTGAAATACTTCACTCTTATGTTTCATGAAGTAAACATGGCGATAGCTTGTAGCTCCATCTTTGAACAAAACAAAGTACTTCATACCTGACACAGAAGGTTCTTCTATAGGACCACACACATCACTATACACAATTTCACCAGGTTGTGTTGGACCTCGGGTAGATTTCAAAAACGGGCGTCTTGCTTGCTTCCCATATTGGCACGCTTCACACACAAAATTTGCATTTCCACTCAATGTTACTGGAATCACACCATTCTTACACATATTTTGTAGTTCTTTGACATTCAAATGTCCTAATCTCTCATGCCACAGTTTTATGTCTGTTTGCACAATATTACAACTTTCTTGTTTGATTGTTTTAACATTCAATTCATATAAATTATTCTTTGTTGATTGTGCACACATAACAACAATATTATTCTTCATTATCATTGCGTTTTCATAATTTTTGACTATTACATATCCTCTTCTAGTGGCAGCGCCTTCAGAAAACAGATTTCTTCGTAAATCAGGCACATACAATACATGCTCAAGTGTACATCTTTCCCATGTACCATTAACTTGTTTATCTATCAGTATAGTTCCTTCACCACATACTTTGATACTCTGTTTGTTACCTAATTTAACAGAATTGTTGTATTGAGACTCGTTATACTCACAGAAGTATTCACGCTTGAAGGTCATGTGCATTGAGGCTCCACTATCTAGTATCCATGCCTCTTCATCATGTTCTGATAAGTAACCTTCAGCACTAAATGCCAACATATTGTTAGGTTGCTTATCATTGTACTTTTTCTTTGGCATCTTGCAATCTCTAGCAAAATGGCCTCTTTTATTGCAATTGTAGCACATAAATCTATGACTTGTATTTCTTTGATCATTTGAAGTATTCTGTTTATTTCCATCTCTCAATTTGGAATTTCCTTTTGACGTCACTAACGCTGTCTCACTACTACTTGTATCATTGGCAAGGCTGGCTTCTTCATCTACTAAGCGAGAAGTGAGGTTTTGAATTGTTTGGCTATCTTCATTGAGTGACAACCATGCTTGTCTAAGCGAACGGTATGTTGATGGTAATGTGCTTAGAATCTTTGTCATTATTGCTGTGTCACTGATCTTCTCACCAGTCTCCCGTAGCTGCTTTGCTAAGCCTTCCACCTTGGACACATGCTGTGCCATCGTATCACTGGTACTATATGAATATTGGTAGAACTTCTCATGAATTAACATTTTGTTATATTCTGATTTCTGTTCATAGATTGCTTCTAATTTTGTCATGACTTGTTTAGCAGTCTCGCAGTTTTCTATAAGAGATATTTGGTTCAAGTCCATGGATGACGTTAAAATGAACATGGCCATGCCGTCATCTTTATCCCACTGCACTTGCGAACTGGTTTTCACGGGTCTCGCTTTTTCTATGTTCAATCCCTTTGCTCTTAATGCACATTTCACTTGGAATTTCCATTGTTTGAAATTTCTGCCATCAAACTTCTCAATTTTCATCGCGTTCGTAACCTCCATTGCGTAGGTTAATTTTACACCGGTTGTAATCTTGCTCTTAACTCGACTTTTCTTTATTGAAATATACAGAATATGTGCCTGGGCCCATAACCTATTGGAGTTTCGGCAATATTTCAATAAAAATCAAGATAGATTTCTGATGAACACGATATTTTTATTGAGCACAAACGACATAGCATTTTGCAAAACAAAAGAGAATGAATCAGCGCCATACAAGTGACAGAAAAGAAACATTTATGAAGGCACTATTCAACAAAACGTTTACAAAGACATCTATGTTAAATCTTACAAATTTATATTTATTTAACATGCTGCTGCTGACTACAAGTTGATAATGTTGAAATGAAAAAAGATTATATAACTAGGATAGTTTTTCAAAATATCGTCCTCCAACGCCAATGCACTTACATAATAATATGCATTCGGGTGAACGAGCTATCGAAACATTTCAAAAAAGGAACCTTGTAGGAGGTCGAAAACTAACTGCCGTATTGCTTTGACGGCATCGTCTGCATTTTTTAACGCAGAAAAAAGAAAAACTGTAGACTGTGTCTGTGTGTGTGCGTGTGACTGTGTGTGTCTATGTGTGTGTGTGTGTGTGTGTGCTGTGTGTGTGCTGTGTGTAACTGTAAATTTGCATACAAAAAGCGATAACGTTTTACCAACCCGTAAACATAGTCAAAGGAGATCAACCAAATTGGTACCGCGTTGTACATTCTCAGATTTATGATATTATGTCATGGATTATATAAGGAACAATATATTATAAGAATAACGGGATTTGTATCTAGTGGGATAATTTAAACAATCTGATTTCAAGATATAATACGGTTTTTTTGGAACTACCGTAAATAGGAACGCAGCGAACATCGAAATCAATTTATCTAAAATCGATCTTGATTGGAAATATATTAACTAAAGGATTTTAGGTATTTCAAACATCTGAAAGGCATTAATGAGCAGATTTCTTGCAGGCACTGTCAGTTTAGTTTCTATCACATTATTATACTTAAATTAAATCAAAGCTGCTAAATTAAGGTAATCGATATTAAAAACGATAACTTGTTTTTTGTAATTTTTTGTCTGTGTCCAAATGTCATTAAAAAGAAAAGAATTGTCAAATCACTTAACTGTGATTGTCGGTGTCAATATCACTGGCGAATGCTTAATAAAAGCACCGACTTTTTGTTTTTCTGCGAATATTTCACGTTTTATGTTTGACACCATCAGTTTGACAAAAGGTTATTATCGCAAGCAGTGACGGTAGTTTGATTTTTGAGGTGGGCACGGCACCGAACTGTAAACGCTTCGGCAACAATCGTTTACACGACGTACATACTTGTAAGAAAAGATATGGAGCATTAGTAATAAAGTAATAATTATTATTATTATGTTTTATTTCCATTATTTTTATTATTTTTTTAAATGGACGCTGGATGCGAGTCGCACGGGACCGGTCAATGTGGCGCCACTTGGGGGAGGCCTATGTCCAGCAGTGGACGTCTTTTGGCTGAAATGATGATGATGATGATTTTATCAAAATGGAATTACTTATAGAAGTCTGTCTGTCTGTGTTGTTTGTTTTACTGAACATTGGTTAAAGGATTACCAAATGCTAATTAACTATGAAAACTATAGTGTGGGCAGTTGTTTTAATCGCAAAGCTATGTCGCGTGGAGGCTCAATGATCTTATTAAAAGATTGTTTAAAATATAAAGAAAGAAATGACATAGTTGGCCTATCGGTTGAACATTGCATCGAACTTTCCTGTGTCGAGCTGGATGAGCATATTATAGTGTGCGTGTACAGACCCCCAAGCTACCAAAACTATTCTTTATTTGAGTCTGTAATGGAAGATGTATTAGCGAAACTTGCAACGTGTAGCAAACCCGCGATTATTTGTGGTGATTTTAATATTAATGTTTTAGAAAATAATTTGAATAGTAGTCGATTATTAAGCCTTTTTAAATCATTTAATTTGTCGAATGTTTTCATGGAGCCTACTAGGGTAACTCCAACTACTGCTACCTGCATCGATAACATTTTTTGCGATTGCGACTATGTAGATAAAGCTATTGTTAATTATTTACCATCGGATCATAGCGGTCAAACGGTAACATTTATTTCAAAATGCCTACGACAAAAGTGCAAATACAATTTAGACCAATAACAACTGGTAAATTAAATAAATTTAATAAAACTCTAAATAATAAGTTGAGTACTCTGGACCACTATAACAACGATGCAAATAAATTGTATAATGATTTTTTTTCTGTGGTCGAAACTGAATTCAATAAAAATTTTGAAAAAAAGGCGAAATATATTAGCCCTAAGTTTATATTTAGTGACTGGGCAACTAAGGGTATTAGAAAAAGTAGAGAAAGACTGTTTGAGCTGTATGGCCTTAAGCCTTATATTAACACGGAAACTTTTAACAAGTATGTTGCTACTTATTCTAAAATTTTTAGAAATACTTGCAAGGTAGCGAAAGCGCTATACATTATTAACAAGATCAAATCGGCAGACGATAAAATAAAGACTGTTTGGAAAGTTATAAAAAACGAAACTAGCAAGAAAAAAGTTCGTAACGCGGAATATACATTGGAGACATCACATGGTCCCGTAAGCTCTAACATAGAAGTAGCTCGTGAATTTGTAAATTTCTTTACTAGCATACCAATCAAAACCACGGAAGCTTTGAATTCCTCACCTGACGACTCAATTGCGTTATTAAAAGCGAACGTTCCAGGCTGCCCGGTAGAATTTCAATTTTAAACATATTGACCCCATGACCGTTTTAAAAGCTTTTCGGCAAATCAAAATAAAATTTACTGAAGATCTGTGGGGTATGTCTATTAAAGTTTGTACATCTATAATAGAAACAATAGCACCTTATTTGGCTTTAATATTTAATATGTGCGTAGACCAAGGTGTTTTCCCAGATTTAATGAAATTTAGTAAGGTCATACCTCTTTTCAAATCCGGGGATAGTAAAGATACTAACAATTATAGACCCGTGTCCGTGTTGCCGGCTTTCAGCAAGGTTTTTGAAAAGATTATGCTTAATCAGATGCTTGCTCATTTTAACACAAATGGCATATTACACGGTCAACAGTATGGTTTCACCAAAGGGCGTTGTACGACTGACGCCGGTGTCACTTTATTAAAACACATATTTACTGCGTGGGAAGAGGCACAAGATGCCATAGGAATCTTTTGTGACCTCTCCAAGGCATTTGATTGCGTAAATCACGACACATTAATTCTGAAACTTGGGCATTACGGACTAGGTAAACTTGCGCTTAGTTTAGTGAAATCTTATTTAAATGATAGACAGCAGCAAGTTCAAATAAACGGGGTGAATTCACATGGTTTAAAAGTACAAATGGGAGTTCCACAAGGCTCAATTTTAGGTCCTTTCCTCTTTTTAGTTTATATTAATGATCTTCCCCGGTTATTCAAAAACCAACCACAAATGGTGTTATTTGCCGATGACACGTAATTAATTTTTAAAATAAATAGCCGTTACTTGCTCGAACAGTCAATGATATAAAACTATATCAAGTCTCTTCATCACACACGCTTAGGATGTTTAGTTTGGATATCTGGATATCAGCCATCGAATTGCAGGATAATATTAAAAGTGATCTTGAAAGCGTAACGGGTAGTAAAACCTCATTCGAACCTAATATTCTGTTAAATAACGTTATTAAAGAATTAAGTACAAAGTACAGTAGTTGGCATAAATTCTACACTGATGGGTCGAAGAGTGCGCATGGACAGGGGGTTGGGTATTTCTATCAGAATTTGAATATTAAAACTAGTTATAAAATAAATACTTATGTATCCATCATGACGCTGGAACTTATTGCGATCTTCCAAGCTATAACATATGCGAATGAACAAAAATTAAATAAAATTGTTATTTTTTCTGATAGCAAAAGCGCTTTGCAACACGTGGCTCGTTGCGCCTCTGGTATCAGAGGTACATCGATAGCCTACGATATAATCAGCATTATTTATAAATTTAATCGAAATGGCATTGACTTTAGATTGCAATGGGTTCCAGCTCATATTGGTGTGATGGGTAACGAGGAGGCTGATCAAATATCTAAATTAGCAGCAGTAGAAGGAAATGAGTTGAGTTTTTTACCGGACTACTTAGATTTGATCCCGAAATTCAAAATCAAATGTTATGAATCCTAGAAGAATTATTTTAATGAAAAATCGGAAACAAAAGGAATTTGGTATAAAACCATTCAACATAAGCCTCCTCATTTCCTCTGGTTTGAAGATGGTAAGCTAAACAGAAAGTATGTTAAGTTAGCGTTAAGACTTCGATCTGGACACTACCCATCGGCAAAGTTTGCGTTCTTGATGAAAAAAGCCGAATCACCAAATTGTGCAATATGTAATAAAATTGAGGACGTACAACATCTGCTGATGGAGTGTGTTAAAAATAAGGTTGAGAGGGAAGAATTAGAAAGAGTGCATAGATTGAACAGATTGGATATTGGCTTAATTCAGACGATACTGTCACACCCTAGGTCTGACCTAGCTAAACAACTTTGTAGGTTGGCAGTAGTTGTCAATGCATAATTTATTATGTATACTTACTTCTAAGATTTTCTTTACATTCTTACTTTTAGTGTACATATTGTATAGCGCATGTTATATTGTTAAAGGTACAATGGGGTTGACGTATCCTTGTGGATAAAAACCCCCACCCAAAATTAATTAAGAATAAAAAAATAATAAAAAAAAAAAATAAATAGACGGGCTCAAAATCTTGACAACGTAAATAACGCCTTAAATGAGGTACAAAAGTGGTTCACGGCTAACAATTTAGTATTAAATGGAAAAAAAACTAAGTGCATCAGATTTGCTTTGCCAAATGTTAAAAATAGTGAGTGTGACATAGTATTGAATAAAGAGAAACTGGAATTCGTCGATAAAACCGTTTTTCTGGGAATGACGCTCGACTCAAGGCTACAATGGGGTCCTCATTTAACATCTCTCGCAGGACGGCTAAGTTCGGCAGCATATGCTGTCAGAAAGATCCGGCAATTTACTGATGTAGATACCGCGAGACTGGTCTATTTTAGTTACTTTCATAGTATAATGTCTTACGGTATTCTATTGTGGGGACGAGCTGCAGACATCGATTCTATTTTTATTCTGCAGAAAAGAGCCATCAGAGCCATTTACAATCTGCGTATGCGCGATTCTCTAAGGGAACTGTTTAAGGAAATTAACATAATGACGGTGCCTTGTCAATACATCTATGAAAACATCATGTACGCTAGAAAAAATCTGCATCTTTTTGATAAAAGAGGGGACAGACATAATTATAATACTAGGAATAGGGACCAACTAGTTCAACTAGGTTTCAGACTGGCTAAAGTAGATTCGTCTTTCATGGGGTACTGTTTAAAGTGTTACAATAAAATACCTCCCCACATTGTTCAACTAAATGAGACAAAATTTAAGTCTTGTATTAAACGCACACTATGCAACCGAGCATATTATGAATTGAGTGATTACATCACTGATAAAAATGCTTGGCTGGATGCTGGTCTAGCTCCACAGCCATAAGGGTTCTTAGATTAATTGATTAGCATTTGTAACAATTTTTGAAGCTGCTGAAGATGTAGATCTAAATTATCTTTGCATTGTATAAATTCAATGTGTTAGTATTATATAATTTTTCGTAGCACATACATGTGAGCACTATGTTCTAGCTACCATTTACGAGGTATACCTCTCATTGACTTGAATATGCCCTGGCGGTTGGGAGAGTCATGCTCACTTGAATGTGTCGCTGCCGGTGGCGCATGTGTTGGATCATTCGGTTCCCTTCAAAATGGTTGAGCTAAATGGTGCCGATCCATGCGTCATGTTCGTGAACGGACGCCGTCGGTTGGGACTGGTCGTCTCTTAGCTGCCTCGGTTATTTTAAATTTTGGTTTGAATTGTTATTATAACTATATTTGTCTTTAGACCTCTTTTAACATGCAAGACGTGTTACATTGTTCTCACATTGTACCCTTTGATTCAACATAAATGATGTAACCTAAATTTGTAAATTTTATCTGATTTTAAAAGAGTGTTCATGGAGTTTCTTGCTCGTTCTTCTCCATAGAAACCTACTGTTTGGAACGAGCAACTAGCTTCAACTTTCTGAGTGACTGACTCTGACAATTCAAAAGTACCTGTAAATGGTTTAATTGAAATAAATGATTTTGAGTTTGAGTTTGAGTTTGAGTTTGAGTTTGTCATGTATACACGACTGTGGCGGTCAAAAGGTCGATTAGGTAATTAAATGAGGAATTCATCTGTGTTGACAAAAAATTGGTTCTGCAGGTTTCCCTAAAACATAGTTGACCTAAAAATAATGATGTTAAGTTGTTCTCAATAAGCAACCAAATGCATTTTGCCTTGAAATATCAATAACAGAAAAGAGCCGTTTTATATCAATATTTGAATCAAGTTATCATAAGACAATCCCACTAATTATCAAAAGCAAGTTAATTCTGTTAGGTTTCTTGCATATCAAGGTTTAAATTGACATAAGTTTTTTTGCTGTACAAAGAACTTAACACCGGTACCAAAGCTCTAAAGAAAGTGGTTGATCTCCTTTTCATATTTTTGAAATATTGTAGATCTTATGATTATACCTGGGTCTGTACGTTCTTATTTTCAAGAAATATTGTGTACGATATATATACTAAAGTCATTAGCTTCTAAATATCTACATTTTTTACTTTAAATCTTTCTCGAGTGATTTTATTTTTTGAAATCAAACTGTACTGAATTTCTTATAAAGATTCTGCACGATTTGCTTTTTGAAGTAATTCAGCAAAGATTAATTAAAAAAAATAAAAACGTTCGAGTAAGTTTTAAGTTAAAAATGTACATTCATAATTTAGATGATAATTACATTTATCGGATGCAATATATTTATTTAGAAAACGCAGACCTAGTTTTTCATTATAATGGTGAAACATTTATTTTTTATTTTATTTCTTTGGGAAAACAAACAGTGACACATTACAACAATATAAAAAATAATAAAAACAAGTAATTGTGAGCAAATGTGTTACCAACAACATTTTCCACGGAATATATAATAATAATGCAAGCTACCCACGCGGGTTTTTATCTACTTACAAACTTACACAAACTTACAAACTTACAAATTTTAGAATATTGTGTTTTTTTTTTAAATATTCATATCTGCTTTTTAGGGTTCCGTAGCCAAATGGCAAAAAAACGCATTCGTCATGTCTGTCGGTCTGTCTGTCCGTATGTCACAGCCACTTTTTTCCTTAACTCCGAATCTATATTAAGAACTATACTGTTGAAACTTGGTAACTAGATGTATTCTGTGAACCGCATTAAGATTTTCACACAAAAATAGAAAAAAAACAATACATTTTGGGGGTTCCCCATACTTAGAACTAAAACTCAAAATTTTCATCAAATACGTGTGAGGTATCTATGGATAGGTCTTCAAAAATGATATTGAGGTTTCTAATTTTTTTTTATAAACTGAATAGTTTGCGCGAGAGACACTTCCAAAGTAGTAAAATGTGTATAATTTCTAAAATAAGAGAATGATAAAACTAAAAAAATATATGATGTACATTACCATGTAAATTTCCACCGACAATTAGTTTGAACGAGATCTAGTAAGTAGTTTTTTTTAATACGTCATAAATCGTAAACCGCAATTTACCTTTCATTCAATCAACTCAAATATAAAAATAAAAAATCTTTCGTATGTTACAGGTACTTGCTGCTATGGAACTCTTCATGGGCTAGTCCGACTCGCACTTGGCTGCTTTTTTATATTTTGTATGTTTAGTTTACCATAGATATCCGAGTCATAACTAAACATACAAAATACAAAAAAGCACAAACCTCTTGGTTTGTCATAAATTCAGTAAGAACAGGAATAAACAAAACAAAAGAAAAACAACCAAGGCTTGCGATTGATTAATTATTAGGGTAGGTACTTAACCAACGCGTAGTGTCTCTAATATAATGTTTTTAAATTTACCAGCAGAGAGAGCAAACATGTCAACGTGTTGGAAAAGTCTTTTATAGTACGAGAAGAGGTAACGGCAAACAAAATTATGAAAATTTCACTAAGTTTACGGAGGGTAAAACGTTATCGCCTTTTGTATGAAAATTTAGAGCTTCACAATCATCTTAAGCGTGAAAGAGTAATAAATATCCTATCCTCACAAAATTTCGCGTATAATTAGTAAATTTCTTACAAACAAACTATTATTTCATTCATTCCAGTAATAAAGTTACCTTTTCGATGTCTTCCTCTACGCCCGTGGCTCGCTGAAGCAAACACAAATAATAAAAATAAAACAAATACTATTCTCATGTTTGTAATGTTCTCTGTACTTGTGCGCTACTAAAAACTAATAGCAGTTATGTTGGTAAAGCCGCGCTTCACATCTTTATAAATAATATTTCAGGACTTACAATATGTATGGTGTCATCATCAGAATTCAGAACAATTGGCAAGCACTAAATTAGATACAATACCTATGTAGGTGATTCAATACAATGTCATATATTATTTTAAACTGTACTATTTAAATAACATAATAACAAAATAAAATAATATGTTGACGGTTCCAAGGCTATTTATTCTAAGCAACATTTTTTTTTGATACGATATGTAGGTATAGAGTAATAGATATAGGTGTGCATTTATGGAATCAAATCAAAAAAAAATTGCTGATTCCAAATAGGTATAATAATAATAGATGGGGACATTTCACACACGGCCATATGACCCCAAACTAGGGAGACCCTGCACTATGGGTTTCAAACAGCTGATATACATACACAAATACATTTTTAAATACATACTTCATTAGATAAAGAACAACCAGACACAAGGCAAACACAAGTGCTCATCACACAAATGTTTACCCTGGGCGGGATTTGAACCCGCAACACGCTGCGCAACATGCAGTCAATCGGTCACCCAATGCGCAAACCGTGTAGTCAGATGAAAATATTATGTATAGGTCTCAATATCGCAAAAGATGTCGTTTAGATCAAATAGCCTTAGATCTCTCGATACAATAATAACAATGTTATCAAATTAAAAGGTATGTTTGTTTATACACCGTTAGGGTCGCACTACAAAAGTGTTTTCAATAACTCCTGGCGTACTTCACGTCGGAACAGCTGCTCAACTTATACCAAGCACAAATTCGATCGTGCATGGAGTAACCTTTGGGATGGATCAGCTAAATACCAACTGTAGGCGTTTGAAGTTATTGATAGACGTGTCAAGCGGTTCATTCACAACGACTCCCTGGTTAGGGCTAGGCTCCAGATCCTTGAACATCGCCGTAGGTACCGTTGCTAGCTAGGTACGTTTCGGAGAGTGCGCTGTGGAATTGCACAATTTAATTCCCCCGGCCCCATTCTATCATCGGACGAGCAGAGATTCGGCGAAGCGTCACCGCTGGCCGTTTGGTTGAAGTTCCACGGTCTCGAACCAAGCGCTTTGATTCCACATTTATTGTGCGAACTGCCAGACTGTACAATTCACTGTTCACCTCTCTGTTCCCTGACAAGTAGGTATAATCTGAGAATCTTCAAAGCACGAGTGAACCGCCTCATCATAGGCAAGCACGTTCCACGTTAGGCCGCATCATCACTTAAGACAGGTGATTTGCGGTCAAACGCTGACCTATCAGGATATAAAAAAAAACCGGAATCTCCCGAGCCTGGAAAAAAACAGCCGTTACTCAAGCAATCTTTTGAATTGTTCCTGCATTCAGGATTAGGGGCGATCCGATCCCGAATTTCACCCAGAAACAATCGGATCATGTTCGAGTTTTCTGCGGCTGCACGGACCGTGATTTTTCGGCACAACACTCGGGGTCTTTCAATGTAGTATGTATACTTCGACTTTTAATTTTATTTTTAATTCAATTAGTAACTTGACAGTTGAAGGGTTACTAGAAATTGACAAAAAAGGTAGTGAGGTCGCGTAATAATGAACGAAATTGAATGAACTTTAATAATGTAGATACTTTTTTTTTTAATTGGGACAAGCCCGCCACACTATTCCCAAACCACTGCAACTCCTGTAAGCCACAATTAGCAGTGGCCACCACCAGAAGAGCGCCAAAGCAATGAAGCTCGATGAGTCCGAGAGAAACGATTCAACTGTCTTGGATTCCGCAACGAAATGAATCAAAAAAGAACAGCGGAGGAGTAAGAAAAACTTATTTTTCACTTCCCTCCAAATCAAGCAGGAGACAGAACAGAACTAGGCCAATAGGCCAATAGACAGAACAGAAGTAGGGCAAAGAGACGTCTACTGAGAGAAGCCCATAATGCTTAAGAAAGTCAGACCCTTCATTTTATTGACTAATTAATTTACCAGTATTTCCGACCAACTTGCTTCGATACGATCAATGTTGCAAATCTAGCTACATTGGGTGTTTGTCAATTGTCTGGGAGCGATATAAGTTCGCTATTTTGGCTATTTAGTTATTGTTTTAAACTTAGCGGTACCCCGCCGCGACATTATAGCGCTATTTCAACGATCAAACATTAATTATCATGCCATCCATGAATTTCTATAATTAAAATATAATATATAGGTGTCTACGCATCGTCATGATAATGTACGAGACCACTACTACTGGACGACACAGGAGGGGCTACGAGGTGTAGTTCCAAATTCCACAACGCGCGGCGCCTCGGTCGCATTCGTAATAATCTTCGAGAAACTTGTACACGCTTTACTATGTGAAACCTATGTAAAACCTTAAAAACTGTTAATTATACGCCTTATTGCTATCGAAGAAGATTTTCATTCATCTCCATACATAATTTGGAACATAATTTGGACCTTCAACGCCGGATGCAGCAGAAGTAATCGTAGCGACCAGCATAAATCGGACGCACGAGGCCATACGTGAAGTCATCCACAAGACCAGCATAAATCGGTCAGGTCAATCATCATTCTTTATCCTTATCCCGTTTTCTATATTCAGTGCTTCATTTGTGTTAATAGTGTGTGAATTCCTAGTGTTTTATTCCAGTGAAATAGTTAAAAACACGTGAAGAATTTTGTTTCGTCGACGTGTAACCGGTGTGACGAATAACCTAAACTTCGTTTAATAAAATCTTTAGCAAATCTTTACTAAAGATTAACTAACTATTTTCCGCTGTCTTCCATAAACTCCGAAATGACTAGAACTCCATCAAAAGAAAGTCGTAGTAGTGGTGAGGATATATTTCGAGAATTATATAAAAAAAGAGGTGTTGTTCGCGGTAAGTTTCGACTATTTATGAAGTATGTAGACTCTGTAGAAATAATGCCAATTACTGAAATCATTAAAACAGAATTACAAACGCGTTTACAAAAGACGGATTTATTGTTACAGCAGTTTTCAGAAATTCAGGATGAAATTGACTTAAAAATCCCTGATAGTCAAATCGAAAAGGAATTGTCTGAACGGGAAACTTTTGAAACCCACTATTATGCTTATGTGACTAAAGCTAAGTGTATTATTAACGCAGATAGTGTTCAAAATTCTTCTAAAGTTTCTAGTAAAATCCAATTACCTACAATTTCACTTCCTTCCTTTGATGGATCTTATGATCATTGGTTGGAGTATCGCGATACTTACCTATCTCTTATTCACAATTGTAAAGAAATAGATAATGTGCAAAAATTCCATTATTTACGATCTTCTCTTACGGGCAGCGCATTATTGGTTATTAAGTCACTAGAATTCTCATCTGAGAATTACAATATAGCATGGGAGTTATTGGAAAACCGATTCAACAATAATCGTTTACTTGTGCAAAACCATATAAAAGCTTTATTTTCTATTACGTCACTTAATAAAGAATCTTCCAATCAAATTCGTAAACTTATAGATACCGTTCTCAAAAATCTACGTTCCCTCAAAAACCTTGGGGAACCGACCGAGTCTTGGGACACGTTAATTATTTATTTAATTACATCTAAACTTGATTCGGTTACCGAAAAGGAATGGGAGACTTATAGAAGTTCGATTATAAATAATCATAATCAGTCAAATTCACGGTTGCCTCTTGATCATTTGATATATTTTCTTAAAAACAGGGCTGACGTACTAGAAACCATTCATTTGGCACATAGTAAATCTTCTACGGAAAATAACACTAAGAAACCATCACATTCACAACAACAAAACAAATCACACAGTTACACATCGACACAAAACAAACAATCTAATAATAAAAATTCCAAACGTTCACGTATTTGCACTATGTGTCAAGCTAACCATTCGCTTTATTCTTGTGATTCATTTTTAAAATTATCTGTAACCGATAGAATTAAATTCATTAATGAACATAAGTTATGTTGTAACTGTTTACGCGCAAGTCATTCACTAGATGAGTGTTGGTTCGGTCCATGTAGGCAATGTAACAAGAAACACAACAATTTAATTCACGATAAATGTGACGATAATGTAAGTACGTCCACATCGTCAGCTGTTGTGCTTAATTCACAGGCATCGCCGCAGGATACGACTAATGCTAATTCTTCAAACACTACCACATTACATTCTGCATCTCACACAACACATCAAAGTACTACTCATTCATTATTAGAGACAGTACTGCTATCTACAGCTTTAGTTGAGGTTGCAGATAAAAGCAATAATTATCACACAACTCGCGCTTTATTAGATAACGGTAGTCAGCATTGCTTTATTGCAGAATCTTTATGCAAACGATTAAATCTTAATTTAATACAGTCCACTGTGCAAGTCTCCGGTGTAGGTAACTCGGTGACTAATTCCACGCAATCATGCGAAATTCAATTAAGGTCTAAAACTACACAATATAGTACACGCTTTAAATGTTTAGTTTTAAATCAAATCACAGCTCAGTTGCCATCTTTAGGCACAAATTCACACATAAATATCCCTGACAATTTACAGTTAGCAGATCCCAAGTTTTATTCGCCATCAGGAATCGAGTTATTAATTGGGGCTGATAAATTCTGGGAACTTTTAAATGACGGACTAATTCGACTAAGTAGCGGTCCATATCTTCAAAATACTAAGTTGGGTTGGTTAATATCAGGTTCTTTGTTGACAAATAAAACTTCACGCAACAATCGAGTCCAATGCAATTACTCGCAATCATTAGACACTCAACTTAGAAAATTTTGGGAGTTGGAAGAAATAGTTCCGCAAAATAAATTAACAAAGGACGAGTCGTTATGCGAAGACTTGTTTGTGCAATCTACGTACCGCGATAACACAGGTCGGTTTTTTGTGCGCATTCCATTAGCCGAGTCCAGTGACACACTTGGAGATACGTATTCACTCGCGCTAAATCGTTTTCATGCACTTGAACGTAAATTAGGTAAATCGACACCTGAATATAAAACATTATATTGCGATTTTATGCATGAATATTTAAGTTTAGGACACATGAGTCGAGTCTATCACTATCCATCATCAAATTATTTTCTACCGCATCACGGTGTTTTAAGAGTTCATAGTAGTACTACCAAACTTAGGGTGGTTTTTGACGGAAGTGCAAAATCAACATCGGGCAAATCGTTTAACGATATCCAGTATATTGGCCCTAGTTTACATAATGACGTTTTTTCAATTCTTTTACGATTTCGTCAATTCAGATTTGTTGCATGCGCTGATGTCGAAAAAATGTATCGACAAATTTATATTCAACCTGATCAAAGAAACTTGCAGTTAATTCTTTGGCGTGAAAATAAATCGGATGAACTCGGTGTGTACCAACTTAATACGGTGACATACGGTACCGCGTCTGCTCCGTATTTAAGTATTCGATGCATCAAACAGCTGGCATCTGAATGTAAGGATGACGTCATAAAGCAAGTTATAGACCAAGATCTGTTTGTAGATGACTTAATTACTGGTCATGATAATAAACAATGTTTATTAGACATTTGTACCAAAGTAAATGATGTTTTAAAATCTGGTTGCTTTCATTTACGTAAATGGTTGTTTAATTCGGAGACATCTACAACAGATCAAACAAAGGAATTAACTTTAGGCGAAAATTGTTTAACTAAAACTCTCGGTCTTGGTTGGTTGAATTCTTTAGATTTATTATATTTTACTACAAAGATTGATCAAACTTTCACTCACGTGACTAAGCGCGTCATCTTATCTGTTGTCTCACAGGTGTACGACCCATTAGGTTTGTTATCACCCTCAATAAAATTATAATTGCGAAAATACTGTTACAAAAACTATGGCTTTGTAAGTTAAGTTGGGATGATCCAGTACCTAATAATATTGTGATTATGTGGAAAAACTTTATTGACACACTTCAACACTTACAAAACATAAAAATTCCTCGTCACGTCAGACAAGTTAGTACAAAATACACAGATTTACATATTTTCACGGATGCATCACAGGATGCATATGGTGCATGCGCATATGTAAGTACATACAACGACAACTCACCAGTCACTGTTTGGTTACTTTGTGCGAAGAGTAAAGTCGCACCAATTAAACCAGTTACAATACCGCGACTTGAGCTATGCGGAGCTTTAGTTGGTGCCAAGTTATATCAAAAAATTATTCAATCATGGAGATTAACTTTCGATAACATATACTTTTGGTCTGACTCCACGATTGTCATAAATTGGATTAAAATATCACCTAACTTATTAAAATCATTCGTTCAGAACAGAGTAGTGCAAATTAATGAGTTAACTGGTGAGTTGCCGTGGTTACATGTTGCTGGTAAAAACAACCCGGCTGATCTTTTATCTCGCGGGCTTACGCTCGACGCGCTTCAATGTTCAGATATTTGGTGGCACGGGCCAGCATTTTTAACCGAAATAAACCCTAATTTTAAACAAAAAAATGAACACGATGAAATTATTAAGTTACAGGATTTACCAGAAATGAAATCAAATATTAATTCTTTATTTACACAATCAACTTTTACTAGTATTTTTACCTTTGAACGTTTTTCTAATTTTAATCGCATGAGACGCGCAGCCGCTTACGTGTTACGATTCATTCATAATGCGCAAATCAAGGTCAAAACAGAACGTCGCACAGGTGTGCTTGCGTCTGATGAATTAAATAAATCAACTTTAGTATTAGTACGCTTAGCACAACAAACGTCATTTCCAGATATTTTTAATGCATTAACGAAAAACATACCTGTTAAGTCGATGAGAAACGTATCTAGCCTTGATCTGTTCCTAGATTCTGATTACATTATTAGAGTAGGAGGCAGATTAGAAAATTCACATACCTTTTCCTATAGTAAAAAACATCCTATTTTGTTATGTTCGAAACATACTTTTACGCGACTTCTTTTTCAATTTGAACATAAACGTCTACTCCATGCTGGTCCACAACTGCTTTTGGCCACTATAAGAGAAAGTTGGTGGCCTCTGAAGGGTCGTAATTTAGCCAAGCAGACAGTACATAAGTGCATTACATGTACTCGCCAGAAAGGAAAGGCACTATCGGTAAAAATGGGTAACTTGCCTCATGAACGATTGGAGCCGGGGTATCCTTTCCTACGCTGCGGTGTCGATTATGCGGGACCTATGTTCATATTGAATCGCAAGGGAAGGGGTGCAAAACTTGAAAAATGTTACGTTTGTCTATTTGTATGCTTTACTACTCGTGCGATACACTTAGAATTGGTCACAAGTCTTAGTTCTGAGGCATACTTATTGGCTTTGAAAAGGTTCTTGTCTCGTCGTGGAAAACCTGCTCAAATATTTTCCGATAATGAAAAACGTTTGTGGGCGCATTAAAGGAATTCTCTCAATTTTTAAATGCTAATAAAAATGATATTTTAAATTACGCTGCAGGTGAAAACATTAAGTTTAGCTTTATTCCTCCGTACTCACCACACTTTGGGGGTTTGTGGGAGGCAGGGGTTAAATCCTTTAAATATCATCTCCGCCGTGTAGGAAACGTCAACCTCACTTATGAGGAATTTTCCACATTATTGACACAAATAGAAGCCCTCCTAAATTCCAGACCTATGTATCCCATCTCTTCAGACCCAAACGACCTACTACCTCTTACACCATCCCATTTCCTGGTTGGCCGGCCGCTCGTTGCGCCTACATGCGAAGACCTCACAGCTGCTAACACATCACGGTTGGTCCGCTACGAGCGCATTGAACAGATGAGACAGAACTTCTGGAAGCGCTGGTCGCAGGAGTACGTTTCGGAGCTGCAGACGAGGAGCAAATGGCAGACTAATACCGACACAATAGCACCCAATACATTAGTGCTCATTAAAGATGACAATCTGCCACCCTTGAAATGGCGTCTGGGACGGGTCATAAGCACTTCACCTGGCAAGGATGGACTAGCACGTGTAGCTGACATAAAAACAGCTACCGGAGTGATACGAAGATCATACCCCAGATTGTGTCCGCTGCTAAAGGAGGAAGAACCCTAATTTCCCTCAACTTCTACATATTTAAACTTTACTTTTATTTCTTCGTTGGAGACTGTTGCTCCAAGGCCGGGGGCATGTCTACGCATCGTCATGATAATGTACGAGACCACTACTACTGGACGACACAGGAGGGGCTACGAGGTGTAGTTCCAAATTCCACAACGCGCGGCGCCTCGGTCGCATTCGTAATAATCTTCGAGAAACTTGTACACGCTTTACTATGTGAAACCTATGTAAAACCTTAAAAACTGTTAATTATACGCCTTATTGCTATCGAAGAAGATTTTCATTCATCTCCATACATAATTTGGAACAATAGGTGTTACTCAATGGAATTTGATGGCTCAATAAAAGGTATTATTTTTTAATTTTTAAATAATAGTTTTTGTTTTGCGATGGGGGTTATTTGAAATTTTAATTAATTATTATTATTCATATTTTCTCGGGGAGGTCGGGGCCTATTCAACATTGTGGGGCACGCACCCACCGTGTGGGATAGACTTGGACCGCCGGGCACTTCTTCTCATGCAACCGAGCGGGATGGCGGGTTGCGGTTAGCCTAGCACCGGATGTGCGACCGACCTCCGGACTGACGAGGTCGGTCCCACCTCCGGTGTGCCTAGTGTGGCCCCGGACAAGAGAAGTTCCCGAACGCCAAATCCCAGGCCTAAGGTAACCTAATTCCCCTTTTCCTGTGATCCTCTATCCAATTGAAGGGTTGAGTTGGTGAGGGTGTCGGCTGGTGAGAGGCTCTGGGTCGGTGGTGGTCGTTTAGAGGGCAGCGGATGGTCAAGCGAACTTGCAGTTGAGGCTCGTAGTCTCTTTGTATAAACGTACCCTGAGATTGGGAGCATTAGCTGCTAAGTTCGCTTGATCCGCTTTGTTTGCTGCTTCTCGGATGCCCATTGCCCGCTCGGAGCAGATTTTCGCTGGTTGACACCTCTGCCTACTCAACCTTTCAGTCAACCCAACTCCCTTCCTCCTTTTCCCCATTTTTCCCTTCGGTCCATGAGGAGGGGTAACCTCACATCCAAAAAAGCCCATCACCTACAACCCCTCTATGTCGCAGAAGGAAAAAAATTTTACCCAGGTGGGTCCCGGCCTTGCCGGGGAATCCCACACCGATCCGTCGGTCTGCCCCTCACGTAATCTGGGAGGGGGCAAAACTCTGCATAATAGTGCCGCGCCTTCTGCGCGGCAGGCTGCTTTAGCGCCCATAACACTCCAGCGCGAGAAGATCGAAGCGAGGCTAAAGAACATAAACACCGATCACCACGGTACGGGAAAGGAAGCTGGATCAGGTAACTCTGGTTTTATCTCTGTGGACGAAGTACGCTCGCTGAAAGGAAAGCGCGGAAAGATCCGGAACAGGGAAAGAGATCTCAGCGACCGTTTGCGCAAAATCCGCGAAGGCAATAGCCAGCGCGATGCAAAAACGGTTGTCTGTAAGGGAGTACGCGACCAGCCGCAAGTACGCGAAGGGGACACCCAGCGCGAAAAGCGACCGGACGCGGAAACACATGGGCAGGGACCATTACGCGAAGGGGAAACCCAGCGCGAACCGTCACTGCCCATACCAGAGTCACACGGGGACTGCAACCAGAACCGTACCAACACGACCAACACAACCAACACGACACGGGACCAACCCCAAACCAGTAGAAAGCGAGGCAAGCGGTCTGGATTTCTGCGCCCGGTATCAACGGCACAGAACGCGTCAAACCCTTCGGAACCGCTACCTGAACCAAGTGGCCAGGGAGCGGCGAAGAGGGAACGTCCTAACGACACGGCTTCACCGAGTACGCTCCAGGGGGATGCCAAGCGTACGAAAATCCAGACCGCTCAAGGGGGACAAAAAACCTATGCGCGGGCCACTCAGGACATTCCTGCGCGGCTCGCCGTAGCGATTTGTCTCTCGCCTCCCTCTCGAGACATGACCCCTGACGAGGCCGAGCACATTAAGCTCAGCCTTGAAGACCTCGTCATGGACGCTGATCCCTCCAATCTACTCCCGGCCTTCCGTGGTTATCCACGAATAGCGGACGGCACCGTACAGATGTGGTGTGAGGATGACAACGCCCTGACTTGGCTGACCCTGAATGTGCCTAAAATTAAGATGCCCAACACCGAAACAACACTAACAGTGATGAGGTAATCTGAAGTGCCGACCCGTGTCCGAGCAGCGCTCTTCGTACCCAGGTACAACGGAGACATAGCGCGGCTCCAGAGTGTTCTGAGACGTCAGAATACCTGGTACGACATCGGGAGATGGTCACTGTACAGGGCGACATCGGTCGGTGGCGATAACCATGGGACTTATCTAACCCTGGGTATCCCACCGGACGAAGTTGAAAAGGTCTTGGGGAGGGAGCGACGTATATCGTATCTGCTTGGATCGATATACGTGCGCTTCTACCCCAATACCCGACCCTCAAAAACCCAGACGGAGACCCCAAGTGCGACACCAACACAACCGACACAGACGGCATACGACTCGACAATGGCAGAACTGGAGGAGGAGATGGCCAGAGCGGCGATGGCTGACGCGAAAGCAGAAAGTGCCCCACCCACATCACCGGGGTGGACGGAGCATCTGCTCGCCTCGTCGCCGGGCGACGACCAGCATGGTTTGGAGGGCGGGGGGGAACTTTCCGATGGATCGGTCTCCTCCTAACTTCGCTCCACTGCCATTGTCGACCAAGTCCAGCCCCCTTAACATCATCCAGACCAATCTCCAGCATAGCCAGACTGCCACGGCTTGCTTACGCAGGGCGCTGGAGGTAAAACCCCGAACTATTGCACTGATCCAAGAGCCGTGGATCAGAAACAACAGAATATGCGGCCTCAGTAACATCGGAGGTAAGCTAATTCTTGAGACACAGAGCACAGACAAACCACGAACCTGTGTCTACATACCCAAAGATTTACCTTCCACAACACTCACACAATTCTGTTCCAGAGATCTGACAGCCGTCAGGCTCAACACTGACGCCGATACACCAGACATTGTTTTAGCCTCGGTATATATGCCAGGCGAACATGAAGACTGCCCACCAAAGGAGATGACTGACCTGGTGCAGCACTGCCAACCTGAGCCTGGTCATCTGCACGGACTCAAACGCTCATCACCCGCTTTGGGGCTGCAACAAAGCCAACTCCAGGGGCGAGGTATTGTGCACGTATCTATTCTCTACTAACCTTAACATCATAAATCGCGGCTCGGAACCCACTTGGGTCACAGCCCGCGGACAAACCATTATTGACCTAACCCTAGCCTCAGAAAGCGCAGCCAATATTATCTCCAATTGGCATGTATCCAACGAACCTTCTTGCTCTGATCATAGAAGGATTCGCTTTTCACTATCAGCTAACACAAAAAAACCCGAACCAAGGCGCAATCCACGCCGAACAAACGTACCTGGCTACAAACGACTTTTGGCCTCCCTGCTAGCCAGGCACCAAACACCTCTGAACATAACGGATCCCAAACAACTTGAAGACACAGTAACGAAGCTCTCAGAATACATAATTGAAGCCTACCACACCTGCTGCAAACTAAAAGACCCGAACGCCAAGGGCCAGGGAAACTCTTGGTGGAATGCGGAACTAAGTAAGCTCAGGCTAGCGGTACGCAAACAATTCAACAGAGCCAAAAATTCCAGGCTACCTGAGGACTGGAAACTTTACAAAGAAACCCAATATACCTTCAAAAAACAAATCAGGGCTGCCAGTAGAGCAGCCTGGCGAAAATTCTGCGAGAATATTGAATCACACAGCGAGGCCGCGCGGGTGAGGAAAATCCTATCCACCGATCAAAACCGCACCCTCGGGTCGCTGAAAAACCCTGATAACACATATACGAAATCAGACTTTGAAACAAGCAGAGTTCTTTTGGAAACTCACTTTCCAGACTGCAGCCTCTCCGAGGACATGTCATGGACAAGTGAGCCAACATACACACCAAACAACCAGGATTGGTACAGAGCATGTAGCATAGTAACAGAAGACCGAGTAAGGTGGGCAATTAAAACCTTTAAACCCTACAAATCTGCAGGCCTAGACGGAATTTTCCCAGCTCTACTGCAATGGGGAGTTGATCTACTCACATCATGGCTGGTCGCGATCTATCGTGCCTGCCTAGCACACAACTACGTACCTCGTGCATGGCGAGAAGTGAAAGTTATTTTCATCCCTAAACCAGGCAAAACAGACTACACACAACCCAAAGCGTACAGGCCAATAAGCCTGACATCTTTTCTACTGAAAACCCTTGAGAGACTTTGTGACCGATACATCCGGGACAGCCCCCTCCGGGAGCTGCCACTACACAAACAACAACACGCTTAAACCACAGGGAAATCAACAGAATCAGCACTGCACAGTGTGATTTCCAAGATCGAATGTGCGGTAGACTACAAAGGTTCCTCACTAGCGGCTTTTATTGACATAGAGTTCTACGCCGAGTTTTTTTCACTATTAAACATGCAATTTAATGAAGCTTTTCCACTAAGGAATAAAAGTATTTGCACGAAGTTCTTATTTAGCGACTGGGCGACTCCAGGTATTCGTAAAAGTAGGGAAAAACTCTTTGAGCTTTATGGCCTAAAGCAACATATAATTAATACAAGCTTTCATCAGTATGTTGCGAAATATTCGAAACTTTTTAAAAGTGTCTGCAAAATAGCCAAATCTCTCTATATTAAAAATAAAATTAAATTAGCTGATGACAAAATAAAAACTACTTGGCAAATCATAAATAATGAAACAGGTAGGAAAAAGCAGCGTAGTACTGAATTTAATTTAGAGACTGCACATGGTCCCATAAATTCAGATATAGAAGTAGCTCAAGAATTTGAAACCTTTTTTGGCAACATTCCCATTAGAACCACTGAAGCCTTAAATTCCTCTCCCGCTCTCTCTGCTGCCTTACTTAGGAAAAATGTTAAGAAATGCCCTTTGGAGTTTAGGTTTCAACATATAAACCCCCAGGCTGTTATAAAAGCCTTTAAAGATCTTAAAATTAAATCAACAGAAGATCTTTGGGGAATGTCTGTAAAAGTCTGTAAATCTATTATCGAAACAATTGCGCCCTATTTAGCTCTCATATTTAACACCAGTGTAAACCAAGGAGTCTTTCCGGATCTGATGAAACACAGTAAAGTAGTACAGTGGAACAACGTAATTAGTTTACACATTGCACGCACACGCGGTATGAAGAGTTACATACACAAACGTTAAATAAAACGAACGAGTTCTGCTTTTTATTAGTGTGCGTATGTCGCGTCACTAAGCAGTAACTATAATATCAATGTATGTATCGTCATCAGTAATCTGTGTAATTGAATAAGTTATAATATTTCGCACCCAATCATTGTAACAGGTTTGGCGCAATGGCTAACGTATCTGGTTAGTTATTAAGAAGTCGTAAGATCAAATCTCGGTTGCAATACATTCTTTTTGTTTTGTAAACATAATTTTCGTAAAACTTTCATTACCTTGTTGAATTGCTAACAATTCAATTCCGTTCACAGATGAGTAAAATAACGTTTGAGAAGTGCGCACGGAACTCTCAGCCAATTTATTTTGACCGTTTAGGATATAACTACCCACAATTTTTGATTATTTTTTTATACTTCCACCTTAGTTTATAAAAAATGAGCATTCTTAGTTGTCAGTCTACGAATATAAATTGCAATCCTAAGTATATAGATGAACACACATATTTCTGTGCGTTCTTTGTTTCTGATCCAATTGTGCTTCAACTTCTTCCAACCATGCAACAAGACGCAATTCATTGTTTTGCATGAGCAAAACGTTTTCATTAGTGAAATTGCAAGGTGATTATTAATATCGGTGAGTAACAAAGCTACTCGTGACAATGTTTTCATTACGTTAGTAATATTCCAACTCAAATTCTTAACTTATCTCACCTTTGACCTATGACTAAATTAATGTAAAATAATATTTAAATATATCAGAATTTGATTCTGATAAAATTTACTTATGCCGGTCTGTTTTTGTCTAACATAAAACATTTAGTCGAAATAAAGAAAAACTTTTAAATTATGTAATTAAAATAGTCATGAAACACGTTTATTATTTATCTAATAAATAAATAACGGTATTAAGTTTTATTACAACGAGGCAATATAAGACAGTCAGTTAATTTATCTATGATTAATTATCCACCAATTCACCATTGTTTATCTGCATTATTTTAAATATTATTTTGTTTTTATTCATTAAGGAGAACCGTGCAGTTGTATCCATCGAAGTGCGTATTCTGAAGAAATAGACCATCATCGACGTGGGCCAAAACCGAAGGCGAATTCTTCGGCTCGTTACCACGACATCGTGGCAAGGCTGTTTACGGGACTAATCCGTTTTTATCCACCCGCATAACTGCATCAACACATAATGACATGTGTGCTTATAAACAGTGCGATATCACCTGCTGACCGGCATGAAGCTGGTTTAAGTTGCAGTAAGCCACCACGGAAGATTTTTCTGTCCAACGCTCACCGGCAAAAACAAATTCTATTCGCTAGGTCATATTATTACTTATATTTATTTTAATTGGGAGAACAATGTGTTTATTTTAGTGATGAGAAATGTTTAAAGTCGTTTATGGATGGCGTTAAAATACTGTAAACGAAGCCGAATTACTATTAATATACTTAGGTTTAAAAGCTACTTCATGTTGCCGTGATTCTCTTATAAACACCTAAGTTATTATGTATAGTCCGTAGTTGACAGTTATTTGCAGTATATATTTTGAAGTGTAAGTGATGTTATTGTTATTCAGTTAGAAGTTAAATTAATTTCTTACTATCTAACATGTTGATTCACTTCACTTTCAATTCCACTTTGTTTAAATTTGTATACATTGAAAAAACAATTACCATCATTCGTCCATTCATATTCAATAAAAAGAAAACTTTGTCTTGTCTTATAAACTCTTAATGAAGTTGCCAATAGTGTTCTAATCATAAAAAAGTTAGGTATCAATAGCGATATAATAATATTTTTACAATAGTTTTGCGTTATATAAATAATTGTATTGGTTACACGTAGTTTTTTATTTGCTAATATTAAAACCCATGCCAAATTGAACCCTAAGCCAACTCTTGTAAGAAACATAATAGTCGAAACGAGCTGGCTCATTCACTAATGACCCAATAGCGATAAGGAACAATAGGATTCCGCATTCCATCTTTTATTTATTAGTGATCGATGATTCCAACGCCTAGGTTATTTAATAAAATATTTTAATTTATTTTATTGGTTTTATTTAATTACCTTTTTATTTTTTTGTTTAAGTAATTTTATTTGACACAAAATACTAATGTTTTATAGGACAAAGGAAAAATAAAAACCCAAAACCATAACACCTGCCGGGGTTTGATCTTACGACACGAGGCTTATATATGCCAAGTGCTTTCACCGACCGGCTACCTGGTCCTTATTTAAAAGGTTGAAATATTGGACTTCATTCAATTAAAATTGGTATACGTGGGTATATCATACGCACACAAACAGTTTAACTTCATAACCGACCAACCGACTAGTTCATTTACACACACAGTGACAATATCCCGTATGTGTGGCCTGTAAATCAATTACGTTGGTCGAGTGTACCATTGTTCAAATCCGGTGATAGTAAAGACCCCAACAATTATAGGCCTGTGTCGATTCTACCAGTTCTCAGTAAGGTGTTTGAAAAGTTAATGCTCAATCAAATGTTACATCACTTTAATAAAAATTCCATCTTTCATGAACAACAATACGGTTTCACCAAAGGGCGTTGTACAACTGACGCCGGTGTCACCCTAATAAAGAACATTTTTAGCGCTTGGGAGGAATCGCAAGATGCCATTGGAATCTTTTGCGACCTCTCAAAGGCGTTCGATTGCGTTAACCACGAGACACTATTGCTGAAACTGGAGCACTACGGGATTAGTGGAGTATCTCTTGATTTACTAAGGTCATACCTGAGGGATAGACAGGCAAAAGTTCAGGTTAACGGTGTGAACTCATTGGGGTCTAAAATGACTATGGGCGTTCCTCAAGGCTCAATATTAGGTCCATTTCTATTCTTAGTCTATATAAATGATTTACCCCAATTACTTCAAAACCAACCGAAGATGGTGTTATTTGCCGATGACACTTCATTGATTTTTAAAGTAGACAGACGGTCACAACATCTTGACGACGTAAATGACGCTATTCTTCAGGTTCAGAATTGGTTTACGGTAAACAATTTGGTACTTAATGAAAAAAAAACCAAATGTATTCGATTCATTTTACCAAATGTTAGGAATAGCAATTGTGACATCATTCTGAATGGAGAGAAACTGGAATTTAATAGTCAAACGGTTTTCCTAGGAATCACGCTAGACGAGAAGTTGCAATGGGGACCTCACATAACATCTATTGCGGGGCGACTAAGCTCCGCGGCTTATGCTGTTAGAAAGATAAGACAGTTGACAGATCTAGAAACTGCGCGTATGGTCTACTTTAGCTACTTTCACAGCATTATGTCGTATGGTATTTTACTGTGGGGTCGGGCTGCCGACATTGAATCCATTTTTATCTTACAAAAAAGAGCTGTTAGAGCCATTTATAATCTACGTCGCCGCGATTCTCTTAGGGAACTATTTAAAAATATTAATATAATGACAGTGCCTTGCCAATTTATCTATGAAAATATTATGTACGTAAGAAAAAACCTACATTTATTTAATAAGGTTAGTGATAGACATAATATTAATACTAGAAACAAAGACAAAATAGCTCAACCATATTTTAGATTGTCTAAAGTTCATAAATCTTTTATGGGGTTCTGTGTTAAGTGTTATAACAAAATTCCTAGTGTTATATTGCAACTAAATGAAAGAAAATTTAAAACATATATTAAAAGTACACTCTGTAAACAAGCATATTACAGTTTAGAGGATTATATCCATGATAAGAATGCTTGGAAACATGCTGGTCCGGGCTCCATAGGACAATCTACAGTCTAGACAAAATCAAACGGATTGCTAATTAAACTACTTAATTTATACTTAGTATATACATTATATTTAATTCTTGCTTTGGGTCACACACTGGTTCATAGGTTCATAGTTTGTTGAAATGTATGGAGTGGTTGTCTACTTTTACAATAATTGTAAATAATAATATGTGAACACTATGTATCTATGTAGGTATACAACTTAGCTGTCATTCTTTATCTTGTAATACTTTGTACATACTTCAATATAGTGTTTTTATGCAAGGTCCATCGTATTCACGTATAGTTATATAACTGAAAACTGTAAATGCAAAATATTGTACACATTTTTTTTAAAAGAGTGAGTATGGAGTTTCTTGCCCATTCTTCTCCATACGAAGCTACCTTTTGGAATGGGCAACTAGAATCAACTTTATATTTTTTTATTATGACGTTCAAAAGTGCCTTTTTAATGGTCTAATTGAAATAAATGATTTGACTTTGACTTTGACTTTGACTTTGATAGAAGGTGCTTTTGACAAAACCATTTTCCATAGCATCAACGCAGCTCTCGAAGTGCACGGTGTGGACTCGACCCTGCGAGGATGGATCACCAACATGCTCAGACTGAGAGCCGTACAAGTCACGGTGAACGACACCACAAGAGCCATCGTGGCGAAAGGATGCCCGCAAGGAGGCGTACTCTCACCACTACTATGGAATCTCGTGGTAGATAGCCTCATAGGGCGCCTAAATGGTAAAGGCTACTTTACGGTGGGCTACGCTGATGACATAACCATAATAATAAACGGCACACATGAAAACACACTATGCAACCTTATGCGTCAAGCCTTGAAGATAGTAGAGGACTGGTGCAAGGAACACAGATTAGCAGTGAACCCTACTAAAACCGAACTTGTCTTATTCACAAAGAAAAGGAAGTTGGCAACCCTACAGTTACCACACTTCTTTGGAACCACGCTAAGCCTATCGACTGAGTCCAAATACCTGGGCATCTATTTGGACAAACAGCTGAACTGGGCTAAACACACCGACTACATCACCACAAAAGCCAGCATAGCCTTATGGCAATGCAAAAGACTGCTTGGCAGAAATTGGGGAATAAGTCCCAAAATCACCTACTGGCTATACACCACAGTCATCCGACCAATTGTCACATACGGTTCTCTAGTTTGGTGGCCCAGGACCAATCTGAGCACAGCCCAGAAAGAGCTCGATAAACTACAAAGGTTAGCCTGCGTAGCGATTACCGGCAGTATGAGAACGTCACCCACAGCGGCTCTACAGGCGATGCTGGGACTGCCACCTCTAAACCTTGTCGTGAGAGAGGAGGCGACCCTAGCGGCTTTTAGGCTGGATATATCCGGTACCCTAAGTAAAGATTCCAGAATCAAACATACACGGATAAAAGAGGATGCGATCAAACGACAGCCCATGATGGCATCACCCAACGACAGAACCTTGAAGATACACTGTTTCCAAAAACACTACAAAATAGAGCTCACAGCGGAGCTGTGTGACTACTCAGGCCCAAATGAGCTAAGGATCTACACCGATGGATCAAAGACCGACCTTGGTACTGGAGTCGGAGTCTTCTCTGAAGACCTAAACATTAAAATATCCAGACCCCTAGGAATGCTTAACACTGTCTACCGAGCAGAATGTGTAGGCATCATCCAGGCAGCACACGCCATTGAGGCCAGGGAGGTTACGGATACACACATCCGTATACTCTCCGATAGTGCCTCAGTCCTTCAGTCCTTAAGGAAAGACCAGATCACGTCGAGACTAATACTAGAATGCCATAATGCACTAGAACGTATTACGGTAGAAAACCGCAATACGGTGACACTACAATGGATCAAGGGGCACAGTGGATCACTGGGCAACGATGCGGCTGACGAACTCGCCAGGAGGGGCTCCAGCTCAAAAGCCCTCGGACCCGAACCTATTGTGCCCATCCCGTTCAATCAGCTAAGAAGTTGTATAAAAGACTACACACAAATACGAGCGGAGGAATGGTGGACCTCGACACCAGGGTGCAGGCAGTCCAAGGAGGCTATGCCATCCCTAGATATGAAGCTGACCAGGCGCCTTCTGCACCTGGACAGGGATAGCTTGCGACTGGTGTCGGGGATCATCACCGGACACTGCTCACTGAACAAACACTTTCACACCTTAGGCATCACTGATAGTCCTCTGTGCAGAGCCTGCATGGGGGCGGATGAAACGGTGGCACATGTACTCCTTGAGTGCACTGGCGTCACCCAGATCCGCAGGGAAACCCTTGGAACACCAAACTCCCTTGCGGACGCCCTGAGAAGACTGGGAAGATTGATCTGCTTCTGGAGGGAGGTGGGCTGGTTGGAGTAGTCGGCCGCCATGGCTCACGTACAATGGTCCATATTTACGGACTAAGTGCGGAAACCAAACCCCCCTAACATAGAACATAGAACATATTCATATTTTTTAAGTAATTTAGGTAGTGTAGTTTAAAAAATAAAAAATAAAATAATTTGACTTGCGGAATACACCTACCGTTCTACGCCTTGAAAAAGTATATTGTAAGTGTATTGGCAAGTCGGTGGCTTTAGTTTTGTTTGTTATTTTGTATTGCCACCGACTTGCGAATTACACGCTAGCTCTCTTTCACTATACCAAAATAAAAAAAATACCAAAATTAATACTTACCATTTTCAACAGCCAGTAATCTTTATTTGCGGCCAGATTTAATTAAGCAACCATATATCATAAAAAAAACAGGACAAATAGCTTTAAATAATAAATGTAATTTATGAACGTATAAATGTATGAAAATCATACCTAGGCCAAGTGCGCAATGGCAACCGTGACTTTTCAGTATCTATACTCCATTTACAATAAGATTAGACTTATACACAAACCTTTTTTACAGTCCGTTCAACCGATTTTGACTTATATTGCTTTGGAGGCATGACAAATGGCAGCTGCAGTAAACAGTTGTTATTGTAACCACTTTTTTGCCTCTAATGTCATCCTTAAGTCTACGGAATAGAAGTCAAAATCGGTTGAAGGGACTTTAAATAAGGTTTGTTTTAAAGTCTAATCTTATTGTAAATGGATTATAACTATATTGCCGAGAAGTGGACGACATTTTATTAAAAAAAACAAGTGAACGAAATTTTTTCCGAAAAATCAATTAACAATAATTTAATTTAAAATATTAACGGCTACATTTTGATAGGCAACCTGGTAGATGTATATTCTCCTAATCATAAATATGCGTAAAAAATTAGTTTTTAGCAAATACTCGATGAATGCACTACTTTGCAGCCGGATCTAGTACTAAGAGGGGCGCGCGTGGAACAATACGCGCCGCTCGCCATCTCGAGCAGTTCTAACCTAACCCAACTGTACCAAGCCGATGGTGGTACACTGGAGGGCAAGCTCAATTTTCGATACGTATTTTAGTTGAATAGTGATTAACTATGCTTGCTCGCGGGGAGATCGTTAGACCAACCAAGAATAAAGTGCGTCACTCACCTGCTAGCCTCCTGTGGCTTCTTGAGGGAATCTTGTGCTGACGATGTGAAACGTGGCTGGCGTGGAGGGCGACCGGTCGGTCCCATTATCTGCTCACAAATTGGTGCACCAAAGTCTGTACTGCACTATATGAGCTATCAGAAATCACACTCAGTCCAGATAGAAGCCGTTTAGCGACGATTAAAACCGGGAGCGCGCACTTAGGCAACTTCGATTGCTGCCATCTTGGATTCGACTCAAATCATTCGTTTGCAAGCACAGTGCGCATAGATAAAAAATGTACGGTTACGGAACACCCAACATTTTGCACAATATTTGGTGATCATTTTATTCATTTTGGGAAGCAAGAGGACTGTATAATTCAGTGAGCAAGTCAGTATATTTGTTATCAAATCAAATCAAATTCTTTATTTCAGATAAAATAAATTCAATAAATTATCCATATTTGGGTTACACAATTAATAAATAAATAATAACTTATAATAATAAATAACATTGAATAATAATATACATACACAGACACACTAGGAACGCCTGACATGCTGTCTTGTCCAGTACTCCATGAAGGAACTGTCAGTGTCCATTCTCTCCGCAAAAAGTTGCAAGAAGCTGTTGGGGCTGCCCCGCAAGCGGCGCATGAGGGACGCTATTCGTTTGCGATGTATTGCTGTAAAGCCATCCACTCGTGCGTCTGCAAACATGCCTGATGCGCTACAAAATCGTGGCAACCCCACCAAAATCCTGAACGCGTTATTGTATTGGACACGCAGTCTTCTGCGTATGCTTCACCCATAGGCTGCACGTATAAAAAGACTGACAGTACGCCATAAATAAAGTTATTTTCACCTGTGCAGTGCAGCGTGCAAACCTACGGGCCAGCATATTAGCTCTGACTGACAATGCCCTGCGTTCCCTTTCTACATCAACGTCATCAGTAAGGGTCTCGGTGACCCAGTGACCCAGGTATTTGAACTGCGATACTCTCTTGAGAGCATTGCCGTTCCATGTAATTTGCGGTACGGTGTCATAGCTCTTTGTACCGGCCTTGAACACCATCATTTCGCTCTTGCTCGCATTATACCTGAGCCCATGGGCCTCCGCATAACTCTCACATACTTTTATTAGGCGCCTGAGGGCACTGATTGATGGGCTCAGCAGTACCATATCATTGGCGTAGCTTATGTTGTTAACAAAAACTCCATCAATTGAACAGCCTACCTGTGTACTGCTGAGCTCATGGACCAGCCGATCCACATATAGGTTAAAGAGCTTAGGTGAAGTCAGGCCACCCTGTCTCACTCCACACTGCAACCTATACGTGTCCGATAGTGACCCCGCCCACCTGACATTGTTATACTGATTGCCATACCAATATCTAAGAAGCGCCGTCAGTTCGTCAGGAAGTTCAGTGTCACACGATAACTTCTGCCACAGCTTGTCGTACACAACCAGGTCGAATGCCTTCGATAGATCTAGAAAGCACGCATAATCTGGTGTGTTCCTGCTGGTGTAGTACTGGATAGTGTGTTTGAGACTCAGTATTGCTGTTTCGGTAGAAAGCCCAGATCGAAAACCAAACTGAGCGTCATGTAGTTTAAGATGTTTAGCTAAATGTTTGTCAATCACACTATCCAGTATCTTAGCTATCACAGTTATACTTTGTGTATAGTTGTTTTAAAAACCTCATAATTATATGTTACATTAGCTGCATTTTGGTTGTGAATTAAATAAAAGAAAAATAAAATATGGTTTAGATTGATTATATATTTCTTTTGTAGAACATGTTAAGATAATAAAGTAGTTTTTTAGTAGCATAGTCATTTGTCTGGTTAATTAGTGGAGACATTTTTTTCTGCTTACATTGTAGATAGAAGTACAATTAAAAATCCCCCTTATGTCAATAGTTATAAAATACAAAATCATTATGTTTATCAATTATGTTCAACCACCACGGTTTTGGTGTTCTGGTCTTCTTTTTAGGGTGTGAGGGCCTGTGACGACGTGGCCGCTTAGCGACCCCAACCGTAACCGCCAAACTGACTGCTCGGTGGTTTCTCGGAAGTTAACGGGCCCTGCCACCAACCTATGATAGCAGAAGCAGGCATATACGGTTGGTAAGGGCGATCACCTAAATGTAGAAAAAAGATTAAATATCAATTAAGTAGGCAGTATTCGTCATAGCGGACGCTTCATAAAGTGGTGCCAAGAGACCTGGACGCATACCGCCACAGCTGGTTCGAAGTTAGAAAAAAATAACAAAAGAATATATAAAATCAAGTTGCAACCAATGAACGATTTTAACAAACCACAACAAACTGCTATGCTATTTTATAAATACGTGAGGTATTTATAGAATAGAATAGCAGTTCGATGAATCAATGTCAATCGTCAATCGACGAAATTCATAAATCTCTAACAAGCTCACACTCACTTCACCCAAATTCACCGAGTGAAATTTTTACAGAATACCCCTGCTGGTCAATAATACACACAAATGCGAAAGCCGCATTCCGGTACAGAACCCTGAATATCAGATGTTCCCAACGAACTGCACTAATACAACACGATCAAAATGTAAAGAAGAAATAAGAAGATGATAAAAAGTCACTCCGTATTTTATACAAGCTAGGTATAAAAATAAAGTATGCTTTGGCTGCTCTAATAGAAAATTTTACGACAATATGGGATCGTTATGAAGCAATATTGCTCCACTAGTTGCTACAAGCGTCATATGGCGACAATAATCGAACAAATCGAGAACACATTTTTGGAAACTTACCTATTCGGTGCCTCCCTGCTTGTCCGCTGCATTCTGATGCAAATACACAGAATAAAAACAATATAAGTATTGTTCTCATGTTTGTAATGTATTCGTGTCCACCACTATCAACGATGCGTAGATATTTGTTCTTAAAATCTGTGCGTCCTATTTTATAGGTTCTGGATTAAGGATATTGGTTTGTATAATACATGAACAAAGAATAGTCCGGTTTGGTCTAAATATATACATATACATACATACTACAAATAAATAAAATTTAACTGTATGTTTGAAATGCCAACATAATAGCTTTTTACTAAATGCATAATGAAATTAAGAACGGTAGATACAGACAGCGTCATCAACTCCTTACCCCCTATTCGAAGATTTTTTTATGCGTGGGGGGTTAGCAGTTGATGACGCTGTCTGTACCTATCCCAAAAAATCTAATTATAAAATTTTGTCTGTCTTTATGTTTGTTCCGGTTAATCACTGAAACGTGTTTATATGTATGAATGTAGTATATACCTATATAGAAAACAAAATAAGGATACGTACAAAAAAAATGAAAACCCCGCAAATAATCCATACATCTTTACTGTATACAAAGACGAATTTTATTAGTAGTGGATGTACAATATTTACAAGAATAATAAAATAGAAAACCTAAAGTATTAAACTAAAAACAAAAAACAAAAACCTAACACGATAAAGCATCATAAAATTCGTCCACATCGCCGTCAACTGGAAATGTAAAAAAAATAAAAAAATAAAATGAATACAAATAAATATAATGATGTGTCTGTTTGTAATGTCAAAATTATAGCTTTTTGCTAAATGCATATGAAAGTAAGTACTTATAAAATGAAGTGAATGAAGTCGCGGGCATCAGCTAGTACCTATATAGATAATTATAAATCATAGCTCGTAGTAATACCCTTCTATATTATAATAACAATGATGTGTTTTTCCCTTATTTGATATGTTGTGACGTTGATCTGAATACAGTCACTTCACAGCCGTTCACTAAGCAACGGATGACGTTATTAATGCGGTGAAATCCGCATTAACACGTTAAGGCTGCTCTCTCGAAAAAAGCTTGAAAGAAGCATGCAGATAATGCAACTTTACGTCGCCATTTACAGAGAAATTACATCTGAAAAATTGAAAAAAAAATTGTTAGTAATCTGCATAATATGATACGTAATTTGGTTTAGTCACAATTTTTCTATCGGTATCACATAATAGAAAAAAAAAAGGTCAAATCACCTCCAAATCATTGAGATGAAACCATTTTACTCCTTAATTTCTTATCAAAAGAGTATAGAAAAAATATCTACTGCTTTGCAATACAAAGGAAAATGATTTGGTTTTGTTACTTTTTACAAATATGTATTATTTTTCTTACAATAAATTAAAAATGCGTCCGATTAAAGACTGCGTCTACATCACCCCCGCACTTGTCCACAAATTCAGTACGGGCCAAATGCTCAAGGTTATTGGCATGTAAATAAGCCTTAATGTTATCTAATAGTATTGTGACTACACGTTTACTTAGCATTTTTTTAATCCTCCAGTTTAGGTTTGGATAGGGCGGCGCTGATGTTGAGGAAGCTAGTTTTGTCGAAGGCTCCTTCGATGTCTTTTAAAGTACCCAGGCAAGAACCCTATTTGTGTATGTCCTCCTCGATCATACTGACTACTTCCTGTTGGCATAGCTGAGTTGCAAGCGTGTTGATTACCATGTAGGGGTAAGTTTCTCAAAGGCCGTCATTAGAATGTAATAATACTGTTGTCAAAAAATTTCAAAACAAAAAATAATGCAAATGCAATTTTTTACGAAAAAAATTATAAATTCATTAAATTGTATACCCCATTGCGCAAGCCTAAAAGCTGTACTTTCCCTCATTGGTTCTCCGGATCTCTTTTGCACATATACAGGAACAAAACTCGTGCTTGGGTTAAGTGGAAAAAATACGGGAACATTAGTGACTACAAATTATGTTCCTTTTATCGAGCAAAGTTTAAAAAAGAAGCAGACGTCTGCTAAAATAAATACTTGGACACAACTGAAAATAACGTGTTCCAAACGTTAAAGCATTTTGGTCTTACATCTCTAAGCGTAAATCAAGTAATTGTATCCCTTCTACAGTTTATTTTCAACCACATTCCTCACATGATCCTATAAGCACTTGCAACCTATTCACAAAGTTTTTTCAATCTGTTTATGAACCCTCCACGTTCCATCCTACTTCTTGGGAACCGCCGCCCCCAAATCCTGACAGTGATATTCTTCTTTGCAATGTACATTTTCCTGAACGCAAAATATGAAAAGAATTAATGTCGGTGGACGCGTCCAAAGGCGCTGGGGCTGACGGCATTCCCACGATCTTTTTAAAAAATACGTGCAATACACTGCGTGCTTTCCTCTTTTTATTTTATTTAATAAATGTATCTCTAGCGGCGTATTCCCTGAGATCTGGAAACGCGCAAATATTATCCCGTTTCACAAAGCTGGGTCTAAGAACGACGTATCTACCTATCGTCCAATCTCCTTATTATCGGCTCTCTCCAAAATTTTTGAAAAACTTGTACATGAAGAAGTTTATCCCTTTATGCGTCGTGTGATATTAAAAGAACAAGGTAGATCCTGCACTAGTAACCTTCTCATTTTCACATCACAACTTTGAGACCATAGACAATAGGCAGCAAATTGATGTAGTATACACCGATTTTCAAAAAGCGTTTAACAAAGTAAATCATGAGTTGTTACTCAATAAAATTGCATTCAACGGTATCAGAGGAGACTTGCTTCGTTGTTTTGTATCTTATGTTACTAACAGGACTCAAAAATTTGTGATCAATGGTTACGAATCGCACTATATTCAAGTCACATCAGGCGTTTCACAAGGATCGATTTTAGGGCCACTCTTATTTAACCATTTTATAAACGATATTAACAACTGTTTCCAACATTGCAAGTTTTTGCTTTATTAAAAAATAACTAATCAACTTGACTGCGCCAATTTCCAAAATGACCTAGACCGCTTTTTCGACTATTGCTCGGCCAATAAACTCTATCTCAGCTTATCTAAGTGTCATAGTATCACGTTTACAAAAAAACAAAATATTATCAAATATAACTACCGCCTTGGCAATACCATGTTAAGCAATGTTCCATGCCTACGTGATTTAGGTGCTCTATTAGACTTTAAACTCCACCTAGAAGTTCATAAAGATAATATAGTTAATAAAGCTTACCATATGTTTGGGTTTAGAGACTGAGAAACCAGCGCTCTTGTTCCTGTCGGAGACGCAGATCGGATGTCCGTCAGACGTGTCGTACCTTACCTGCCCAGGGTATACCCTGGAGCCCCACTTCAGACCACGCGCGGGCGTATGTATGTACGCCCGGGACGACATCTGTTACCGGCGTCTCCGCAACTTTGAGGACTCAAGGTTCTCAACGCTGTGGGTTCTAGTGGACACAGGCTTGGACAAAATTGTCTACGCCTGTGTCTACCGGTCGCATAGCGGCGATCTGGAGACAACTGGGTTCATACAACACCTCAGTGAGGCGGCGGATGCGGCTCAGCAGCGGTACCCTTCTGCCCAATTGGTGTTACTGGGGGACTTCAACGCCCACCACCAAGAGTGGCTCTTCCCATACCAGCACACAGACCATACTGGACGAGAGGCGCGAAACCTGGCGCTAGCGCTAAATCTCACCCAGCTGGTCCAGGGGGCATTGCTTGGACCTTCTGCTGACAACAGATCCAGACCGCTACTCGGTGTCGATTTCTTCTCCACTGGGTAGCTCCGACCATTGTCTGGTGATGTCTGTGTCCGTCTACTCCCCACCCGATCCTTGCCCTAGAGGCACTCGGCGGGTATGGCGATACAGGTCAGCAGATTGGGATGGCATGCGATCTTTCTTCGCATGTTATCCTTGGCAGCCTACTTGCTTTTCTTCGACTGATGCTTCGTCGTGCGCGGACGCCGTGACGGATGTGTTGCGGAGGGTGATGGAGTACTATATTCCGTTCTCAGACGTAACAATGTCTGGCGAAGCTCACCCATGGTTTGGTGCCGCGTGCAATCGTGCTAATGCACTAAAACATTCAGCGTACCTAGCATGGGTTGACGCCCGCACTCGCAAAGCAAGTGACGTGAGCCAGAAGATGAGAGCCTTTAACAAGGCTGCCAAGTCCTGCAAGAAGGTGTTGCGGAGACCTTGGTTTGACCACATTAGCCGAATAGGGAACAAACTTGCTTCATACCCAGCAGGTAGTAAGGCTTTTTGGTCCCTGGCTAAGTCGGTCGAATCGAACTTCTGCCGCCCCTCACTACCACCACTGCTGAGACCCGACGGGTTGCTGGCCCACTCCGCTGAGGAGAAAGCTAACTTGTTCGCCTCTATGTTTGCGGAATCGTCACGTCTGGATCCGGGTGGCGCGAGGCCCCCTGTTTCTTCTGTTGGATGCGAGTCGAGTATGTTGAACATAAGAATTCATCAGAAGGACGTTCTTAGGGTATTGCGTAACCTAGACGTGAGCAAGGCTAGTGGCCCTGACGGGATTCCAGCAATTGTACTGAAGACTTGTGCGCCTGAGTTGTCTCCGATCTTGACACGCTTATATCGCCTGTCGTTTGAGACTGGGAAAGTGCCGATGCCTTGGAAGCAAGCAAACGTGCACCCCGTGCCCAAGAAGGGTAGTCGGGCTGACCCGCCGAATTATAGACCCATTTCGGTAACGAACATAGAGTATGGAACATACTCAGTAAGAGTATGGAACGGGTGCTAAATCGTAAGCTCCTGGTATACCTAGAGGCGAATGATATCCTCAGTGACCGACAATACGGCTTCCGGCGAAATCGATCAACTGCGGATCTACTAGCGTATGCCATTGACATCTGGAGTGAGGCCATCGAGAAGCATGGAGAGGCACTAGCGGTCTCCCTTGACATCTCAAAGGCCTTCGACAGGGTCTGGCACGATAGCCTTATTAATAAGCTTCCTTCCTTCGGTCTGCCTGCCGGTTTGTGTGATTGAATTGCAGATTTCCTGAGGGATCGGTCTATTCGAGTGGTCATAGATGGCTGCTCGTCCGGACTTCTGGATATTAATGCCGGGGTTCCTCAGGGGTCGGTGCTCTTGGCAACATTGTTCCTGCTGCATATTAATGATCTGCTAAAACCCGGTACTTTTGGGTATGCAGACGACAGCACTGTCGCTGAGAGATACGTGTCCGACGCACGAGCTGGTGGGTCGCAGATCCGGTCTCTCCGGGAGGCGATGGTTGAGCGCTTGAACTTGTCCTTACAGGCTGTCTCTGATTGAGGCGATGCCAATCTGGTCAAGTTCAATGCTGCTAAGACCCAAGCGTGTCTCTTTTCCGCTAAAAGGAGCCAAATCCACCCAGCTCCATCTTTCCGAGGTGTAACCGTGCCGATAACCGACCGACTTGAGCTTCTTGGTGTTAGGTTAACATCTTCTACCCTCAATTTTGGCCCTTTCATAGAGGCAAAGGTTCAAGTGGCTGCCAAAAAGCTGGGGATCCTAGCAAAAGTGAGACGGTACTTCACGCCGGAACAACTGCTTAAACTTTATCAAGCGCAAGTTCGATCGTGTATGGAGTACTGCTCTCATCTTTGGGACGGATCTGCCAGATACCAGCTTGATGCCCTAGAGTCAATTGAGAAACGAGCCAAGAGGATCATTAGCAATGATAGGCTCGTCGAGTCAAAGCTCCAAAGTCTTGAGCATCGACGCCGAGTTGCTGACCTTCTGGGGTTTATTATTTATTTATTTTTTCTATCGGTTGCATTTTGGGGAGTGTGCGATGGAATTGCATAATTTAATTCCGCCGAGCCCGTTCCCTCATTGGACCACAAGACGTACGGCGATGCGCCACCGGTACATTGTGGACATCCCACCCACACGCACGAAACGTTTTGGGAATACATTCATTGTGTGTACTGCTAAGGAGTGGAATTCCCTGCCTGAGTCTATGTTTCCTGATAGCTACAACCTAGGAGTCTTTAAGTCAAGAGTGAATAGATTACTTCTAGGCAAGCGTGCTCCATCTTAGACCGCATCATCGCTTCCCATCAGGTGAGATAGTGGTCAAACGTATGCCTATCAACAGATAAAAAAAAAGAAAAAAAAAACGGCCTTCTGACTTTATTTTCTAGACGCACTCTCCTTGAGATGATGACGCTTTTTAGCATATATCGTAACAAGTTTGACTGTACCAATCTGGTGAATAGTTTGTGTTACCTGGTCACACAAACTATGGTGTGGAGCACATGGGCGTGCCTCTCGCTTAAAGCGCTTATTCGCTGCTCCTTTTTGTCGCTCTAACGCCATGTTGGCGCGCATATTTGCCAGGTGTAGTTTAGAGGTAAAGATCACTCTGTTTAAGGCATTCTGCCAAACTCTCTACACCTGCAATCTGTGGGTCAACTACACGCAGCGGGCCATCAACGCTCTTCGAATACAAAATAATAACGCATTCAGGGTGCTGGTGGGGCTCCCACGCTGCTGTAGTGCGTCTGCGATGTTTGCGCACGCGCACACAGACGGCTTTCACACTGTCCTGCGGCGCCGCATCGCTTCGCTAATGTTTCGCACGCGTGGGAGCGCCAACACCATCCTGAGCGTGCTCAGCCACAAACTGGACAGCCCCCTCCTGGTGCACTGGGTTCAAGCACAAGTGCGTGTGCCCGGGGCACCAGTGGGCGGTAAATACTTAAATTAGTTTTTTAAATGTAACTAACATAGTTTAAAGTCATTGTACTAACAATATTATGGACAGTAATCATGTCTGAAATAAAAAGATTTTATTTTATTTGTTTTATTTATTTAATGCGGGATCTCGCTAGCCGCTGCATCATTTGGTTGAAACTTATAATCAAAAATTTTGTTCTGTATCCTACTTATAATATTATAAATGTGAAAGTTTGTGAAGATGTTTGGATGTTTGTTACTCAATCACGCGTAACCCGCTAAACAGATTTGAATGAAAATTGGCACATAGGTAAACCATTTCCTGGATTAACACATAGGATACTTTTTATCCCCGTAATGTGTTCCCTTGGGATAATCGTTATTTTTACGCGGGCGAAGCCGCGGGCAGAAGCTAGTATATAATATTCCTTTGCAAGCCGTTATTTAAACAGGAAATCTCTAATATCTTAAAAGATCAGCAGTAGCCAGTGACAATGTGAGTTGCCTGACACTCACAAAGTTCAGATATAATGTTAGAACCCTGACATTTTTTTTATTTTTTTTTGTTAAATTTAGATGTTGTGCAACCAATGGTGTTAACTGTGCTAACAGTACACATTCATATTAGGATACTACAGAGTTTTTTAATTTGTGTCTTTGTTTTCCTTCCTCAACCTAGTAATAACAATAATATATTATTGTTTTATGTAGCTATAAATTACACTAGGATAAGTTGAATCGATACTCATTTAACAGCTAGCGATTCTGTTTTATTAATTTGTGGATAACGTCGTTAGCAGTGTATATGCTACTCCTATTAATAAGTATTTAGATTATTGTTTTATATACTGCTGTTTGTTGTCCCTAATAAAATAAAATAAAAAATAAATAAATAAATTAATAAGTATTTAGATTATTGTTTTATATACTGCTGTTTGTTGTCCCTAATAAAATAAAATAAAACATAATTTTATTATTTGAAACGGATAAAAAAAATTTAAAACATTCTTAATAAAAAAAATCTAAACCGCAAACTATACTTAAATCTTATGCAAACGGTTTGGCTAAAGCACCCAATAGTTAAACACAAACAAACAATAGTAATTAATAATAATAATTTATCTACTTAACAGACTGTTGAACAATAAAGTTTAAAAAATTACAAAAAATAAAAAATGTTCATGTTGTTGTTGTGAGAATGTTGAAAGGAAAAACGTTCTAAAGGGCCTCTGTCCTAAAAAAGGGGTGAGTTTATTCAAAAAACATCGGAATACCGTTGCTTTAGATTTTGGAATTTGGGACATCCCGATATTTTTACAAATGCTAAAGCGAAAAAAATTTGCTCCGATTGTATTGAAACCTAGACAGATCGACGCAGTAAAACAAGCCTAATCCAACGATAATCATTTTGGCCTAAATGCTTTGATTATATAATGTCTAGATGGAGCGTCGCCCTACAATCATAACAAAGAAAACGAGTCAACTATTTCAAGTATGTGTGCGTGCAGGCGTCGTTTTACACTGTGCATCTACGTCTCAGTGTGCGTAAATAATGATTAGGTATATAAGCAATTATGTATATAATTATACATAAATTAATATTATTATACATATATTAATCATTTATTATTATTATTACGCATTTGGGCTTTGATTATATAAGCACTTGTCAGCCAATAGTTGGCTGACACTTTTTGACACGTTTGCGTGCACTTGACGCTCCATCTAGACATTATATATAATCAAAGCCTAAATGGTGCTTTAGCATTTCACGCTTTCCAGTGACGATATTATTATATTGCTTTCAGATATTTCAGTCCCACGACATCCACCAAACTTTTGGTCTTCTGAGACCGTTTTTGCGATTACGGTGTGTGGGTTTGCGATGACGTGGTAGTTGGTAGAATACGGGTCTTCCACGACGTGGTCGCTGATAACGTGCAGGTCTACGGTGACGAAGTCGCTTGGGGGATGCGGGTCTATGAGGACTTTGGCGCAGGTTGAGTATGGGGTTGAGCTCTCTGTAATCGGCAAACGTTCTGCTTGGTGTTCTCGTCTTTTCATTGACCAGGAGAGGTGGTGATGATTCCCGATACCATTGTTCGAACATAGAGGCAGGTACATCCTGCCGTTTTGAATTGTCAAAATCATTGTGATTTCTCTGAGCGAACGGTTGCCGTGGACTCAAACCTAGAAAATAAAGGTGAAATATTTTATCAATTACGTAGGCAGTATTTTTTCAACAGTAAGTTTTGTTTTTTTATGTTTGACTACGTTTAACTTTTTTCAGCGTAGTCCGATTTTGATGTTTTTTTTTTAATCGATGGTGTATACCTCAAAATTGGTCCCATATAATTTCATGAAAATATTCCAAAACAGATTTTTTTTGGTGTCACCGCTTCGTAATTAATTTGTATGATATTACTTCTTTTCCTAAAATAGAGCTTTCTCTCTTCTACCCTAGTGCTGTGCCCGTCAGGGTCTACAATTATCCATAAATTAAACGCGTACTCTAGAGCATATTTATAATTAAGGATAAGCAATAAAAATATTGAACTAGGTTGGTATAACACTATAAGAATATAATGGGAAAAGCTGTTTTGTTCCTATTTCAGGATTGGAAATATTGGAATACATATCTTTGCCCCACCTGCCTCCTATCCCACTATTCCTTTTTGGTATTGTTTTTTTAACGATCTTGTTTATGAGTACCTACTTTCAACTCCTAAAATTGGAAAATAAATTTAAAGTCGCCTCCGTATTATAAAGAAACTAGGTACATTTTAGCTGCTCTAACGGACAATTTTTAACCCACAATAGTGGATCGTTATAAAGATATATTGCATTATATTGTTTCACTACTTTAGGCGGCAATACTCGAAGAAATGAAGAACACATTTCTGGAAACTTACCTTTTTGGTGCTTCTTTCCATGTCTGTGGTGCGCTAATGCTGATACAAAGAATAAAAACAATATAAGTATTGTTCTCATGTTTGTAATGTATTCGTGTCCACTACTGACAACGATGCGTAGATGTTTGTGCTAAAAAACTGTGCCTCGAATTTTATAGGCTCTGGATTATGGATGTTCGTTTATTTATTACATGAACAACCTAATAGGTTTGGTCTAAATATAAGTAATTTAATTAATGGCGAGTTGCGATAATAACTGATATTCTATCACCCTTCCTTGTTAGGTGTTTTTTTCCTTATAAAGTGCGTCATAAATATCAATACTATTTTATCATCATACGAAACGTGAGGAAGCGTACACGTTATAGGTTGAGAAAAACGGATTAATTCACTGTGTTCCCGGGTTCGTCCGACTAGTTTTGATGGCATACGACCACCTTTGACAGTGACTGTGAGTCAATCCGTTGTTCCCAATCTATAATGTCAATACTATTGTTAAAATTAACAGCGAACCTGGGCCACAAATCTGCTATTACAATAGTGTCAGAATGGTCTATCATTGATTTCATAATTGTTGATTTTGACAAGTTATATATAGTATAATGGCGTCATTATTACTTTCCAATGGTCAACTGTCAATGGTCACTGACACGCGAAAGAAATGATATAGAATGGTAATCTCGTACAAAATGACAACTGAATGACTGACTTAGGTGGTAATCTGCAAAAATTTTGATAGTTCCTTTGATCAGTGACTTATCATTAGAACGTCATTGTGCAGTCAATGATCGACCATTATGAATTTAGCAGATTACGAACTTTTAGCAAATTGACAATGGGATCGTGTTGGAATGATGAAATTATAAAAATAGCAGAATTGGCCCCCTGTCCTGTGGCTCAGTGGATAAGGCGCTCACCTCTCATGCACAAGGTTGCGGGTTCGCAACCGGGCAGGAGCAAGTAATAATGTGACATTTTCAATTTCATATGTACTTTCTAAGTTTATTTTGAACATGCCCGACATCGGTGAAAGAAAACATCGTGAGAAAACCTGGACTTTTAATTAATTTAAGTCTGAAATCGCCAATCCGCCTTGAGTGCACGTGGTCATCAATGCTCGTGCCTTCTCTGTATGAGAAGAGGCCTTTGCCCTGCAGTGGGACAATTATAGGCTGATATTATTATTATTATTTATACAACCAGTATATCGCTGTTAAGGCTTGTATACATGCCAATAACCTTGAGCATTTGGCCCGTACTGAATTTGTGGACGAGTGCGGGGGTGCGCATTTTTAATTTATTGTTATAAAATTAATACATATTTGTAAAAAGTAACAAAACCAAATCATTTCCCTTTGTATTGCAAATTATTATTATTATTATTAATCATTTATTTCGGACAGAATCCATATGTGTTAGTAACAATTCTGCAAAATGCAATGCAAAGCAGTAGATATTTTTTTATACTCTTTTGATAAGAAATTAAGGAGTAAAATGGTTTCATCTCAATGATTTGGAGGTGATTTGATTTCTTTTTCTTACTATGTGATACCGATACAAAAATTGTGGCTAAACCAAATTACGTATCAAATCATGTAAATTACTAACTATTTTTTTCAGATGTAATTTCTCTGTAAATGCCGACAAAAAGTTGCTTCATCTGCATGATTCTTTAAGCTTTTTTCGAGAGAGCAGCCTTAAAAAGACATAATATCACAACTTTACGTTTTAAGTTTTAAAACACGCGACTTAGCTTCAACTTTTTTTTTCCGATTTTTTTTCTAGGCAAGAAATTGTAATGTTCTCTGTGTAAGGAACTGTGTGAACTGCTAAGTTCATCATCATCATAATGTCAATGTTCTTTTCGGTTTGACATTTTGCAGGTCGACAACCTCAACCTATAAGGTTTTCGATTGTTTAACCGGACTTTTCAGTGGTGCTTTGAAAGCGAATCTAAGGCCTCCAGCTAGGGCAAAAAAAACTGGTAAACTAAGCAACTACACACTATGGGCATCCCCTGTGAGGACGGGCCTCGGTTTTGGGCGTCGCTGGGAGAGGGCAGCAAAGGGACAGGCTGGATCGAATTTTGATTATTTAGGGACTAGTTTACAGCTACAGGCTCAGCGGCGTGGGCTGGTACGAGCAAGGGTCGGGGAGGGAATGTATGAGGGTGTCGCGTCGCGATGGGCCTTGGTGGCGAGGACGGAACGATGGCGATCTGTTTTTGTGTTTTCTCAACGTGCTAGTAGCCCTATTACACTCCTGGAGGAGAGTTAATATAGCGTCGCCTGGGTCGGTCAGTGTACGAGTATGTCAATTTTATTTATTCAGACAGCAAAGATCTATTGGGTAAGTAACAATATAAAGTGCAAAGTACAAAGTGTACAGGTGACAATAGTGACCGCACCAACGGGCCGTCATATCTCCCGGCTATAAAATAAAATAAAATCATTTATTTTCAGATAACAAAGACAGATAGAAAAATACCTTAGCTTAAGTATAGTATAGTACATTAGCTATAGCTCGTAGAATGATGCTGGGGCTGCCGCGGAGTCTGTTTAGCAGCGAGGCCGCTTTCTTACGCCATACAGCATTGAAGCAGTTGGTACGTACCTCAGCGAACATAGATGACGCGCTACAGAACCGAGGCAGCCGCAGCAGCACTCTGCGTAGTTATACTGGATCCTCAGACATTGTAGGCTTTTTAGGTGTAGCTGAGCCACAGGCTCTCCGAGTAAAGAGACATGAAATATGCTTTGCATAGCGTTCAAAGCGTACATCGGAAGAACCAGCGGGCCAGCATATTAGCCCGAACCGACAATGCTCCCCGTTCCCTCTCCATATCTGCGTCATCTTTCAAATCGTCCGTCACCTAGTGACCTAGGTATTTAAAAGAGTACAAAGTCAAAGTCAATGCATTTATTTCAATTAAACCATTTACAGGCACTTTTGAATTGTCAAGGAGTCGGTCAGTTAGTCAGAAAGTTGAAGCTAGTTGCTCGTTCTAAAACGTAGGAGAAGAACGAGCAAGAAACTCCACGGACACTCTTTTAAAATCAGGTTTTTACAAAAAACTGCTTACATTATTCTTGTTGCTTCTATATGTGAAAACAATGAAGGTAATCTAGAAATACAAAATATAAAAAAATAATCAAGATAAAAACCATGACAGTTAAAAGATGACCAATCACTACTGACAGCGCCCGTTCACGAACATGACGCGTGAATCAGCACCATTCAGTTCAACCATTTTAGAGGGAGCTGAATGATCCAACACACGCGCCACCACCAGCGAGACATTTGAGTGAGCATGACAATTTTCTCAACCGCCATGCTCATTTATGTCAAACACATAATAATTTACTTAAAATATGGCCCCATGGTACTCACATTTACAAAATTGAAATAATGCTGCTAAATTATACAAAACTAAGGTTTCCAATGTTTCTAAAATGTCGAAAAAGTAATTAAAATATATTTGTGTATAATAATAACGATACTCGTTACTCATGTCAAAAAAAAAGGGGTAGGAAACAACATTCCTCCAATTAGGAAATTCCCTAAACTGCCTGTGGAGCAGGACCAGCATTTAGCCAAGCATTTTTATCATTGAAGTAGTCTTCTAATTTATAATATGCTTGTCTACACAGTGTGCGTTTAATACATGTTTTAAATTGTCTTCCATTTAGTTGTAGAATATCAAGAGGTATTTTATTATAAAATTTTACACAGTACTCCATAAAAGAAGTATGTACTTTTGACAATCTGAAACTTGGCTGATCTAATTTGATTCTATTTCTAGTATAAACATTATGTATGTCCGTCATGATGTTAATCTGTTTAAACAATTCTCTTAGAGACTCGCGTCTGCTGAGATTAAAATGGCTCTGACAGCCCGCTCTTGCAGAATAAAAATAGAATCAATATCTGCAGCCCGCCCCCAAAGCAAGATACCGTAGGACATGATGCTATAAAAATAACTAAAATATACTAGCCTAGCGGGATCCACGTCTGTCAAATGCCGGAATTTTCTGACAGCGTAAGCGGCTGAACTCAACCGCCCTGCAAGAGCTGTTAAGTGAGGACCCCATTGCAGCTTTGAGTCAAGCGTAATCCCTAGGAAAACAGTATTTTCGACGAATTCAAGTGTATCCTTATTCAATACAACGTTACATTCACTACTTTTAACATTCGGTAAAGCGAATCTTATGCATTTAGTATTTTTCTCATTTAATACTAAATTATTTACAGTAAACCAATTATGAACCTTAAGCATAGCGTCATTTACGTCGTCATCGTGCTGTGCCCGTCTATTAACTCTAAATCTCTAATGCTTTGGAGAGGTCGCAAAAGATACCAATAGCATCCTGCGAATCCTCCCAAGCCTTAAATATATGCTTGATTAAGGTGACACTGGCGTCAGTAGTGCAACGTCCTTCGGTGAAACCATACTGTTGATCATGTAAAATTTTGTGAGAGTAAAAATGACTGAGCATTTGATCAAGCATTACTTTTTCAAACACTTTGCTAAAACTGGCAAAACCGAAACGGGTCTGTAATTATTAGTGTCTTTGCAGTCGCCGGATTTAAAAAGTGGTATAACTTTGCTGTACTTCATGAAATCCGAGAAAACCCCTTGGTCTACACACAAATAAAAAATGAAAGCTAAATAGGGCGCCACTGTCTCAATAATTGATTTACAAACATTAGTAGACATCCCCCATAAATCTTCAGTACCCTTGATCTTGAGTTGTTTAAAAGCTTTAATAACGATTGCAGGGTTTATATGTTTAAATTTAAATTCCGTGGGACATGCTGAAACATTCGAACTTAGTAAATTTAAAGCAAGTGAGGGCGAAGAATCTAAAGCTTCAGTAGTTTTAATAGGAATATCGGTAAAGAATGTTGCAAATTCCTCAGCAACTTCTTTATTAGTACTTAAGAGACCACGGGAAGTCTACAGAGTGTAATCAGTATTGTCTTTTGTTCCTGTTTGTTTCATTATTAATAATTTTCCAAACAGTTTTAATTTTATCATCAGCTGATTTAACTTTGTTGCTAATATATAAGGCTTTAGCTGCTTTACAAACATTTTTAAAAGTTTTAGAATAAGTCGAAACATACTTATTAAATGTTTCGGTGTTAATATAAGGCTTAAGGCCATACAACTCAAAAAGCCTTTCTCTACTTTTCCTGATACCTTTAGTTGCCCAGTCACTAAATAAAAACTTACGGCAAATAGTTTTAGTTTTTTTCTTAAAAATATTATCAAACTCTGTTTGCACAATTGAAAAAAAATCTTTATACAAAATATTACCATTATTCATACTAAGGTCCTGAACGGGTAACTTACTTATTATAGTCTTTTTAAATTTATCTAAATTACCAGATATTATTGGTCTTGACTGTATCTGTATTTTTTGCAAGGGTGTGTTGGACTCAAAAGCAACGGTTTGACCGCTGTGATCAGAAGGGAGATAATTTACAATAGCTTTATCTAAATTGTCGCAGCTACAAAAAGCATTATCAATACAAGTAGCAGTGGTTGCAGTTATTCGTGTTGGTTCTAAGAACACATTTGACAAATTAAAGGATTTAAAGAGGCTTAATAATCTACTGCTATTTGCATTATTTTCTAAAATATTAATATTAAAGTCTCCACAAATTATTATTGATTTATTACCAGTTGCAAGTTTAGTCAGAACATCCTCCATTATAGACTCAAATATAGAGTAGGTTTGATAATTCGGGGGTCTGTAAACGCACACTATGACATGCCTATCTAGCTCAACACAGGACAGTTCAATAATATGTTCAACCGATAGTTCAACTATGTCTTTGCGAGACTTAGATTTAATATTACTTTTTAATATAATTAGTGAACCACCACGCAGCATCGATTTCCGATTGAAACAACAAAAGCTCACAGTATAATTTTCATAATTAATTAACATTTCATATGATTTCAACCAATGTTCAGTTATACAAATAATGTCAAACATTGTCTTCTCTAAAAACAATTCAATTTCCAATTGCTTGGAAGAAAATCCTTGAATATTTTGATGGCATAATTTCAAAGAATGTTGCTTAGCCCCTTTTTTAAATTTTCTGATTGATTGCTAGAAGATACCTTGTTTTTGATAAGTTGCATTAAATTGATACTGGTACCTTCTGTTGTCTTACTAACTAGTTTAAACTATTTGAGCTTACCACCTTAATATTAGTATTATTACTAACTATTGTGGAGCTAATTACGGAACACTTCGACATAATAATTATGTCTGAGTTAATATTAAATGCTAATAGCCATGCTATCTGACGTCTAAACCTAATAGGCAGATACACTGTATCCCTAGTCGATTTCAATTTTTCAACAAAAGTGTTGGTGTCGAGAAACATAAGCTTGTCATTATAATGACTAGCTAATAAATGCATATGATTATTAAGCATATTATGTATGTTATTATTTGTCCTATTTGATAGGTGCTCAAAGTAAGGAAAAGCGCACAATATTATTTTCTGACAATTAATTTTCAATATTTCAGTGACACTGTCAGTGATATCATTTATTCTAACACTTGAGCTATTACACATACTGTAATAATGGTATTCGGATCATATTGCTTCCTAGTTATGGAAGATATTATTTCTTTATAGGAAGTCCCAGGCATGCAATAATATAAAGCAGAACAGGTAGTCAGGTTGTTATTTAATAATTTTCCTAATCCTTTCCCTAAACTATCTGAAAAAACAATGGGACGATAACCAACCTCGTCACAAGGTACACAACTTACACCCTGTGCAACCCCACACCGGTCTGTAATACAGGAGAAACAGTAGAGGATCACTTGGCATTGGACTTAAAGACCATGTATTTTGCCTTCGTTGTATACAAGGCCTTGAGAAGCAGCATACGGCTCGCAAATATAGAGAAGCTTACTACCTACTGTTATATTAATTTAATTTGTTTTGTTATGTTATTAGTGTACAAATGCATAATTAAAACTACTGTTGTATATTTTTGTTATGTACTAAGCAAGCTCTAGACGATGATAGTAAACTTAGCCGATTAGATACGATTTATTTTTTGTTATTTTCAATAAACCATGGCGGGGTAGTTATAATTATATTTTTTATTTTGCACGAGCCTGTGTTACTTGGGATAACGCAACACTTCTAACGATAGCACATACATTTATGTCGGTTAAGCCGTTTAGAAGTTATGGTGGAATAAAGTAACTCACAAACATTCTTCACTCCCTTTTTCAGGCAGTCGTGTAAAAAAATACCTCCAGCCGCGCGGTACGTAAATTCCGATTCCGCGGTCGATTGCTGCTTTTCTTCAAGCCGGACTACACGTTTACTTAGCATTTTGGTTATCCAGTCTGTGTTTGGATAGGGCGGCGCTGATGTTGAGGAAGCTAGTTTTGTCGAAGGCTCCTTCGATGTCTTTTGAAGTACCCAGGCAAGAACCCTATTGGTGTAAGTCCTCCTCGTGTATTGTGTATATACTGACCACCATGTGGAGACCGGATTCTGTTAGCATAGCTGAGTTGTAAGCGTGTTGATTACCGTGTAGGGGTAAGTTTCTAAAAGGCCGTCATTAGAATATAATAATACTGTTGTCGAAATTTTCATTAGAAATAAATGCCACTGCTATTATCAATTAGTTTTATTTATTTATCAAGTTTTCTTTTTTAACTCTCTTTTAAAAGGTGTCATCCTAAAATTTTGGAATAAAAACAGATTTTTTTGTTAGGTGAATCTAACCAACATCTGTCGCTAAAACGATTTATAACTTAAGAAAAGTGCCTTCTTTACAATTCACTTACGAGGAGAAATAAAATATAAAACAAAACTTCAGTAATTTATGGTACAGATGCGAGTAGACGGTATTCTTAGAAAATTCATTTCTGGATTGGTAGGTAAGTTCGATTAACTTTGTCATTCGTTTCAACTAATACGGGCGACAGTTTTTGAGCAGATAAAAGGGACGGTTTACATGGAGTGGATACAATAATAATATTGGAATCGGACAGATTTACTTTTTTTTGATGCCTTTGAAAATATATTGTTTTAATAACTTTTTGAATAAATATGATGACTTAGAGTCTTTTATATGCTTAGGTAAAGAATTGCAGATCTGTGCTCCTTGATACAAAATACACTTTTTACCGTAATTAGTTCGCGATTTATACAATTGCATATCATGTGCTCGCCTAGAGCTGCGGGTAAAATATATTTGATTGTATTTTGTGAATTTTATTTGTGTGTGTATGTTTTTGTTTAAGATTTTTTGTATTAAAATACATGTGTTATTTTGGTAAATTTGTGCAATATTAAATAATTTTGTCTCTTTATAAATTTTGGTGGTTGGAGTTAAATAATTGTAGTGAAAGAGGACTTTTATTATTCTATTTTGCGATCTTTGTAATTTATCAAGATGTGTTTTTTAATACAAATGTTATTACATAGTTCATCATCATCATCATCAGCCCTAAGACGTCCACTGTTGAACAAAGGCCTCCGCCATAAAGGGGGGTCGTTGCCATAATCCCCACGCTTGGCAGGCGTCTTGGGGATCGCAGTGGTGTTTAAGTACACGGAAGCCGCTGCTGCCCGACTTCCGGATTTTCCCTAAGTCGCCTTCGACGATACCCTCGGGATGAAATGGGGGGGTGCTATTCTAGCCCGGGCACCCCACGGGCTGTTACATAGTTAACACAATTTTATTATTTCTTACGAAATAAAAATAAAAAACATACCTACTTAATAAAAAAATTCTAAAGCGCCAACTATACTTAAATCTCATGCAAACAGTTTGGCTAAAGCGCCCAATAGTTAAAAATTTTAGTAGTTTATTATAGTACGTAATTATAAGTAGGTATTGATTTGATTAGACATTTTACTTATTATTTTTCAAAACATACTCACAACCTTTTGTGTAATCATTTCATAATCATAGACAGTCCTAGCGTTGTGTATTTGATGCAAGTGATCGCCCAACACCACGGCAGACGACGCAGTAGAAACTCTCGAGCGTGTGCGTAAGGCACGTTTAATCGCGCACGAGCGGCTGTAATATTTTTGTAGGCAGTTATAGCGTTAGACCATCTATCTTTTTCTATGGAGTGTAGTATCTTTTCAAAAGGAACTATTAGTTAATCTGTGCCTCTGTCCTAAAAAAGGGGTTAATCAAACTCTCAAACTCAAACTCAAACTCATTTATTTCAATTAAACCATTTACAGGTACTTTTGAATTGTCAGAGTCAGTCAGTCAGAAAGATGAAGCTAGTTGCTCGTTCCAAACAGTAGGTTTCTATGGAGAAGAACGAGCAAGAAACTCCATGAACACTCTTTTAAAATCAGATAAATTTTACAAAAGGTTACATCATTCATGTTGAATCTAAGGGTACAATGTGAGAACAATGTAACACGTCTTGCATGTTAAAAGAGGTCTAGAGACAAATATAGTTATAATAACAATTCAAACCAAAATTTAAAATAACCGAGGCAGCTAAGAGATGACCAGTCCCAACCGACGGCGTCCATTCACGAACATGACGCATGGATCGGCACCATTTAGCTCAACCATTTTGAAGGGAACCGAATGATCCAACACATGCGCCACCGGCAGCGAGACATTCAAGTGAGCATGATTCTCCCAACCGCCAGGGCATATTCAAGTCAATGAGAGGTATACCTCGTAAATGGTAGCTTTAAAGAACATAGTGCTCACATGTATGTGCGACGTTTGTTCTAGAGATGTTACGGATATGATATTCGGATCTGAATATATGGAGGAATACGAATATAATTATATCGGTTTCGGATACGGTTACGGATATTAGATTGAAGTAAAATATAAACACAAATAGTGTGTAATTGGATGTTTGGATGTTTGTGGTTTTTGTTGCTTATTTTGTTCCAGCAATAAAAGTTCTTTGTACTTATCATTGTGTTTTGATTTGAGATGAAGTTTCAGTGAAGTAGTGCCATCTCAAATGAGATGGCACTACTTCACTTACACACTCACCTCTCTCCTCTCTTCTTCACTTTAAACAGTGTGATAAAACCTTTCCCCGGATCAAACTGTTTACATTTTGCAGAATCTACATTAACTTGATAAAAAAATGTCCAAATTAAACACGACTTTGGTCGCATTTTGTTTAAAGAACTCAATTTAATACTTAATACAAGACTTTCTTAAATTATGTATCAACTCTTAAATTTAAAACTAATTAATTATGAAAGAGGTTATGTTATGACTAGAAATAAAAAACAAATAGTGCAAGATTCACGTGGCGCGCGAGCGGTGAAACAAAAACCTGTCGAAACATGTCGTGTTATTTAGATTCCGCCCTTATACGAAACTTGTGAAGCGGATGCGGTTTACGTTACGGATATATTTTTATTTCAGATATCCGATAGATTCAGGTACAATTACGGAGCTCCATAACATCCCTGTTGTTCATAAAACATCAGAATATCGTCGTTTTAGATTTTGGAATTTGGAACATCCCTATATTTTTACAAATGCTAAAGCGCTAAAAATTAGCTCCGATTGTCTTGAAACCTAGACAGGTCGACGCAGAAAAAAACCAGCCTAATCCAACGAAACAACTGATTTTAGCCTAAATGGCGCTTTAGTATTGCACGCTTTCCAGTGACGATATTATATTCAGATATTTCAGTCCCACGACGTCCACCAAAGTATTGGTCTTCTGGGACCGTTCTTTCGTTTACGGTGTGTGGGTTTCCGAGGACGTGGTGGCTGACCGAGTGCGGGTCTGCCACGACGTGGTTGCCGATTACGTGCGGGTCTACGGTGACGTTGTGCCTGGCCGTGTGCGGGTCTGCCACGACGTGGTAGTTGAGCTGTGGGTCTACGAGGACGTTGCGGAGAATCGAGTATGTGTCTGTTATCTCTGTAATCGGCAAACGTCCTGCTTGGTGATCTCTGCTGATTGACCAGGAGAGGTGGTGATGACTCTCGCCACCATTGTTCGAGCGCAGAGGCAGGCACATCGTGCCGTTTTAAACTGTCATATTCTTTTTGCATTCTCTGAGAGGACGGATCCCGTGTGAAACCTAGAATAAAAAAGGGGAAATATTATCAATTACTTGTATTTTTTCAGCCGACTTAAAAAAAAGGAGGTTCTCAATTCGACACGCATAACTTTTTCCAGTTTAGTCAGACTTCGATGATTTTTTTAATTGATGGTGTATATACCTCGAAGTTCGTAACATATAATTTCAAGAAAATATTCCATTTCTTAGGGTAGGAATTTAATGACTGAAATTTTTTGGTGTCACCGTCTCGTAATTAATTAATTTATTATTATTTATTTATTTATACTTCCTGCACAAAGGTACAAAGGCGGACTTAATGCCTTAGGCATTCTCTACCAGCCAACCAACGGCGGTGAAGAGATAACATGGCAGGTGCATTACAAAAAGTAAAAAATACAAACTACACATACTTACATTAAAAATAATAATAATAATAATAAGTAGTATCACTTTGTATGATAAGAAGAAGGACTATTTTACGAAAATTAAAAAATAACTTCAAATTCGCAAGTCGGTGACAGAACAAAACAAGAAACAAAGCCGCGAATTTCAAGTTATTTTGTACTTTTTGAAGGCGGTTGTCTTTTCTGTTAAAAAGTGTTTTTAAGTTACAACATATTTCCCATGTTAATTACTTATTTTCTTAAAATAGAGCTTCCTCTCTTCTACCCTAATGCTGTGCCCGACAGGGTCTATAATTCCTACTATTCCTATTCCTACTAATATTATAAATGCGAATGTTTGAGAGGATAAATGTTTGTTCCACTTTCACGCAAAAACAGCTGAACGCATGTTGGTAAAACTTAACAGAAATATAGCTTATACATCAGAATAACACATGGGCTACAATTTATAAAGATTTTGTGTAATTGAGCCATAATATTACGATAAGTATCAAGTAAGTCGGAAAAATATCTGCCCTCTGAGAGCTATTTTGGCGTGCGCTACCTATACCGTTGAAGTTACATGAAGATAATTTATCCAAGAATTATTTGTCTTAAAAAGTTCTAAATAAAAGTCCTCGACAGTATATATCTACCTTTTATGTGGAAGCCAATATATTTAAATTAAATACTTTTTTTACGATGCACATTTTAGAGTATTTAGTACATTCTTATCAAAATTGATACATTTGTCGGTTTTAGTAATAATAATAATAATATGTGGGGACATTTTCACACACGGCCAACTGACCCCAAACTAGGGAGACCCTGTACTATGGGTGTCAGACAGCTGATATACATACACAAATACATTTTTTTTTTGTAAATACATACCTACATATATAGATAAACAACACCCAGACACAAGGCAAACACAAGTGCTCATCACACAAATATTTACCCTGGGCGGGCATCGAACCCGCAACACGCTGCGCAGCAGTCGATCGCTCAGCCACTGCGCCAACCGTGTCGTCGTTAGTATTTAATGTAGATGAACTTTGTCTTTTACACTAAGTAATTTGGACAAATAGTTAAAAAAATATCACGATATGATTGACTTGAGCACTTACTTTATTTTTTTTGAGATGCATATTTTGGAGTATTTAGCTAATTCTTATCAAAATTGATACATTTGTCGCTTTCAATATTTAATGTAGATGAACTTTGTCTTTTAAACTAAGTTATTTGGACTAATAGTTTAAAAAAAAAAAACTTGAGAGGTGTCAAGGGACACCCGGATGGAACGAAGTTCCTTTCGATTAATTAGTGAAGGAATTGTAATAAAATTTTATTACAATTCCTTCACTAATTAATGTGATGCGTTAAAGTGAATTTAAGTGGCTTTAAGCCAGGGCAAAAAAAAGCGAGGAATGAAAAGTTATTATGGCTGCTTACATTGTAAGTAAGTAATTTTAAAGATTAACATTTTCTAACATGTTACTACAATGCGTAGTTATTTAGATAGAAAGACCAAAAAATTATTTCTGCGCCATCTATTGGCCGTTCGTAATTCGATCTCGAAGAGCACAGTTGCGCCAATAACGTTAATAGATGGCTCTTAAATCAAATATACAAAAGTGTCGTGACAACTTTTCATAAGAATTTTTTCCGTCTAGCCCCCTTTAACAACGCGCGATAAGGAACTTCGTTCCAAAAATATCACGATATGATTGGCTTGAGCATTTACTTTTATTGGTTGTTTACGCTGGAATTGTATTTAGAATAGTATTTTTATTTATTTCGGTATACCTGAATTGTATTAAGTAAATAGGTTCATTTTTGTTTCAAATAAGGATTCCATACCCTGCGAACTCATGTATGGACCCACACCCTCGCTATGTCTAAAATGAAAAACAGAAAAAAAGCTACTGGGCCTGATGTGACCCTTGGCCCGAAAGCCGTAGCTTGGCTGACTAAGCTGTTTCATATCATCATGCACACGAAGCGCATACCAGAGTCCTGGAGCCAAAGCCTTCTCCTACCTTTTTATAAGAACAAGACTGATGTGGCACAATGTGAAAACTATAGGGGCATAGAACTGACCTCACGCTTAAGATATGGGAAAGAGTAATTAATAAACGTCGTCAAATATTACAAAAATACCTCCAAATCAGTTTGGCTTCACAGCATCCAGGTCAGCTACTGACGCAATACAGGTAATCAAGATTATGATGGAAAAGTACAGATTTCACAAGAAAGTCTACATCGGGAATAATAGCTACACTTTAAACCATCTACTTACGGACCACGCAAATTTCCACCGTAGAGAAGTTTAAATACTTAGGCTCCATGCTTACACCCTATGCTAATGTTGACACCGTTGTGACACACAGAATTAACGTAACTTTATTCTAATCCTTTCAGTTTTTATTTTTTGCTGCTACCGTATGAGAAGTAAAACCGCTATAATAAAAGTAATCCTCTACAAAAATAATAGTATGCACACTACTCCTTACCCGACATTATAAACAACGAAATTAACTTCTGTCTGTCTGTTTGCTTATCCGTGTGAATGTACGTTTCACAGCTAATCTGCTGAGCGGTTTGTGATAAAATGTAACATGGGAAGTCTGAAGCCTAGGGATATAGGCTACTTTTTTATCAATAAACCATGCGGGCGAAGCCGCGGTCGAAAGTTAGTATCCTTATATTAAACGCGTACTCTAAAGCATATCTATAATTAAGTAAAGGCAATAAAAATATTGAATATTACACGAGGTTGGTATACCACTATAAAAATGTATGGGAAAAGCTGTTTAATTCCTATTTTAGGATTGGAAATACTGAAAGTCAAAGTCAAATCATTTATTTCAATTAGACCATTATAAGGCAATTTTGAACGTCAAATGAGAAAAAATAAATTGATTCTTGGTGCCCATTCCAAAAGGTAGTTTTGTATGGAGAAGAATGGGCAAGAAACTCCATACTTACTCTTTTAACGTAAAAACTAAACGTCTAGTCTAACGTAAAAACAAACGCTCTGTTATTAAAAATTAATTAAAAATACTATTAGTGCATTTATGTGAATAAAACTTAGTGAACCAATAAAACATCACACAACTCATAAGTGACAGTGTTATCTACGGTTTTTATACACAAATTGTGAAGAAGAATTGTGAATTATACCGTTATAAATAAACTCTGTTTCTAAAACAAACATAAACAAATATCAGTAATAACCATCTAAATAACGAAGAAAGTGCAAACATTATAACATTTTGTAACCCAAATTCATCTAAACAAGTGTGGATAAATCAATCATAACAAAGACAAAGTGAAAAAGTGACTCATACAGTGATTCAAATTTAAACTGTCACGGTGTAAAATAACTGATCTACCTATTAAAAGGAAAACTATTTGCTGCAACTGGTCAATAAATTCAACTTAGTTAGATATCGTACAGTTGGCTTAGTGGCTTGACGTATCAAGTTTTTGCAGTTTAACCAGCCACACACGAGCGGTCACGAGTTCAAACCCCAGGGACCACATCACTTTTCGTAAATTAAAAATCATATTTGGAATTTATAAAAAACTGGTACATAATCATCCGCTCATGTCATTAAATTCTACAAAAAGTAATTGCAAGATGGCAGCACTAGTAACATGTTATAAATGCAAAAAATTAGTAAACATCAAAAGTACTGCTTTGTGTTCTGCCTGTGGTAACAGGTATGACTTGGATTGCGATGGTTATCCAGAACAAACGTATCGCCTGAAGGACGCGGAAGCAAAAAAAAAGTGGAGATGTAGGGCGTGTATTAGAAGCAAAAAATACGCTACTACCGACGGTACAACTAATAATATCACTATGAGAAAAAAACTTACTTGTTTAAAAACGCCTCCACCAATGGAACAACCAGGAAGTTCGAAGGAGGTTCACGACGAGGCGTTGAAACGTCGATCTTCAGTTCAAAATACTGCAGATTTACTTGATTCACACATACTTACTGATTGCGAAACATCTTGTGAATCATATACTGCCAATAAACTATCAATGAGTGTTGACGGTACTGTGTCTGACTTAGTATTATCCTCAGAAAGGAAAGAGATAATTGCTCAGCTCACATTAAAGCTTGAAAGTACTGAAAACGAACTCTGTAATATATTATTGGAAAACACCGACCTACATAGGCAAATAAATAAGTTGATTACAGAAAATAACACATTAAAATCTTTATGCCAGTCTCCTACCAGATTTACAAGTCCGACTGCCTCCGCAAAGAAAAAGAGGCAAGCTCTGTCAAATCAACACGACATACTTCGTACACCATCCCAATTATCCTCACCCAGATTGAACGTCGAAACTAATGACTGCGTAAATGTGTCCTCCTTAGAACAAGAAATTGTAACACTACAACAGCAATTAAAGGTGGCACAGCTGGAGATAAAAGCCCTCACGGACCGTATTGCAGTACTAATGCAAAGTAGCTGCAATGTTTGTCAACCTGTTAATCGTCATGTACTAAAGCAGGATAATGTGAGCATCGAAAGTGCTCAGACAGGTGCAGTTGAAGACGGACTCTATACGGACCCCGAAAGGAAGATATTTATCTTCGGTACTCAGCGTTGTGTTGGACTAGCAGCAGCCATCTCTCACTCAAGAACAAATACACAGTATGAAAAATACAAACTCGTCGCTGTAACAAAGCCTAATGCGCCTTGCAGCGAAATAATAGCAAACTGTAGAAATACCAAACTTACAACCGAAGACAAACTTGTGATATGCGTAGGTGAAAATGATCACAATCCAAACCTACTGTTGTCTCAATTGAAAATCATATTCGATAAATTTATAAATAACACTATTATTGTATTAAATGTGGTCAATAACGTGTACCTCAATGTCTATAAGTTAAACTATTCTATAAAAAATATTTGTAATAAGTACAAAAAATGTCACTTTGTTAATCAAACATCCTTAAAACTATCTGAAGTTTGTAAGTCGATAAATTACGTCATAGATTGTTGTGATTATAGTGACAAATATTTAAATCCTAGCGAAATTCGGAAAAGAATAACGAGTAACAAAACAAGTTCCAATTTAAAAGTTTCTACCATTGAACCCAAAAAAGGGACAATTCCCTATTACTTTAGTCGTATTAAGAGTACAACGCTCAACGAATGTAGCTCATCTTTGCAACGTATCGCAAAGAGTCAAATAGGAACCATACCCTATTACTTTCCTGTTCTAAACAAGCGCGACTCATTTTTTCGTATCTCAAACTAACACAAAATACGATTTTAGAATATTCCATCAAAACATCGCCAGTTTATTATCCAAACAAGAACTACTGGAAATTACGATTCAGGAGTTAAAAGAAGCAAACAATGATCCAGATGTATTATGTCTAACTGAAACGTTTGTAAAAAAAGGGTATGAAAATTATGTGAAAATACACAACTATGAAATGGCTACTTATTTCTGCAGAGAAAAACAAAGAGGTGGCTCTTGTATATTAGTGAAAAAAGGTTTACAATATAAGGAGTTATCATTTGTGAAAAACTATGCAACCCAAAACACGTTTGAAGCTTGCGGCCTAGAGGTAATAGGTAATAAATTAGCAGTTATATGTATTTATAGAACACCACAATCTGATCCAAATCAATTTTTAACAAAATTGCATAATCTTTTACAGGATTTGCAAAATAAATATAAATCTAAAATAAATTTAGTTGTAGCGGGTGATTTTAACATAAATACACTTAAAAAAGGCAATATCACAAGTGGATTGCAAGACTTGGCTAATAATTATAATTTAAAAATCCACATCAATGTTCCTACTCGCAAATTGACTTGCATTGACCATATATTGAGCAACATTGGCAACGCAACTGCCACTGTACTTCCCCTGTGTCTTTCAGACCATGACACGGCTCAAATGTTAAGCTTCCCAATTAGACAGAAACCGCGAAAATCAGCAATATATAACATATATAAAAGAGACTATAACTTAGACAACATTCGAAAATTTAAGGAATGCTTACAAAATCTTTCTTGGTCCGATATTTATCTACAAACTGACACAAACTGCGCATTCAATGATTTTCATGAACTGGTGTGTCTATTTTATGATCTCTGTTTTCCCAAAGTAAGAGTTAAAGTCAATAGGAATAATAAAAACACTCAAAAGTGGATAAGTAAAGGTTTAAGGCAAAGTTGCAAAACTAAACGGCAGCTACGATATGTGTACTATAAAAATAAAAATTTAATTAATAAAACTAATTACTGTAATTATTCAAATCTATTAAGAAAATGTATATATAATTCCAAAAAGAATTCTAACATAAAATATATTAATAATCATGACAATAAATGTAAAGCCACGTGGACTGTCATTAAAAACGAAATAAATAATAACACTCAAAAAGACAACATAGAATGTATTAAATTAAATGATACTATAATTACAGACCCAGTTCAAATAGCTACTGTATTTAATGATCATTATGTAAATTTAACGCATATTCCAGAGGAAAAAAGCACTAAGCAAGACCCCTATAAAAGTACATCTGTCAACTCAATGTTTCTCAGACCAATGCTGGAACATGAGGTACGACAGGAAATAATGTCTCTGTCTAACAGCAGATCGGAGGGCCATGATCAAATAAATACAAAAATCATAAAAGCCTGCTGTAATGAACTAACTGTTATTCTCACTCATTTAATAAACATGTCCTTTTCACATGGAACCTTCCCTGAAAAATTAAAACAGTCTTTAATAAAGCCTTTATTTAAGAAGGGAGATAAATGTGACATTAATAATTACAGACCTATAACTTTAATACCCATCTTGTCTAAAGTTTATGAAAAATGTATGTTCAAAAGATTAACAGATTTCTGCAACAAATTTCAAATTATAAGTCAACATCAGTTTGGATTTCAAAAGAACAAATCTACATCGCTGGCTATTTATTCTCTTATGCAAGCTATACTTTCAAATATTAATAATAATTATATAACCACTGGCCTTTTTTTTGATCTATCGAAAGCCTTCGATCTGGTGGCACACGACATATTGCTAGAAAAGTTAGAAGCTATTGGAATTAGAGGACCAGTACTTCAGTGGTTATCGTCCTATCTAAATAATAGAAAACAATGTGTTATTATCAATAGAAAACATGAAAATAATGACATTTTAACGTACTCATCAGAATATAGAGTTAATAAATATGGCATTCCACAAGGTAGCGTACTGGGCCCAATACTTTTCCTCATTTACATTAATGACATTATCAAAATAACTAACCATAAATGCATATTATTTGCCGATGATATATCTATTATAGTGACATCTAACAAAAAACAAAATACCATTTTAGACCATGAGCTTGAAATTAATAACACAATTGACAAATTACTGCATTGGCTTGACATTAACCATTTGAAGATAAATTTAGATAAATCCGTTTTTATTCAATTTAATCATTCAAATAATTATAAACATGGCATTAAACTAAATATTAATAAAATCAAAGAAGTAATGCAAACAAGGTTTTTAGGCGTTATAATAGATAAAGGCATTAATTGGAAAGAACACATAGGCAATGTTAGCACTAAAATTAATAAATTTGTATATGCACTAAAACAAGTTAAAAACGTAACTAATATTAAAACTGCTGTTATGTCGTACCACGCGTACGTCGAATCGTTACTACGATATGGCTTGGTAATGTGGGGTAATAGCACTGACTTCAATAGAGCATTCATCGCTCAAAAAAAGTGCATGAGGTCAATTTGTGGTCTAAAACCAGACGAGTCATGTCGACCAATATTTAAGAAACTTGGTTTGTTACCGTTACCGTCACTTTACATTTACGAAATATGTCTGTTTGTAATTAAAAATAAGAAATTATTTAAGACTGCAAATGATATTAATCCTAGGAACAGAAGAGATCCTCATAAACTAGTGTTGAATGATTTACCTAGACTAGCTAAATATAATAATAACTGCCTAGCAATGTGTGTACGCATATATAACAAAATACCAAGGCATTTCAAAACATTAAATACTAGGTTATTTAAAATTAAGTTTTATAAATGGTTACTTGAATGTAGTTTTTATAGTTTAAAAGAATTTTTTGATAAAAAATGTTGATGGTTGATGCCTTCTTCACCTTACTTTATAATTTTGCATGCTATGTTTTATCCTAGCTAAACATGTTTGTGCCATCTAAATTTGTACTTAACACCATTGTATACCATGTTTTAAGCAAATAAATATTTTTATTATTATTATTATTATTATTATTAAAAACGATGTTAGCAATATTTGCATTTACAGGAATTATATAATTATACGTGAATACGATGTACCTTGCATAAAAACACTAGGTATTTGAAAGTGTGTACAAAGTATTACAGATTAAGGAATGACAGACTTAAGTTATATGTACATAGATACACAGTGTTCACATATTATTACAAATGTTGAAACAGTAGACGACCACTCCTTATATTAACAAACAATGAATCAACAAAGTATGTGAGCCTGAGCAGTGTATAAAAAAGAGTCAAATATATATATGTACATATTTATACTAAGTATCAAATTAGGTATTTTAAATTAGCAATTGGTTCGATTTTGTCTAGACTGTCGATCGTCCTATGGAGCTAGACCAGCATGTTTCCAAGCATTCTTATCTTGAATATAGTCCTCTAAATTATAATAAGCTTTTTTACAGAGTGTACTTTTAATTTATGATTAAAATTTTGTTTCACTTAGCTGTAGTATATCACTAGGAATTTTGTTGTAGCACTTAACACAGTACCCCATAAAAGATGTATGGACTTTAGACAATCTAAAATATGGTTGAGCTATTTAAATTAGACACTTACTTTATTAAACATATGTAAGTTTTTTCTTACATACATAATATTTTCATTAATAAATTCGCAAGGTACTGTCATTATATTAATACTTTTAAATAGTTCCCTAAGAGATTCGCGGCGACGTAGATTATAAATCGATCTGACAGCTCTTTTTTGAAAAATAAAAACGGATTCAATGTCAGCAGCCCGACCCCACAGTAAAATACCATACGACATAATGCTGTGAAAGTAGCCAAAATAGACCAAACGCGCAGTTTCTACATCTGTCAACTGTCTTATCTTTCTAACAGCATAAGCCGCGGAGCTTAGTCGCCCCGCAGTAGATGTTATATGAGGTCCCCATTGTAATTTCTCGTCTAGTGTGATTCCTAGGAAAACCGTTTGACTAGTAAATTCCAGTTTCTCTCCATTAAGTATGATTGTCACATTTGCTATTCCTAACATTTGGTAAAATGAATCGAATACATTTGGTTTTTAGATGAATTAACTATTGCTCACCTCAGAGTGGTATATTTTGCACTCATAGACTTAGATACAGCATAAAGTTCTGGGGCAACAGCTACCAATACAATATTAATGCTGCCTTCGTTATGCAGAAAAGAGCCTTGAGAACTATGCTTCGCATTAAACAAACGGAGTCTTGCAGAGATCATTTTAAGAAACTGCACATTCTCACAGTACTATGCCTCTATATCCTGGTCCTGCTTAGTCATTTTATTAAAAATATCAATAAGTTTGAGACAGAAGAACAGGGACATATCAGAATAAAAACGCAAAGAAAGGATCTACCTAATTTCATACAACCTAAGCTTAATGTCGTTAAACATGCCTCAAGAGTGCAATCAGTAAATATGTACAATAAATTGCCTGTACAATTTAAAAGCTCTATGAATCCAAACGAATTCAAGAGCACATTAAAGTCATTGTTATTGGAGAAATGTTATTACAGCATAGAAGAGTTTCTCAAAGATAATAGTCGGTCGAACTAACATGTGATTAATTATTTATTTATATTTTAACTACTTTAATTAATAAAATAAATTAAATTAGTATTCAATTTTCTACTACGACATTACATTGATATACATTTTCTTTGAATTGTTTTTTTTTTATTTGTTTTTTGAATTTATTTTGGAATACAATTGTTTGAATTTGTATTGACATACTTAATCTACATTTTTTGACATTGACATTTAGTTTTTTTTTTATTATTATTTTTATTAATGACTAATAATGTTGACCAATATGAAAAGTAATAATGTTTTGAAGTTTTTATGGCTATGATGATATTTAATTTTGTGTTACATTTATTGTTACAACCACTGTTCGACTGATGAATAAATAAATAAAAATAAAATAATTTTTTTCATTAAGTACCAAATTGTTTACCTTCAACCAATTTTGAAGCTGAAGAATAGCGTCATTTACGTCGTCTAGATTTTGTGACCGTGTGTCTATTTTAAAAATCAATGATGTGTCATCGGCAAATAACATCATTTTTGGTTGATTTTGAAACAATTGGGGTAAATCATTTGTATAAACTAAGAATAGAAATTGACCCAATATTGAACCTTGAGGAACGCCCATAGTCGTTTCAGACCCCAATGAGTTCACGCCGTTAACCTGTACTTTTACCCGTCTTTCCCTCAAGTATGACCTTAGTAAATCAAGAGATGTTTTACTAACCCCGTAGTGTTCCAGTTTCAGCAAAAGTGTCTCATGGTCAACACAATCGAACGCCTTTGAGAGGTCGCAAAAGATTCCAATGGCATCTTGTGATTCCTCCCAGGCGCTAAAAATGTTCTTTATCAGGGTGACACCGGCGTCAGTTGTACAACGCCCTTTGGTGAAACCATACTGCTGTTCATGAAAGATGGAATTTTTATTAAAGTGACGCAACATTTGATTGAGCATTAACTTTTCAAACACCTTGCTGAGAACTGGCAGAATCTACACAGGCCTATAATTGTTGAGGTCTTTACTATCACCGGATTTGAACAACGGTACGACTTTGCTGTGTTTCATCAGATCCGGAAAGATTCCTTGGTCTACACTGGTGTTAAATTTAAGAGCTAAATAGGGCGCAATCGTTTCGATAATAGATCTACAGACTTTTACAGACATTCCCCAGAGATCTTCTGTTGATTTAATTTTAAGATCTTTAAAGGCTCTTATAACAGCTTGGGGGTTTGTATGTTCAAACCTAAACTCAGACAAGTAAGACAGCAGAGAGAGCGGGAGAGGAATTTAAAGCTTCAGTAGTTTTAATGGGAATATTTCCAAAAAATGTTTCAAATTCCTGAGCTACTTCTATATCTGAATTTATGGGGCCCCATAAATTCAGATATAGAAGTAGCTCAGGAATTTGAAACATTTTTTGGAAATATTCCCATTAAAACTACTGAAGCTTTAAATTCCTCTCCCGCTCTCTCTGCTGTCTTACTTGTCTGAGTTTAGAATTAATTTAGAGACTGCACATGGCCATGTGCAGTCTCTAAATTAAATTCAGTATTACGCTGTTTTTTCCTACCTGTTTCATTATTTATTATTTGCCAAGTAGTTTTTATTTTGTAATCAGCTAATTTTATTTTATTTCTAATATAAAGGGATTTGGCTATTTTGCAGACACTTTTAAAAAGTTTTGAATATTTCGCAACATACTGATGAAAGCTTGTATTCATTACATGTTGCTTTAGACCACAAAGTTCAAATAGTTTTTCCCTGCTTTTACGAATACCTGGACTCGCCCAATCGCTAAATAAGAACTTTGTGCAAATACTTTTAGTCATTAGTGGAAATGTGTCATTAAATTGCGTGTGTATTAGTGAAAAAAACTCAGCGTAGAACTCATTTGGGTCATCTATATTATTAAAACACTGAACACTTAGTTTACTTTCCAATGAATATCTAAGTTTCTATATGTAATTGGCCTAAACCTTATTTGATTTTTTTGTAAAGGAATGTAGGCGCAAAACGTTATTGTCTGTCCACTATGATCAGATGGCAGCTTATTTGTAATTTCTTTATGTAAATAATCACAATTACAAAATATATTATCAATAGAAGTGGCAGAAGAAGCTGAAATACTTATCTATCCCCCACCTACTTTATATCCCTCTTTTCTTATTTTTTTTATGGATTGTATCTTTTTATTGTTTTTGTAACATTCGTATTCGTTCGTTAGTACGTTCAATGAATTTAAAGTCACTCCGTATTATAAAGAAGCTAGGTATGTTATAGCTGCTCTATCGGAAAATTTTCAACACACAATAATCGATCGATATAAAGCAATATTGCACTATATTGCTCCACTACTTCAGGCGGCAATACTCGAAGAAATGAAGAACACATTTCTGGGAACTTACCTTTTTGGATCTTCTTCCCGTGTCCGTGGTTCGCTGATGCAGAAACAAAGAACAAAAACAATATAAGTATTGTTCTCATGTTTGTAATGTATTCGTGTCCACAGCTGATAACGATGCGTAGATGTTTGTGCTAAAAAACTGTGCCTCCTTTATATAGGCTCTGGATTAAGGATGTTCGTTCATTTATAACATGAACCACTTGATAGGTTTGGTCTAAATATAAGTAATATAATTAATGGCGAGTTGCGATAATACCTGATATTTTATCACCCTTATTTGTTAGGTGTTTTTTTCCTCATAAACTGCTTCTTAAATCACAATACTTTACCATTAAACGAAACGTGGGTATTGTTACACATTATAGATTGAGAAAAAAGGATTAACTCACTGTGTTGCCGGGTTCGTCCGTGGGTTCGTCCAACTAGTTTTGATGGCATTCGGCCACCTTTGACAGTGACAGTGAGTTAATCCGTGTAATTAATTTTAAGTTTATTATATTTATTTGTGCAAATTCAATCAATTTATAACATATTATTTTATTGTTAAAAGTATATTTTTAATAGTTTGTAAAAGAAACTCAAAACGATCATTTGATAACTAACTTCAAACTTATCAAAGGGGAATGTGACGTCACGCCCGGAGTAGTGTTAGAATATTAACCGTTCGTTGTTGATCACGAGTTAGTTGTCAAATGGTCGTCAAGCAAGCAAGTCATGCTTTTCCATCACGAGTGTTGATTACTATCGCTTATCGCTATTTTATTGTGAAGTGCTAAAGTGCTAAAGTGCTAATAAAGGATTTTAAAATCTGAAATTGTCGACTTTATTTTGTGAAACGCTTCTGCAAAACGAGGAGGATAACAAATCAGAATTGGGATATCGCACGCTCCAGGATAATAGATAAAAGAAATAGTGAGGCTCGCTCCAGCCGCAGTCGTAGCCCGCTCCTACCAACTCCAGCAAAAATAAACGATTATGGCGAAAAACCACCGGTCCCTCGCAGCCGCAGCCCTGCTAGACAGCCGGCGTCTCGCAGCCGTAGCCGTGCTGATCTGCCGGCTTCTTGGAGCCGTAGTCGTGCTGGTCCACCGGCTTCTCGCAGCCGCAGCCGTGCTAGACAGCCGGCCTCTTGCAGCAGTAGCCGTGCTGATCCGTCGGCTTCTCGCAGCCGTAGCCGCGCTGGTCCGCCGGCCTCTCGCAGCCATAGTCGTGCTGGTCCGCCGGCCTCTCGCAGCCGCAGCCGTGAAAGACAGCCGGCTTCTCGCAACCGTAGCCGTGCTGGACCGCCGGCCTCTCGCAGCCGGAGCTCTTCAGCATGGTCTACAGATAATCTGCCAGTTCTAAGAGGCTTTGGTAACTCGGTTGTCTTTGCAGTTGGTAAATGTGATTTCAAAATTGAGATTGATGACGTATCGGCTTATGTATGTGTTTTTGTGGTACCAGATAATTTTTTAAGCATTCCTTTACTAGTTGGGCATTCCTTTACGGAGCAAGATCATATAATTATACATAAAACTTCGTCGGAGTTAAAACTTATCTCAAATTGCAATCATACCCATCGTAAAACTTATTATTTTCTGAAGATCTAAATAAAATAGAGATTTTAACAAAGATCTGCATTTATTCGAAACCTAAATATCATGGGGATGTTTATCCCTCTGCGACTGACGTGGCAAAATTTTTACAATTATACTGACGTGGTAGTACACGAGACACAATTTCAACATCGAATATTTTTATGGAATTAAATTATGCAGCTATTTTATTTATATTTATTTGATTATTAACCTATTTTTAATGTAAATTATACTTTAAACAAAAAAAAAACAATCTGTTTTTTTTAATTAAACAGTATTTATTGACTTCACACAAATCACTCTATGAATTTTTACTTAAACATTAAACACTTAGAAAAAATTACAAAATCAAGATTTTTTAAATTTAACTTATGACATTATAAAAGCGATTATTTAAAACGTAAAAAATAATATCTTTTGTTGAGCCATCAAATGTTTGTTTTTACGTCGGGGGTTAATAAAATTAACAATAACAATAATCAGTCTTGGAAACATGAGATACATTCATTGGTTGATTTCAAAATTAGACAGTTTCGAAATCACAGCTTTGTATGATAATAATTATCACATAGTGCCTTGGAGCACTGAAGGCAAATTAACTCATGTTCACTTTCTTCCTCCAGTCACTCTATTATTTGATCTTGGTGACCCACAAAAGTTCCAACCAACGTTCTCTTACGAGAAGAAGAAGTACCTGGCCTAGGGTTGTTACTTGAGTCAGCCATCTAAAAAACAAGATTTTCTTGTAAATGGTGTACAATGAGGTTTCCGGCGCGACTTCACCCACGTGGACTATAGATACTATTTCGCCATATAGCCTATGTTACGCAGTGATAATATAGCATTATATTAGTAAAAAAATTGGCATTATACTTTTTGAGTTTATTTATTACAAACAAAAAAAAATCCAAAAATACAATTATAATATTAGTGTAGAAGTAAAGATTTATATGAATTATGTAAATAAAATTCTAAAATAACGCGAAATAATACAAAAATAAAATACCTTATTGGAACTAAACTTATTTACTGATATGGTTGTTTATAAGACACTATGTAAATATAACCATTTTACTGAGGTGGTAGTCTAGTAGACACTTACCTTAACACTGAGGTGGAAGTCTCGGGACACTTTCCTCCCGCTATGCACACGTGTGTTCGCTACGACCGCCCTCCGCACCCCAACCGAACCGCGAGCTCACTACAGTAAGGCACTAAGAGCGGCGGAGCTCAAATTTGAAAATTTACGGTAATAAACCGAATTTTATGTTTCGTGGTGTCTGTTGGACTGCCACGTCAGTCGCAGAGGGTTATATAGAACGTAGCCTAAGGCAAAAGCTAGGAGAAGAATACGAAATTTTGAGTGGAGTTGTAAATCTAGTTGATGGTGTTGGCAGCGTAACAATCTGAAATTTGAGTGCAGCGAATTTTCAATTACCAAGTGATAATTTACTGTCCCGAGCTAACCCAGTCTTCGAATCAAAAGAATTTCCTACTAATCGTGTCGAGAATAATAACTCTTCTAATCTTGTCAAAATTACAATGTCTCAGTTGCACATGGACAACGATTTGACACCCCATGGTAAAGAAAAGTTGTTGGGGTTGTTAAATGAATACCGTAAATGTTTCGCTTTTGGTGTTTCGGAAATAGACTGTTGTCAAAATTCAGAAATGAAAATTACCTTGAACGATAATACGCCAGTATATTACCGCCCCTATAGATTATCGTATTTGGAAAGAAGTATAGTTCGTAATATGATAGATGAGTTAGAACAGTCGGGAATAGTTAGAGAATCTTCATCAGAATACGCATCACCAATCTTGCTAGTGAAGAAAAAGACTGGTGATTATCGCCTGTGCGTAGATTTTAGAGCTCTAAATAAGAAGACTATAAAGGAACATTATCCTCTGCCCAGAATCGATGACCAATTAGATAGTTTGTCAGGATTTACGTATTACACGACCCTTGATCTATCATCAGGGTATTATCAAATACCTCGTGCGGAACGGTCTAAATATTTAACAGCATTCATAACACCTGATGGGCATTATGAGTTTAATAGAATGCCATTTGGCTTGTCGAATGCTCCAGCAAATTTTCAACGAACCATCAATCAAATTTTAGGCAATGCTAGATTTAAACACGCGTTTGCTTAATAATAATAATAAATTAGATAAATGTAAATTCTTCATGAAATCCATAGATTATCTTGGCTTTGAGGTTGACGCGACTGGCATTAAACCTGGTAAAAAGAAAATTCAAGCTGTCGAACATTTTCCAAAACCGAAAGATCAGCATACCGTCAGACGTTTATAGAGCTAGCTAGTTTCTTTCAACGCTTCGTTAAAAATTTCTCCATCATAGCTAGACCCTTAACACAATTATTAAAGAAAGATTCCAAGTTTTGTTGGGGCTCTCCTCAAGAAACAGCTTTTAATATCTTAAAACAGGAACTTGTAAAACGGCCAATATTGATGTTTTATAATCCATCTAATGAGACACAGTTACATACAGATGCTTCAAAAATTGGTGTAGCAGGTATTTTACTGCAACGTCAAAATTCAAATTCCCCACTTCATGCCGTCACATATTTTAGTCGACAAACTTCTCCTGAAGAAGCATACTTCACATCGTATGACTTGGAGACGTTAGCAGTTATAGCTTCTCATCAGCGATTTAGAGTTTATCTTTTAGGCATACCTTTTACAATAGTAACAGATTGTAATTCGTTGAGACCTAATTTTGAAAAACGGGACATACTCCCAAGGGTGGCTAGGTGGTGGAACATCTTCCAAGAGTACGATTTTAATGTTATATATCGCCCGGGTAGACTTACCCGCGCATGTCACATGTAAACGCTTTAAGTAGGAACTCGGTAAGTTAAAATTTTATTGAGGTTAAACATATTACATTAGATTGAATTTCAACAGTTCAACAAAATGTAATAATGTAATAAATAAATATAATAATAATAAAATAAGGACATCTAATGTTACAACATTTTTAGGCCTAACAATCGACAGAAACTTAAATTGGAAAGCTCATATTGAGGCTCTAGCCAAAAGAATAAGCAGTGGTGCATATGCGCTATATAAACTATCACGTACTCTAAATATTGATGCGCTATTAACGGCCTATTATGGTTTAGTTGAATCCGTCATTAGATATGGTGTTATCTTCTGGGGTAACTCAACCGATAGGGATATCATTTTGAAAAGACAAAAGCGCTGCCTAAGGTCTATGTTTAACCTCAAAATATATATTGGAAATAGCAATGTTCGTGAAATTAAATCCACATTTGTTTCCTCGTATGGCAGACAGATTTCCAAGAAATAGACGCGATGATAGCAAGCTTTGTGTGCATACGTCAAAAACTGCACTTATGCGCAGGAGTGTTTTTTGTATGGCACCAATTATCTACAACAAATTGCCCCAAAAGCTGGAAAGAGCAAACTGTACTGTCACTGAAATGTATAAGTGTAAAATTTAGAAATATTTTTTTTAATAATAATTGTTCCTTAAATATTAAAACGAAATGAAAACGAAACTAGTTTTTCATTACAAACCAGCTAAATAAGAGTTATATTTGATTTAATCGTACCGTTGCTTGTCACTTGGTGCATTTTTTAACCTAACTTAGCGACAAATTCATATTAAAAAATCGCAGAAATGCAATTGGCAATTTCATTGAAATTAAGTCAGATAATACCAGGTGTATTTGTCTAAAAAATGACACCAATTTCATGACTGTAACAGGTGGGCCCAGAGATGTAGGGAAAATGGGCTTTCTCCTTTCATTACAATCGGTACAGGGGTTTCATCGTGAAAGCGTAACAGTACCTAAGAGTTACTTTCGCATTTATAGTATTATTAATAGTGTAGATTTTAGTAAAGAATACACAAAAAAAAATCTGCCTGTTAGGGTTGACTTCCAGTATAACCTGATGGATCTGAATACCAGGGTTTTACATGGAGCGAATTTCAGCCTGACCTCTACCCACATATTAGAGCAACATATTAGAGCAGTATAACGGCCGACTTACAGCATTTCTGTTTCGTTTTCGCATATAATAGAACTAACAAAAGTCAAGTAGTCACATTTTGTTTAAAAGTCTAATGGCCGTTTTCGCCAACAATCCCTAAATTTTAATCATTTAATTGCATTACAGTCGCATTACTGTGGTCAATGAAGTTGCGAATCGCATAAAAGCATTATTACGGTCAATTAATTTGCTAATAATTAGCAAATTAATTGACCGTAATAATGCGTAATAATGTTTAATGCTTCTGTAACGCAATTATTGCGTTACAGAAGCATTAAACTATCAACTGCAGTAAAATGATACTCTCGACTATGACTATGTTAAAACAAAAGAATAAATAAAAATAAGACAATATACCCGTCGAAATATAATTAATATTATTATTAACAATATGACAATCATTCTTCAAAAATCAGCTGATAAAGTACAGCAATCTGTAAGGTGGTGGTGGTGTAAGGTGGTGGTTACAGGTTATGTATCAATATACATAACCTCACTTTTACTAAATCTCTTTTAACTCGGATCTCAGATTGCCAAAATCTGCTAAATTTTCAGTGATGGATTGATAATATAGTAGCTATCAATTGGTACCAATTTCATCTTTTTACATCCAGGGCCAAAATTGTATGAAAGCGTATCAGTCTCCTTTTGATTCCGCGGCCGATTGCTGCTTTTCTTTAAGCCGGACTACACGCTTACTTAGCATTTTGGTTATCCGGTCTGTGTTTGGATAGGGCGGCGCTGATGTTGATGAAGCTATGTCGAAGGCTCCTTCGATGTCTTAAAAGTACCCAGGCAAGAACCCTATTGGTGTATGTCCTCCTCGATCATACTGACCACCATGTGGAGAGCGGATTCTGTTGGCATAGTTGAGTTGAAAGCGTGTTGATTACCGTGTAGGGATAAGTTTCTTAAAGGCCGTCATTAGAAAGTAATAATACTGTTGATGAAATTTGCATTAGAAATAAATACTGCGTTTACCAATCAGTTTTATTAATTTATCAAGTTGCCAATCTTTACTCTCTTTTAAAAGGTGTCGTCCTAAAATTTTGCAAAAAAAAAAACAGATTTTTTGTTAGATTAATCTAACCAACACCTTTCGCTAAAACGATTTATAATTTAAGAAAAATGCCTTCTTTTTACTAATATACAAATTGTTGTTACATAGATAACACAATTTTATTATCTAAAGCGCCAACTATACTTAAATCTCATGCAAACAGTTTGGCTAAAGCGCCCAATAGTTAAAAACAACAGTAATGAATAATAATAATGTATCTACTTAACAGACTGTTGAACAAGGATACGGTTACGGATACGGTTACGGATACGGTTACGGATACGGTTACGGATACGGATACGGTTACGGATACGGTTACGGATACGGTTACGGATACGGTTACGGATACGGTTACGGATACGGTTACGGATACGGTTACGGATACGGTTACGGATACGGTTACGGATACGGTTACGGATACGGTTACGGATACGGTTACGGATACGGTTACGGATACGGTTACGGATACGGTTACGGATACGGTTACGGATACGGTTACGGATACGGTTACGGATACGGTTACGGATACGGTTACGGATACGGTTACGGATACGGTTACGGTTACGGATACGGTTACGGATACGGTTACGGATACGGTTATGGATACGGTTACGGATACGGTTACGGATACGGTTACGGATACGGTTACGGATACGGTTACGGATACGGTTACGGATACGGTTGTGGATACGGTTACGGATACGGTTACGGATACGGTTACGGATACGGTTACGGATACGGTTACGGATACGGTTACGGATACGGTTACGGATACGGTTACGGATACGGTTACGGATACGGTTACGGATACGGCTACGGATACGGTTACGGATACGGTTACGGATACGGCTACGGATACGGTTACGGATACGGTTACGGATACGGTTACGGATACGGTTACGGATACAGTACGGATACGGTTACGGATACGGATACTGTTACGGTTACGGTTACGGATACGGATACGGATACGGATACGGTTACGGATACGGTTACGGATACGGATACGGATACGGTTACGGATACTGTTACGGATACGGTTACGGATGTGGTTACGGATACGGATACGGTTACGGATACGGTTACGGATACGGTTACGGATACGGTTACGGATACGGTTACGGATACGGTTATGGATACGGTTACGGTACGGATACGGATACGGATACGGTTACGGATACGGATACGGTTACGGATACGGATACGGATACGGATACGGTTACGGATACTGTAGCACTTCTAGTAGTTTATGGAATAAAAGGCTATGTAGAATTGTACGATTGAATTTAATAGCTCTCACAAAAAGATTAAAATGTGATGAGTATCAAAAACAGCAGTAAGAATTAAAATTAGCACTGACCTAAACGCACTACGTTCAGGCAGAGTTTTCCAGGTTAAAGGGATCCACAGCCTGAGGGATCCATAGACTGACCCTTTGACAGGTTTTCTTTTCTGACCGCTCTTCCGAAATTCATAAAAATCCTAGTATGAATTCTATTTCTAGAACGCCCATATCGGTCTTCTAAAGCGGGGTATTATAGTACCGGCCAGACTCAATTATTGCAGACTGCCAGTTATTTTTATTTATTAGTGCGAACAGGATTTAAAAGAACACCCGATACATCAGCGGGTGTCCAGCCGTTTATTATAAAATACAGCCATACACACTTACCTAAACATCAGCTTGGAGGTTTTACGTAAGCCGTAAAACTTATTAGAAGTAATATTGACGATCGTCAAGTTTGACAACTGTCATTGACAAACATGTCAAAGCAAAACATTATTTATTTTTCAGATTTATAAAAGTAATTTAATATATATTAATTAACAGGAATATAATGTAACGTAACACAGACAAGACCAGCATAAAAACTGTAAATACATATTATATTCTATTTAAAAGATTCCAAGAATCTATAAAAACAAATATTATAAAATGTAAACATCAGTTGTGATAAATGATTTCATGCTTATAAAAAGTATATATAGTATCGTGTTAAACAGAATACTATAATACGGTTATGGATACGGTTACGGATACGGTTACGGATACGGTTACGGAAACGGTTACGGATACGGTTATGGATACGGTTACGGATACGGTTACGGAAACGGTTACGGATACGGTTACGGATATGTAATTATTTCGGATTATCAGTTAGTTTCGTTTACGGATAATAAATTGAAGTAAAATATAAACACAAATAGTATGTAATTGAATGTTTGTGGTTTTTGTTGCTTATTTTGTTCCAGCAATAAAAGTTCTTTGTACTTATCATTGTTTTGATTTGAGATGAAATTTCAGTGAAGTAGTGCCACCTCCTTTCCGGGAAAAGTTTTATCACACTATTTACATTTTGCAGAATCTACATTAACTTGATAAAAAAATGTCCAAATTAAACACGACTTTGGTCGCATTTTGTTTAAAGAACTCAATTTAATACTTAATACAAGACTTTCTTAAATTATGTATCAACTCATAAATGTAAAACTAATTAGTTATGAAAGAGGTTATGTTATGACTAGAAATAAAAAACAAAGAGTGCAAGATTCACGTAGCGCGCGAGCGGTGAAACAAAAACCTGTCGAAACATGTCGTGTTATTTAGATTCCGCCCTTATACGAAACTTGTGAAGCGGATGCGGTTTACGTTACGGATATATTTTTATTTCAGATATCCGATAGTTTCAGTTATTCAAAAAACATCGGAATACCATGGCTTTACATTTTGGAATTTGGAACATCGCTATATTTTTACAAATGCTAAAGCGCTAAAAATTAGCTCCGATTGTCTTAAAACCCAGACAGATGCAGAAAAACAAGCCTAATCCAACGAAACCACTGATTTTAGCCTAAATGGCGCTTTAGCATTTCATGCTTTCCAGTGTCGATATTAATATTATATTGCTTTCAGATATTTCAGTCCCACGACGTCCACCAAAGGGTTGGTCTTCTGGGACCGCTCTTTCGTTTACGGTGTGTGGGTTTCCGAGGACGCGGTGGGTGATCGAGTGCGGGTCTGCCACGACGTGGTTGCTGATTACGTGCGGGTCTACGGTGACGTTGTGCCTGGCCGTGTGCGGGTCTGCCACGACGTGGTAGTTGGGATGCGGGTCTACGAGGACGTTGGGGAGAATCAAGTATGTGTCTGTTATCTCTGTAATCGGCAAACGTCCTGCTTGGTGATCTCTTCTGATTGACCAGGAGAGGTGGTGATGACTCTCGCCACCATTGTTCGAGCGTAGAGGCAGGCACATCGTGCCGTTTTGAACTGTCAAAATTATTGTGATTCCTCAGAACGAACGGGTGCCGTGGACTCAAACCTATAAAAAAAAGGTGAAATATTATCAGTTACGTAGGCAGTACTTTTTCAACCGACTTAAAAAAAAAGAAGGAGGTTTTCAATTCGACACTATAGTCTTTTTTATGTTTGACCTCGCATAACTATTTTCAGTGTAGTCCGACTTCGATGATTTTTTTAATTGATGTTGTATAAATACCTCGAAGTTGGTCCTATATAATTTTAAGAAAATATGTTATATATGTATGTTTTAGCTGCTCTAACGGACAATTTTCAACATTCAATATTGGATAGAAAAGAATTTTTTTTTTTTTTTTTATTTAGAAATGACTTGGCAAATGATAAATATAAAGCAATATTGTACTATTTAATGTTCTACTACTTAAGGCGGCAATACTCGAAGAAATCAAGAGCACATTTCTGGAATTTACCTTTTTGTTGCTTCTTTCCGTGTCCGTGGTTCGCTGATGCAGATGCAAATAACAAAAACGATATAAGTATTATTGTTCTCATGTTTGTAATGTATTCGTGTCCACTGCTAACAACGATACGTAGATGTTTGTTCTAAATAACTGTGTCTGGCATTTTATAGTCTCTGGATTAAGGATATTCGGTTATTTATTACATGAACAACTTGATAGGTTTGGTCTTAATATAAGTAAAATAATTAGTGGCCAGTTGCGATAATACCAGATAAATATGTCACCCTTATATATTATGTGTTTTTTTCCTTATACGTTGCGACATATTTATTACCTACTAGCGATCCGACCCGGCTTCGCCTGGACCTATAGCCTTCCTCGATAAATGGACTATCCAACACAAAAAGATTTATTCAAATCGAACTAGTAGATCCTGATCCTGATCCTGATCCTTGTAAACAAACAAACTCTTCAGCTTTATAATATTAGTATAGATTGTATTTTTTTTTGTAATTGATTGGACTCGCCAGAGAATGGGCAGCAGCGTTCTCTGTGCCTTTGTAACAACTATGCTGCGATCGCCAATCCGCCTGCCAAGCGTGGCGATTATGGCAAAGCCCCCCTTGGGGAGGCCTATGTCCAGTAGTGGACGTCTTTCGGCTGAAATGATGATGATGATAGATTGTAATTTAAATCCCACCAAAAACATTTTCATGTAAAATGTTGCCAAGACGCGAAATAAATGGCTCGCTCTGTCAAAAAGTTATCAGATCTCTGCCTATAATCTCTACTTTACTTGCCCTAACTTCACAAACTCTACTCCTTAGTCAAAATATTTTTATGTGTGGCTAGGCCGTTTCACTACTGTTACATGGGTGTAAAGTGAAAAATGTATTCACTGTTCATTACTTTACTGTTCAACAATAGTTCTTGTAGTAACGAAACAGCCAAGAGACATACATATTTTGACTTAACTTAGGTTTGGATTATGAGGGTTCAAAAAACGACGAAGCACTTTGAGAAAAGGTAGGCAGTGCCCTTGCGCTTCGCTTGATTCGTCTTGGCGGAGGCACTGCCGTGCCCCCAGATATATATTTTATTATTATAATTATTAGTTTCAATTTGTATTGTTCCACTGCAAGACATTGGCCTCCCTTTGTCCTTTCCAATCCTCTTTGTACAGAGCTAGTGTGGACCAATCCCTCCTGTAAACGTCAAGCTCATCCCACCATGTTCGCCTAGGTCTATCTCGCCAGTGCTCGAGCGCTGGCTCGGGAGGAGGCACGGCTCCCTGTCGTTTCGGGTGACGCAGGTGCTCTCGGGGCATGGTTGTTTCGCGAAGTACCTGTGTCGCATAAACAGGGAGCCGGGCGCCCGGTGTCACCACTGCGTCGACTGCCGGGAGGACACGGCGCGGCATACGCTGGCAGAGTGTGCCGCTTAAGAGAAGCCGCGCCGTACCCTCGTCTCAGAAGTAGGCAGTGACCTGTCGCTGCCGGCCGTGGTCGAGTCGATGGTCGGTAGTGCAGAGTCCTGGGACGGGATGGTTTTCTTCTGCGAAACTGTCATGTCGCAGAAGAAGGTTACGAAAAGGGAGAGGGAGATCTCCCGGAATAAAAAACCCCGAAAAAAAAAAGAAAAGTTCTATCTCGATGAAGCTGGACGTTTTCCGGGACCCACAGTGTGGCTGCTTTAGCTCATTATCCGTCCCGTCGACGTCGGCGATTTATGCTTTCGAGCGCAGCACCGTATTCCTAACGCGGTCCACTAACCTGACTTACTTAAGCTTGGCTGCTTTTTGAGTTTAAATAAATTGCATTTTTTTTTCTATCAATCAGCCACAGTCCCATAAATCACTGAATTACATCTGAGTGTAATACAATTACAACAAGTCTTCTCATACAAAAAAAAATAGGAAAGGGTTTTGCAACCGTTTATACGGCTACTGTAATGCTTATTTGGCACAAATTGTACGGCTTTAGATCCTAAATAAAAAGGTATTTATTATTTTTACATATGATTATGTAAGAGCAAAATAAATCAGTAATTTCTTTTTCATCCCACCATCTCGGAAAGAGTATTTTTAATCTTCAATATCTGAGTGGAAAAGCCGTTTTTATTCTCTAGAGGATAAAGTAAATTTATCTTCAATATCTGAGTGGAAAAGCCGTTTTTATTCTCTAGAGGATAAAGTAAATTGAATTTAGAACATCGTGTGCACTAAGTTTGTGAATTAAAAAAAAACATTAAACCTATTTACTGCTACCTCTATGGTGCCGAATATATCATACAACTTTTTTTTAATTTGTTAAAAACTCAGACTTTGTAAACGTTTTTTTTTGCATTTAGTCATTTCCTCGCTGAGGTGGAATGAAAAGTTTCGTGTTGCACTCGAGTGCAAAGATTTTTCACCTCGTGCTCTTTTGATTCCCTCGCTAACGCTCAGGATTCTAATTTTGAATCACTCGCTGCGCTCGTGATTCAATTTTAGAATCCTTCGCTTGCTCGGTCATCAAAATTGAACACGCGGTTAAAAAGCAACTTTGCACTCTTGTATAACAAATAACTATTTCCGCTTTTTGTAATAAAGTACTACCAGATCTGTTATCGGCTTTATTATGGTCTATTCAACTTTATATCATTTAAGTTTTTATAATTTAAGTAGTAACAATTATAAAGAGGCATATTATGCCTCTTTTTAATTGTTACTACTTAAGTGTTTATATTATTAACTAGCTGTTGCCCGCGACTTCGTCCGCGTAGTTATGAAGATATGAAGTTTAATGATATTGAACGGAGACTATTTTTATATTTCAGTCAGTAGAAAATGCCTATTTTAAGGCACCAATTTTAAAAAAAATTGATGTTGTTATTTACGTAAACCCTACAACCTACCTATACACCACATTTATGATTTAATTTTCAGGCTGCAGTTTATTTCAATTCATTATAATACACTTCTGGACACATCTATTGGCCCACCTTATATTTTCAGTTTCGTTTGGTCCTAGCTAAAATTTTATATTAGGTCGAGCAAAAAGTTTTTATGCAGTTTTGAACCTGGCACATTCACAATTTCATTCAATAGTCTTTTTTTGAATTTCGAACACAGAATTTAAAGAAACAAAAGACAATTTGGAGCCTGTTTGTTGATATCAAACAATCGAATACTAAGAAAACTTGGTTTTATTGGTTTACTTGGATTTAATTCTAGAAAAAGTGATTGATATCTTTGGTTTTGCAACAAACATTACTTATTCTTAACATTAAGGTGAGGTTCTATCAATATTCTATGGATACTTCACCTGAAGTCGCCGCTCAAGCTGTGGCACTTATTCAGGCCGGACACAGCCAAAGAAACGTGAGTGCTCAACTTAATTTAAGTCGATCTGCGGTCCGAAATGTTTATCGGAGGTACCTAGAGACTGGCGGCTTTGTTCGTCGCCAAGGAAGGCCACGATCTCGGGTCACAACTGAAAGGCAGGATCGATTCATCGTGACGACCAGCTTGAGAAATCGTCACCTTACCTCCATTGAGATACAAAACCAACTTCGCGACTTCCACGGAGTATCTGTGAGCGCTCGAACTGTTCGGAGAAGGTTAAAAGAACGCGATATGGTACCACACAAGCCAGCTAATGGGCCCAAACTAACGCGAGCCCACCGAACAGCACGCCTTCATTTCGCACGCAGTCATTTAAATTGGACACAGCAAGATTGGAGCCGTGTACTCTTTTCTGATGAGTCTAAAATTGTGTTACATGGCAATGATGGAAGGAAGAAAGTCTACCGACGTAAGGGAGAGCGTTTCGCACAATGCTGCTTTGAAGAGAGGGTTGCTTATGGCGGTGGCTCATGGACTGTCTGGGGCGGTATATCCGCGAGCGGCAAAACTCAACTTGAGGTTGTTACAGGACCACGGTTGCCAACATTAAATGCTGAAAGGTACATTCGTGAGTGCTTAGAACCTCACGTGGTACCATACGCGCACTATGTGGGCCCAAATTTCCTTTTTATGCATGATAATGCAAGAGCCCATGCGGCCGGCATCGTCAGGGAATATCTTCGGGATGTGAACATCACAGTTATGGACTGGCCAGCCAGAAGCCCAGACATGAACCCCATTGAGCACATGTGGGACGAGCTAAAAAGACGTGTTAGGGCTCGTCAGCCAGTTGCCCAGACGATGCAGGAGTTGAAAACTGCCATAGAAGAGGAATGGGAGATGAACCCCTTAAAATTTCATGGAGCGGTTGATAAACTCTATGCCTAATCGTATGAGAGCTGTGGTAGATGCCCATGGAGACAACACGCGTTATTAAATTAAACCTTTATTTGATAAAACATGTTTTTTATTCAAAAATTAATTGCCTTTAACAAGGCGCATATCCGACTTGTTAGGCGTAGCTCCATGTCGTATGGTATTCTGAATTCAAATTTAAAACAATACGATCGAAAAAGATGGTAAAATGTATCAGGTTTAAAACTGCATCAACAGTTTTTGTTCAATCTAGCAATCATATTTCAGTAGGGGCCATCGAAACCTAAACTCTAAAGTGGGCCAATAGATGTGTCCAGAAGTGTATTTAAAGAGATGGCATTTGTGATTATGATACAGTGGTCTTCTTCGTTTCGAATCGATGTTTGTGTTCTTTTTTTTGTGATAGACTCATATCCGTGGTTAGACCGCTTGGACCCAGTAGGAGCTGCATTAATCGCAGCAATAGTGGCGTTTTTAATATCCTCTAAGGTGCAGGTGACGGGTCACTTTGGGCACTGTAGTAAGTGGGCCATTGTCTGGTCAGGAGCACCGCACTCACACTGGGTATCAATGGGATCTATAATCCCCCATTTTGTTAGTTTGTGTTTACAGCGGCCTTTTTGGGAGCACACTCTATTGACTGCTTTCCATTTAGGCCACTGCAAATCACTTCCGAGTGCCAAGTGTTCCTGGGTTGAAAGAAGTTCAGTGGCGGTGGGTGATATTCCCACAACTTACGTCTGACCGTACGTGGTCGGTCCTGGATGGCCTGTGTGCTGCGGGGAAAACTTTTCCGACTCTTAAGTGTACTCGAAACTGTTTAAATGTGAGCAAATTAAATCTATAGTTTTACAGAAAACGATGGTCAATGTGGGATAAGCAAAGATGTATAAAATATTGTCTGGAATTTGGTAATTAATATGGTAATATGTGAATACCAGGTTCTACGTATTATAAGATACTTTTAACTACAAAAAAGCGTCACAGTAGTACCCAGGGGAAAACAAAGAAATATTTATTACGAATGTTTTAACAAAAAATATTAAGACCTTGATTCGTCTGAATTTCATTAAGTTGTATTTTCTATTTGTTGTATTATAAGTCATCAATAAATGTTTGTTGAACGCATAGAGTTAGGTTACATTCCCTTAAACTGGCCCTGTCGTAAAATTCGTTCTAAGCGGACGTCTACTACTAATTACCTACCTCTCTGCCGATAATCAAGTTTGTAGTGCAAAAAATGAAGGACTTTCATACAAACTTGCGAGACCCATTAGACCTCCTTAATCCGGCCCTGTAGCAAAATCCGTTCTTAGCGGACGTCTACTATGTACTACCTCTCTGCCAAATTTCATGTTAATATGTCAAGCGGTTTTCGATATTTCGTGATGAGTGACTGAATGACCTTTCGCTTTTATATATATAGATTTTATATTTGCATACAGTATAATATTATTATACTGTATGTATAATATTATTATACAGTATAATATAATTATACTGTATGCAAATATGCTTTTATTTTATTGCACATACGTACACAACAAATGTTGAAACTCCAAACCCAAATATGTTTGAAAAGAAGAAAACACATTAAGGAACCTTAGCTATATATTTATAAAACCTCTCTGTAAACTATATTTGTAGTTTTGCCGTTAGTCAAAATGTACAGAAAGTCAGGACTGGTGACGCGAGACTCCGCGAGAGCAAGCGACGTAGGTATAGTTGGCCGTAGGCAAAGCAGCTGGTCCTGAGATCGACAACCGCAGCCTTCAGTGTGACAGACACCGACCGACCTGAGACTTGTTTATAGTCATGCCAAAGCACACGCTTACAGGGAATTGCGCACGCTTGAATTGGAAGGGGTAATTGTGGGTAACGTGGTATAAACACTCACCAACGTGCAACGCCACAACCTGTTACAATTTCAGCTTCAATGATATTTCTCTGCAGACAGACGACTTCGAGCCGATTTCTGTTACACAAAATAATAGGCACACCGACCTTCAGCTGGATGATGTGCGCTAGAAGTCCACTTGCCGTAAGCGAATTCTATTCCAAATTCTACGGCGTAACGTGTGGCATCATCTTGCTCGACTACAGTGTTCATTGAGATGTATACTACTTCTCTCCCTTCAATTTGAGAGAAACAAAATGCTTTTATTGATCGCTGCAGCTTAATCAATTTTGGATTTTCGTATTGACGACGTTTTGAAGAGATGTAAGAATTGTTAAGAATACGTTTCTCATTGTATTCAATGCCACCTTTAGTAGTTGATCTCAAAACTCGCAAGAAGTCTTCGGACAGATGATGCCGATATTTCTCCTACAAAAGTACTGGTTTGCAATTCCACAAAACAAACAAATGTCTCTGACGATTGGGAATTTTCGAAAATTTTTGAAAGTGTTTCTTTTCGCCATACTATTTTTATAATCGTTTAATTTAATGTATTAACAATTATATGTAATTCTTCTGCAGTGTCATGTAATAATCACAGAGTAATATAATATGTGCGTTATTATTCTAAAATAATAATACGGTAATAATATTTATTTTGAGTTGAGTTTTCAAACATGACATGTGTCAAAATAAAATGTATTTAAATCAAAAGCACTAAGGAGTATTGATATCAACTTCGATGCAAATCACCCTCAAAATAACTTTCTACCCATTTTTAACTCCGTTATGTGGTGAATTTCAATAAAATACGAAACCCATCTTCCATCAATTCTGTTAAAGAATGTTTATGCGAAATTTGAAGTAGATTGGACCAAGGAATCACGTTGTCCCATACAAACTTTGCCCCCGTTTTTCACACCCTTAGGGGTAGAATTTCGGAAAATCCTTTCTTAGTGGATGCTTACGTCATACAAAGAACACACCCTTCAAGTTTCAGGTCTCTACGATCAGCGGTTTAGGCTGTGCGTTGATACATCAGTCAGTCACCTTTGCCTTTTATATATATAGATATAAACATTTAAAATAGGTTCACAATAGTTGTTTAATTGCATTACAGGCGCATTGTGGTCAATGAAGTTGCGAATCGCATAGAAGCTTTATTACGGTCAATTAAGTTGCCAGTTGCATCACAGAAGCATTAAACTAGCAACTACAGTAACATGATACTCTCCACTATGATTGTGACAAAACAAAAGAATAAATTAAAATATTTACAAAACACGTTTCATTTAATGAAAGAATCTATTTGATATAAACTATGCCTTCATCTTCATCTTCACTTTCCGTGTCGTTGATCAGGGAAGGACACGTAATTTCGCATTCTTTAAGAGTCCTGAAGTTGTTGCTGTTTGCTCCACAGCCGCTGTAAGTGAACTGGACGCATTCATTCATTGTGGGCACAAACGCATACCTGGAAACAATAAAAATCTAATCAAAAAGTCAGTATTAGCATTTAGTTATGGAACTATATGCTATGATGCTGATGATGATGCAATATTATGTGTTTCATGGGAAACACAAGAAACACATGTACAGGCACCTCTTGAATTGTCAATGAGTCAGTTAGGCGGGAAGTTAAAGCTTCGTTCCAAGTCGTAAGGTAGTTCTCTTAGAAGAAGAAGATCAAGCAAGAAATTTCACGAAACGAAACTAATTACTTTTTACTTTCATAGATTTCCTATAAAAAATCATGTTTCTTTACTGTCTTTAGCTCTTCTAAACACAAATACCTATTACTTCTGCTAAGCATTGCCAGTCAACGTGGCAATGCTGTCAGTCCCTTGGGCACATTTCCAGATGAAGGCGATGTAGAGGATTTTTTTTTGGAAAGAATTGATTCTAGTTGCCCCTTACAAAAGGTAGTTTCGTATGGCGGACAATGTTGAAGAAACTTTGTAAACGACGACTCCTAACATTTAAAGAAGCAACACGGAAAATGTAACTAGGATTTTGTAAAAGCTTGATTGAAAAGAGTGTCCGTGGAGTTTCTTGCTCGTTTTCCTCCATAGAGACTTACCTACGTTTTGTAACGAGCAACTAGCTTCAACTTTCTGACTAACTGATCGATTCCTTGACAATCCATGTAAATGGTTTCATTGAAATAAATGCATTGACTTTGAATCAATTCAAACATGTTGATTTGTTAGAAAAGGGTACTAATAATATACTGTAATCAATAATTTTATTACGGTATATATCCTGCCCATAGATCAACGCGAAACACCGACCACACGCCTCCGGGCGCGTGCGGCCGATGTTCCGCCTTGCTCTATGATTCTTTTTTTTTTGTTGCGGGGTGGAAAATCATCATGGATGTCCTCTGCTCTGGGGCAGGCGGAGGGGTCTGTCCAGGTCTGTCAGACTCCGACTGACTAAAAACCACCCCAGTGTCCCATCTCACACCTACGTCGGGGGTCGCGGGAACTGGAGATACTTCCGCAACTGCTTTATGATCCTGCCCTAACATGGCGTATAATAGTACATTATGATATAAGTGCGGTAGGTTGAAAATTACAGGCGAGCCGATATTGCTAGAGGCTGAAATTATCAAAGCGCACGTATGTCATACGACGTTTTATAACATATTTGCGAGGAAATAATTCAAATAAAAACAATACAGCGAAAAGAAAAAGCGCGCGGAATAATTTTGACTTGTTGACAAATTAGCGATGCGCGCGCATCAGCGCTTTTTTTTAAGGCAAAGGCACAAAAACAGCCAGTATTACTAATAAAGTAAATTAATATTTTTTTGTTTTTCTTACAGATAAATGGTTGTAATTTGTGGTCAAAATTAATTAAATTAAAGAATTAAAAATTTATTTTTTTATATTTTATCTCCCTAAGTTAATTTTATTCATAAAATGTTGACCACTTTTCTGACATAAAAACTCTTTGCTAAGATTTTAAGAAGTACCGTTCGTTTCAGACGGAGCATCTTGATAAACTGTACGTTTTACGGAACTCGTGCGTTTTACATTACAATAACGCACTAGTACGTAATGACATACATTTTGATATTGAAATTGGTATAAAACGTATTTACTGTTATCGATGTCAAAAAAGAAAAGAAATGTACAGTTTCTATTGCTATGATGATGATATTAATATTTTTCTTGTTTCCCTACGAATTTTTGGTCTGAAATAAAACCATTTTCTTTTTTCGTTTTTTTTTCTAGGCAAGACATTGTAAAACTCTATTTATAAGGAGCTGTGTCAACGGCTAAGTTTATCATCATCATCATGATGTCAACCTTTAGGCGCCCTCTGCTAGGCATAGGTCTCCCATAAGGGAGGATTCAGCCGTAATCACCATGCTTGTTCGACGTATGTTGGCGATCGCAGTAGGTGTTATGTTACTCAGAAGGACGCTGCTGCCTATCCTTTGGTCAATATCCCTCTGTCGACTTCTATGACACCCACGGGTAGAAATGGGGTAGTGCTATTCGCAGCCGGTAACATACGACTTGTTACGAACGTGTATTTTGTATGAAAATGAAGGCGGATTATCCACTGCGATCTAAGGCTACGTGACAACGTCACAGTGGATCATCATCATCATCATCAGCCGGAAGAAGCCCACTGTTGGACAAGGCCCCCCAACTGGTTGCACTAATCCCCACGCCTGGCAGGCGGGCGCAGTGGATAATGATTTGTTAATTTTGTATGCGTTTTTTAATTACGCAACATTTTTAACTATTATTAAGTTACATAACTAAGTTTCTCCTGCTTGTTTGTGGTTTTGCGGTTAGTCAGTTTCCTGTCAAAACAGGAAATTGGCTAACCACATACCAAGATATGAGTGTCCTTAACCTATCTGCAAAACATCGAGTGGAAATACATATAATAATGCGCAAAAGTGACTTTTAATGGTCTAATAATAAAAAATAACACCAGATTATAACTGTTCCACTGCAGGGCAAAGGCCTCTTCTGATACAGAGAAGGCATGAGCATTGATCACCACGTGCGCTCAAGGCGGATTGGCGATTTCAGACTTGTATTAATTATTAGTCCAGGTTTCCTCACGATATCACCCATCCCTAAAGTCAATGATGTCCAAGATAAACTTCGAAACTACATGTAAAACTGAAGACTTGGTCGTGGAGTCAGTGGCGTGCCTTCCATTTAAGCCCAAGAGCCAGGCTTGCATTCAATAATGCGAGACAATAAAAAAAAATACATAGAAAGCACAAAAATAATGTGTCTAAGTAGGTATTGAATCATTATCTCATATGTCGGGCGTGCCCTAACTTTGACCTCTAGGCATGCCACTGCGTTGAGTCTAGTAATTAGTACCGTATAAACATTCTTAATTGCATTTAGTAAAAAGCAGTTTTTTATTTTCACATTACAAAGACCACTTTAATATTTATTTGTATAGATTTCTCAGTAGCAACCCGGAGTTTAAAAGTCATCATCATCATGTCACGCCCACTGCTGGGCATAGGTCTCCCTCAAGGGGGGTTCAGCCGTAATCCCCATGCTTGACCGATGCATGTTGGCGATCGCAGTAGGTGTTATGGTACTCAGAAGAACGCCACTACCCATCCTCTGGTCAATATTCCTCTGTCACCTTCTACGATCCCCACGGGTCCCCACACAGCTAGTTTCAAAGTTCCGGGTTATTACTTCACTGGGGCGTTGTACCTGGTGAGGCGGGATACCCTGCCATGAAAAGCCATTGGTACTACTCCAAATGTATCTGGGTATCCTCAAGGCTCGCACTAGTGAACCGGTTTAGCATCTTAGGCCGCATCATCACTTTAAGATCAGGTGAGTGGCGGCCAAACCCAAGCCTATAAAAGAAAGCGGCCAAGTGCGAGTCGGACTCGCCCATGAAGGGTTCCGTAGCAGCCAGTAACATAATATAAAAGAAATTAAATGTTTTTATTTTTATATTTGAGTTGATTGAATGAAAGGTAAATTGCGGTTTACGATATACGACGTATTAAAAATAACTACTTATTAGATCTCGTTCAAACCAATTTTCGGTGGAAGTTTACATGGTAATGTACATCGTTATATTTTTTTTAGTTTTATCATTCTTTTATTTTAGAAGTAACAGGGGGGGGGGACTTACATTTTACCACTTTGGAATGTCTCTCGCGCAAACTGTTCAGTTTAGAACAAAATGATATTAGAAACCTCGATTTCATTTTTGAAGACCTATCCATTATAGATACCCCACAAGTATGGGTTTGATGAAAAAAAAATGTTGAGATTCCGTTCTAAGTATGGGGAATCCCCAAAATTTATTGTTTTTTTTTTCTATTTTTGTGTAAAAATCTTAAATGCGGTATACAGAATACATCTACTTACCAAGTTTCAACAGTATAGTTCTTATATGTAGTTTCGGAAAAAAGCGGCTATGACATACGGACGGACAGACAGACAGACAGACATGACGAATCCACAAGGGTTCCGTTTTTTGCCATTTTGCCACGGTACCCTAAAAGTGTCTCAGGTCGTGTCGTATTGCCGTCCCATCAGACTATGAGAGTGAGGGAAGAGGGAGTACATTCTGTGTTTGCGCACACACTTGTATAGTGCACAAGTATATGCGCAAACTGCGCTAAATGTGATGACACGGTTGGCGCAGTGGCTGAGCGATCGACTGCTGCGCAGCGTGTTGCGGGTTCGATTCCCGCCCAGGGTAAACATTTGTGTGATGAGCACTTGTGTTTGCCTTGTGTCTGGGTGTTGTTTATCTTGTATGTATGTATTTACAAAAGAAAAATGTATTTGTGTATGTGTCGCAGTAAGATAGATAAAGCCGTAATATAGTTATATCCCTAGGGATATAATTATATACCGTAACATAGTTATACGAAAGCGATTCTTTACTATCTCACTAGGAATATAGTTATAAAACCGTCGAAGTTTAGTGATATACTTATATTACTAGAGTAAGTTCAGTGTTATAAATATATTAGGGTTTGTCTCAAAAAAGTCATATTGTTTCATATTGTCATCATATTGTAGTATAAATTAAAGCTTATTTATTCTCAAACATTTTGGCCGCCGACACCGAAATTAGTTCAGAAGAATATTATTACATTGTATTGAAAATATTTACCTGTTGATATCTCTCGAGCAGAATCCATATTCAATGGGCTGTTTACAAATGTTTGTATCTGAACTACCTGAAAAATGTTAACCATGATTTTACTTGTGACTATCAGAAAAATCGCGACACATTTTAATTCGCTGCGCTAAACAAAGTACCGTCAAAATAATTCAACAATCCTAAAATAAAGTTTTCAGGGATGAATTCATCCTGGTACGGACAACGTCAACCACTGCTTACCCCCCACGCATTAAGATTTCTTCGGATAGGGGGTAAGCAGTTGATGACGCTGTCCATAAGAAATGACGACATTCACCGTGACTTTAAAATGGAATCCGTCACCACTATTATTCAAAAATTTGCTGAAGCCCACGAACACAGACTTCACCGACACGTGAATGTTAAGGCAATCTAGCTGAGATAACACAGACTTTGTGCATAGACTAAAAAAGCTTATTACAAAAAAGACAACCGCCTTCAAAAACTAAAAAGTGAAAAATAACTTTAGCACTGAACACACATTGACTTTAGTTTCGGAAGTCGGTGGCAATACAAAACAACAAACAGAACAAAGCCACTGAATTTCGAAACTAAAGTCAATGTGTGTTCTGTGCTAAAGTTATTTTTCACTTTTTAGTTTTTGAAGGCGGTTGTCTTTTTTGTAAAAAGCTTTTTATTTTCCGCTTTTTAGTACCTCCTTCTCATCCAAATCTATTAAGAAGAGATTGAAAGTTAACTACTACAAAGATTGATGTAACTAAAACGTCGTCTATGTGAAAATTTGGGTATTTGTTGATTTTTCAAAAAGTGCTGAATCAATTTCGATAAAATTTATATGGGACCACCCTTGAAGCATACCCTATCCATAAATAGACGAATTTTCAAAATCGGTTTACGTTTGCCGGAGAAATCGCGTAGCAAATCGCGCACATACTTAATGCAAATTTAAGACTTACACGGTGTCAGAACTGGACCAAATTATAATGGGACCACACGGGAAGCACTAGCTTGCAAATACAAAAAGAATCATCAAAATCGGTTCACCCAGGCCAAACAAATCAGGTAACAAACATAAAAAAAAAATATACAAAAAAAATACAGACGAATTGATAACCTCCTCCTTTTTTGAAGTCGGTTGAAAAGAACTAAACCTTTTGAATTAGCGTAGTATTAAACAAAGTGAAAGAATCTTGTAACAATGTTGTGCTGTACATATCACATGAACATAGTGTTTCTATTAATTATATCGGACTCTATGATAGTGATACGGACTTGTGTAAAAGTTCAAATGGACACTACTCTTAGTTTAAACATAATTAGCACATAACATATTATTAAGTTAGAGGTAAATTGTTTAGTGGTCTTTCAGTCTAGATCGTAACTAAATATTAAGAAGTTCTTACTAAAAAACTCAGATTATGACACAAAAGGCAGATAGACCGCGCGGTACTCTGAGGGTGAAGCCATTAAAGCAAATACAAATTCAAAAGCGAATACCTACAACGCGCTTCGTGCTGTACTGACATGAGTCAGAATAACACGAAATGCCGCATCGTTAAAAAACAATTAAAAGTACAAATACAAATTCAAAACCGAATACAATCACGAGATTGTAGGTATTTGCTTTTGAATTTGTATTTGCTTTTTTGGCTGCACTCTCAGTGTTGCGCGCGGTTTATCTGCCTTTTGTTTCATAATCTGTGCTATTAAAGTACAAAAAGAACACGAAAAAGCAAATCTTTACTATGTACAAAGTCCCCTAAAACCTTTATTATAAGTCCCAGTTACTTACTCTCGTCAGATTCTTCACTTTCACCAGATTCTTCAGATTCTTCTTCACATAAACTTCTGGAGAATACCAGGACCAGTAGCAGTATTGTGTATTTCATTTTGACTTTCTAATTAGTAGTTTTTTTTAATTCTTTGTTCCTATAACCGTTTACATACCTTATTAATATTTACATGAAATTTAATATTGGCAGATTTTAAACGCCTCTTTAGTTACACGGTGGAAAAGGTAATTAAAAGATTATTGTTTCTAGTAAACTAATAATTATAAAATTTTTATGAAATTGAGAAGCCATAAAAGTGTTAGATAAACGCCTATTAGATAGGTGGCTGGTATGGCGCAGTGACTGAGAGATTGGCTGCAGCGTTGCGTGGCGCGGTTTCGATTCCCGCTCGATGCGAATATTTTTATGGCCTACAGTTCTAATAGGGGGATAAGTAAAAGCAGTAAGAATTGTTCGCTTATGGTTAAGCTAAGCTTGCCGCGGTCATTTTGTGGATGGGTGATCATCATGTATAATACCGGGACCCTTCCGTGTCTCGCAAAGCTCGTGAAGTCGCTTTGGTTCCGGCTGCGGCCAGTTTGACAGTCGTTATGGGCCAAAAACTCAGAACTCAACTCAGAAGCCAAAAAGTCACAATCAGTCCTATCAAGGGGTATCGTGTTACGCAGTTATTTTGCTGTTATTTTGATATTACTAAGGGCGGGTTGCTTCAACTAACCATTACTGACCGGTAATAGTCAAAAATGGCGCTAACTATCGTCAAATCAAAAAAATGGGTTGTTTCAGAAAATCATACGTCAAAAAGTTACTATTACCATAACCGACCAGTCATCGTAATTTTAAGTTGTCAAACGGTTACCAATCGTAAGGTCGAAAAATATTTGACCGAATTTCATTTCACCTAAAACTTTTCAACTTTTCTTGTTTCGTATTTTTTTACTTCATCGAAGTCACGTCTGCCACAGCTGTATCAGTTGACCTATTATCAATTCGATTTTTTTCGTTGGTCCGACGTTTCATTTGGTCGAAAAGCTTTTTACCGAAGTTACACTTAGCCGAAATAACAATCGTTCGAACATTCGTTATACCACTGTTTTAATTAGCATATTTCACCAAACGCCTAGAAGTAAATATATGTCTGATATTGAGTTAATGATAACCGGTAGTCCACCAGAAAAAAAATACGTCGTTAAAGAAACAGAACTTCAAAGATTTTTGAAAATTACAGACAATTTAAGTGAAATTAAATATTTGAAAGAGCTTTCAAAACTAATGTAATTATTACACTGGCGTTATAGAGAGCTAATTTCAGATTAGTTTTCTACTATTTTGTTTCATTTATTATATAAATGTAATGGTACTTAAAAAAACAGGTGGTCCCAGTTTATATATAGTCCTCTTCACCGTATCCGGCGACAGCGACCCAGACTATTTGTCTTCTCTTTCGTGAGCCCTCTGATGACTAGCAAATCCAAACTTGGTCTTGAAAACCCGGTCACATCGTGTACAGAAGAGCTGATTATTATCGTTGTACGTGTAGATATATGAAGGCTTTGGGCGACTTTTGCGTATCTGTCGCTTCTTGTCTAGGTCTTCAAGACGATTTGTTTCAAAGCATTCAATTGCTTTGTGGATTGAAGCGCGCCATCTTCCTCGGTTTCGAGCAAGCTCCTGCCACCGATCAACGGGTATGCCGCAGGTCTTAAGGTGACGTTTGAGGACATCTTTGTAGCGTAAGTATTGACCACCCTGTGCTCGTTTTCCTTGGGCAAGCTCTGAGTAGAAAGCGGTTTTAGGCAGTCTACTGTTATCCATACCATGCCCATCATTCCAGTGCGCCTTAGCACCTCCGCGTTAGGAACACGATCCTGCCACTTTATGCGGAGGATGGACCGAAGACACCGAAGATGGACAGTGTCAAGCCTTTTAATATCACCTCTATAGAGGCACCAGGTTTCCGCGGCGTAGGTGAGTATTGGTAAAACTAAGGCCTTATAAACGCATATTTTCGTTTGCAGTTTCAGGTCATGAGAGGTCCACACACGCTTGTGAAGCTTCCCAAAGGCAGCAGCTGCTAAAGCAATTCGTGCTGGAATTTCAGACGCCAGTCTATTGTCGTTGGAGACATGACTTCCGAGATATTTAAAATGCGGTACCTCCTCCAATGACACAGATGCAACTTAACGGTTGAGCTGACATCGTCACATCCCTTTGGTGGTTGTTTTAGAACTTGGGTATTCTGTACGCTTATTACCAGTCCAAATCTAGAACAGGAGGCCTGGAGACTATTAATATAGTCTTGGAGAGTTTCCACACGGTCAGCCAACAGGCACACATCATTAGCATAGAGCGCGTCAAGCACGGGAACCCTAGACGTCTTAGTCTTCGCCCTGAAGCGTGAGATGTCGAAGACACTTTTATCAGTGCGGACATTGAGTACAATCTGTCCAACACTATGCTGTAGTGCATCATTCAGTACAGCCGAGAAATAGAGTGCAAATAACGTGGGAGCCATGACACAGCCTTGCTTCACACCGCTGGTTATATTAATCAAGTCTGAAAAATCGTTTTCATGTTGAACACGCGCCGTCATACCTTCGTGAAACTGACGAATGATGTTGACGAATTTCTCAGGACAACCAGCCTTTTTCAACACTAACCAAAGAGCAGCGCGCGGCACGCGGTCAAAGGCCTTTTCTAAGTCAACGAAACACATGTACAGAGGACGGTTTTGTTCAAGGCTTTTCTCCTGAATTTGTTTCACTATGAAAATGCCGTCAACAGTTCCTATGCCAGGTCTAAAGCCACACTGCGTCTCTGGAAGTATCTGTTCCGCAAGGTTTGCTAAACGGCGATTGATGATATGAGCCCCCGCTGAAGATAGGAGAGAGATGCCTCTGTAAGAGCCACAGTCCGATGTTTCAAGCAGGCATGCAGTGTGCAAGCAGGCATGCAGCATGCAAGCAGGCATGCAGCATGCAAGCAGGCATGCAGCATGCAAGCAGGCATGCAGCATGCAAGCAGGCATGCAGCATGCAAATAAGCATGCAGCATGCAAACAAGCATGAAACATGCAAGCAGGCATACAACATGCAGCAAGCATTGTTTCTGTCACGGCTCTGGCGCTGCGGGGTCTAGGCGGCCCCACGCGAGCTTATCGTCGCAGATGCCGCCTGCTCCTCAGCTCGCGGGCCGCCGCACCCCTCCGCGCCTACGCGTTCTTAAATTACACTCTAGGGCAGACAAGACTGCGTGAAGTCGATTTTGCAGCGATTCGTTTCTGTTACTATTTTAATTTATTGTTGAAAATGCTACCAAGTAACAGGCTATATATTTGTGATCAAATAATATTCCGTAAAATGTTGTTTCGACGGGGTGAAATTATGGTAAAAAAATCATTTGGCAAATGAAAATAGTTCAAAAGAGGCTTCGGCCAATAGGAAAAAGTTTTTTTGTAAATCGGAGAAATATAGTTCGGTAAAATAATACCTATGACACATGATACTTCGATGATCTAAAAATATGTCAAATAATGCATATAGCAAAAAAGACGTCGGTCAATAGTTTTCGGTAAAATGAAATTCGGACAAAAATCATTCGAAAAAGTGATCGGTTCCCTGTCAAACAGCTACTTCAAATATCAAAATATTATGGAATCTCTTTTTGAATAACTTTAACTGACGGATTTTTATGTCATGAAACAACCCGTTACATTTAACGTACGTTAAACATCGCACGTCATAGTAACTTTTTAACCGTCCGTATGTAACGTTAACCGACTGTTTGAAACAACCCGCCCTAACAGGCACATCAATTTTATGTATTTGTATGTGTTACAGCTAAAACTCGAAGTGCGGCTATATCTAGTTTTAACCGGTTCGAACTAGGTGTAGCCGGTAGCAGTTAGTTAAACTTAGGTGTAGCCTCGAGCTCGAACCATTGAGCAGAAGAGGACGGTCGACGTCAGGTTCATGTCCGCATGGTTTTAAGGAACTGAACCTCTGGTGTCGGTGTGGTGACGTCGGTGTGCGGCTGCATCTAGTTCTAGCCGCTATAATAAAGGCTAAACCTAGTTCCAACCGAAGATAAGTATATTATTATGTCGGCGTCAGCGATGGCTGAGCGGTAGCGCCGACAACGTTTGGGTTCGGTGGTATCGGGTTTATTGTAGATTAACAATATTCAATGCAGTAATAACTACCTTACTTTATTAAATGTGATCATACAATACAATTCAAATAGGTAAACCGACAGTTTCGTACTAGATGAGTGTCCTGGTTGGAGTCTCGAGCAAAAGTGAGCTTGCCTCCCCACTTTCCAACACGACTCTGTCCACGTGCCGCCATTTTAACTGATAACTGACATCACGACGGCGTTTACCATTTCTTCTGTAGGTACTACAATAACGAAATTGAATCCTTTTTATCGTTAAATTATCGCTTGCTGCGGCAATACATCTAAGGATACATCTAAGTTTAACCGCATAAGGCCGGCTGCACCTTAGTAGTTGTAGCCGGGTAAAACTAGGTGTAGCCGCATATCGGCTATTAGCCGTAACATATGTATGTATAGATCATTATATTACTTCACTGTCACTAGTCACTATCATTATAAGTAGTATATTATAAATTAAAGTAGAGTTTGTGTTCTAATAGCCAAGCATACACGCACGGATTTAACCGACGGGCACTATTCGGATCCGATCAGTTACTTCACCACACACGTTCACGGGCATCAGTTATAATCGTGACTTTGTTATTGAACAGTCGCTATGTCTGATCAGCTGAATATTGCTGTAATTTGTGGTGGTTTAATGTGAGTATGGGTGAAGCAATGGCTAAATAAACGACAGCGATACTTATAGTAACATGAATCTACTGATGGATTTGTCATTTCATGAATCTGTCGATTTGTTAAATTTTCTGAGGTTGGACAAATGTGCTTTTGAATATCTACTTAAAACAGTAAAACCTTTAATCCGGAAAGAAAATACAGTTATGAGATAGCTGTAGTAACAGCTGTCTCATAACTGTGTTTTCTTCTAAAGGCACACACACGTACAGGCAGAGCTCGGATTGTACCCGATCCGTTCCTTTTGAGCACGGGCGACGGGCAGGCAACAAGCAGACATATCCGTGACTTTTATCGCCACACATATAGGTACTTACATATGCCTGTCGGGTACCCGTACGGGCAGATCCGCCGGGTAAATCCGTGCGTGTATGCTAGCCTAATCGGGATAATCGTGTGCTAATCTGCAGACCTACTGGTCCGATTTTGAGAATTCTTTTGCTGATAGGAAGCTACGTTATCCCTGAGTGCTATAGGCTATATTTTACTATTAAAAAATTCAGAATTCTAAAAGAAAGTCGCGGACAAAAGCTAGTATTACATTATTAGTATAGTAACGGAATTTTAAGCCCGCAATTTATTTTCACCTATATTGGATTTCTGTTCACCAGAATGAGAACAAAAACGCAGCCAAGTGCGAGTCGGACTCGCCCATGAAGGGTTCTGTAGTAGCAAGTAACATAAATTATAAAAGTTCTTGTAGTTTGTTGTAACTTTGATCGATGTTTTAATAGTAGTGTATTTTTTTAAATAGCGGTTTACAATTTATGACGTAATTAAAAATAATCTAGTGACTAGATCTCGTTCAAACCAATTTTCGGTGGAAGTTTACATGGTAATGTACAAAATAATTTTTTAATAGTTTTATCATTCTCTTATTTTAGAAGTTACAGGGGGGGGGGGGACACATTTTACTGCTTTGGAAGTGTCTGCGTCATTTTTTTATAAACTGAATAGTTTGTGTGTGTACAAACTATTCAGTTTATAAAAAAATGACGTTAGAAACTTCAATATCATTTTTGAAGACCTATCCATAAATACGCCAACACGTATGGGTTTGATGTAAAAAGAATTTTTGAGTTTCAGTTCTAAGTATGGGGAACCCCCAAAATTTATTGTATTTTTTTTCTATTTTTGTGTAAAAATCTTAATGCGGTTCACAGAATACATCTACTTAAGTACCAAGTTTCAAGGTTCACCCTTGTTTGATCGAACAATGTTTCGTCGAAAATCACTTCGGCGAATTTTAGTTGCAATAAAGTCATTTCGTAGAATTATTCATTTGACCGAATAATTCATTGGTAAATTTTTATTTAGCATAATTATTTATTTGAACTAATTTCATTTGAACAAATTTTATTTAAACTAATGTTTCACTAGACTAATAATGATTTAGTCGAAAGATCGTATTTTTATTTCGACTATTATTGTGTCAAAGACTATTTACTTGAATGAAACATATTTCACAGAAACACAATTCAAAGAATTTTTAATCACATTTTTTTGTAACAATCTTATCAAACAGTAGAATTACTTTTTAACGAATATTGTTTATTCGGTGTATTTTTCCATGGAATTTATTTCAACAAAAATATATAGGTATAAAAAGAAAGACAGTAACAAAAATAATCTTAAAAAGTCAATATGTTGTGCTACAAAAGTTAATGACAGAAACGAATTGCTGCGAAACCGACTCCACGTAGTCTTGTCTGCCCTAAACCTAGAGTGTAATTTAAATTCGCTTAGGCGCGGAGGGGCGAGGCGGCCAGCGAGCTGAGGAGCAGGTGGTTGAGGCTGGCCGGCTTGTCCGGCCAGTAAGCCGAAGCTGCGGTGGTGAGCGTGAATACCATCTGCGACGATAAGCTCGCGTGGTACCGCCGGAGCCCCGCAACGCTGTAGCCGTGACAGAAACCATGCCTGCTGCATGTTGCATGTTCGCTTGCATGTTGCATGCTCGCTTGCATGATGCATGCTTGCTTGCATGATGCTTGCTTGCTTGCATGCTGCATGCCTGCTTGCACGCTGCATGCTTGCTTGCACGATAAACGACAAGGGTGAACCTTTTTTTCTGCATTACTTTACACCAATTGAATATTCGATAAAATACATGTTATACCATCTGAACATTACATCAAATGAACATTATACCTTTTGATCATTAGCACAAATGTTGTTATAGCAAATAAATATTCGACGAACTGAAAATTCTTTCAAACGATATTATACTAAGTGATGATTTTCTTAAACGTTGTTCGATTTAGTAATATTGTATCAAACGTTGTTCGACCAAACAAGGTGAACCAAGTTTCAACAGTATAGTTCTCATAGTTTCGGAAAAAAATGGCTGTGACATATGGACGGACAGACAGACATGACGAATCCATAAGGGTTCAGTTTTTTGCCATTTGGCTATGGAACCCTAAAAATGACATTAGGCTATTTAAGGCTTTTGATGTTAGTTATAAGACACCTACATATATACAATATGAAACTAACTTCTATGCAATAAATGAAACCTCAAGTAATACTAGTCAACAAAAGTATAGTAAAACTAAATATTAAATTAAAAACCGACAGTTTAAAAAGCTAAATTTTCAAACAAAATAAATATCAAAATAAATTCAGTTAAAACAAACACTCTGTATAAAGACAACGTACCTTGACCCCGGAGCGAATTTTATATTTAGGTAAATAACTAAAATAGGTACCTACTTATCAGCGTCGTGATAGTTTGTAGTTTTGCACTTCGTGGCAACGTCGCTTTTCAGTGTTATGAGGATTTAAGTTCATTCAGTCATTGACCTAGTGATCCAATCCTACAGAGTGTTTAAATTTGTTCAAAATTAAAACTCTACTTTTTGACCTAATTACTGGACCAATTTCGTAATTTTTTTGTACATCGTCCAAAAAGGCGATAACAAGTATGTCGTATAATTTATTGCATATATTTGGTCCCCATTCTGTATATTACATACCTGTATGTTATTTTTTTTTGTATTTTACTTATTTATTTATTGTATATGGGTATTTTGCCTGCAATAAACGAAAAAAAAATATTATCTATCTTTCGGCCTTTTTAATTGTGAAACTACATTTCTTGCTTATTTTTTTTCACGCAATTAATATTGCGCCTTATATTATGTAACTGCCGAACTCAGAAACGTCACTTAAAAATAATTAATCTTTATTTTTGTCGCCTAATAATAAAATATCCTCCCGATGGAATTTTGGTCACGGCGCGGGCGGCCATTCTTAATGGAGACAGTGTTGGTATTTAGTTGATTTTAATGTGCACAAAATAATCGATTCTTATTTTTGTAATGGCAACACTGTCACTAACAATTAATATAAAAACCAGCAACTACCCTCAGTTAGCTTCCCAGTCCGATAACCATGTTCGGTAAGCCTATCCCTTGGGAGAGCCAAGCCAAATACTTAGGTGTGATTCTGGATCACCATCTTACTTTTGGAGAGCACATAAAGACGGTGTGTTCGCGCGCCGCTTTCGCTCTCGGTAGGCTCTACTTCACGTTGAATGCACGCAGCAAATTGTCACTCAAGTGCAAATTGCGCATTAACACGGCGTGCATTGGTCTATCATGACTTACGCCTGTGCTGTATTCACACACGCAAAACCATACTCCTCTCCATAGGACGCAGACCCTTCAAAACCGTTTCTTGCGAGGAATCACAGGAGCCCCTTTTTACCTTCGCAACGAGAACCTCCATCTCGATTTAAAAATACCCACCATCCAGCAGTTCATGAAACGGTCCGCCAAGCGCTTCTTCGACACTGCTGAGAAGCATTCTATCCCGTTGATCGTATCGGCCGCTCGGTACACTCCCTCCCGTATTAGTAAAACTCGACGACCGAGACATACTCTGACCGACCCTGACGATGCTATAACTCTCCTCCAGGAGAGCAATAAGGCCACCAGTACAGTAAAGAAACACAGACGCAGACCGCCGTCATTTCGTCCTCGCCTCACCTCCAAATCTCCCGCTGCTGCTGAGAAATTCCTAATGAGTATACCTATAATTATAATAAAAATAAATCGTTGTTCGTTAATCTATCTAAAACTCGAGACCGATTCCGGTAATATTGGTCTTGAAATATTTGTAAGTCCTGGGAAGGTTGAACGGTATGAAAATTGAAAAATCAATTGAAAGGATAACGTCTGTCGGGTCAGCTAGTCCTTAATAATTAATACCCTTTCCCCAACCTGGGAACTCAGTTATAGCAACCAGTTAAAATTGTCGCAAATTAATATCTTTATATGTTTTCACTATTGAAATGGTCTCAATAGGAATAGCTGCTCCAAATACTTGTCAAGAAATGTTAAGGCTCAGCGTACTGATTCTATGTCGATGGCCTAGTGGGTAAAGCGACCACATCTCATGCATGAGGTAGCGGTTTCGATACCGGGCAAATACCAATGTGAGTTTTTCAATTCGCATATATATACTAAGTTTATCTTGGACATTGTGACGTAGGGGTTACGTGGAGAACAATAAATTAAAATTAAGCCTCCTTCTGCGACATGACACTTTCGCAGAAGGAAACCACCGCGTCCCAGGACTCTGCGCTGTCGACCATCGACTCGACCACGGCCGACAGCGACAGGTCACTGCCTACTTCTGAGACGAGGGCACGGCGCGGCCCGTCCCAAGCGGCACATTCCGCCAGCGTATGCCGCGCCGTGTCCTCCCGGCAGTCGACGCAGTGGTGACACCGGGCGTCCGGCTCCCTGTTTATGCGACACAGGTACTTCCCGAAGCAACCATGCCCCGAGAGCACCTGCGTCACCCGAAACGACAGGGAGTACTCTCCTGGCTCAGCCTTGGGCACGAAGATCACTGCGGTGTGCTGGTGGGCAGGTGGTGTTGCCAGACCTGAAGTGAGCTCGACGCGGCCAGCTTTGATGCGGAAATGCGGTGGTGCGGCACCCAACGTTGGGATGCTCTTGATGTCCGCGGATTAATATAATCTAGATGTTCAGCCGGAACTTTGGACCCCAATATACGAATTCACAGAGTTTCATACGTTTGATTAATATTACATTTGTCAATGAAATACTGGCAAAAAAATAAAATGGCGAGGACACTATACGACACTGAATAGCAGATGTACGTTCTGTCTGTCTTTGGCGTTGCCGGAATTCGAAACAGGAACTGTCATGGCAGTAGTCATGGCTTGAACACGGTAATTAGCATAGACAATATTGTGCGTTTCACTCGTTCAGATACCGCAATTCACTAGTAGGTACTATTGCTATTAGTAACCTAGGACGTCCCTAATATTAATACGTCTGTGGCTTGATTTGACATTTATTTGTTAATGTGTGATTAATTGTTGATATTTGGTTGTGATTTTTAATTATTTTCTGAAAAGTAACGATACAACGTTACAACATCGCTGACATCGGTGAAGGAAAAACATCGTGAGGAAACCTGTACATTTTATAAACATGGTGAACAATGCTCATGTCTTCTCTGAATGAGAAGAGGTATTTGCCATGCAGTAGAACAAAAATAGGCGGATATTTTAATTATTAAAAATAATAACTATGTGTGGTAAAATAAAAAAAAACTACTGTCATAATTTTTAATATTTTTACTTAATTTATACGGAAGACTTAAATCTAAACAAAAACAGAACAGGAATAGTAAATTAGACTGGCAGCCAACTAAAGGCCTTCACTTATATAAAATACAGAATGTTTGTTTTTATTAAATAATAAAAAAAAATACAGTGACCTTTTATAACTTCAAAACACTTCTCATTTTTTTGGCAATCCATAAACGTAGCGCTTTGCTTTGTTCCTTTGTCAAATGTTTACCTGTAAGCACAATACGGGCCTGTTGGTCTAGTGGTCACTGACCCTGACTGCTAAGCCGGAGGTCGTGGGTTCGATTCCCACCCAGGACAAACTTTGTGTGATGAGCATGATTGTTTGTTCTGTGTCTGGGTGTTTATCTATAATATGTATGTATTTATAAATTATATAAGTATGTATATCAGTTGTCTGGTTACCATAACACAAGCTCTGCTTAGCTTGGGACCAGATGACCGTGTGTGAGTTGTCCCAAGATATTTATTTATTTTATTTATTTAATGTGAGTTATAAAACAACTGCCTTTTTTGACCTGAATAAGGCTAAGAACTCACGAAGCGGTTTTTACCCGCGCTCGCCGCGGTGGAGGAACAGCCCAAACTTACGAGACCGGAGTTCTGTGCGGTTACGCAGCCGTCACAGTTGCAATTATATTGTTACGTACGTCGTAAAGTGTTTGTGTTTTGTTTAGTGTCATCATCATCATTTCAACCTTTAGACGCCCATTGCTGGGCATAGGTCTCCCTCAAGGGGGGTGGGGGTTCAGCTATAATCGCCATGCTTGGCCGATGCATGTTGGAGATCGCAGTAGGTATTACTCTGAAGGACGCTGCTGCCCGTCTTCTGGTCAATATCCCTCTGTCGTCTTCTACGACACCCACGGGTAGAAATGGGGTGGTGCTATTCGTGACCGGCACCACACGGCCAAGTAAAGTGTAAATTGGTGTCGTGTTTAGTGTAAATTGGTGTCAATTATTTATCCCGAACCTCAGCTTGTAACAATACTATCGCCCGCAAAGTTGGCGCATCAATGATCAAGCGCCAAGAGATTACCCGCCGAGGCTGCGTGTGATCTTGGACCGCGGGATATTACTAGTTGCCCGCCGGTGCTGCGGGAGCCGCAAACGACCATGCACACCGCGGGCGTAAACCGCGTCGTGAAATGTGCTTTAATTTTAACATAAACATCTGCATACGACAGAAGCTGCGGACCCGCAACCGTGGCAGACGCAGATGAAGACCACTTCGCGAGCCTTAGTTTTTAAATCTGCTATCATAGTGGGAGGCAATTCTGAAAACTGATTGTAATAAATTCGTGGGACACACTTTGGTACACTTTGGTGGTCAATAGTTTAGAAATATTTTTGTGGGTTTTATTATAAATAATAATAATATGTAGGATAGTCTGTAAGGTACAAATGTTATGGGTTTTTGTTACCCGAAATAAATGACATTATTATTATTATTGCTAGACATCTATCATCTACATTATAATATTAAATAACACCACTGATAGCTAAAGGAACAAAGAATTCGTGTCAATTTTTGGTTCGTTCAAAAATTATTATGAGTTACTAAAAACCAGCTGATCCAAACATTTATGTTCACGTAACTCAACAAAATGTAGGGTCCGTATCTTTATACAACTGACATAATATACTATTACGCGTTGTTAAAGTTCTCTGAATCTATCTCTACATTAGTATGTATAGAAATACCCGACAACAAAAACAGACCGCCGTTTCGACCACCCCGTACGTCCCCTCCCCGACCCTTGCTCATGCCAGCCTGCGCCGTTCAGACTTTAGCTTTAAATTCGTCCCTAATCAATCGAGATCCGATCGGGCTTGTCCCTTTGCTGCCCTCTCCCAGCGACACCCTAAAACCGGGGCCCGTACCTCACAGGGGGTGCCCTTAGCGTGTAGACGTTTAGTTTATAAATATTTTACCATGGTTGGAGGCTCTCAATTCACTTTTAAGGCAACACAGGAAAATCCGATTAAACTGACGTCAACCTCTTAGGATGACTTCATGATGATCATCATCATCATCTGCCTAGCCTTTTCCCAACTATGGCCGATCCAATGTAACCAGATACAGCTGTTACCAGTGTTTTACATGGAGCGACTGCCTATCGGACCTCCACAACCCAGTTACGGTCCGTTCACACAGTTCGGAGAGGAGAGCAAATTTTTGATCACGTTTTAAACAGTCGTCTGTAGTAGACACTACAGAAGACTGTTTTAAGCGATGTTTGCCGACGCACGCACTGACAGTTTTGATGCGTTGTGGCGTAAGAAATCTGCCTCACTACTTCATAGGCTGCGTGGCAGTCCCAACACTATCCTGCAATCGATAGCCGCCCGGGCGGATAGCCCGCTAGTGTGGGCGCTAACTAATCTCACCCGTTCTCTGTTCTATACTCCGTTCACAATAAGATTAGTCATATATACAGAACATTTTACTGTCCGTTCAACAGATTTTGACTTATATTGCGTTGGTGGCATGACAAATGGCAGCTGCAGTAAACAGTTGTTATTGTAACCACTTTTTTGCCTTTAATGTCATCCTAAAGCCAGAATAGAAGTCAAAATCGGTTGAAGGAACTGTAAAAAAGGTTTGTGTTTGTGTTTATGTCTAATCTTATTGTAAACGGAGTATAGTTAATATGTACTAACATAAGCTCAAGTTATATTGTTACTAACACAGTGGACCTTTGTAGTCTGTTATATGAATAAATAATAATAAAAATCATTGTAATAAGGTTTATTTTTACATGCCATTTCTTTTAATGCTTGAGAGCAAACCAAACGCGCTTAGTGTGAAATAATAAGAGCAATCGGAGCCGATCGGCTCCGATTGCATGCTCTTTTATGCTCGCGCGGCCGACCGGCTGCCAAATATCAGTTCCAAGCGTATAACTCGCGCCGGTCTGTGTGAATAAAAGAGCGCCAACCGATGCTCTCCGAGCCACGATACCCCTTGGTAAGACTGGTTGTCAGACTTTCTGGCTTCTGACTACGTATAACAGCCGGGACCAACGGCTTTACGTGCTTTCCGAGGCACGGAGGGGTTTCGGTTTGTAATTGATAAACACCCATCCACCCGCATTTACTTAGCCAGAAAACGTAAAATTTTGATAATGACTGTCCATCATCATTCATCATTTCAGCCGAAAGACGTCCACTGCTGGACATAGGCCTCCCCAAGGGGGGGTTTTGCCATAATCGCCACGCTTGGCAGGTGGATTGGCGATCGCAGCACGGTTGTTACAAAGGCACAGAGAACGCTGCTGTCCATTCTCTGGTGAGTCCCTTAGTCGCCTCTTACGACACCCACGGGAAGTTATGGGATGGTGCTATTCTTTACGTCCGACACCACACGGACAACGGACCACAATGGCGGTTAACTTGATTGATTATTTTTAAGTGAAGACTTTATTTATTTATTTAACACTTCAAGCACAAAGTACAGAGGCGGACTTAATGACATAGGCATTTTCTACCAGTCAACCTTTGGGTGATGCAGAGACAAGCAGTGGTAGGTGTACAGTCACGACCATAAATATGTATACAGATTGCAAAATTCAAAAGCAATTTTCTCATGAAATAACTATTTCAACGTATAGATAAAACCTATTTTATAGTAGTTTGGGAAGAAAAATACCTTATTTGTAACGTCATAACATTTCAATCAATAGTTTAGGAGAAAAACAATTAAGAATGAGACCAACTGTTTACATGTTTTTGCTCGTGACTGTACCATTGAAAATAATTAAATTAATACTAAGGTACAAGGTTGTCCGTGTGGTGTCGGACGTAAAGAATAGCACCATACTATATCTTCCCGTGGGTGTCGTAAGAGGCGACTAAGGGACTCACCAGCGAATGGGCAGCAGCGTTCTCTGTGCCTTTGTAACAACCATACTGCTATCGCCAACCCGTCTGGCAAGCGTGGCGATTATAATAATAATAATAATAATAATATGTGGGGACATTTTCACACACGGCCATCTGACCCCAAACTAGGGAGACCCTGTACTATGGGTGTCAGACAGCTGATATACATACACAAATATTTTTTTTTTTTGTAAATACATACATATATAGATAAACAACACCCAGACACAAGGCAAACACAAGTGCTCATCACACAAATGTTTACCCTGGGCGGGAATCGAACCCGCAACACGCTGCGCAGCAGTCGATCGCTCAGCCACTGCGCCAACCGTGTCGTCAAAATTATGGCAAAATCCCCCATTTTGGGGGAGGCCTGTGTCCAGCAGTGGACGTCTATCGGCTGAAATGATGATGATGACTAAGGTACAAGGATATATAAAATACTATATATAAATATATATCAAACTACATATACATATATAACTGTAAATAGATCTATACACGGATATACAAAAATAAAAAGACAAACAATGGAGAAAACATTACCGTTGTGATGAAAATGCCAGCTTCTTGCAAATGTACTCTCGAACTTTTATTTTGAACGCTAAACGAATGGTTGCCATCTTGATTTCCTGGGGAAGCGCATTCCCCAGGAAAAAAAAAAGAAAGAAAGAAAGAAATAACACAAACATACAATAAAACTGAAGTAATGTCCAAAACACTTACGTCTCTTTCGTTCTGGTTGAATTAGACAGGACTGCTCACATTCCGTTTTACTTTCAAAATTATTAGAATTGCCGCCGCAACCACCGTAAATGAAGGAAAAACACTGATTTTTCTCTTGGTCAAAGTAATACCTAGAAAAATAAATGTAAACCATGAGGTGCGGATCGGGCGCGGGTCGACAGTACAGCGGGTCTTACCAGTATTTATATGGATGACAAAACACCAAATGCGCCCTAAATACTGCTTAGTAGACCCGCCTTGTCATATTTTCGACCCGCACCCGTTCCCAGTGTGTTTTGCGCTTTAGAGTACAGTCAGCAAAAGAGATAGGTATGCAAGGTCGTCAGATATAGTTCAAGTTTACTTAAAAACCGATGGATGTTTTTGAATAAAGTATCAGTAATTTAATAGAGGATAAACATTTCAATGATTTAATTAAATTTCATTCGAAAAAATCCATCGGTTTCTAAATAAACTTCAACCATTTCCGATGACCTGCATACCGATCTCTTTTGCTGATTGTACGTCGAAAATTGTTGAAGACGTCCACTGTTAAACAAAAGCCTCCCCCATAAGGGGTTGGCCATAATCCCCACGCTTGGTAGGCGTCTTGGGGATCTCAGTGAAATTGTTAAGTACACGAAAGTCGCTGCTGCTTGACTTCCGGATTTTCCCTTAGTCGCCTTAGACGACACCCTCGGGATGAAGTGGGGGGGGTGCTATTCTAGCCCGTACACCCCACGGGGAAGCCCCTTGGAGCGCGGTTTAACTAAAATATTGATTTACCTATTCTATTTCTAAAAATTGTGGCACCGCAGTGGAATCAATGTATGAAAATGACAATTGACAACATTTCATATTTTTAACCTACTTGTATTATTACGTTATACAAAATTAAATACAAATCTAGGGCACCCGTATTTTTCCGTTTTTCTAAATTATGTACTTTTCATTCATAATTTTAACTTTGAAATTAGGTGTATTCTAAAAAGACGTAAGCGCCAAATGACGTCATACTTACGGTGGAATAGCATTTTATCCTTTGCTTTACTATGACCCGTCAAAAAACTATTAGCATGACTTCATTCATGTGACATTGACGTGTGTCTTATTTGACGTTAATGTTTTCATATAAACCATTGAAATGCTAATGCAAAGGTAAACTACCTCATTCCACCGTATATGTGACGTCATCACATGCTTTTTGGTTTTACTTATTTTTCTCAGAAATGAAGAAATAAAAAAATATAAAAAAATATATATTTGGACTCTGGATACGAAAATAAAGAAATGGTATTATTGTTTTATGGTCGTGTCAGTTTTGAAATGTTGTCAATTATGAGAACAATGGGATTTGAAGAGCGCAGTGTAACAATCCGTTTAAAATACGGCAACTGTTCTAAGTTTGAATTCGTTGGGGTAAGTACTGTAAAACACACCTTGGTATATAACCGAGACAGGCATTTGTATTCTTATGAGGCATTAAGCATGGAGATATGTATTCTTGCATTGCTGGAAACATAATAACACATTATTAGGAATACGAGAATTTATGTTCTTCGAGCTGACTATAACATTCAAAAACTCTCCCCCTGTATATAACGGTACTTTTAAGAGCGTTTTGCCCAGAGCAATATCGTAATGATGTGACCAGATTATTTAAAGACAATTACAGTTAGATTAAGTCTTAGGGAACTACAGAGTAAAAGTATAATTTTTAATTATGGTTCTTTAAAGCGAAGACAATCCTTTCAAAGCATTTTACGCAAATAGACGTCAGAGTTTACTTTCAGGATGATTACAACCATTACAGTATGCCAAAATATTATGTTTTATGCTTTTTTCCAACAGGATATACAGTCTTAAAGTCTATTACGGAACCAAAATTATGAAAATATTACTATGATATATTTAAAAACAATGTTGAAAAAATACATAATCGGTTCACTTTGACAATTTTTTTTTACCAGTATTTGAATAAAACATAACTGATATATTTATTTTATAAAAATAAAGGTTATGCTTAATATACAAAATATTTTTCAGTCCGTTATACGAACTCATTTATTTTAGACAATTCTTTTTAAAAGCACTGTAAAAAATCGCGCGCTGTCGTTTGCCGATCAATTTCAATGATTCGTGCTTATTTCGTGGGTATTTTTTTTCTAATGCACACAAACAGACCATTGTATTGTACTAGTGTGTGTCAATGCTGCTACGCCGTTCTAGCAATCGTTTTAATTTTGAGATGCGCTAAATCGAATACGCGCCCTTAAAAAGGTAATATGATTAGTAACTCAAAGGAACTCATCATAATGATTATGGGCAATTTTTTTAAAGGGCATTAACGTGAAATCGTGATATAAAAAACTGAGCTGAGCTGACTGAACAGACTGCTATTGAGAACAGCAGATTTTTTTTAAAAGAAACAGCTGTATTTCTTTCAAGATTTTAGTTCCATTAAAACTTTTGCCCCTAATAATGAATACAATGGTGCCAATTCTGTTGTGCATGAGCTAATCATATTTTAAGCTATTTATATCTCTTTCTCTCTAATAAAACAAGAAAGAGACAGATATTAATAAAAGCTGTCAAATAAGATTGACCTAAAATGTTCATACAACTATAGTTGTCATTTCAGAAAAAACGGCGAAGTTCAAGAAAATACTAATTTGTCATGTTTAACTTAGTTTTTATCTGTCACCGTCCCTTTCTGCAGCTGCCTGGCAGAAAGAGATGTCAATTTTCTTATTTTAGTTTAGTTTGTGAACATGGGAATCGGCGCCATTGGATCCCTTTCTTGGTGTCATAAATATAAAAGACTCACCCATCTGATACTCAACTTTTTCACCCATCTCATCCTCAACTTCATGATTGGCTTCACAAGTCTTCTTACATTCCTCCTTAGTATCAAAGTTATTAGTATTGCCGCCGCATCCCCCGTAAATGAAGAAAACACACTCTCGATTTACTTTGTCGTAGTAGAACCTGAAAAGACAGACTTACTTAATGTTTAAGATGTAAAGGAATAGGCCGGGAAATTCAAATTTTCTTCCGTTTTTGCAATTTGCAGCCCAATATGGTTACTTGCCTTTTAAGAGCGTGTATTCGATTCGTGATCTTGTTTTCGCGTTTTGCCCATAGCAATATAGTAATGATGTGAGCAGATTATTTAAAGACAATTACAGTTTTCGAAAAGATTAAGTCTTGATTCAGGCAGCTACAGAGTAAAAGTAGAATTTTGAATTATGGTTTTTTAAAGCGAAGACAATTCTTTCATATCGTTTTACGAAAATAGACGTCAGACTTAACTTTTTTCCAACAGTATATACAGTCATAAAGACAGCTACAGAGCCAAAATTGCGTAAATATTACTATTATGTATTAAAAAACAATGTTGAAAAAGTAGAAAATCGGTTCACTTTAACAATTTTTGATTGATAGTAAATGTTATGCTTATTAAGTCTTGATTCGTGCTTATTTCGTGCATATTTTTTTATCTGATGAACACAAACAGACCATTGTATTGTACTAGTGTGTGTTAATGCTGCTACGCCGTTCTAGCAATCGTTTAGATTTTGAGTTGCGCTAAATCGAATACGCGCCCTTAATGAAAAATTAAGACGATATGTGTGATACATATAATTATAGTGATAAAAATCATCAACATTGTGAGTTTGTGAGATGCCAATACGCGGTGCGAGTAGGTATTTTAAGTCAAGCCAAGCCATAAAATTATATTGACGATTCAAAAGCTGAATATTTTTAAAATTAAACTCAAGGATTTTTTAATTAGTAAAGCATATTACTCGATCAGTGACTTTTTAAATAATATTATAATATATATAATAATAACAATAATGTGACTTTTTAAATGATATAAATATTGACGTAAAAACATTGATATAAACTATGTGTGACTAATAAATTTGAATTTGCTATGTGGACTATTCTATGTACATACCTGACATTCATAAATGGCAATGTATTTCTGACATGAGTAATAATATTAATAAATTACAATGTATTTTGACATGAGTGATAATATTTATTAACTTTGATCGTGATTTTGATGTATTCTTGACATATTTATTAAATAATAATGTATTTTGACTTTTGTTATAATAATAAGGCATAAGGTTTTTTGACATGAGTAACAATTAATTAGTTTTGAGGTATTTTTGCATGAATAATAATATTAATTTTCAATTATTATTAAATATTGTACGCCCTATGGGTATGTTGCAGCGATCTAAATATTATTATGATAAGAGCACCTTCACCACCTGTGACAAACAATGAATGAATTAGAATTTGAATTTGAAAAAAAATAAACCTTTGAACTCAATACACAAACAACGGGCGCCTTTCGGCGCGGGGCTTCTAGTGACCAGCGACAGAACACGTCAAAACGAACTATTCTACCCCCTGTCGCGTTTCATGCGTTATCTTCCACATAAATACTGGCTCCAAACACGACTCGCGCCCGACCCGCACCCGTTCTCTGTGAGTTTTACGCTTTGGAATTTATAATAAATAATCTTGTTTGACTATCGATACTGAGGTCTAGCACGAACGCGCTAACATAATTAAATGTATTCGATTCGAGTCAATTTTCAAATTGAAAATCCGTCTATCATATAGCATTTTGTCTTAAATTTAAATTATTAGTATCCACCCATTAATGAGAATAAAGCCGATAAACTAATAAATACCATGTGGGAAAGAGGTATGCCCAAAACATAAAAAAAATAAGCAAAAGAAAATCTATCGATTTCACGTAACGAACGTGCTCTATGTTCTAATGTGGATAGATGGAGAGAGAGAAGAAACCCAACAAAAAGAAGAATGGACTGTGTAAATAATGATAATTATGAAAAACAAAAGTGAGTCAATGAAAGCATGACGTTTGACAGGACGGAATGAAATAAGAAGACATGTTGACACCGACCCTGAGGGACAAGGGTCTGTAGACAAAATCCCTTGAGTTGACGTTTGCTTATCAGATGTCACGTGATGCAAATTATGTCAACTGCATACAATTTGATTTTTCCGTTGGCGTTAATGCTAACAGAAAAGGGATTTTGTCTACAAGCCAAAGGCAGAAAGATGATCATGTGCTCTTTGTTCTAAACCTGAATTCCGAAGGCTAAGAACTGTACACAAACCTTGGTATACTACCGGCACACGCATTTAATGTATCAAGAGGCTGCAAGCATGGCGATATGTTTTCTTTTAATTCTGGAAACATTTCAATTTAACACATTAATCCATACTTTAATATTATAAATGCGAAATAACTTTGTCTGTTACGCTATCACCATGAAATGGTTGAACCGATTTTGATAAAATTTGGTATGATAATAAATTGAACCCTGGGGAAGGAAATAGGTTTTTTTTTTTTTTTTTAATCTATTTATAGGCATAGGTTATGTTTTAATTCGTGACTCTGCCTGCATCTGCGATAACCGACGTTCACGCGGACGAAGTCGCCGGTAAAAGCTGGTGCGTAATAAATAAAATTATCACATCGACTTCAAAAATGTTATTTGTATAGTATGTATGTTATTTGTATCTATTATAAATTATGAGACAAAAGTCAGATAGACCGCGCGGAACACAAAGAGTGAAGCCACCAAAGCAAATACAAATTCAAAAGCGAATACAATCACGAGATTGAAGGTTTTGATTTTGTATTTGCTTTTTTAATCAGAGAGGATCCTGTACATAATTAGGTTTTTGGTTTGAAGTATCCCGGTAAATAAAATCTACCCTACATTATACAATTATTATAGTAATAGTAAAACCACTGAATCGATTTACATGCGGTTTCCATAAATAGACAGAGTGATTCACGAGGAAGGTATTGGTGAATAATTTGTTTAAGTTGTGTGTGAATTGGTTGAAATATATGTCATGTTTTAACATGAATGATATAACCTCAAAGCAATACTTATTTAATTGATTTTTAAAGAGTGTTCACAGAGTTTTTTGTTCGGTCTTTTCCATTGAAGCCTACTGTTTGGAACGAGCTTCAACTTTCTGACTGACTCCTTGACAATGAATTCAAAAGTGTCTGTACCTAAATGGTTGATTTGGAATCAATGTATTTGAGTTTGAGTTCGAGTCACGCGAAGTCTCGGGTGAAAGCTATCATATCAGCCTATTGCCATCTACTGTTGGACGTAGGCCTTCCTCAGAGCCAGCCACCTTCTTCAAATCGTCGGTCCATCGTGCTGCAGAGCTTCTCACATTAAGCTTGCCCAAACGCGGTCTCCACTCTAAGGCATGTCTAGCGTCTGTTCATCTACAGTCCGTCCGTACGACCCACTTTCTCTTCAGAGTGCTGATTCGACCCGCAATGTCGGTGACTTTGGTTCTCTGGCGAATTACTTCATTGCGAATTCTATCCACCAGAGAAACCCTGAGCATCGCTCTTTCCATAGCACGCTGATCAACCTTGAATTTGCAGATCAGGCCCACGGTGAGTGTCCACGTTTCGGGTTCTTAAGTCATTACGGGTAGGACGCACTGGTTGAAAACAGTGATCTTAAGGGATTGTGGGACCGACGATTTAAAGATATCACGTAACTAAAATTAAAGCTAGTTGCTTTACAAAACTCACCATTAGCAATCGCATCTTTAGGTTGAACATCACATTGTTGCTCACATTCATCTTTAGAAATAAAGTTGTTATCAGTGCCACCACATCCTCCGTAAATAAAGTAGACGCATTCGTCATTCGTGGCATCATAGTAGTACCTGGAACATTCAAAATGGCCGAGTATTCAACTGTCAGATAACTATTATGGGGAATAAATGTCCGGATTTATTAAGTAAATAACAGTTCCAAAGCCCGCCAAAATGGCGTTAGCGTAAGCTCAGGGGGAGATTGATCCGTGAATGTGGCAGTAATTGAAGTATGCCAAGTTAGAAAATGAACATGTTTCAGAATGGGCCCAGTACAGCACTTCAAAGAAAAATCCGTAGAATCCGGGAAAAATACAGATAATTAATTTAAATGTATACTATTGCGGTAGCAAATTGATATTGAACAATTATTGTGTATGGATTTTGCAACATGGCGTCACTCAGATTTAGTTACTCTATGAACCATATATTCATCAATGATCATAGAAAGAGAACTGTCAGCTGTCACAACAGTGTCACTTCTGTCTCTTTCGTCCGTTGTGCAGTGTTTTCGTCTCTGCTTGTTTCTAGTTTCGGAAGTTCTTTATAACTTAACCTCGCTTTCGTTTTTTTAATACACCGTTTCTTTCCCATCTGTTTACCTGGCTATACACAAATCGTTGCAGGAAATCAGAATTATAAATGTCAAACGTCATTAATCAATCAAAATGACAGCTTGCCGCCATGTCTATTTTTTTTTTAATGTGTGTTGCAATTTTAAATGCAATTTCTTGTGTTTTAACAGTTGACAGAAGAGACAGTTGAGAACTATTTAAAATGTGTTTCCCTATTTTTATGTTTGGTGTACAAAGACTGGGCCCAGGCTCCATACATTTTGAAACAAATCCTTTAGCCGGTCGCGACCCTTATGTTTTTAGGCACATTTTAACGGACACTCATACACAGAGATCGTGCTCTTTACCCTCCATAATGTACTCCTGAGTCTGTGTAAGAGTGAGGGTGAGTTTTCTCGATTATTTCAATGCAATTTTACATTTTTACCATTAGCCTCACGTGATTTTCGTGTCTCGGAAAGCATATAAAGCCGTTGGTCCCGGCTGTCATTCGTAGATCTTTGACAGTCGTCATAGGTAGTTAGAATCCAGAAAGTCTGACAACCAGTCTTACCAAGGTACCGTGTTACCCAGTAACTGGTTGCGGAGGTCAGACAGACAGTTACTCTATATTATCATCATCATCATGTCAATATTTAGAAGCCCACTGCTGGACATAGGTCTCCCCAAAGGGGGGTTCAGCCGTAATCGCCATGCTTGGCCGATGCGTGTCGGCGACCGCAGTAGGTGTTTTGGTACTCAGAAGAAAGCTGCTGCCCATACTCTGGTCAATATCCCTCCGTCGCCTTCTACGACATCCACGGGTAAAAAAAATGTTTATTTATTTACTTATTTACAAGAAACATTTATACAACATAACAGACAGAGTCCAAATAATTATACAGTAAAAACATATTAGAAAAAATAATAGAAATAAAAAATAAATAGTAAATAACAATGGATAATATAAAATGAACACAAAAAAAAACTCGTCTTTTGTCCATCATCTCACAAACTCTCAAACATTTACGACACACGAAAATGTACTATTCGCGGCTGGCACCACACGGCACTTCGTGTAAAACACTGGTATTCAGCTATCTCTGGTTATAGGTACCTACTGGAAAACGAACCAAACTTAGTTTAGACAAGGCTAGGTAGATGATGTGTAGGGTTGCCAGGCCGACCTCGAAAACGCTGCAGCTACATATTGTGGTAAAAAAGTTGACTATTTAGGAGCACGTTTACATACACACCTTGGAATAAATCCTGCACAGATGTCAGTGGTTTGTTCCTCATGGGGTACCAAACAATTAGGTGATTTACTTGTTCCTGAAAACACATTTAGAGGTTATTAACAGCTGTTCTGGGCCTCAAGTCTGCTATTACAATAGTGTCAGAATGGTCTATAATTGTTTTCATAATTGTTGATTTTGACAAGTTTGGTAATCTACTAATATAATGGCGTCATTATGAAAATCAATGATAGACCATTCTTACACTATTGTAATAACAGACTTGAGGCCCTGTATGTAGCTTATTATTTTATTACTATTTCATATTAGGATGATATTAAGATGTAGATACTATATTATAAAGTGGAAAATAAAAAACTTTTTCTTAAAATGACAACTGCCTATAAAAGTATAAAGTTGCCTTTGTGTTCGTAATGATTGAATAGAATTAAATATCTATGACATTAAATTTAATAATTCCTTACATTGTATTTAATAAATCATGTAATTTTATTTAATAATCCTTGACATTGTATTTGATATTTAGTTATTGTTTTCCTTATCCTTGCCATTGTATGGTTTAAACAACTAATTTTTATATTTGGTTCTAATATGTTTCATTTTAATTATTTGAAATATTTGCACGCTGGAAACACCAGAATATTAAGGACGTCATATTATGTGAATCACCTTTGTAACAACCGTATTATAACAACAAATAAATGCATTCATTTATTATCTACATCAAATATGAGGAAAGAATTTGTATTTTTGTATATTTGTAACGAATAAAATCCAAAACTACTGGTCCGATTTTAAAAAATATTTCATCATTAGTATATTAATAAGTTTAATTTCGGAAGTCGGCTGCTTTGGTTCTGTTTGTGGTACCTATTGTATTGCCACCGACTTCCGGAACTAACTTAACTTCTGATTTGCTTTGACATTTATGATGTCGTTTACGTGATCACAATGGCTCACACACTCGTTATAATATTTTGAAGGGTTTATAGTAATGACGTATTATAAATAGACGCGTCATACGCGAACATTAGTGTACTTTAAAACGGCGCAAACTTTTATTATATATCCTACATACCAGTAGGCACATACAATTGTCAATTATACAGTGCGAAGAAAAGGTCAGTCTGTCTTTGCATAATTTGTGCATCGTTTACATGAAGGCATTTTTCCTTGAAATTGTCACAAAATTACGAGTGATACTGACTTATAGCCTCGACACTGGGTGGTACGTGACTAAGTGAAACTCGGCCAATTGCCTTGTTTTAATAATGCCAATATTGAGCGCGGGTAACGCATCTAAGTGTATAATATCATTGATATATAGTGTCGTTTACGATCAAAATATGAGCACCATGTTTCCATTCATTCATTCATTCCAGCTTATTGCTGTCCACTGTTGAACGTAGGCCTCTCCAAGGAATCGCTAATTAAACTGGTTCCTTCTTCAAATCGTCGGTCTAATTATGTTCCAACAACATTCACATAACAACAACAACGAAACAATACAACAACACAACGTAATTCATTTAGTTACCTATTTATTGCTTAATTGGGTTTACATAGTATCCATAGTGGTTTTTATTTAAGGTACCCACCTAAATCGTATTTACACTAATGTTTATTTAATTTATGTACGTACGTATACAAATTGTAAACCATTTCTTTTACAAGAGTTAGTATGGAGTTTCTTACCCATTTCCTCTATACGAAACTACCTTTTGAAAAGTGGGTCAGCTAGTTAAAATTATTTTATTTTTGAAAATAACATTTATATGTGCCTTTTATTGATCATAGTGAAATAATAGATTTGACTTCTAAGTTGTAAAACACTGCTTTTAAATGAGGAAATTGTTAAAAATTGATGTACTTACCATAAATTACTTGAATTTCCAAAACACTGCTCAGTATAAATAATAAAAAATTAAAAAGTTTACACATTATGTATCGTCTCGTCAAGAAAGAAAAGGAAATTAACATGCGTCAACTAAATTAATTTCTGTAATTCTTTTCTTATTATTACTTAATTAAGTACCTACCCACTTATTTCACGGTTGAAAATTTTAAATATTATTGCTTGTGCTTCTCTTTGCCAACCAATTGATAATATTAAATTACCTAATATTCTTCACTAATATTAAAATAGAATTGTCTGAGCGGTTTTAAAAGATTTATCCTTGATATCTAGGACTATATAAATGTGCCAAATTGTCAAGTGCGCGAAACATAGATTAGATAAGTGATTCATATTAATTGATAAGTGATTCATCATCTGCCTAGCCTTTTCCCAACTGCGTTGGGATCAAAGTCAAAGTCAAAGCATTTATTTCAATTAAATCATTTACAGGCACTTTTTAATTGTCTAGGAGTCGGTCAGTTAGGCAGAAAGTTGAAGCTAGTTGCTCGTTTCAAAACGTAGGTAGGTCTCTATGAAGAAGAACGAGCAAGAAACTCCACGGACACTCTTTTAAATCAAGTTTTTACAAAATATTGGTTACATTATCCTTGTTGCTTCTAATGTGAAAACAATGCAGGTAAAGAACAATACAAAACATTAAAAAAATATGAAGATAAAAGCCATGGCAGTTTAGAGTTGACTAATCTCTACTGACAGCGCCCGTTCACGAACATGACGCGTGGATCAGCACCATTCAATTCAACCATTTTGAAGGGAGCCGAATGATCCAACGCCTTCCAGTCTAACCGGTTGCAGCTGAATACCAGTGTAAACCGACCGCGACAAGCGTAGATTAATCTTTTACCGATCGATCTGTTCGGCTCTTACTTAGCCACAAGCTCTTCCTGTTAGTAAAATACTGTTAAAAACATAAATAAAATAACTAGTCGGGAGCAAAGCACTGACACTGGACTTTTGCATGTTTGTTAAAGACCAAGCTTTGACTAACATCCTAAAGTCCAAAGTCAAGGTTTGCCAACGTACTATAGAGCACATACTTGGTGTTAAATTAACCAATCAAAACCATACTGCGCTGACGTGGTCCAAAAGGTTGCTCTGGACATGTCTGCCAAATGCCAACGACCTATCAGCTTAACATATCATTAGGGACACGCGTCCCTAAGCCGATTTTTTTGTCTACTGCCCATCATACTCGGATGTCCCTATTTTGTCCATCGTCATAATGCACTCCTAATATATCCATTTCTTTCTATCACATGATGTTTTAATCGGTTTTCTCGATTCTACTCGAATCTTCATACATTTCTTTATGCTTTAAATACGACAATAGTCCGACAATGGTTCATTCCGATTAAAAAAATAATGTCAAAAGTCAGTTGTTGATTCTCTTTGGTCGTAGTGCGATACGGAAAAAAATATTTTTATTATTTCGGTTGTGTGTGAGTGGTTGCGGTAGACTACGAAGTAGATGGCGGGATGACTGCACGGCAAAGACGTAGCGCAAAGTCGAGACCGATGGAAGGAATGGATGAAAGAATGGAGGCTTCCCTACAGTGGGACATTAGGAGCTTTTAATACTATTACTAATAGTCGGAAGAAATAATACAATGGGTATGTAAATGACGATACGGTTGACGCAGAGGATGGCAGAAATAATTCGTAAAGCCTACAGGACGAATGGAATTGGAATTGGAATTCCCTGCCTGTGTCTGATAGCTACAACCTGGGAGTCTTTAAGTCAAGAGTGAATAGGTTACTTCTAGGCAAGTGTGCTCCATCTTAGACCGCATCATCGCTTCCCATCAGGTGAGATAGTGGTCAAACGTATGCCTATCAATAGTTAAAAAAAAGGTAAGTATTTGCTACGGGTCTAGGTTTTTTGTGTATGCTTGTAAAAAAACAAAGTACAAAACCGCAAACCTAGTGAAAAAAAATCCTAGTGAGGCATAACGCTTAAAAAAAGTTCACACCAATTTACAGTTAGATACTCAATCACTTCAGTAATTAGTTTCGTTGTAAGTATGTTAATTACAACATGCATAACATATTTTACCATGGCCAATTTTGTAAAGGTATTTTAATGATTTGTGTGTTTGCCTTGTGTCTGGGTGTTGTTTATCTATATATGCATGCATTTACAAAAAAAAAATGTATTTGTGTATGTATATCAGCTGTCCGACACCCATAGTACAGGGTCTCCCTAGTTTGGGGTCAGATGGCCGTGTGTGGAAATGTCCCCACATATTATTATTATTATTATTAATGATTACCACAATATTGAACTCTAGTCGTCGGACGCGCATAATGCTCAGTCGATCCTCATAGATACCTTCTCATACTTCTGATTTTGTTCATTCTTCTTTTCAGATACAATTTAAGCCATTCGTCTCTGGAATGCGCTTCCTCTCGATATCAGGACGGCCACCAGTCTGTATGCATTTAAGCGGAAATTGCGAATTTATTTTCACCACAAATGAGCAGAGTCGTCTCATAAAGCTCTTTTCTTTTATTAATATAATATATATATAATATATATAAGGTGCTATAAAAATATCTGCCACGGCTTTAATGGGAGGTAGTATTGTGTTCAAAGATTACAATAGTGAAGAACTTTCGTACCCCAGAATAGTTAATTTAATTTGAGAAAATAAAGTAGTTTAATAAACATTGACTCTACTCTGCATAACGCGTTTCACAAATTACGCGCGATGTGTCGCTTCGTCAATGAAAACAACTGCTATCTCTTTCAATCTGTTCTGTGAATGAAAACTGAAATCAGCTGATTAGTTCGTCACTATCTAACCTACTAGGTACACAATAATACGCAGGGAAAAAAGTGTTTTAAAAGTGCAATTACTTACCAGCTACCGCATTCTTCCAAAAAACTGACGTAGGTAAATAAGATGATAAACTTCCCATCACACATAAAACAGGCTTTGGACTGACAAGTTAGTGTAAGAATCGCAATTTTTTTCTTATTATTTTTAAACAGTAGGTGCTTAGATTAATACTTAGGTATCAAATAACGATAAATTATAGTAACTTGGCGTGTTTAAAAGTTAATCATCTTATTTACAATAATTGCATCGTATTTACAGTTATTTACACACTCCCTACCTACTTATCTACAAAACTGTTGCACGAGTCCGCCTTCGCGTTGCACACAAATGTAGGCAAATGTAGTTCGGCAGAATATGGAGGCCTGCCTGCGTCAACCGGAGGCGGGTCAAAGCGGCCGTGTTCACGAAATCTGTACACGGCATCCAGAATGGTATGATGACTCACTCGCACACCAAACCTCTGCTGGTATAAGTTTACTGCATGCGCAGTTATGGAGTTACACTCGGTCACTCGCGGTAGCACAACACCATTTCAAGATATTCTTGATTGGAATACCGTCGTCTGGGAGGCATTTTTAAAGGAAGCGCGAGCGATTATCCCGTCGCTAACCGCTAATTAAAACTAACTTCCGAGCGGGCGGGGAGCGACCGGGCGACTGGCGAGCGGGCCGCGGGCGGTCGGCTTGCGCGTGCGACGAACGGGGTAGTGCGGGTCAGGCAGGGTGGGGGCGCGCGGCTCTTTGACGACGCGACGTCCCGACGAGTGCCGATGCGCAGCGCTCGGCATCGTTTGATAAATGTTAAGAATGGCAACAGTGTATGAACGGCGCCGGCGTTTTGCGAAACGATTGAATTGTACCTATTCGGTGCGGTCTGGCAACAGCAAGTCTACGTGATGGTTTTATGCGAATAAATCAATTCAAATTTATACGTACAATTTTTTGTATGAAAAAAAATATGACAAATGATTAATAATTTATCTTTACTATTGTAATCTATAAACACAATACTGTCTCCCATTGCAGCCGTGGCAGATATTTTTATAGCACCTTATATATATATATATATTATGAGTATGTATATATTTATTTCGGTGTTTATATATTCCTGAATATAATTATGTATGTGTAGTTTATATATATAATATATATATAAATATTTTTTTTTTTCACTTTTTAAATATTACTTTTTGTAATGCACCTGCCATGTTATCTCTTCACCACCCTTGGTTGACTGGTAGAGAATGCCTAAGGCATTAAGACCGCCTTTGTACGTTTGTGCATGAAGTATAAATAAATAAATACCTAGGCAGCGGTGTGATTCTGTAAGACCTCATTCTAAACTTTGAATCTGAATCTGCTGTGGGTTTCTTGATTGGCATTCTAAAAACTCGGTTAATAATTCGAATTTACACTAGCGCTACCCTTGCGAGCGTGTCAGCGAGTTGAACTAAATTGACAGAGAGATTTTGACAGATAAAGTATGAGATGACATAAGAAGTGGCATTTTGTAAGGTAATGTCCCCGTCACTTCGACGCTCACTTCGCGCTCGAACCCGATTCAAAGTGTCAAATATATCAAGGTCATTTTGAACCTTATGCGAAGTGAGAGTGAATAGCGATGTGAGATGTGAGTTGTTGTTTGAATTTTACAGAATCGACCAACGAGATTCGATCTTGCCATATTGTTTACCGAGCTCGTAACGAAACGTTGTTATTTCTCAGTCAAACGTCATTTATTATCTTATGTAATGTCAGGTTCGCTGACTGTTGACCTCCGCGATATTAGCTACAGGGTCGTATTTGGTAAATTTATTAATCATCAATACAATCAAATCATATCATCAATACTCAATTAAAATAAATAAAATTGAAGTGTATGTTTGTAATTTCAAGTTAATAGCGTTTGACTAAATGCATATGAAAGTATATACGGTATCTAATTATATACTTGATTATCACGAGGAAGTCACGGGTCGAAGATAGTAGGTAATAAATGAGCAGATTTCAAGCTAGTTGGAAAAGGCTAAGTAGATCCAGTTTTGATGGAATAACGGAGATATTATAATAAATAATTATTATTATTATTGAAGGCTCTTTTATTCCTTAGTAATAATACAAGTTTGTTTTTTTTTTTTTAGTAGGATTAACATATTTTAACTAAGGACCTCTCGATGAGTATTGGCCTCCACCATCTCACTCCACTTTTTCCTATCTTGGGCTGTTCTCATCCAGTCATTGTTTGCGAATTTTATAAGTTCGTCTTCCCATCTTTCCGGGGGCGACCTCTTTTCCTTTTTCCGGGGGGGCCAGCCCATGAAGTAATTTTTCTAGTCCATCTTTCTTTATCCTGACGTGCAATGTGACCAGCCCACTTCCATTTAAGTTTCTTGCAGTGGGTTAATGCATCAATAACTTTTGTTCTTTCTCTTATTTCGCTGTGTCGCTTTTTGTTTATGAGTTTTAAGTTTAGACTGCTTCATTTATTACGAGCAACAAGACTCATAGTGTTAGTAACAATGTACCTACAAACAACGTTTGTAACACTTACACAAAAACAGAATCAGAAGCAGTATAGGACATCACTGCTGCAAGGTGACAGGCCCAGCCGATCTGATGAATCTGCAGAGTGCAACAGCAGTGATTCATAAACACACAATCAAGCCTACTCGCTATCATACACATGATGCTGTTGGCGCTGCCCCGCACCCTGCGGACCAAGGATGCGCACCGCTTCCGCATCACCGAATAAAAACAATTCACACGAGCTTCAGCGGACACCCCTGAAGCACTGCAGTATCGGGGCAACCCCAACAACAGCCTGAAAGCGTTATTGTATTGGACGCGAAGGATGCCGTATGATTTTTGAGTATAATAAACCCACTCAGGCAGTAAGTGTACAAAGACGTGCAGTACGTCTAAATATTGTGTGTTTGACCTTTTTAGAGGCACGCCTGAACCAGCGGGCAATCATATTAGCTCTCACACACAGCGCCCTCCGCTCCGTCTATATCCTCATCGTCCTTAAGGTCAGTGGTCAATAAGTGACCCAGATATTTAAATTGGTCCACCCTCACCCTCTTCTAAACGCTTTTCCCGTAGTTGATGGTGGGCTTGATAGGGTAGGCACATTTCAAAATCTTATAAGGATGCGAGAAAAACCAGGACCGGTCGTTGTGACCACGGTCGAGGAAGGCCTATGCCCAGCAGTGGGTATTATCCGGCTACAATGATTATAACCAACATGTAGCCAATTATGTACCAGTTGATCTTGCCACAAATTCAAAACCCGGTCTGCTACTTATCGTCAACTCTATTCAAAATAGGAGACAATAGGAACGGTATTTTTTTAAATGTTATTAAATAAAATGGCAATATTGGATTTGCCTAAAAATATATATTTGTTTAACCAAGAAAACGTGGAGACAGGGTCGCGACAGGCTAAGAAGGAGATGACTGAACGGATTACTTCAATACTAGTGGGATAAAACCCAGGATCGGGAAGGATGGAAGGCTGGAGGGAGGCCTTTACTCGTGAGGAGGATATCAGACAACTAAGACCCATAAAACACAATACAGTATATATAAGAATAAAAACAATAACTTTAAACTAATACATATTTTAAACAATAGACTAAAACATACTGCACACGAAGTGACGGCGTCGTGTTAGGCTGTGTAAAGTATCGCGCAGTTTACCGCGAAACCGCCGATACAGCACACCTTTCGGCCAAAACTCTTCCTTTAGGAAGGTCACCAAATGTTGTGTCGGAATACGCACCACAAACGACTTCAAATTTTCCACCCTCAAGGTCCAGTTGGTCTTCACCCATAGGAACTGTACGATGTCGTCAGTCTTCGTAGAGTGGTGCAAACGGGACACGTACAGCTGTGTCGTCGGTACTGCAGGGCGTAGCAACAAGTTAGGTCCAGCGGGCGCTGTCCCACACTGGAAACAACTATACTAACTACTATTTATAAGAGGGGTAAATACGTCTCTGCTTTATCAATAAATTCCAAATATAAATGATAACGTTACAGTGTTCAATAATAATCAGCGCAAACGTAGTTCCGTAACCAACTCATCTATTTGTTAAAATGAAATTATTTTATTTTCTTGTCCTAATGTTTGTGGCTATTGGCCTGTGTGACGCAAGGGGTAAGTTTTGTTTTTATTTTATTATATCTAAATGGGGAAATAAACTGTTATATGCTAAAACTACAATACAATGATGAAATAATAAATAAGATATCATAAACATACAACCCACACTATTGTTCACGAATTATTAAATAAGTTTTAAATCGGCAAAACAAAGCAGACGTCATGTAATAGCTACCAAAGAGTGGTGTGCCGAGTTTGCGGTTAGGTACATAGTGCAGTCAAGCATTATTATTTAATAGTGTGACTATAGCCATACGTTTTAATGTTTTATTAGATAAGGCAAATATGCCTAGGGCAATGAAGTGTGCGTTATAAGTTTCTAGAAGGCGACGAAGAGGTGCTCGCACACCGGCGTTAGTTCGACACTTTTCCGTATGAAACAACCGGGGTACACGCACCGCTCGCCGATGTTTCTAACCAACTTAACTTTTTTTATGTCATTAATGGGTCAAAAGCCGACTGCCCAACGGATGTTAAGTCTTCTCCATAGAGACCTACGGTCTACGTTTTGGAACGAGCAACTAGCTTAACTCTCTGACTAACTGACCGACTCCTTGACAATTCAAAAGTGCCTGTAAATGGTTTTATTGAAATAAATGCTTTGACTTTGACTTTGACTGTGAGTCCTCACCGCCGCCCACAGACATCTGCAATAGTAGAGACTTTGGAAGAACGGCTAACACTCAGTAAAATGACGTGGCCTGTGCACGAAGGCCGAAACCACGGCTATCGTTTTCAGCGTAAAAGTGAACTATCTGCTATCTAACGGAGCAGTGTAGCTTCGGCGTGTCGCTGTCTCGAAACTATAAATAAAACATCATTTTCTTATTGTTCCGAGGCACAGAACAATAATACTCTCACTTGTTCTGGGGTCGCTGTGGACAGAAAATGACGATGTTGGGGTTATTGGGATGCTATCGGTCTAGTAAAAGTGTGGTGACGTAAAAGTATTCGACTCGAGTAGAGAAAATTGTAAATAAGACTATACTTTAGCATCATCATCATCATATCAGCCTATTGCCGTCCACGGCTGAACGTAGGTCTCCCCCAGAGATCGCCAACCGGTCTTCCATCCGCTGCTAGCCACCTTCTTCAAATTGTCCCACACTAAGCTTACCTCTACTCTCCACTCTAAAGCGTGTCTGCTTCATCTACCGTCTGTCCGTCTGCAAACATGACCGGCCCAGTATCCTACAGCACCATTTGTTTTAATACGACACTAGCGACTAGTCCTGCAGGCTTAGCGAAATTACCAAATTGACAATCTACAATTGATAGCGCTAATAGAAAACTAATCATGTATGAGAATGACGTGATCTCAACGATAAAACACGTGATCGAAAATTAAAAATGGATTACGACGAGGCGTGAATTATTGTAGAAAGGGAAACAAAACGAAACGTTTGTAACTTGGCTAAGCCCCACGATGGAAGAAGTCCACGAGGATTTCCACCGCGCAAAAAAAAAGGCCCACTGACTTCAAACGGATAGCATAAACATATATTTTGCCTAGGTATTTGCATTAGTCATTGATGAGAACTACCTGAAAACCAGTAGGTACCTACCTACAGTAGTTTTTGATACGAACATAAACTCCAGAGTGGAGTCAACGTTAACTTCAGGGCATTCGTGGTGCAGTAGGTAACGTGATATCTGTAGCTTGTCATGGCGGAGGACTTTTGGTCGCAGGGCGTGGTGTCCCGTCGCTTACGGGGACAAGTGCCACACGATCACACAGTGACACTAATTGAAATGAAGTTACTATACTAATTTATGTACACACAAATATAGTTATGTATGTTACTCTATAACGTATATTTGTGTTATGGGTATTTGTTACCTGAAATAAATTATATTACTGATGATGAAGTAGGTATAATGCACACACATTGGTATGAATAAAGCTTTCAAACTATGTTAATAATTATTATGTTTAAAACCGGTATTTTAATTTCAGAATCGGTCGAATTTACTCGCGCTTTTGTTAGATCGTTTGCATGATAACAAAAGCCACAGTTTTCGTGGTTTTGATGTTAAACTGTCAATACAGTTGATTGTACAGACGCCAGCACATCAAGTCTTACCAAACTGACAAATTTTCCCAATTGAATATAAACCTTACTCTTTTGTCATAAAATGGAAAATCTATCAAATAAATTTGACAGATTGTTTTAGCTTGATGTGCTGGCCTCTATACAAACCGTATTTTAAACAAAAAAAAAATATGGTGGCATAAACACCGGGCCGGTCCGGTGCATTATTTATTAAGTTATTACTACAGTTTAAAAATGAACCTTTTTGTTACAGATTCTAGATGTTTGCAGCCCACAGATGCAGGATTGTGCTACGGACATATGCCTATGTATGTATATACAGGCTGACTTTTAATTGTGTACAGATAGTTCAACTCAATTGAACGTGCTCTGTGCGTACGCAGCTTAAAGGCACATTACTCAACTCACAGTATGGCATTGAAATGTAAGCTTTATTTCATATTCATCATCATCATCATTTCAACTTGTAGACGCCCACTGCTGGGCATAGGTCTCCCCCAAAAGGGGTTAAGCCGTAATCTCCATGCTTGGCCGATGCATGTTGGCGATCGCAGTAGGTGTTATGGTACTCAGAAGGACGCTGCTGCCCATCCTCTGGTCAACATTCCTCTGTCGCTTTCTACGACACCCACGGCCAGAAATGGGGCGGTGCTATTCGTGACCGGTACCACACGGCTTAATTCATGTTACATACGAGTGAATTTTTCAACACAACACGTGGACCACTCGAAGATTTTTAACTTCACAAAATTCACTCGTAAATAACACGAAATAAAGCTTACATTTCAATGCCATACTGTGAGTTGAGTTGGGGTAGAGTCGACGGTAAGTCTGTTGGTGTAATGTGATGAGCTGAACTGTGTAAACCACAGTACCGATCTTTCTGGGGGTAAAAATACTAACAAAAACATTTGTAACGGAACCAACTCTAAAATAATAAAAGAAAATAATAGTTTAAAAAAACTAAAAACACGCTTTTTATAGAAAACCAAACTAAAAAATAGAAAATAAATTTTAATAAATTATTTTATTTAAAAAAAAAGCGTGGGGTGCTTTTTAAGATATTATCAAAATGATAATCACTCTACTCACATCTGTCAATAAAATATTTATAACTATTGACACCATGCACCCCACGCTTTTTTTTAAATAAAATAATTTATTAAAATTTATTTTCAATTTTTTAGTTTGGTTTTCTATAAAAAGCGTGTTTTTAGTTTTTTAAAACTATTATGTATTTTTTACTTTTTAGTTTGGTTATATCTATATCTATAAATATTATATACATTTATTCTACCAGGGGCTCTTGTGCAGTACCTTCCTAGTATATAATAGCTGTTTTTTCGGCAACTAATTTTGAACGACTTATGTTTTTTTTTTTTTTTTTTTTAATAATTTTATCAAATTAGTGTATTGTCATCGGTCCTTGATAAATCTACAAAGTTTGAACGAAATCTGGCCGTTTAAAGTGGGGCAAAATCGCGCCCAAAGAAGTCGGTTACAAACAAACATACAAACATACAAGTGAAGCTAATAAAAAGCGTATAAAAATAGCTGTTTCATACATTCTCAGTCAAACACACATCGCAATTTAATTTGAAGTATCTTAACGCGGCTTGCGACAGGTTTGATTCGAGAGAAAACGTCACGTAAGGTATTTGCGTTATACCCCTTCCATACGTTTTTATTTTTCTCCCAGTGTATCTTTCTACCGGTCACTGACATAGCTCTCAGAATATGCAACTAGAAGTGGCAATGGGCAGGTCACATTGCTCGAAGAACCGATAACCGATGGGGAAGAAACGTTGTGAAGAAACGAGTGGCGACCACGAACCGGAAGACGCAGTTAGTAGGCCCCCAACGAGATGGACCGACGACATCGTCAAGGTCGCGGGTAACCGGTGTATGCAAGCGGCAGGTTGCTGTTTGTTGTGGCGTTCTAAGGAGGAGACCTATATTCAACAGTGGACGTCTATTGGCTGATAATAATGATGATTATCTTCGACCCCCCCGACCCTTGTTCGTCGCCGCTGAGCCTGTAGCTTTAAACACTTCAATAAATAATCGAGATCCGATCCAGCCTGTCCTCTTGCTGCCCTCTCCCGCGACACCCTAAACCGAGGCCTGTACCCCACAGAGTCACAGGGGGTGCCTTTAGCGTGTACTCGCTCTGTTTCCACGATTTTTTCCCTGGTTAGAGGCCTTAAATTCACTTTTAAGAGGATTATGAGGCTGTAAATTTTATACAAATAGCGATAAAATCAATTTTTTATAATTTTTGGAAATTATGTAGATTTAATGAAATCTAGTTACGTACGTTTTTATTTTAAAGAAATATTGTGTACGGTAGAAATAATTGTCATCTAAATATCTACATTTTTGACTTAAAAAAATCCTCGAGCGTTTACATTTTCTTAAATTAAACTGTACTGAATTATTAAAAACCAAAACGTATATACCTAGATTAATTAAATTGTAAGTACTGTCAAAATTGTCTCATTTCGCGAAGGTTTAGGGGGGGAAAACGTTATCGCCTAAAACCATATTTCAAAAAGGAAAGGTAGGTAATTGCCTCCTAGACTTGCAACTCTCTCTGACATGTATTTTAACTCTAAATGTACACTTAGATACAAATACGTAAATTATATTAGCGAACGAATTTTCAAAATCGCACCAGTATTTCCGGAGGTTAGGGCGTTCAAACAACAAAATACATAAAAACTCTTCAGCTTTGCAACTTTTATAATCTAGTAAATTTTGGTTCAGTTATAGCTCAGTGAGAAAATATATATGACCGTCCCTCCTTACTCTTACCCCCCTTACCACCTATAGGGGCGTCTCTATGGGCGAGAGAATCGCGGTGATATTATCGTCGTGACACGTATTTCTATACACTCTCTTAGAACGTGTTGTCACGGAGTCGCCTCCTGGTAGGCACGAGGTGGCTAAGGGAACTATTAATTTGGAGATGAATTTAAGATCGAGGTTACAACAATAGCATTACACTTTTAATTCGGTTTAGACAGTATTCTTGTAGCACACTAGATTAGAAAAAAGGCTTAGGGCTCAGACGGTAGATGGGCGTGGTAGGCTGTTAAAACGTGGTCTTCAGTCCGGAGAGGTGAGACACTTAACTCGTCACTGCTGGCCGGTCAAGAAGGCAGCGTCCATCGCGCTAAGGCTTAAATAGGTCAGCGGAGGCTGAGTCGAAGTAGTTTGGGGTGTGGAGAGCAGGAGCGCTGCTACCGCGGCCCGCGTCATAGTGTCCCAAGTAGCACAGAACTGCATTATAAACGTTCACCTAAGGCCCACAGCGTTAACCTAAGCATTTAAAACGACTTATTAGAGTTCACCCGGGTTATAACAGCTGTTTAGAAAAATCGAGGCTCACTATAATGTTTTTTTCTGTACTATAATAATAATAATTATAATTATCCACATCGGGCCCTACACGGGCCCGATGTGGATTTCTTAGCGTCCGTATCCTGGCTACGATTCGGTGATCTATTTGGAGAAACCGAAGGTTTTGTGTGTGCAATTATGGACGAAGTTATTTTGACGAATAATTACCGGAGATTTATTATGAAGGATGGCACGGTTGACATTTGTCGGGCATGTCACCGGCCGGGTGAATCAATCTGTCATATTATCTCTGGATGTTCTCGTCTTGCTAACGAAGAGTACTTGCACAGGTACAACCTTGTGGCCAGGATTATCCATCAGCAACTTGCTCTGAATTACAACCTCGTGGAATCAGAAGTTCCATACTACAGGTATGTGCCCGATCCAGTTCTTGAAAATGGCAATGTCACATTGTACTGGGATCGATCCATCATCACTGACAGGACTATTGTAGCCAATAAGCCTGATATAGTGGTGGTGGATCGATTGGAGAGGCGCGCAATGATTATTGACATAGCTGTTCCTCATGACGAGAACCTCATGAAGGCCGAGAAAGACAAGCAGATAAAGTATCTTGACTTGGCCCATGAGGTTGTCGACATGTGGAATGTGGACTCAGCGATCATTGTGCCGATAATTGTTACAGCCAATGGCTTAATTGCCAAGAGCCTCGACCAACATCTAGGGAGGCTCTCGTTAGACGGCTGGATCAAGGGCTTGATTCAGAAGGCAGTACTTCTGGACACGGCCCGCATTGTCAGGAGGTTTCTCTCTCTGGAGCCCTGACCGCCGGTAGCTTGGACCCTGTTCCCGATACCGGTGAGGTACTATTTTTTTATATTTTTAAATGTTTTTGTTTTTATATGAATATTTAAAAATGTAATTTAATATGTATATAAAATAAATGAATGTGAATAATAATAATAATAAACGTTTAATTCAGACTATGAGTCCATAACTGGTTAGTAATACAAAAATACCTTACAAACTAGTGTTAGTAAAACAAATACAAAAACAAAAAGTATACAACACAGGAACACAAACCTACGCCAAGCCCAGGATGCGACCACCTGCAGTATGTAGCCGCATCCAGTGTCGCCACATCGGCGAGTCCCAGCGGTCTACAAACACGCTCAGGATACTATTCGAGCTGACGCGCATGCGCAACAGCAATGAGGCACAACGCTTTCGCATGATGGCATAAAAACCGTCCACGCTTTTTTCCGCAAACATTGCTGAAGCGCAGCAATGGCGCGGCAGCCCGAACAACACCCTAAACGAGTTGTTATATTGTACACGCAGGGCACTGTATGTACGCTGCGTATACTTCGTCCACAGACTGCAGATGTAAAACGACTGGCAGTAGGCTTTAAACAGCGTCACTTTAACCTGATCAGTACACCAAGCAAATCTGCGGGCCAGCATGTTACAGCGCACAGACAGTGCCCTGCGCTCTCTTTCCAAATCTAGCTTATCGTCTAGGTCTTCTGAGACCCAGTGGCCCAGATACTACTATGATTCTATTAATCACCACAAACACGCCACAGAAGTCACTGTTATTCAGCGTTTAACAGTGCAGTACCCTAAAAGCTGCAACAGAGCATGTTTGTGAACACAAACAATGCAGTTCTCTGAAAAAAGATCCACATGTGTACTATAAAACTGCTGCTTATTAAGAGAGAACATGTGAACTACTATATAGTAAGCAGTTACTTCGTGAAGTTCTTTAACAAAACTGTAATGCTTTGTACTGCACACAGATAAACTTTTACCCTATTAGTCAGGTGTTACTATATAATCGAATAACCGCATTTATCGAGGGCAACACAGTACTTAAAGTGAACTTTTATGCAGTTACATAGCAGAAAACCTGTCGGCCATATTGTCTTAGGCTGAATAATAGAACTTGCGTGGGCATTTAATCTGCTGATTGAATTTTATGTAACCATGAAAGGAATATTTCTACGCCAGGCCATTTTAACAGTTTCTTAAAGTTTTTAGTGTTATTTTACGAAATATGGAAAGCCAAAGAAAGAACTGGTGGAATACGCCGTAAAATTAATGCAGAACACTTATTATTAAAAAATCTTAATAAAGAATAGTCAGCAAGTGCGCATCAACATCGGACGAGACGGGTTCCGTATGACGACACAACACAACACATACATACTTACACACACACATACATACACACACACACACACACACACACACACATACACATACATATTCTTACCGATAGTCAAAAGACAGGAATTAAAAAATGAAGGAAAAATTAAAAAATGGGCCTTTAAAATAATATTGCACAAACAGCCTAGAACCGTAGAACGACCTACCAAAAATAGTAAATGATTTTGTTCCAAAAACATTAATTAGGTATCCAAAAACACCAAAACTATTTTAGGGTCACCTAATAACATAACACTTTAAAAAAAAATAAGTGCAGGTTCAATACAACGGAATATTGAACCCTTAAAAAAATTGCTTTATGCGGATGATGAGGCTCCAGAAAATATTTAGTTACATTGAATATAAACATCGACGGTTTGATAATTTTTTAAAGTTCTAAAAAAGAGTTATGGCCCTTAACTCAACGACTGTCGAGCGAAAGTGTTGAATGTCAAACCTCTGCTGCTTATGTCGGTCTGTGTAAATAAGACATTCGAAAGGTTAATCTGCAACATTTTCGAAAATCAGTATTTTAGGCCTTTCGTGATTGGCATTTATATTGGACAAGGAAAACCAAAGAGTACGAATACTTGGAAGATTTTGTTATTGAAATAAAACCATAACTTGAAGAGGATATTTATTAAGTTTAGTTTATTCATCATAGTTTGATCACAAAATTATCATTGTGCCAGAATTTTCTGAGCTAATTATATGAACTGTCGCCTGTTGCTCCACTACTTGTATGGTTTTTAGCTGCACTGATTCCAAATTTTTCATCGAAATATCATAGGGAAATATCATAAATGCTCATAAAATTTTGAGCATTTATAAATGTAAGACCAAAGAGTAAACGTAGAAATAATGCGTAAAGCTTTAGTGTGACTTATGACGTGTGACAGCAGTATGGTATGCCAGATATTATTCCAGATCACCAAATAAAATCGTTATGTGAACATAATTAGGCCCGAAGAATACAATTTTTTTAGGTACCTATTGATTTATATTTGGTCGCATATTGAATAATTATAATACCATCTATTTAAATTAGGTACCTCTAAGACGACCCACTGACCACAATTTTAATAAAGTATTATTCGTCGAGTAATAAGAAGAAAGGGACTAAAATGGTTTTAGCATTGGTTTTAGCAGAATCACAGCGAAACCCTAAAAGATTGGATCCATAGAGGTGGTGATCTGGTTAAATGTCCCCACATATTATTCTTATTATTCTCATTTATTTATCTTAAATACACATATAATTTACATTTTTAAATATTAATAAAAAAATAAAAACATTTAAAAATATAAAAAATAGTAGCCCACCGGTATCGGGAACAGGGTCCAAGCTACCGGCGGTCAGGGCTCCAGAGAGAGAAACCTCCTGACAATGCGGGCCGTGTCCAGAAGTACTGCCTTCTGAATCAAGCCCTTGATCCAGCCGCCTAACGAGAGCCTCCTTAGATATTGGTCGAGGCTCTTGGCAATTAAGCCATTGGCTGTTACAACTATCGGCACAATGATCGCTGAGTCCACATCCCACATGTCGACAACCTCGCGGGCCAAGTCAAGATGCTTTATCTGCTTGTCTTTCTCGGCCTTCACGAGGTTCACGTCATGCGGAACTGCTATGTCAATAATCATTGCGCGCCTCTCCAATCGATCCACCACCACTACATCAGGCTTATTGGCTACAATAGTCCTGTCAGTGATGATGGATCGATCCCAGTACAATGTGACATTGCCATTTTCAAGAACTGGATCGGGCACAAACCTGTAGTATGGTACTTCTGATTCCACGAGGTTCTATTTCAGAGCAAGTTGCTGATGGATAATTATTATTATTATTATTATAAATGTGGCGCAAATGTGCACCACTACTAGCCTTCACATCGATCTATGGCTGATTTGTTTTTAACAAATGTTTAACTATTTTGCTTTTTGATGAATTATAGGCCACATGTGAACACCCGTACAGACCTTAGCACTAAACTAAGATTCAAACGATTCACATGCTATCCGCCATTTTCACTGCGTGACTGTGTATTATTGTAAAAAAAACATTTTTTTAAAATCATTTAAACGTCAAATCAAAACGTCAAATCAGTTAAATGATTTACTCGTAAACAGCATTTTATCAATGTCATTGTAAAAATCAATAACAATATATATTTTACAGTGCTTGTATATTAGTTGGGTTCGATTCCCGCCCAGGGTAAACATTTGTGTGATGAGCACTTGTGTTTGCCTTGTGTCTGGGTGTTGTTTATCTATAAATGTATGTATTTACAAAAAAAAAAAAAATGTATATGTGTATGTATATCAGCTGTCAGACACCCATAGTACAGGGTCTCCCTAGTTTGGGGTCAGATGGCCGTGTGTGAAAAGGTCCCCACATATTATTATTATTTCAAGAACTGGATCTTATTATTATTATTATTAGTTTTTTTCTAGTATTTAGTGGTATTATAAGGGCGCGTGAAAATTTTGAACTAAGTATGTATGCTATTCTACAGTAAAGTTACCTCCCCAATAAGATTTCAAATAGATTAGGAAGAAATCGGTGTTTTACTTACCTTAAATTATATTTATTTTCTTACAAATGGCACCTGAGATCTTGCACACAACACACTTTATGTTAAACAAATTGTCAATTCATATCAAAGAAAAATAAATAATAAAGTTATTGCATTCCACAATTGGCTCAGAGTGTATATTTAACTGTATAAAAGCATATAAAATGTACACATTCGTCTTTCTTGCTGTAATATAGGTAACACGTGCTTTGTTAATCAGGCAATTTTCAGCTCTTGGGGTGACTGTTACACCCATAAATGCTAATATAATGTTGATATAATTAAATTTTTTACGAATGGGAATTCTTATACAGCTTTGTGCTTAATAATTTATGCCCAAATCAGAGTTATATCAGCAGAGGATGCCCTGTCTTCGCTGTTAAACAGCAAGGTTATACGGCCAATGTTTTCACGGTGAACTGTAGAAATGCTGTTATAAAGCACTTTTGTGCTACTTGGGGTCTACACACGGTGATGTTATCGCGGCGATGCGACGAGTGGCTGAGTGCGAGCAAAATGTCATCGTATCACCGACTATTAAGACCGAGATTAGCCTACGATAGAATCACAGAATCACACCCGCGACACTCCGTAGAAACGAAACGATATAATTGCCTACAGTATATATCATCTGTGACAGTACTAATAAAATAACAGACTGTACAGATGTGCGTGTGTATGCATGTCTACGCGCCGCTCGAACAAAAACGCTGTTCCCAGAGCAGGTCGTTCGACGCGGGGAGAGGTGAGGAGAAGTTCAGAGGGAGGCGGAGCGTGTCGCTACTGTACGGTAGTGCTATATTTATACTGTGGCGGAATTGTCGCGATTCGCTCGCTCGTGGAGATGTCATACTCCCCTATCTCCTAGATTACTCCTGCATTATAAACGTTCACCTAAGGCCCACAGCGTTAACCTAAGCATTTAAAACGACTTATTAGAGTTCACCCGGGTTATAACAGCTGTTTAGAAAAATCGAGGCTCACTATAATGTTTTTTTCTGTACTATAATAATAATAATAATAATAATAATAATAAACGTTTAATTCAGACTATGAGTCCATAACTGGTTAGTAATACAAAAATACCTTACAAACTAGTGTTAGTAAAACAAATACAAAAACAAAAAGTATACAACACAGGAACACAAACCTACGCCAAGCCCAGGATGCGACCACCTGCAGTATGTAGCCGCATCCAGTGTCGCCACATCGGCGAGTCCCAGCGGTCTACAAACACGCTCAGGATACTATTCGAGCTGACGCGCATGCGCAACAGCAATGAGGCACAACGCTTTCGCATGATGGCATAAAAACCGTCCACGCTTTTTTCCGCAAACATTGCTGAAGCGCAGCAATGGCGCGGCAGCCCGAACAACACCCTAAACGAGTTGTTATATTGTACACGCAGGGCACTGTATGTACGCTGCGTATACTTCGTCCACAGACTGCAGGTGTAAAACGACTGGCAGTAGGCCTTAAACGGCGTCACTTTAACCTGATCAGTACACCAAGCAAATCTGCGGGCCAGCATGTTACAGCGCACAGACAGTGCCCTGGGCTCTCTTTCCAAATCTAGCTTATCGTCTAGGTCTTCTGAGACCCAGTGGCCCAGATACTACTATGATTCTATTAATCACCACAAACACGCCACAGAAGTCACTGTTATTAAGCGTTTAACAGTGCAGTACCCTAAAAGCTGCAACAGAGCATGTTTGTGAACACAAACAATGCAGTTCTCTGAAAAAAGATCCACGTGTGTACTATAAAACTGCTGCTTATTAAGAGAGAACATATGAACTACTATATAGTAAGCAGTTACTTTGTGAAGTTCTTTAACAAAACTGTAATGCTTTGTACTGCACACAAATAAACTTTTACCCTATTAGTCAGGTGTTACTATATAATCGAATAACCGCATTTATCGAGGGCAAGACAGTACCTAAAGTGAGCTTTTATGCAGAAAACCTGTCAGCCATATTGTCTTAGGCTGAATAATAAAACTTGCGTGGGCATTTAATCTGCTGATTGAATTTTATGTAACCATGAAAGGAATATTTCTACGCCAGGCCATTTTAACAGTTTCTTAAAGTTTTTAGTGTTATTTTACAAAATATGGAAAGCCAAAGAAAGGACTGGTGGAATACGCCGTAAAATTAATGCAGAACACATAGTATTAAAAAATCTTAATAAAGAATAGTCAGCAAGTGCTCATCGTCATCGGACGAGACGGGTACCGTATGACGACACAACACAACACATACATACTTACACACACACATACATACACACACACACACACACACACACACATACACATACATATCCTTACCGATAGTCAAAAGACAGGAATTAAAAAATGAAGGAAAAATTAAAAAATGGGCCTTTAAAATAATATTGCACAAACAGCCTAGAACCGTAGAACGACCTACCAAAAATAGTAAATGATTTTGTTCCAGAAACATTAATTAGGTATCCAAAAACACCAAAACTATTTTAGGGTCACCTAATATCATCACTTTAAAAAAAAAAGTGCAGGTTCAATACAACGGAATATTGAACCCTTAAAAAAATTGCTTTATGCGGATGATGAGGCTCCAGAAAATATTTAGTTACATTGAATATAAACATCGACGGTTTGATAATTTTTTAAAGTTCTAAAAAAGAGTTATGGCCCTTAACTCAACGACTGTCGGGCGAAAGTGTTGAAGGTCAAACCTCCGCTGTTTATGTCGGACTGTGTAACATAAGACATTCGAAAGGTTAATCTACAACATCTTCGAAAATCAGTATTTTAGGCCTTTCGTGATTGGCATTTATATTGGACAAGGAAAACCAAAGAGTACGAATACTTGGAAGATTTTGTTATTGAAATAAAACCATAACTTGAAGAGGATATTTATTAAGTTTAGTTTATTCATTATAGTTTGATCACAAAATTATCATTGTGTCAGAATTTTCTGAGCTAATTATATGAACTGTCGCCTGTTGCTCCACTACTTGTATGGTTTCTAGCTGCACTGATTCCAAATTTTTCATGGAAATATCATAGGCAGGCACCTGGCAATAAATATATCTGTCATAAAAAAATATGACCATTTATAAATGTAAGACCAAAGAGTAAACGTAGAAATAAAACATAAAGCTTTAGTGTGACTTATGCCGTGTGACAGCAGTATGGTATGCCAGATATTATTCCAGATCACCAAATAAAATCGTTATGTGAACATAATTAGGCCCGAAGAATACAATATTTTTAGGTACCTATTGATTTATATTTGGTCGCATATTGAATAATTATAATACCAGCTATTTAAATTAGGTACCTCTAAGACGACCCACTGACCACAATTTTAATAAAGTATTATTCGTCGAGTAATAACAAGAAAGGGACTAAAATGGTTTTAGAAGAATCACAGCGAAACCCTAAAAGATTGGATCCATAGAGGTGGTGATCTGGTTAAATGTCCCCACATATTATTATTATTATTATTCTCATTTATTTATCTTAAATACACATAATTTACATTTTTAAATATTAATAAAAAATAAAAACATTTAAAAATATAATAAATAGTAGCCAACCGGTTTCGGGAACAGGGTCCAAGCTACCGGCGGTCAGGGCTCCAGAGAGAGAAACCTCCTGACAATGCGGGCCGTGTCCAGAAGTACTGCCTTCTGAATCAAGCCCTTGATCCAGCCGTCTAACGAGAGCCTCCTTAGATGTTGGTCGAGGCTCTTGGCAATTAAGCCATTGGCTGTTACAACTATCGGCACAATGATCGCTGAGTCCACATCCCACATGTCGACAACCTCGCGGGCCAAGTAAAGATACTTTATCTGCTTGTCTTTCTCGGCCTTCACGAGGTTCACGTCATGCGGAACTGTTATGTCAATAATCATTGCGCGCCTCTACAATCGATCCACCACCACTACATCAGGCTTATTGGCTACAATAGTCCTGTCAGTGATGATGGATCGATCCCAGTACAATGTGACATTGCCATTTTCAAGAACTGGATCGGGCACATACCTGTAGTATGGTACTTCTGATTCCACGAGGTTGTATTTCAGAGCAAGTTGCTGATGGATAATAATTATTATTATTATTATTCTCGTTTATTCATTTTCTTAACATATTAAATTACATTTTTAAATATTAGTAAAAAAAAATAATAAAAACATTTAAAAATATAAAAAATAGTAGCCCACCGGTATCGGGAACAGGGTCCAAGCTACCGGTGGTCAGGGCTCCTGAGAGAGGAATCTCCTAACAATACGCGCCGTGTCCAGGAGTACCGCTTTCTGTATCAAGCCCTTGATCCAGCCGCCCAACGAGAGCCTCCTTAGGTGTTGGTCGAGGCTCTTGGAAATGAGTCCATTGGCCGTAACGACTATCGGCACAATGACTGCTGTATTCACATCCCACATGTCGACAACCTCGCGAGCCAAGTCAATATACTTAATTTGTTTATCTTTCTCGGTTCTCACGAGGTTCTCGTCATGCGGATCCGCTATATCAACAATCATTGCGCGACGCTCTAATCGATCTATCACCACTATGTCAGGCTTATTGGCAACAATAGTCCTGTCAGTGATGATAGATCGATCCCAATACAATGTGATGTTGCCATTTTTGAGAACTGGGTCGGGCACATACCTGTAGTACGGTACTTCCGATTCCGCAAGCCTGTATTTTAGAGCAAGTTGCTGGTGGATAATCCTAGCTACAAGGTTGTGTCTATGCAAGTAGTCTCCGTTAGCCAGACGAGAGCACCCAGAGATAATGTGTCGGATTGATTCTCCCGGTCGGTGGCATGCCCGACAAATGTCAACCGTGCCGTCCTTCACAATATACCTCCGGTAGTTGTTCGTCATCATAACTTCGTCCATAATCGCACAGACAAAACCTTCGGTTTTCCCAAAGAGGTCACCTAATCGCAGCCAGGATACGGACGCCAAGAAGTCTACATCAGGTCCATGTAGGGCCCGGTAGAAGCGCCCGTGAAGCTCCTTGCTCTGCCATACCTTCTTGCGGTCATTAGTATCTAGTACTACAGGTTTGCGCCAGTTCTCGTTCGCTAAGGAGAGCGGGGTCAGACCCTTGTCCACTGAGACCACATCTCGGTGCATACCCACGTCGGCTTTAAGGACGTACTTCCTGAGACTGCATACCTCACGGTTGTGCAGGGACTTAGCATTAAGAAAGCCTCGTCCTCCGCACTTCCGTGGGATATACAGTCTCATTACCGATGACCGTGGGTGATGCATCCGATTTGCGGTCAGCAATGTACGGACCCTCCTATCCAGGGCGTCAAGTTCCGTCTGAGTCCACTTGAGTATGCCGAAAGAGTACATCAAAACCGGCATGACCCATCCGTTGAAGGCGCGCACCTTGTTTCCGCCTGATAAAAGACTATTCAAAACTTTATTCAGGCGGCCAAAGAAGCGCTCCCTCAACGATTGTTTCATGTCGGTAGCATTGATGCCTAACGCTTCCGACATACCCAAGTATTTGTAGGTTTCGGCTGAGGAGAGGGATCTAAGGTGTATGGACTCCGAGAGTTGGGTTCCCACGGATTCCACAATCTCCCCTCGTTTCACATGCATGACTGCACATTTGTCCACACAAAATTCCATCCTGATGGCGCTACTGAACGTTTCTGTTACTTTCAGTAGCTCCATCAGTCGCAAATTGTTGGGGGCAAAGAGTTTCAGATCATCCATGTAAAGGAGGTGAGATATAACCTGACCTCCTCTTCTCAACCGATAGCCCAGACCTGAACCCTCCAGCAACGTGCTTAGAGGGTTCAAAGCTAAACAAAACCACAGTGGACTCAGACTATCGCCCTGAAATATACCTCGCTCGATCCTTATCGGTTCGCTATTCTCCCGGATCTGCCGATATCCTGGATAGCGAAGGACCATCTTCCATTGCCCCATACATGACATCAGGAAGGTGCGCAGAGTTGTATCAACTTTATACAACTCTAACACCCTCATGAGCCATGTATGTGGCACAGAATCAAAGGCCTTCTTATAGTCTATCCAACATGTCGACAGATCCTTCCGGGAACGACGAACCTGCTGGTTAATGGCCATATCAATGAGGAGGAGCTCCTTAGTACCACGAGACCCGTTCCTACATCCATTTTGAGAGGCAGACATGATAGAATTTTTGTCAATATGTTCGTTAATTTTAGCTCTCAAAATGGATGTAAGAACTTTATAGACCGTTGGTAAACAAGTGATCGGCCTATAATTTTTGGGTTCCGTAGTGCTACCTGATTTATGGAGCAGGTGGGTGATTCCAGTTGTTAGGAATTGGGGCAACGATCCTGACTCTAAGGCTGGCTGGAACTGGGACGCCAAGCGAACGTGCGATCTCTGGAACCATTTTATCCAGAAATTGTGCAGCCCGTCCGGTCCTGGAGATTTCCAATTAGGTAACGGACGAACTGCACGGGCTACGTCTTGGGGGCTGATGGTTATTGCCCCCATTTCTGGTATTGGATCACACTTTCGCTCAACGTTTGACAGCTGCGAATCTAAAGCACACACCAGCGCCCTATTTTTCTTGTGCATGGGCAAACGAGGTAGTCGCGGTTTTAATTCAGGCGGTATGGAGCGATACTCCCGGAACGCATCCTCCAAAGCACTCCTCAATTGAATATTGCACTGGGTACTCACGGATATAGCCTCGCCATCATCGTCTTCACCACCGTCGTCAGGTCGCGGTGAAGCACTGGGTAAATCTTGCGATTGTACCGCGACCACAACCAGTGGCAAAGCAGACGTGTCATGGCTACTCCGTGATTCTAGGCGTAGTCGATCAAGTACAACGTCATCCATCATATGGTTACGCTGGATGACTCGCACCTGATCCGACAGTCGCTGTGCCGACACGTTGACAGCTGGCTCAAGCACCTGAAACAGAGAGAGCATCCGACCACGGTACGCAGTCAAGTTACTTCCCCCCTCTGTAGCCCCATAGTATGAGCGCATGACACTTTCATTAATAGACTGCGTCCATCTCATGCGCTGCACACTTCCACCGGTAGCGGGGACCCTATCAGAGACCGGTGGGTTTCGAAGTCCCAAGCTGTCCGGAGGCCGGCGTCGTCCCCGCCGACGCACAGGTGGTGGCGTCGTCGGCGGAGAGAAATACTCGTCGCTCGAGCTCGACGCAACTGCCGAGGCCGGTGTCACAGCACTCACGATGGGGCTGGGTTCCGGCGGCGGCGAGGCGGAGCTGAGCGACGGGTCCGGAGATGGTGGGCGTGCTCGGCGTGCTGCTGATCTTAAAAGCATGTTGTCATCGTCGTTTTCTAATTCTGATCCATTATTACGTTATGTATTCTTCTTCATTTTAAATTATTTTCTTGGTGCGTAAGGTGCGTAAGTAGTACAATATTATATTTCCGTTCACTGATTATATTATTATCGAAATTATTTTCACTTCTTGAGGTTTTTCAATGACTTATGTCACTTTTGGTTATATCTGTTTAAAACTGTACATATCATAAATAATTTTTAATTTTTTTTTTTTTTTTTTTTATTATTATTATTATAAATGTGGCGCAAATGTGAAGCACTACTAGCCTTCACATCGATCTATGCCTGATTTGTTTTTAACAAATGTTTAACTATTTTGCTTTTTGATGAATTATAGGCCACATGTGAACACCCGTACAGACCTTAGCACTAAACTAAGATTCCAATCGATAGATTGGAATTGATTTGGGTTAAATGATTTACTCGTAAACAGCATTTTATCAATGTCATTGTAAAAAACAATAACAATTATATATTTTACAGTGCTTGTATATTAGTTTTTTTCTAGTGTTTAGTGGCCGGTCTAGTGTTTAGTGGATGATATAAGGGCGAGTGAAAATTTTGAACTAAATATTTATGTATGCTATTCCACAGTAAAGTTACCTCCCCAATAAGATTTCAAACAGATTAGGAAGAAATTGGTGTTTGACTTACCTTAAATTATATTTATTTTCTTACAAATGGCACCTGAGATTTTGCACACTTTATGTTAAACAAATTGTCAGTTCATATAAAAGAAAAATAAATAATAAAGTTATTGCATTCCACAATTGGCTCAGAGTGTATATTTAACTGTATAAAAGCATATAAAATGTACACATTCGTCTTTCTTGCTGTAATATAGGTAACACGTGCTTTGTTAATCAGGCAATTTTCAGCTCTTGGGGTGACTGTTACACCCATAAATGCTAATATAATGTTGATTTATTTAAATTTTTTACTAATGGGAATTCTTATACAGCTTTGTGCTTAATAATTTGTGCCCAAATCAGAGTTATATCAGCAGAGGATGCGCTGTCTACGCTGTTATACAGCAAGGTTATACAGCCAATGTTTTCACGGTGAACTGTAGAAATGCTGTTATAAAGCACTTTTGTGCTACTTGGGGTCTACACACGGTGATGTTATCGCGGCGATGCGACGAGTGGCTGAGTGCGAGCAAAATGTCATGGTATCACCGTCTATTAAGACCGAGATTAGCCTACGATAGAATCACGGAATCACACCCGTGACACTCGATAGAAACGAAACGATATAATTGCCTACAGTATATATCATCTGTGACAGTACTAATAAAATAACAGACTGTACAGATGTGCGTGTGTGTCTACGCGCCGCTCAAACAAAAACGCTGTTCCCAGAGTAGGTCGTTCGACGCGGGGAGAGGTGAGGAAAAGTTCAGAGGGAGGCGGAGCGTGTCGCTACTGTACGGTAGTACTATATTTATACTGTGGCGGAATTGTCGCGATTTGCTCGCTCGTGGAGATGTCATACTCCCCTATCTCCTAGATTACTAAAGCTAAACCTTTTTTCAGGTATTCATTCAATAACGTGGCAGAAAGGTGTGAGGCTTTCGTGTATGGAGGTTGCATGGGCAATGACAACCGCTTTGCTACTTTAGAAGACTGTCAGGCTGCGTGTTAGGATCAGCTCGAGTATACTTTTACAATAATTAAAGTGAATTATTTTTGAAATGCAGTTTTATTTACTGTACAACCATATGGGTCTGCCTAGTTTGGGGCACAAAATATAGAGGGTACAGAAGGACCGCTCCCACCATCTCCAAAAGTAATTACCTAAACTTGCCAGACTCACTAGGGCTGCTACTGTTCTGACTCTGTAGGTTTTATTTGTGACAGTATGAAATTTTATTGACACCGGCTGGAACTCTTTGCAATTTTTTATAACAAAATTTTCTTGTTTGTCGTGAAATGTCAAGGTCCCTCATTTATTCATTTAGACAACACGTGACAGTCGAGTCGTAAGTCTGCTTGAAACTGCTTGAGAATGCCTATAAACGTAATGTCAATGTGTGCGTGGTATAAATGTCGGTTTGTTCTGAGTGTTCTCTCTGATAGGGCGCGACGCAGCCTTGTGTAGATACTTTGTGTTTGGGGTCAGATGGCCACATGTGAATTATTATTTATTAATAATCCTAATTAGTGCCGTTCTTATCTACTGATTGCTTTCAATATTGTTAAACAATTAAGTTTAACAATATTGGAAGGAGAAACTAAGTAATAATATTACTTAGTTAATATATACTTAATATTGGCCATAATCTTTTTTAACTTTGTATGTATTCTTTGTTATTTGGTATATACACAGTGGAATAAAACAATTGGTCCTGAAGAAAAACCACTTTAAATCCTTAAGGTAAATTATTTGACTTAAAATACACTATTCTTAATTTTTAAAAGGACAAAACTGAATTTACAAATTTCTCAACAATCTTATCTAAACTGGGAGTCATACCAGAGGGCTAATTCACGTAATTTTATGACGCGCCGATGAAGTTGTAGTGCAGTTGCAGTTAAGTACAAGTTTGAGTGATAAACGGTGTTCTTGTAAATCTTTAAACTGCGCGTAAGCTACGCGTACACTTCACGTCAACTGTACGACAGCATACTTTACCAAACTTACTAATGGAGTTATGGTGTACCCCCACATGAGAGAAAAAATATTACTCACTAAATAATCGAATAGAATCATTTACATTTCAATTAATATGACCTGTTAAGGTGATAAGATCGAGATTTGCTTGTTCGAATTTTTGAATGAAACGACGTGTGGTCTATACAGAGGTTTATTGGACACTGCTTATGAACTAACAAATAAGTAACTAGAACACATGAATGTATAGATAGCTATAAGCGAAAGTTTTTAACCGAACATACCGCCCACCAAAAGGGCTTAATAGGCCTTTTCTAACCTAACAAAACATCATTACACATTACCTTACACTTCAAATGTAACAAGTAGTTAAAACATGCAACTTGTATAGGTACAAATAAAACATATTGTTACTCAACTCACAAAAACTTACAATAATGATTTAAAATTCAGATATTTTAAGACATGAATTTATAACTCGACTATATTAATTATAACAAACCAAACCTTACAACTAAGTTATATAAACATGGGCTTACACACAAAGGTAATTAATAAATTTAGTCTTTAGTAGTAATTGGTAACGCACATAAGTTTGAGACTGATCTCTGTGTCAGTTTACCATTGTGACGTACTGTATATACTCTAGTTATTCCATCTTGTCCAGGGTGTTTTTCCGTTATCCGTGCCAGTGCCCACTTGCTAGGAGGCATATTTACGTTTTTAAGCAATACAATGTCGCCGACTTCAAACTCTTTTGTCCTTTTCAGCCACCTTGTTCTTTGGTTTAGGCGCGACAAGTATTCCGTTTGCCAACGTTTCCAAAATCCTTGAACCAGTCTTTGGGTGTGTTGCCATCTGGATAGCTGATTCATATTGGCTGGGGTATAGTCACGGTCAGGTACAGTAATTAGTGCTTCTCCGACAAGAAAATGACCAGGTGTAAGTACTTGAATGTCATCTATCAAATCCACATCAGTATTAATCGGCGTTAAAGGGCGAGAATTGAGACAGGCTTCTATCTGTGTGAGCACTGTGGTGAATTCTTCAAATGTTAAATTCATAGTCAATATTTTTCGTAGATGCTGTTTAACGGATTTAACGCCGGCTTCCCAAAGCCCACCAAAGTTTGGGCTATATGGCGGTGTAAAGTGCCACTGTGTTCCTTCATTTGCCAGTTGATCAGCTATAGGACCCGGTATTTGTAATCCTGCCTCTTTCCACATTTTACATAGTTCTTTGTTGGACGCCACGAAGTTTGTGCCGTTATCGCTCCATATTTCATTACATCTTCCTCTTCTGGCCACGAAACGTTTGAAAGCTGCGATAAAGGCATCGGCCGTCAGATCGCTTACTAACTCTAAATGTATAGCTTTTACCGCCATGCAAACGAAGATGCAAATGTATGACTTGCGGGTTCTTGACCCTCTTCCTTTGAAATTTAATACATACACAGGGCCAGCAAAATCCACTCCACTTCGAGCAAAAGGACGCGAAGGAGTCACCCGAGCTTCAGGTAAGTCACCCATTATTTGTGGTCTACTAGCAGCTCGTTGTCGCGTACAGGTAAGACATCCGTGAATGTACTTCTTCACCAGACGTTTGCAGCTAACGATCCAGTATTTACTCATCAGGTAAGTAATCATCATTTTTATTCCACCATGCATTGTTTTCAGGTGTGCATCAGCCAAGACTAGTGATACAAAGCTGCTTTTCTTGCCCAGTATCACGGGATATTTTAGGTTCTCATCGGCGTCTGCGTTTCTCAACCTTCCGCCCACCCTGAGGATATTTTGGTTATCTAAGAACGGGTTCAGTGACTTCAGAATACTAGTGGTTTTTACATTCGCTTTTTGTTTTATTCTTCTAATTTCTTCTGAAAATTCTTCTTCTTGTACTCTTTTTATGCAAAATTCCAAAGCATTTTGCAGTTCTTCTGTGGTCATCTCCTGACCCAGTTTGTTAGGATTTCTTTTCATATTTAACACTCTTTTACGATGTACTATTACTCTCAATAACTCAGTAAGTGAATCATATTCTTCAAATTTCAGGAATTTCTCTTCTCCTTCTGTTACATTTATGTATGACTGTATAGGTTTATTTCTTTCTAAGTCTGTGGTTGACCTTGACGGTCTTGTGAACTCGATATTTTCTTTTACAAGCCAGGCAGGGCCATTCCACCACAATGTTTTCTGTTGTAGTTCTGATAAAGATGATCCTCTTGACGCTATATCGGCTGGGTTATGTGCCGACTGTACATGGAACCATTGGCTACTGCTTTTGTTTTCTAGTATCTCTACTACTCGGTTTGCGACAAATGGCTTCCATCGGTTTGGTTGTCCAGACAGCCACGCTAAAACTATAGTTGAGTCAGTCCATGCGAACACATTGTGTGAAGGAATTCTCATAGCTTGACTTACTTTGGTTAGCAACTTGGCTAGCAGTGTAGCTCCACTCAGTTCGAGTCGTGGTAGTGTAATGGTCTTGACAGGAGCTACCTTTGTTCTTGATGCTATGAGATTTATCTTTATGTCACCTTCGCTCGTTTGTACACGGCAATAAACCACAGCTGCATATGCCTTTTCAGACGCATCGCAGAACCCATGTAATGTTATTCGTTCCTTTTCAGTGCTAATGGTGTTCAACCAACGTCTGATTTTTAATTTATTGACATTTTCTAAATCTTTTCTAATGAATGTCCATTGTTCTTTCAGTTCTTTACTAATTTCTTGGTCCCATCCAACTCCTTCTAGCCACAATCTTTGTACTAGAATTTTTGCTGTTACAATAACTGGTGATATCCACCCTAGTGGATCAAACAACTTCTGTAAATCTGACAGAATAGTTCTCTTTGTTGTATGGTCTGATGACATAGGTTCTAGTTGTAATTGGTAATGAAACTCGTCTCTTCCGAGATTCCATGACAGGCCAAGAGCTTTTATGGTGCCGTCTAGCTTCAGATCTAGGTTAGCCTTTGTAGTGACTTTGTTGGCATCGATAGATTTAAGAAACTCGGTATCATTGGACGCCCATTTTTGAAGTTCCAAGCCTCCTCGTTTCAGAATGGTAATAATTTGCTTACTAACACGAATTGCTTCTTCTGTTGTATCGCAGCCTGACGTCAGATCATCAACATAGAAATCTTCACGAATAATTTTGACAGCTTCAGGATATTGTTCACCTTCATCTTCTGCTACTTTAGTTAACGTTTTTATGGCAAGATAAGGCGCAGATGCTGTACCAAACGTAACTGTTTTCAATCTAAAGTCCTTGATATCAGGTGTTTGGCAGTTCGGCTCAATGTTGGATCTAACGCTGCCACGCCACAGTATTCTATGATAATCTGTATCTTTCTTATCTACAAGTACCATTCTGTACATTTTGATGACGTCACTTGCGAAACACACCTTATGCAAGCGCCATCTCAGTATTATACTTCGCATATCTTCTTGTAGTACGGGGCCAATCATGAGCTCATCGTTCAAAGATATGCCATTACTTCCTTTACATGACGTGATGTGGTAGGTAAACACACCGGTTGTTTATTTCATCTTTTGGAACTTCCTCCATATGTCCCATTGTTAAATATTCTTCTAGTACCTTGTCGTATTCCTCTCTTAGTTCAGGTTCTTTGTGAAGTCTTCTTTCTTGTTGAATCAAGCGACTCATTGCAATTTGTCTCGTGTTCCCATCCGCTGCTTTTGGTTCGTTGGTACGAAATGGGAGTCTCACAACGTATTGTCCATTGCTGTTTCTCCTGTATGTATTTTCATAGAAACTCTCACATTGGTTTTCTTCCTTTGTGTATGCTCTCTTCATATCTGGTTCTATCTCCCAGAGTGTTTTCAATAAGTCTTCTCCTATAATTTGATGATGCATAACAAGCACCGACTCTGTTTGTTGTATTCTATCTTCCACCTTTCCAAATAAAATCCAGCCAAGGTTTGTTTTGTGTGCACACGGTGACCCTGGCGGACCCTTGATTAATTGGTTCTGTACGATTTGTGCATACACGTCGACACCCAGAAGCAAATCAATAGACCCTGGCTGACAGTAGTTAGGGTCAGCTAGGACTAGTCCTTCTAGATGAGGCCAATGGCTTCTGTTGATTGTGCGGGATGGTATTTTAGTAGTCAGTGGCTTCGTCATAACATATGTTCTAACTTCCATGTTGAAATTTTCACATCTTGATTCTAGATTGATTTGAACTACTTGTTTGATATCTTCCCTCGTTGATCCCACGCCTACAACTGTACCTTTGACAGGATATCGCTTGGCCATGAGTTGTTGTGCCGCTCGTTCGCTGATGAAACTTGCTTGTGAGCCTTGGTCGATTAAAGCTCGTAATATCATTATATAATTGTCTTCGCTTCTCACTTTTACGATTGCAGTTGCCAGCAGCGATGTACTTTGTTTCGTAGAAACGTGTGATGTCACCATTGTAATGTCCTCTGTTTCTTCAATCTTCTCCACGTTGCTATGTAGGGTCACTTCGGGTTGTTTTGTTTGTTTGTTCTCAATGTTGCCCGTTGTGGTTTGTTTTATTGTGCTATCTTTCTTATTTTCATGAAGAAGTGAATGGTGACGTCTCCTGCACATTCTACAGCTCGTTGGTATGCGACAATGCCTCACAGAGTGTCCGGGTGCAAGGCAATTGAAGCACAAATTGTTGGTTTTGGTAAACTCGCTTCTTTGTGTTGGTGATTGTTTCCCAAACTCCTTACAGTGGCTAAGTGTGTGGTTTTCTTTACACATTTGACATACTTTACTATTCTCCTCATTAGTTGCTGCATGAAAAGACTTTTCTCGAACATGAACTGAAGTTGCCTTTTGTTTCGTTGGTTCTACAAGTTCTAACGAACGGAATCGGCATTCCAGGAATTTACGCAACATATCGAGAGAGGGCAGGCTGTCAGGTTCTTCACAATTGCTGCTCACAAAGTCTTCCCAATCTTTGTGGGTTTCACTGTCAAGTTTTTGTACCATGACGAATATAATCACAGGATCCCAGTTATCAGTCTGCACGTTCATATTTTTAAATTGGTTTAAACATTCAAATGTTGTATCCAATAAATTCTTGATCGAAGTGGAATTACCCACACTCATTTTTTTCAGAGAAAATAATCTTTTCATAACTGCGTCGACATTTATACGTTTGTTGCCATACCTTGCTTTGAGAATGTTCCATGCCTGTTCGTAGTTTGAATCCGTCACTTGTATATGTTTTAATATCGATGCGGCTTCTCCACTAAGACTTGTTTTTAAATAATGTAATTTTTGTACATTACTTAATGACGCATTCTTATGTATGAGTGTATTAAATAAATCATGGAACGACAACCACTCTTCATATTGTCCGCTGTACGTAGGCAGTTGTATTTTCGGTAAAACCACTCGTGTTTGTTGAGTATCACTAGGTATAGGCAACGAACCACTCACGCTAACTGATTGAGAAACCAATAAGTCCTTCAAGTCTGTCATCAAACTTAAATACAGCTCTTCATGTTCAAAAAGTTCTTCATTCACTATGTAAGGTATTTTATCGCGCTTCTCCTTCGGTACGCTTCGCATTATTTCACCGTAAGCTTGTTTATATTCACACCAGTATTCTTCCACACACTTAATGCGGGCTTCAACATAATTATTTTGGGCTAATCTAGCCTTAGGGCACTTCTTTAGGTTGATCTGCGTCTTCTTCAACGTATGTGCAAGGTTTTCCACTACATTCAATGCTTTTTCCACTTCCGTAGCCATTGTAAGTACGTAATAACTTCAATCGTAGCAAACGTAATGAAATGAATAAGTTCTAATAATTAAAACTTTGCACTAAACAACTCGAACACTTGGGACTTCTTATCTTATCGCGATCTCTTTGTTCTCGGACGGCCGGCGATGTCGGCAGCGAGGACTGGTATCCGGCTCGAAGGACCATATGTTAAGGTGATAAGATCGAGATTTGCTTGTTCGAATTTTTGAATGAAACGACGTGTGGTCTATACAGAGGTTTATTGGACACTGCTTATGAACTAACAAATAAGTAACTAGAACACATGAATGTATAGATAGCTATAAGCGAAAGTTTTTAACCGAACATGACCTTATTATAATATTAAAATAATACCCCTGTACAGATTTTAGTGCTTTTTTTTTACTTCAAACGAATAGTAGAATACCGATCATGTTGCGTTCCGAAGCACGCACCAAAGACGCGCAACAGTAGAATGCCGTTATTGCGCTCGCGTAACGCGAACTTGATGCGAGCGTGTCTGACAGCGGTAGAGAATACAAAAATCGTTGTTTTGATCGAAACTTAACTGCAACTGCACTGCAACAGCACTTCTTTAGTTACGTGAATTAGCCCACAGGTACTCATCGATAGAATTATAGGAATATTATTCAAGATCTAAACAACTATCTGTAGGCCATACATATATTTGTTCCGTGCGGGAATCGAAACCACGACTCGCAACGCAGCAGTCTATCACTCAACCACTGCGCCAACCGTGTCGCAGAATGGAACCGGACGGACGGATCTGAACTACAGTAGAACATCGATTATCCGAACTAATTGGGACCGACACTAGTTCGGATAACCAAAAGTTCGAATCATCAAAATGTGGGTTTTTGGGACAAGATTAAACGAAAACTACACCTTTTTACATAAAAAACACGTTTCTATCTGCGCGATGTAAGAAATCTAGGTACACATACATTAACATTGCGAGCGGAATCTCCATAAGCGGACTAACAACGTTCTATGAAATAAAATTCGCGCCAACGTTCGGATAATTGCGCGTTCGGATAAACTAAGTCAGCGTTCGGATAATTGAGGGTTCCGATAATCGAGGTTCTACTGTATTTCAGTACCTACACGAATAAATGGCCCTGTTGGTCTCATGGCCACAAACACGACTACAGATCGTGGATTCTAACTTCGGGCATAGTGTTATTGAATTTTTCCGCTAGATTTTTTTAAAAGCAGCACGAAGTTTGGAAGTTAGTGGTGTGGTGTGACATCCCCATGTCTCAGAAATCACGTGCAGCCGTTGGTCCTGTACTTGGTCTCTCCACGAAGAAGAGTACCACCACACATACTAGTGCACTAAAGGTGTTACTACACCAATCGATCGATCATCAATCGATGCCATCGATCAACATCGATCGATGTTGATCGATTGGTGTGGTAGCTTTGGGAGATCGACGGATACTGTTCGACTAACTAAACGATCGATTGCCGGTCGATGGCATCAGTGATGTTTATCGATTAACCCTGGCTATAATCCATCAGTAATAATAATCAAGCAGCTCGATCGACGTCGAGTAATTCAACCTAGCAATGATCGATCGTCGATCGACAATCGATGGATTAGTCTGGTAGAAACTATCGATCGACGTCGACTAATCCATTCTACCTTCGATAGATGTCGTCGATCGACGATCAATCGATTGGTCTGGTACCACCCTAAAATATCTCCTGCGTACTAGCGACACATGCGACACTCCATAGAAACGAAACGATATAATTGCCTACACTACTACAAAATAACAGATTGTACAAATACGTGCGTGTGTGTGCGTCCGTAGACACGCACAACAAGCACGTATTTGTACAGTACCGCAAGAACAAAAATGCAGTTCCCAGAGCAGTCGTTCCACGCGGGAAGAGGTGAGGAAAAGTTTCAAAGGGAGGCGGAGCGTGCCGCTATTGTACGGTAGTACAGTCAACAGCAAAAGTAGATCAATATCAGAAATTCAATACTAATGAACGGTGTTCGCGTCAGAACTGTGTGGCGTCGAAGTGATTCAAAAGTATGTGTGTGACAATCACATATCTATATACATATAATAAATCAGTAAAAAACTGTCTGTACAATGAATATATTAAAAAAAAAATAATTGAGGGGGGTTTAGTAACAGTAATAGAGCACGAATCCAAAAAAAAAGTCTGTTTGTTTGTACACGCTAATCTTCGGAACTGCTGGACGGATTTGAATGATTTTTTTGTTGTTGTATAGGTATTAAGTCTGGGCAACATATAGGCTATAATTTATCTTGGTAACTTGAACACCTGATGCAGAACCGCAACAGACCTGCTAAACTAAAAGAGATACAAAAATGGTACCCTAGCAAAAATTGTTCCACGTGATGAGCTTTTTCTGCTGAGAGAATAAATTTGAAGATCTGGAGCACCTGATGTGGAACTCCAAGAGCCCAGTTACACCATAACACATATATTAATGACGTCTTAGCAAAAGTTATTCGGTCTGATGGGCATTTCCTGTTGACTTATAAAAATCGAAGATCAGAAACATCTGATGTGGAAATCAAAGCTATCACTAATTTCACTGTAAAGCTATCACTAATTTCACTGTAAAGCTATCACTAATTTCACTGTATATTATAAAATAACATAAGCTGGGAGTACCTCCACGCGGTGAAAGCGGTAACAGTTTAGGACTGATTTTTGATGACGATGGTACCTATATCATTGAAAATGTCAAATTTTACAACTACTGGCCAAAAGTCCCATTTATTTTTTTATTTTATCGAATAAATATGCCTTCGGGCTTATGTTAATTGGGTGTTCCTTAGTAGTATTAGTTCCTTTTCCATTTATCTTCGTGACATGGTAGCCTACCCGGTAACGCAGTCACTTATATTTTAATTGATCAGGTATCTTCACAATAAAACTATAACCATGCCTAGAAAGAGGTCAAATCTTTCCCAATGTTCCAAAGGAGCTAATAGATTGAGGATCATAAGTTCCCAAGAATCTACCGAAGAGCGTCAGGAGAGACTTGATGTTGTTCGAGAACATCAGACTGCAACTCGCTCCGTGGAAACCTCTTCAAATCGCGAAGAACGCCTGCGTTCTACATCCAGGTCTCTAGAGACCAGTAAAGAATATGATGCACGACTGCACGGATAAAGAATAATTGCGCTTGAGTTCTCAGCGTATCTACGCATCTGCTTCTAGGTCTCTAGAGACAAGTGCGGAACGTGATGCGCGACTGTCCGCTGATCGTGAGCGACATGCATTTACCGATACAGAATGACGCTTGAGTTCTCAGCATATTCGCACATCTACTAACAGGTCTTTTGAAACGAGTGATGAACGTGATGCGCGACTAACTGCTGATCGAGATTATCATACATTCGGGACAATGACAAACACGCACACAACAAAATATTCATAATCAGTTAGAAAGTGAAAGAGAAAGAATTGCTGGAGTACGGCATGAAGAGACAGAAGAAGAGCGCAACGAACGTTTGAATTCTGATCGACTTCGACATTTTCTGAACAGAATGTCGATGTCATCTGAAGAATCGGATGTGTCTCAAGATATAGCCGTAGGGCATGGCGACCTTTCTTGGGTTGATAAGGAACGGAGTGCATTTACGTATACTCCTATGATTGACTACGCCACATATTCCGCCATCGGAGGTATGATTCAAAATTGTACTTTTTGACCGTCTCGAATCGTCTTGCGCATCCCGTTGTTTTCCCGTCCCCGGGCTCTTAGAATTCGACATCAGATGTTTCAGATCTTCGATTTTGCCGACCCCGTTGTCGCTGGCATAAGCAACAGTATCCGCGTACGAAGTCGCGGGCAGAAGCTAGTTTTTAATAAATAAACTAGTAATCAATTATATAAATTAGTGTTAGTAAATTAGTATTCCATTTCTGATTTTGATCATCTACTTTTGCTGTTGACTGTACTAATGTTTATACTGTGGTACTAAGGCTAGTCTTAATTAAGATTGGTTGAAAGAATTATTCATCATCATCAACTTCCTGCCCTTGTACCATGTTATTTAGGATCAGCGCAACGTGTTTTCTTCTTCCATTCCGTCACAAAGAACGTAAGGCTGCAATACAATACAATATTATTATAACTGCCATTTCTCGCACACACACATTGATTTTTGATTGATTGATTTGATTAAAAGGTCTTTATTATCATAATAATAATACAGAGTGTATTCAATGAGATCTTATTCTAATTGTATACAACCATAAATGTAACTTAGGCTAACTTACCTATACAAACATTTTGCACTGAGATGACTGTTTAAATTTAATTGCATGGTAAGTTCAAGTTCACAAAGAAATACAGTATTGTTTAAAGCACAAAAGTCTTAGCACTGACTTTAAACGCATAACACCACTGTTTACCTAGTAAGGTAATGCACCAAATTAATACAGTGACTAATTAAAGCGCAGGGTAAAAGAAATACAATAAGAATTTTATTAACATTCACTTTTTCGTCTAACATTATGAGAAATACTAATATTATATAATATAATTCTAAGTTGTGGGTAATTTGCTTACTTGCGCCGAATAATAGCTACGGCGGCCGGGAGAGGGCAGCCCGGTCGGTCCGGTGGTACACATTGACATTACATTTATAGGCATTCTCAAGCAGTTTCATACAGATTTCAGTCTCGACTATCACGTGTTGTCAAAATTAATAACATATCATGACGAACAGGAAAATTTTGTTATAAAAAATTGCAAAGAGTTCCAACCAGTGTCCATAAAATTTCATATTGTCAGAAATAAAACCTATATAGTGACTCAGGCAAGATTCGGTAATTATTTTTGAGATGGTGGGAGCAGTCTTTCTGTAGGTAACCTTTATATTTTTGAAGATGGCGGGAGCGGAGCGGTCCTTCTGTAGGTAACCTTTATATTTTTGAAGATGGCGGGAGCGGAGCGGTCCTTCTGTAGGTAACCTTTATATTTTTGAAGATGACGGGGGCGGTCCTTCTACAGGTAATTTTTATATTTTGTGATTCTGTTCTGTCCAACCTCATGCTTTCACTGACCCCCTTTTCGTTCATATCATTCTTCACACAATACATTTATCTTTTGTTCAGAATAATTATTACATGAAATAAGATTTATTAGCAGTATTAGATCAGTATTAGTTCTTGATCAAAGTCAAAGCATTTATTTCAATTAAACCATTTACAGGCACTTTTGAATTGGCAAGGAGTCGGTCAGTAAATCAGAAAGTTGAAGCTTATTCCTCGTTCCAAAACGTAGGTAGGACTCTATGGAGAAGAACGAGCAAGAAACTCCACGGACACTCTTTTAAATCAAGTTTAAAAAAAAAACTGGTTACATTATTCTTGTTGTTTCTAGATGAAGACTTCTGCTATTGAACCCAATTGAGTTCCATTTTAAACCAATTTTATTAATTACTAGATCAATATTTGAAACTAAGGCGTAGCATTGAGCTACGCCGTAGCTGCCTACGGTACGGGAAGGCTACGGCCTACGAGAGCACTCTCTTCTCACCGTCGAGACTTACTTTTACCTTTCCACTTGACAGTATTGGGTACAGCGCCATCTATACACGTTCAAGAAAATCACGTGCAAGAAGACTACTTTTTGTTTACCTACTAGTAGTTATTCCCTTTTTCGATAGATGGCGCTATTCTTCAAAGTTGTTCTGTTTTAACAATTTTTTTTTGGTTTTATGTATATTTTTTTTTTCACCCACCAACAATACTGCAGTGCAATTTGATAAAAAATCTCCCACGGTGAATTTCAAAGGTAAAAACTGTCAATCGCTAACATTAGCTGGGATTTGTTTTTAAATAGATAGGTAAGTATGTTCTAATTAAACTTGCGCTTGCAACTCACTGATCTTAACTGATGATGCGACGGTGAAGGTGGCGATTTTTGTGCGGGTATGGGGTGAGTGGTATGAAACAAGTGGAATTTCAGATTTTATTTCACCAACGAATTTCACCACCATTTTCAGTCAATACCATCAAGGACAGTTTTTTAGAATTAACATTACTATCTCAGCTATTAATTTAACATGTCTGGGTTTAAGATAATATCACAAAATAAATTCACAAAACAACAAAGACTTGTGCGAGTCGGATCCGCCCGCTAAGGGTTCCGTACTATGCAAACTATTATGCGCCTATGGTACAGATTTACCGGTAACATGTAGGTACCTATTCTGTGTACCTATTCTTTACGGGCAACTAGATTCAAATTTTACAATATGACGTTCAAAAGTGCCTTTTAATGGTCTAATTGAAATAAATGATTTGACTTTGACTTTGTGAGGTACATTATTTTGGTTAAGATTTTTTATGTCTTTGAATGGCTCGACGTCGCTGAGGCCGGCCCAGAAGAAGGTGGCGAGATGACCTAGACGGGTACTGCGACGGCTGCTTCGAAAAAGTGCAAAAATAGAATAGGTACCTGGAAATATTCGGGAGAGGTCTCTGCCCACCAGTAAGACACAACAGGTTAGGTAAAAAATAAAAACATATCGAGTACAAAAATAAAGTGTTTTACTACAATATTTTGAAATGTTAACACGCCTTTTGACTACTGAACCCTAAAAATGCTAAAAACGTAATACGATAAGAAGTTTTGTTAGAAGAATTTAAGTAAATTCTTTTATCTATTTAAATTTCAATTTATCCAATTTATATTAAGTGAGGAACTAAAAAGAATGTATTGCAATTTAAAAACGCTTTTCTTTAGTTGCAACTCCAGAGAAATGTTTCTAACAATACTGGTTTTTAGGATTCCGTACACAGGGTTTCAAACGAGAACCCATTACGAAGACGCCCGTGTCTGACTTTCTTTCTTCTTTCATCTTTTGAACCGTTTTAATACACTTGAAATTCCCTCAAAGATTTAGTTTTGAGACGTTATTTTCAACCGACTTTAAAAAAAGGAGGTTCTCAATCACGTACATACGTCTTATATATTTTTATCATTTAGTAAAAACCTGTAATTTTGACATTAGAAAAAGATACTTCAATTATCATTTTTTGTATCTTAGATTATTCTAAGATATGTATGTAAAGATTTATACACTAGTTAATTAACAGAACTTATAAATATTAAACAATATTATGTACAATAATGGAGGGCTCACATGGAGTCAAAAAAACTCGTCCGCATCACTCTCAATGGGACAAGTGCCCAAAAGACTAGCAGCATTACCACGTCGAATGGCAATGCTAATTCTTTGGCCCAAGAAAAGGCCAGCCCTCTGGTCGCTTGAAGAGTCGTCGATTAAACAAGATGAGCACTCAAATTGTTTATTACTATAATAGTCGCTATAACAACATATATTATAATAAAAAGTTTAAAATTGAATTGGTAACTATACAAGAAACACGATGTCTATTTTCGACGTTTTAATCACATGGAAATAAATAAATTTGAATAATGTTTTAAGACATTTGTCTCTCAAAACATATTACAATATTGTTCTTAGAATGAGAAACACTGGTTGGTTACATACATTTTTTTCTCATCAACATCAACATCAGCCTGAAGACGTCCACTGTTGAACAAAGGCCTCCCCCATAAGGGGGGGGGGGTTGCCATAATTCCCACGTTAGGCAGGCGTCTTGGGGATCGCAGTGAGGTTGTTAAGTACACGTAATCCGCCGCTGTCCGAGTTCCGGATTTTCCCTTAGTCGTCTTCGACGACACCCTCGGGATGAAATGGGGGGTGCTATTCTAGCCCGGACACCCCACGGGCACTATGTAAGTATTTCTATGTAAATATTATGATACTGGTAAGTAATTGAATACTTTTCACTATGTGAAATTTTAATTTATTTTTAAATAGGGAAAAAGATTGTATTTTCTCAATATCTTTCGGCAATTTTTATACATTATTGACACCCTCATACTTACAATGGTCCGAAATTCACTGCCCGCCTCTCTGTTCTCTGATAAGTATAATCTACGTATCTTCAAAGCACGAGTGAACCGGTTCATCCTAGGCAAGCGTGCTCCACCTTAGCACAAATAAATCCTACTGAGTCAATACAGTAGTAGCCCTAGTGAGTTTGGCAAGTTTAGATAATTGTTTTTGAAGATGGCGGGAGCGGTCCTTCTGTAATCTTTATATTTTGTGACCTTAGGCTACATCATCACTTAAGATCAGTTGAGTTGCGGACAAAAGCAAACTTAATAAAATGGGTAAAAAAAATGCATTGTTTGACAATCCGACTCGCACTTAACCAGGTTTTTTACACTAGTTAATTTGTAATTTGTATTTAAATTTACAGTGGCTTCAAGATTGTTGTCTTTGGCACCTAATGAACTGTTAATTTCCATAGTTATCAAGTCTGGATAGTTGCAATGTTCAAGTTCTTATAGATAACTGTCAAATAACATTTATCAGCAGCTGGTATAGAGCAGGGCTGTATTCTAATAAAATGTATAATATATGCCTTATCTGACGTCTTGATGGCGTAGTGGTTAAGCCGGTCGTCATGCACAAAATTGTGTACTCAACCGGGCCCAAGCAAGTACCAATGTGAATTTTTCAATTTCATATGCGCTTTCCGTGTGGTGTCGGACGTAAAGAATAGCACCATCCTATATCTTCCCGTGAGTGTCGTAAGAAGGGACTAAGGACTTACCAGAGAATGGGCAGCAGCGTTCTCTGTACCTTTGTAGGTAACAACCATACTGCGATCGCCAATCCGCCTGCCAAGGCGGCCTATGTCCAGCAGTGGACGTCTTTAGGCTGAAATGATGATGAATAATGATTTCAAGTTTTTTTCATTTGGAAAACTTACAGCTAAGTACAAAACTAAGATAGAAATAGTAACAACGATAAAGCCAATAAAAAGTTTTCACAGATAGAAAACACATATTCGTAGGTACAAGAAGGTAGAAGACTGCTTCAAACTCAAACTCAAAATCATTTATTTCAATTAAACCATTTACAGGTACTTTTGAATTGTCAGAGTCAGTCAGTCAGAAAGTTGAAGCTAGTTGCTCGTTCCAAACAGTAGGTTTCTATGGAGAAGAACGAGCAAGAAACTCCATGAACACTCTTTTAAAATCAGTTAAATTTTACAAATTTAGGTTACATCATTCATGTTGAATCTAAGGGTACAATGTGAGAACAATGTAATACGTCTTGCATGTTAAAAGAGGTCTAGAGAAAAATATAGTTATAATAACAATTCAAACCAAAATTTAAAATAACCGAGGCAGCTAAGAGATGACCAGTCCCAACCGACGGCGTCCGTTCACGAACATGACGCATGGATCGGCACCATTTAGCTCAACCATTTTGAAGGGAACCGAATGATCCAACACATGCGCCACCGGCAGCGAGACATTCAAGTGAGCATGACTCTCCCAACCGCCAGGGCATATTCAAGTCAATGAGAGGTATACCTCGTAAATGGTAGCTTTAAAGAACATAGTGCTCACATGTATGTGCTACGAAAAATTATATAATACTAACACATTGAGTTTATACAATGCAAAGATAATATAGATCTACATCTTCAGCAGCTCCAAAAATTGTTACAAATGCTAATCAATTAATCTATGAACCCTTATGGCTGTGGAGCTAGACCAGCATCCAGCCAAGCATTTTTATCAGTGATGTAATCACTCAACTTATAATATGCTCGGTTGCATAGCGTGCGTTTAATACAAGACTTAAATTTTGTCTCATTTAGTTGAACAATGTGGGGAGGTATTTTATTGTAACACTTTAAACAGTACCCCATGAAAGACGAATCTACTTTAGCCAGTCTGAAACCTGGTTGAACTAGTTGGTCCCTATTTCTAGTATTATAATTATGTCTGTCACCTCTTTTATCAAAAAGATGCAGATTTTTTCTAGCGTACATGATGTTTTCATAGATGTATTGACAAGGCACCGTCATTATGTTAATTTCCTTAAACAGTTCCCTTAGAGAATCGCGCATACGCAGATTGTAAATGGCTCTGATGGCTCTTTTCTGCAGAATAAAAATAGAATCGATGTCTGCAGCTCTTCCCCACAATAAAATACCGTAAGACATAATACTATGAAAGTAACTAAAATAGACCAGTCTCGCGGTATCCACATCAGTAAATTGCCGGATCTTTCTGACAGCATATGCTGCCGAACTTAGCCGTCCTGCGAGAGATGTAGACATTTAATTGCTATGTTGATAGCATATAATATTAACAATGTTATAGCTAATAATATAACGAACTGTAGTGTAAGTGACGAATCTATGTTGTCTAGTCACACTAACAACATAGTGATTGATCTTTGTGAATCCTCATATTGTACGAAGGAGGGTCCACCTACAACACCAACATCCTTGGAGGCCGCTACCAGTCAGTTAGAGTATTCTCTTCCTGTTGGGATACATACAGACAGTTTGAACTCTTCACTTGTGGTTGTGGAGGGCACTCCGGATAACTGTTTAAACTAGTTGGTACGACAACAGAAGTTACCCCTTCAAATAATCATTTATTATTACTGAATAATAAAAAGGTATCTTCTGGCAACCTAACAAATAAAGGAAAGCAACATACGTTAAAGTTATTTAATCAAAATATTCAAGGTTGCTCTTCCAAATTACTTGAAATAGAAATGTTTTTAGAAATAACCAAATATGATATTATATGTTTAACAGAACATTGGTTAAAAGATAATCAAGTGATGTCTATTAATTATGAAAATTATTGTGTAATTAGCCATTTCAGCCGGAAACATATGGTACACGGCGGGTCATTAATCTTAATTAAAAATTCTATTAAATGTAAAGCACGAAAAGACATTGTTAGATTATCAGTTGAACACATTATTGAATTGTCCTGTGTTGAGCTGGATAAGCATGTTATAGTATGCGTATACAGACCTCCAAATTACCAGAATTTATCTATATTTGATTCGGTAATGGAAGATGTGTTAAAAAAAAAATTTGTACTAGTAGTAAATCTATCATTATATGTGGTGACTTTAATATTAATTTGTTAGAAAACAACTCCAATAGTATCAGATTATTGAGTCTTTTTAGGTCATTTAATTTGTCCAATGTTTTCATGGAACCCACTCGAGTGACAGCTTCTTCTGCCACCTGTATTGATAATATATTTTGTAATTGTGATTACTTTCATAAAGAAATTATAAATAAACTGCCATCTGATCATAGTGGACAGACAATAACGTTTTGCGCCTACATACCTTTACAAAAAATTCAAATAAGGTTTAGGCCAATCACATGTAAAAACTTAGAGAAATTTGATAATTCATTGGAAAGTAAATTGAGTGTTCAGTGCTTTGATAATATAGGTGACCCAAATGAGTTCTACGCCGAGTTTTTTTCACTATTAAACATGCAATTTAATGAAGCTTTTCCACTAAGGAATAAAAGTATTTGCACGAAGTTCTTATTTAGCGACTGGGCGACTCCAGGTATTCGTAAAGGAAAAATGTTAAGAAATGCCCTTTGGAGTTTAGGTTTCAACATACAAACCCCCAGGCTGTTATAAAAGCCTTTAAAGATCTTAAAATTAAATCAACAGAAGATCTTTGGGGAATGTCTGTAAAAGTCTGTAAATCTATTATCGAAACAATTGCGCCCTATTTAGCTCTCATATTTAACACCAGTGTAAACAAAGGAGTCTTTCCGGATCTGATGAAACACAGTAAAGTAGTACCATTGTTCAAATCCGGTGATAGTAAAGACCCCAACAATTATAGGCCTGTGTCGATTCTACCAGTTCTCAGTAAGGTGTTTGAAAAGTTAATGCTCAATCAAATGTTACATCACTTTAATAAAAATTCCATCTTTCATGAACAACAATACGGTTTCACCAAAGGGCGTTGTACAACTGACGCCGGTGTCACCCTAATAAAGAACATTTTTAGCGCTTGGGAGGAATCGCAAGATGCCATTGGAATCTTTTGCGACCTCTCAAAGGCGTTCGATTGCGTTGACCACGAGACACTATTGCTGAAACTGGAGCACTACGGGATTAGTGGAGTATCTCTTGATTTACTAAGGCCATACCTGAGGGATAGACAGGCAAAAGTTCAGGTTAACGGTGTGAACTCATTGGGGTCTAAAATGACTATGGGCGTTCCTCAAGGCTCAATATTAGGTCCATTTCTATTCTTAGTCTATATAAATGATTTACCCCAATTACTTCAAAACCAACCGAAGATGGTGTTATTTGCCGATGACACTTCATTGATTTTTAAAGTAGACAGACGGTCACAACATCTTGACGACGTAAATGACGCTATTCTTCAGGTTCAGAATTGGTTTACGGTAAACAATTTGGTACTTAATGAAAAAAAAACCAAATGTATTCGATTCATTTTACCAAATGTTAGGAATAGCAATTGTGACATCATTCTGAATGGAGAGAAACTGGAATTTAATAGTCAAACGGTTTTCCTAGGAATCACGCTAGACGAGAAGTTGCAATGGGGACCTCACATAACATCTATTGCGGGGCGACTAAGCTCCGCGGCTTATGCTGTTAGAAAGATAAGACAGTTGACAGATCTAGAAACTGCGCGTATGGTCTACTTTAGCTACTTTCACAGCATTATGTCGTATGGTATTTTACTGTGGGGTCGGGCTGCCGACATTGAATCCATTTTTATCTTACAAAAAAGAGCTGTTAGAGCCATTTATAATCTACGTCGCCGCGATTCTCTTAGGGAACTATTTAAAAATATTAATATAATGACAGTGCCTTGCCAATTTATCTATGAAAATATTATGTACGTAAGAAAAAACCTACATTTATTTAATAAGGTTAGTGATAGACATAATATTAATACTAGAAACAAAGACAAAATAGCTCAACCATATTTTAGATTGTCTAAAGTTCATAAATCTTTTATGGGGTTCTGTGTTAAGTGTTATAACAAAATTCCTAGTGATATATTGCAACTAAATGAAAGAAAATTTAAAACATATATTAAAAGTACACTCTGTAAACAAGCATATTACAGTTTAGAGGATTATATCCATGATAAGAATGCTTGGAAACATGCTGGTCCGGGCTCCATAGGACAATCTACAGTCTAGACAAAATCAAACGGATTGCTAATTAAACTACTTAATTTATACTTAGTATAAACATTATATTTAATTCTTGCTTTGGGTCACACACTGGTTCATAGGTTCATAGTTTGTTGAAATGTATGGAGTGGTTGTCTACTTTTACAATAATTGTAAATAATAATATGTGAACACTATGTATCTATGTAGGTATACAACTTAGCTGTCATTCTTTATCTTGTAATACTTTGTACATACTTCAATATAGTGTTTTTATGCAAGGTCCATCGTATTCACGTATAGTTATATAACTGAAAACTGTAAATGCAAAATATTGTACACATTTTTTTTAAAAGAGTGAGTATGGAGTTTCTTGCCCATTCTTCTCCATACGAAGCTACCTTTTGGAATGGGCAACTAGAATCAACTTTATATTTTTTTATTATGACGTTCAAAAGTGCCTTTTTAATGGTCTAATTGAAATAAATGATTTGACTTTGACTTTGACTTTGTTAAATGAGGACCCCATTGTAGCCTTGAGTCGAGCGTCAATCCCAGAAAAACGGTTTTATCGACGAATTCCAGTTTCTCTTTATTCAATACTATGTCACACTCACTATTTTTGACATTTGGCAAAGCAAATCTGATGCACTTAGTTTTATTTCCATTTAATACTAAATTGTTAGCCGTGAACCACTTTTGTACCTCCAGTAAGGCGTTATTTACGATGTCAAGATTTTGAGCCCGTCTATTTATTTTAAAAATTAATGACGTGTCATCGGCAAATAACACCATTTGTGGTTGGTTTTTGAATAACCGGGGAAGATCATTAATATAAACTAAAAAGAGGAAAGGACCTAAAATTGAGCCTTGTGGAACTCCCATTTGTACTTTTAAACCATGTGAATTCACCCCGTTTATTTGAACTTGCTGCTGTCTATCATTTAAATAAGATTTCACTAAACTAAGCGCAAGTTTACCTAGTCCGTAATGCTCAAGTTTCAGAATTAATGTCTCGTGATTTACGCAATCAAATGCCTTGGAGAGGTCACAAAAGATTCCTATGGCATCTTGTGCCTCTTCCCACGCAGTAAATATGTGTTTTAATAAAGTGACACCGGCGTCAGTCGTACAACGCCCTTTGGTGAAACCGTACTGTTGATCGTGTAATATGCCATTTGTGTTAAAATGAGCAAGCATCTGATTAAGCATAATCTTTTCAAAAACCTTGCTGAAAGCCGGCAACACGGACACGGGTCTATAATTGTTAGTATCTTTACTATCCCCGGATTTGAAAAGAGGTATGACCTTACTAAATTTCATTAAATCTGGGAAAACACCTTGGTCTACGCACATATTAAATATTAAAGCCAAATAAGGTGCTATTGTTTCTATTATAGATGTACAAACTTTAATAGACATACCCCACAGATCTTCAGTAAATTTTATTTTGATTTGCCGAAAAGCTTTTAAAACGGTCATGGGGTCAATATGTTTAAATTGAAATTCTACCGGGCAGCCTGGAACGTTCGCTTTTAATAACGCAATTGAATCGTCAGGTGAGGAATTCAAAGCTTCCGTGGTTTTGATTGGTATGCTAGTAAAGAAATTTACAAATTCACGAGCTACTTCTATGTTAGAGCTTACGGGACCATGTGATGTCTCCAATGTATATTCCGCGTTACGAACTTTTTTCTTGCTAGTTTCGTTATTTATAACTTTCCAAACTGTCTTTATTTTATCGTCTGCCGATTTGATCTTGTTACTAATGTATAGCGCTTTCGCTACCTTGCAAGTATTTCTAAAAGTTTTAGAATAAGTAGCAACATACTTGTTGAAAGTTTCCGTGTTAATGTAAGGCTTAAGGCCATACAGCTCAAACAGTCTTCCTCTACTTTTTCTAATACCCTTAGTTGCCCAGTCACTAAATATAAACTTAGGGCTAATATATTTCGCCTTTTTTTCAAAATTTTTATTGAATTCAGTTTCGACCACAGAAAATAAATCATTATACAATTTATTTGCATCGTTGTTATAGTGGTCCAGAGTATTTAACTTATTATTTAGAGTTTTATTAAATTTATTTAATTTACCAGTTGTTAAAGGTCTAAATTGTATTTGTACTTTTGTCGTAGGCATTTTGAACATAAATGTTACCGTTTGACCGCTATGATCCGATGGTAAATAATTAACAATAGCTTTATCTACATAGTCGCAATCGCAGAAAATGTTATCGATGCAGGTAGCAGTAGTTGGAGTTACCCTAGTAGGCTCCATGAAAACATTCGACAAATTAAATGATTTAAAAAGGCTTAATAATCGACTACTATTCAAATTATTTTCTAAAACATTAATATTAAAATCACCACAAATAATTGCGGGTTTGCTACACGTTGCAAGTTTCGCTAATACATCTTCCATTACAGACTCAAATAAAGAATAGTTTTGGTAGCTTGGGGGTCTGTACACGCACACTATGATATGCTCATCCAGCTGGACACAGGAAAGTTCGATGCAATGTTCAACCGATAGGCCAACTATGTCATTTCTTTCTTTATATTTTAAACAATCTTTTAATAAGATCAATGAGCCTCCACGCGACATAGCTTTGCGATTAAAACAACTGCCCACACTATAGTTTTCATAGTTAATTAGCATTTGGTAATCCTTTAACCAATGTTCAGTAAAACAAACAATGTCAAACATGGTTTTTTCTAAAAACATTTCAATTTCTAATAATTTGGATGAAATACCTTGAATATTTTGATGAAATAATTTCAAGGTATTCTGCTGTTTCTGCAACTTAACTTTTTGAGAGCAAGAAGGTACCTTGTTGTTTGTAGGTTTAACTATATTGTTATTGGTACCTTCTGTTGTCTTACAAACTAGTTTAAATTATTATTCGGAGTTTGACCACGGACTTCAATGATATCAGGTAGTGAGTTCCTACCACTTGTGCAACTCGCATCAATAGATGGCTGGTCCATAATGACACATGGATCCTCCTTCGTACAGTGTGTATAATTATGTATAGCATAAGTGCTACAATCATTCTGGGTCACCACCTTATTATTAGTATTATTACTAATTGATGTGGAGCTAATAACACAACACTTCGACATACTACTTATGTCTGAGTTAATACTATAAGCTAATAGCCGCGCTATTTGATGTCTAAACCTAAAGGGCAGATACACAGTATCCCTAGTCGATTTTAATTTTCCAACAAAACTGTTGGTGTCAAAAAACATAAGCTTGTCACTATAGTGACTTACTAGAAGATGCACATGTTTATTTAACATATGTATATAATTATTTTGTCTGTATGTTAAGTGTTTAAAATATGGAAAAGCACACAAAATTATTTTGTTACAATTAATGTTTAGAATGTCTGTAACACAGTCAGTAATATCTTCCTTTGTGACCTTTAAACTATTACCTATAAATACAGAAATATTGGTTGATGGATTATATTGAAACTTTGTTATTGATGACATTACATGTTTGTAGGATAACCCTGGTGTACAATGGTTCTGAATGTTATATCTTACTTACTTACTTTATATAAATAAGATCGAAAGAATAGGAAAAGTAAGATCAGATAAACTTTGCTATGTTTTCGAAGAAGAAGCTACACAGATATTTCTTAAGTTTTTCTTAATTTTATCTTGGACGTTACTGACATCGGTGAAGAATAACATCGTGAGGAAACCTGAACTTATGTAAAATAGTAGAAGTCTGAAATCGCCTATCCGCCTTGAGCTAACGTGGTGATCAATGCTCGTGTCTTCTCTGTATCAGAAGAGGCTTCATCTCTGTCTGACCCCTTTCGTGCCTCAGAAAGTACCTACGTAAAGCCGTTAGTCAAAAACCGACCTCGGTACCGGAGTCGGAGTCTTCTCTGAAGATCTAAATATTAAAATACTAGCTTCTGCCCGCGGCTTCGCCCGCGTAAAAAGAACGATTATCTCAAGGGAACACATTACCGGGATAAAAAGTATACTATGTGTTAATCCAGAAAATGGTCTACCTATGTGCCAGTTTTCATTCCAATCTGTTCAGCGGTTTACGCGTGATTGAGTAACAAACATCCAAACATTTTCACAAACTTTCACATTTATAATATTAGTAGGATTAGTAGGACTAGGATATATAAGTAGGATCCAGGCCCTTAAGAATGCTCTACACTGTCTACCAAGCAGAATGCGTCTGCATCATCCAGGCAGCACAAGCCATTGAGGCCAGGGAAGTCACGGATACGCACATCCGTATACTCTCCGATAGTGCGTCAGTCCTTCAATCCTTAGAGAAAATTTGTAAATATTCAAAAAAGGTACATATTTTTTTTACGTTTAATTTCTGCTGCCTAAATACATCTCTGAGACATTGCAACATTTATTTAAAATAACTTGAAAAAACGAAAGTATATATATTTTAGTTTATACAAATGCAATTCAATATTGTTGTGCCTGCAACGCTGTTTTAAAGGTTACAATTCGAAAATGAAACTATTTTGTTTTCTTGTATTTTCCGTGGCGGTGGTCTACGCAGACCACCACTGCTACGTTGGCAGTGGTATCGGTAAGTTTTAAAATAATAATTTCGAATCGGAGCTAAGACTTCCCGAAACTGTACTCGATTCGTTGCGTTTAGTAACAACTAAGTATATCTATTTTAATTTGAGTCTGAGTTTATTTTAAATGGAGTTTGTGCTAACTTGTGGTATTAATAAACGCCGTGTATTGCGCCCTATACCCAGAGTGTTTGCGTTGCACGAAACCCAACTTCTGCCCACATAATGACCGAATCTAACGGACTAAATCCTGACGATCCGACATATTATATTTTCTATACAAATATTATAAAAAATATTCTTCAGAAACCCCAACATAGTTGGAAAAAGGCTGGCTAGATGATGTGTGGCTGCAAGGTTGCAAAATATTGCAAGTAATGTTTGAAGTATTGCCGGGTCGATCTTGAAATTAATATTTATTATCATTGCAATTTCGTCCGCGTGATAGTCGGTTATCAGCGGGGTTTTTTTTTTACGCGGATGTTTAATTTAAAAAAAGAAATACTTAACCTAAGTTATTCCCTACAACATTTAGTTATCTGCCAGTGAAAGTTCCGTCAAAATCTATCCCGCCATATTAGAGATTAACACATTCCGGCGCGGTAACGGCTGTAACCGTATTTTAAACCTTCGTGGAATGACAGTACGGCGACAGCCGCACCGCAGCGCTACCGCAGCGTAAAATTTATTTGCGTATTGTATACTACGCTCAAAGCAATAAGGTTGAGATCACGTTGATTTACTGTCAAAAACAAGTGGTTTATGTGCCCTAAAAGTGTCCTGTGTCCACACATATAAACGTATTTTATCCATAACGCTAGTACGGGTACAGTCGGATTGGTTGCTATGAAACGTCATACTGCTGAGAAGTCAGTGTCACGCGAGCGACGACGTATTTTCATACGATTTCATACGACCCTGCCAGTACGCCAGATATACGGATACGGTTGTAGCCGTCTACCTTCCTAGGTAAAATATTTGATTTTCTGTGATTGTGTTGGTACGGTTGTGACAGTATTATGATTTTGTATGAAAAATTCTACTGTCTTTCCGGAAGGACCGCGCCGGAATGTGTTAACTGAAAAAACTGGACTCGGTCACCGAGGGTTCCGTACAAATTGGTAGGTACATAACCATACTTTGAAATATACGTTTTTTTGCAGCATAAACGGCCGTATCTTTTTTTCACGTTAACATAGAAGGTTGATTTTTTTACGACTTTAAGGGACCGTAGACTTGAGTATATGGTTTAATTTTAACACGATATCTCCACGCGTTCTCGAGATAATGGGTCTTGACAGACAGACGAACAGACCGACAGACAGACGGAAAACAAAATGATCCTATAAGGATATGTGTTTATAAAAAAAGAAAGTTACAAGTGACGTTAACGGATCTATCAAATTGGAAGACAAGTGATGTGACAAGTGTGTGGAAAAAAGTAATCATTATTTGTGATATTATTTCCCATAAAACGATGCAATTTCAGTGACTACGAAACGGCGGCTGTCAGTGTCACTGTTACTGTCACTCGCCCTTTCGTTCTGAAAAAATGAGTTTTTCGTTAAACTATTCACTTTTTTTTGCGGGGTTATAAAAATATTGTAAATTCCTGGAAATACTCTTAAGGTACCCAAGAATATAAGAATTAGAATTTCAACTTCTCTAAACATGTTAATTATTTTTTTGTACAAGTCCTGCAATGATTCTTTCATGTATTTATATAGATATTTAGTATTTTCTGTATAAAAGAGTCCTTATTCAAGAGATAAAAATTTCCTGACCATTAAGAGAAAATTTGGTGATGTGTAAGCCGGATTTATGAACTAAGGCGTCGTTCACATTGCCTAGGCGCAAATGGTTTTTAGCTATGATACAATTTCAATGATAACATAAAAATTCATTTTTTAGATTATCTTGGTAACCATTTCTAACATGATGTTTTTATTTACAGATCCTATATGTTTGCAGCCCATGGTAACAGGACCGTGTCGTGCTTCATTTCCTAGGTATGTCGCCATTTATTAGCTTTATATTTATCATTTATTTTGCTATCGTATATTTTATTTATTTTCAAGGAAATTATATGATGTCTAAAATCTAAACATCATTTACAGACAAAACATAAAAATAAAAACAGTCAATTTTGTACAACTAAAAAAATATCATGGAGCAGTTCAGCCTTTTCATGACTGTAAATCTTAGATACACATTCAAGAAAACCACTTCACCGATAACCGATGGTCTAGAAAGGTTCTCGAGTGGCGATTACAAACCAGAAGACGCAGCGTTAGTAGGCCTCCAACCAGATTGACCGACGACATCGTCAAGGTCGTGGGTAATCGGTGGATGCAAGCGGCAGGTTGCCGCTCGTTGTGGCGTTCTATGGGGGAGGCCTTTGTTCAACAATGGACGGCTTTCGGATAATAATAATAATAATAATAATAATAACAGTCCATTGCCTAACTGGAAGTCTCCAGGGCCGGACGGGCTGCACAACTTCTGGATCAAATGGTTCAGAAGGTCGCACGTTTATTTGGCTTCTCGGTTTCAGTCGGCCTTGGAATTAGGATTGTTACCCCAGTTCTTGACGACAGGAATAACCCACCTGCTCCATAAATCAGGCAGTACTGCGGAGCCCAAAAATTATAGACCGATCACATGTTTGCCCACGGTCTATAAAGTTTTTACATCCATTTTGAGAGCTAAAATTAACCAACACGTAGACAGCAACGGTATCATGTCTACCTCTCAGAATGGATGTAGAAATGGGTCCCGCGGTACTAAGGAGCTGCTCCTGATTGACATGGCCATCAGTCAACAGGTTCGCCGATCCCGAAAGGATCTGTCCACATGTTGGATAGATTACAAGAAGGCCTATGACTCTGTGCCACATACATGGCTCATGAGGGTGCTGGAGTTGTACAAGATAGATGCCACTCTGCGCACCTTCCTGATGTCGTGTATGAGGCAGTGGAGGACGGTCCTTCGCTATCCAGGATGTCGACATATCCAGAGGAACAGCGAACCAATAAGGATTGAGCGCGGTATATTTCAGGGCGACAGTTTGAGTCCGCTTTGGTTCTGCTTAGCCTTGAATCCTCTAAGCACACTGCTAGAGAATTCAAGTCTAGGCTATCGGTTGAAGAGAGGAGGTCAGGTAATATCTCACCTTCTTTACATGGATGACCTTAAACTCTTTGTCCCCAACAGTTTACAACTGATGGAGCTACTGAAAGTAACAGAAACTTTCAGTAGTGCCATCAGGATGGAATTTGGTGTGGACAAATGTGCGGTCATGCATGTCAAGCGAGGGGAGATTGTGGAATCTGAGGGAGTTCAACTCTCAGATTCCATAAACCTTAGATCTCTCTCTTCAATTGAGACCTATAAATATTTGGGTATGGCGGAAGCGTTGGGCATCAATGCTGCTGACATGAAGCAATCGTTGAAGGAGCGCTTCTTTAGCCGCCTGAGGAAGGTATTCAATAGTGCATTGTCAGGCGGAAATAAGGTGCGCGCCTTCAACGGGTGGGTCATGCCGGTCCTGATGTACTCTTTCGGCATACTCAAATGGACTCAAACGGAACTCGATGCCCTGGATAGGAAAGTACGTACATTGTTAACAGCATATCGAATGCATCACCCACGGTCATCGGTGATGAGACTGTATGTCCCGCGGAAGTGTGGAGGTCGTGGCTTCTTAAATGCTAAGACCCTGCACAACCGTGAGATATGCAGTCTCAGGGAATATTTCCTAGAAGACGACGTGGGGATGCTTCGAGATGTAGTTGCAGTGGACAAGGGCCTCACCCCGCTCTCCTTGGCTAAAGAGAACTGGTGCAAGCCTGTAGTGCTTGAGACTAACGATCGCAAGGAGGTTTGGAAGAGTAAGGAGCTTCACGGACGCTTTTTCCGGGCCTTACACGGGCCTGATGTGGATTTCTTAGCGTCCGTATCCTGGCTACGATTCGGTGATCTATTTGGAGAAACCGAAGGTTTTGTCTGTGCAATTATGGACGAAGTTATTTTGACGAATAACTACCGGAGATTTATTGTGAAGGATGGCACGGTTGACATTTGTCGGGCATGTCACCGACCTGGAGAATCAATCCGTCATATTATCTCTGGATGTTCTCGTCTTGCTAACGAAGAGTACTTGCATAGGCACAACCTTGTGGCCAGGATTATCCATCAGCAACTTGCTCTGAAATACAACCTCGTGGAATCAGAAGTACCATACTACAGGTATGTGCCCGATCCAGTTCTTGAAAATGGCAATGTCACATTGTACTGGGATCGATCCATCATCACTGACAGGACTATTGTAGCCAATAAGCCTGATGTAGTGGTGGTGGATCGATTGGAGAGGCGCGCAATGATTATTGACATAGCAGTTCCGCATGACGTGAACCTCGTGAAGGTCGAGAAAGACAAGCAGATAAAGTATTTGGACTTGGCCCGCGAGGTTGTCGACATGTGGGATGTGAACTCAGCGATCATTGTGCCGATAGTTGTCACAGCCAATGGCTTAATTGCCAAGAGCCTCGACCAACATCTAAGGAGGCTCTCGTTAGGCGGTTGGATCAAGGGCTTGATTCAGAAGGCAGTACTTCTTGACACGGCCCGCATTGTCAGGAGGTTCCTCTCTCTGGAGCCCTGACCGCCGGTAGCTTGGACCCTGTTCCCGATACCGGTGGGCTACTATTTTTATATTTTTAAATGTTTTTTATTTTTCTATTAATATTTAAAAATGTAAATTATGTGTATATAAGATGAATAAATGAGAATAATAATAATATGTGGGGACATTTTCACACACGGCCATCTGACCCCAAACTAGGGAGACCCTGTACTATGGGTGTCAGACAGCTGATATACATACACAAATTCATTTTTTTTTTGTAAATACATACATATATAGATAAACAACACCCAGATACAAGGCAAACACAAGTGCTCATCACACAAATGTTTACCCTGGGCGGGAATCGAACCCGCAACACGCTGCGCAGCAGTCGATCGCTCAGCCACTGTGCCAACCGTGTCGTCAATGATGAGGATACACTTTAATAGTCGTGACTGTACTTACTCCGGTTTAACGACATTTATTTCTCAAAGAACAAATTACAGTTCACTTAAAGAGAAACTTAACTAAATTAATAATAGGTTGTAAGTAGTTTACATTACGACGTTCAAGCTACCCAAGAAACTGAAACACCATAGTTTAATGTATGATACAATATAGCAAGATATAATATAGCAAAATAGCTCAAGGTGAACTTATGTGTCTAATATATAATTCCTTAGGCCTTTTTTAAATGTTGGTATGCTTGTACACTCCTTGGCTTTTTTAGGTAATTTATTGTATAGCCGAACCCCCTCATACTGTATAGTTTTCCTACCGTACAAGGTTCTCACTCTTGGTACTTCTAGGTCGTCTTGATTACGGGTATTATATTTATGAGTATTTTGTGTGAATGAAATATTTGTGTGTATGTTGGTCTTAAGAATCTTTCGGATTGTCATGCATGTATGGTATGTGTACAATTGCTGTAAGTTAAATAATTTTGTTTTTTTGCAGAGTAGTTCTGTAGGAGTATAGTAGTTATTATTAAAGAGGGTTTTGATGATTTTGTTTTGTGTTCGTTGTAAGTGTTGTTGATTTGTTTTTGCAGCTTGTCCCCGTACTCCCTTAATCAACATGTATTTTGTTTCATTCAGATATGCATACAACTGTACAGCAGACAAGTGTGAACGTTTCACCTACGGTGGATGCTGTGGAAACCAGAACAATTTTCTCACTGCGCAAGAGTGTTGCAAAACGTGTCGTGCTTAGAGTACCGTAGGCCGCCTAACACGAATAATTTTGACATATCGTAATTAACGTAAATGATTAATGAATCGGAATTATTTTATAGAATTTTAATCAAGCAAGTGTAAGACCAGTCCAACTTAAACAATAAATTGAAGAACATTATAACGTTTTCAGTCAACCACTGTTTTTTTTTATTTCGTTTATTAATTTACAATTTCATTACCATTTTCGTTTTAATTAATCCTCAAGACCCTATACCCCATTTTCCCTATCTAGAAACACATCTGAAATTTCTCTTGTTCCTGTCACTACAAATTCAAATCATTTGATTCAGACTTTTGGTCCATATGGTGTTAGTAATACATCGAAATGACTTAAAACTATGTTAGGAATTACACACAAGCCTACAATATATGCATCCTTATCCAACACCTCCCAATAGGACAATGGATGTACTCCGCAACTACACTCAGATAGCCGTTGGACTGCCCCTCGCCCTTCGCATCAGCGATGCTGCTCTCTTCCGTGTAATCGCGTGAAACCCGTTCACTTGAGCCTCAGCAAACATCGCTGACGTACTGCAGTAGCGAGGCAATCCCATCAGCAACCTGAATGCATTGCTACGCACCTTCTTTAAAAATATATTGTTTAGCCTAGTATTTCGCAGTTGTTTGGGGTGATGCCCGATCGCCCCAAGTTCCAAGTTCCCCAAAATTTATATTCGTAAATAAAATTATACGACTCTGGCTTGACCGAAATCTAGAATGGTACAGTCGCCGAATCAATGCTTACGTACGTATTGTTTAATGTTATTAGTTATTACTTTAGAGAATCAATATTAACTTAATTCATTAAATATTATTAACATTATGCAAAACTGCGAAGTGATAGACACAAACGACGTTGTTCTGAAAATCAATAACAAGTAAGCGCTCACCAATTGTGGTGTTAATAAGTGTGTTAACAAATGAGAGGGAACTATCAAATATTGTGATTTATAGTCGACATGATGTGTTACCTGCCCACTGCCACTTAAGTTTGGCAATTCTTCGGGCTACGTCGGTAACCTTGGTTCTCTTGCAGATGTCCTCATTTCTGATTTTATCACGCAAGGAACCTCCGAGCATAGCCCTCTCCATTCCCCATTTTTTTATATAATATAATATACCTAAATGGCTGGAAATTATCGTTGGTATAAATTTACGTCTTTATAATTAAACAGTTCTGGTTTATTGTATGTTTTGTGGCAGTGGTCTACGCAGCTATAGATTTGTAAAAATACGTCGTGTGAAAATCCAACTTGCACTTTAGTACACTAGTCAATTTGTAATTCGTATTTGAATTAAATTCTAATGAACTATTAATTTCCATAGTTATCATGTCTGGATGCTTGGAATATTCACGTTCTTGTTGATAACTGTCAAATAACATTTATCAGCTGGTATAGAGCAGGGCTGTATTCTAATAAAATGTTTAAAATTATGTTTTATCTGACAACGTGATCCCCATCACGTTGTCAGATAAAACGTAATTTTAAGTGGTTAAGGCCTTATTGCACAAAATTGTGTGGTATTTCAATTTCGTACTTTCTCAGTTTATCTTTGACATTACTGACATCGGTGAGGGAAAACATCGTGAGGAAACCTGTACTTATAAATGCCCACGAATAGTAGTCTGAAATAGCCTATCAGCCTTGTTGCTCGTGCCCTCTTTATAAGAAGAGGCTTCAATTCTAGCTAATCCCTCCGTGCCTCGAATAGCAAGGAAAGCCTATCCTATCCTATATTCCTATCACTACGCACCTTCTTTTTACGGATTAATAGTTATTTGTAATACAAGAGGGCAAAGTTGCTTTTTAACCGCGTGCTCAATTTTGATGACCGAGCAAACGAAGGATTCTAAAATTGAATCACGAGCGCAACGAGTGATTCAAAAATTAGAGTCCTGAGCGTTAGCGAGGAAATCAAAAGAGCATGAGGTGAAAAATCTTTGCACTCGAGTGCAGCACGTAACTTTTCATCCCACCTCAGCGAGGAAATGACTAAATGCAAAAAAAAAACATTTACAATCACAAGAGACTTTTATTTCAGTTTAGGTATATTCACTACTACATTAAGATAGGTAAGTATTAAAAGTTTTAAAAAAAAGGTCAACCGCCTTCAAAAAGTAAAAAATAACTTTCAATTCGCAAGTCGGCGGCTTTGGTTTTGCTTGTGGTTTTGTATTGCCACCGACTGACGAACTGAAAGTTATTTTTTACATTTTGAAGGCGGTAGATTTAAAAATTAAAAAAAAAATTATTCGCTTTTTAGTGCCTACTTCTCATCATAAAAATGAATTACGAAACGGCGATACCAAAAAAAAACTGTCATCCCTTGATTTTCAACCCTTAGGGGTGGAATATTTTCTTGAAATTGATATGGGAGCAAATTTAAGGTATACACCATCAGTTAAAAAAAGAATCATCGAAATCGGACTACACAGAAAAAAGTTGTGCGTGGTCAAACATAAAAATAAAAAATAAAAAAATGTTCAAAAAATTAAAACTACTTGGCCAAACAATGTTAAATTTTTATGGGGCCAAATGGCAACTATTCCGCATCAAACTAAAGAAGAATCACGTAAATCGGACCATAAATCTCAGAGTAATCGATGTACACACATAAAAAAAAAACAACCGAATTGAGAACCTCCTCCTTTTTGAAGTCGGTTAAAAATTGAATTGTTAGGTCCTGTAATGTTGGTGTTAGTGACTTGAGTACTGTTTTTCGGTAAACTATTTGTCATATTTAATAGTTGTACCGATTCATCCGAATTCCCTTGGCGTATGATATGTTGGCGAGAGAGGGCGATGGTTAGGTGTTTCGTAACGGCTCATTTTTGATGTAGAAGAGCCAGTCCAAGGATCTACTGAGGCTCTTTCAGTGTAATAGCTCCTACGATGCCTTTACATATTTTAGACTTATTTTGGATGGAATCCTCTATGTATCCCTCTATAACCGCATTGGCTTCCAGCCTCCAATTACGGTTTACCCGAAATTGGCACAAAGATGTAACTAGTGCCACACTGCAAAAAAAAACCTAAAGGTGCGTACGGATTAGAGGCAGCCTCGCCCGAGGCACGCATGGCTCGCCCTGTTGCCTCAAGTGCGTACGCGCCTCAGCCCGAGGCGAGCCTCGCGCGAGACTATCGTGGCGCGGCGGCGCGAGCTATCAGTTGTCGGTTTTTTGACTATGACAGACGCAGAAGTAAATCAGCTGTAACGGCTCATTCACGACCTTGCCGCTGTGAGCGGCAGCTAAGTGCGGGGCGGCGGCGGCGTGCGGTAAGATCAAATGTATAGAAATGTATGAAGCACGCCACGACTCGCCGCTCAGCGAAAACGCGCGCATTTTTCTCGGCGCTAGAACATTTGTTCCTGCCGCCAGCCGCGCCGCTCGCCGCTAAGACCGAAGTCGTGATCAGGCCGTAAAGACGATCCGGCGCCATTTTGAATGTCGCGCCGTCGTGGTTCGACCCGAGGCAAGTTGCCTCGGCCTGCTGCCTCGTGTTGTTTTAATTTTGTACCGAGGCAGCCCACACACGAGCCGTGCGTGGCGAGGCTGCGCACCCCGAGGCTGCCTCTAATCCGTACGCACCTTAAGGTTTTAACAATATGACGTGAAAAGAAAATGGCGCGCGCAAAGCAAATTAAAATAAAGTACACCAAGAAGATTCCGAGTCTGAGTTTTACACAAATTAAAAAAGGTTGTATGATAAATTGGGCACCATGGAGGTAGAAGTAAATTGGTTTAATGATATTTTGACTTCACAAACTTAGTGCACACGATGTTCTAAATTCAATTTACTTTTGTTTTAATTAAACACAATTTTGTAAAATAATGTGAGTACCATGGAGCTATATAATAAGTAAATAATTATGTGTTTTACATAAAGGAGCATGGCGGTTGAGAGAATTGTCATGCTCACTCAAATGTATCGCTGATGGTGGCGCGTGTCTTGGATCATTCAGCTCCCTCCAAAATGGTTGAGCTTAATGGTGCTGATTCACGCGTCATGTTCGTGAACGGGCGCTGACAGTAGAGATTGGTCAACTCTTAACTGCCATGGTTTTTATCTTGATTATTTTTTATATTTTGTATTCTTGTTACAAGAATAATGTAAGCGGTATTTTGTAAAAACTTGATTTTAAAAGAGTGTCCGTGGAGTTTCTTGCTCGTTCTTCTCCATAGAGACTACATTATCTTTGCATTGTATAAACTCAAGTTATTAGTATTATATAATTTTGCATAGCACATACATGTGAGCACTATGTACTTTAAAGCTACCATTTACGAGATATGTCTTTCGTTGACTTGAATATGCCCTGGCGGTAGAGAGTTTGTCATGCTCACTTAAATGTCTTGCTGATGGTGGCGCATGTGTTGGATCATTTGGTTCCCTTCAAAATGGTTGAGCTAAATGGTGCCGATCCGTGCGTCATGTTCGTGAACGGGCGCCGTCAGTTGAGACTGGTCATCTCTTAGCGTAGTTGGGGGCCGAGTCACCCGCGTCCGTAGGAAAATACCCCTAATAATGACTAGTCCCTACACGTGGTCCCTGGGTGGTGCTAATCAGGTGACACTAACTGGTGGTAGGTTTCGGCCGTTGGCTTGCGACCACCCACTGGGCAAAGACGTACCGCCAAGTGGCTTAGCCGCGTTCCGGTACGATGCTCAGTGTAGCCAATTTAGAGGAGTTGGGTCGAAATAGTTGTTCCAATGCAGGCAGACCGACCAGGCTCGCGTTGATATGGGCGTATCGGGAGACTAGTCGCGGAGGGTAGCGGGATCCGAGGCACGGTGCGCCGCTGGCCGACCGCAGGTAGTTGGGGGCCCAAGTAGTGTGCTAGCCACACATGAAAGGCTGCCCCGCCAACTGTCGAAAAATCCCGGAGTGCACCATCGTGCTGGTTGGCGACCAGACGAGAGGGCCCGATGGACATTCCCGGGGGGGCTCGGGCGTCCCCGCAGTCTCCAGACTAGTCCCCCAATGATGCCGTCCTGTTAGAGCGTGCCTGAGGGGTAGCAGCATGGAACCTCATTTCACTTCCTTCTCCTCTCCCTTCTTCACTCTCAAATTAATGACCAACAGGAACAAAATAAGAAAGCGGCAGCACTCCCTCTCACTCAAAGTGCACCTCTGTAACATACGAGGTCTGCACTCAAATCTCGCCGCAGTCCATCACCACCTAGAGACTGAGAAACCAGCGCTCTTGTTCCTGTCGGAGACGCAGATCGGATGTCCGTCAGACGTGTCGTACCTTACCTACCCAGGGTTTACCCTGGAGCACCACTTCAGACCACGCGCGGGTGTATGTATGTACGCCCGGGACGACATCTGTTATCGGCGTCTCCGCAACCTTGAGGACTCCAGGTTCTCAACGCTGTGGGTTCTAGTGGACACAGGCCTGGACAAAATTGTCTACGCCTGCGTCTACTGGTCGCATAGCGGCGATCTGGAGACAACTGGGCTCATACAACACCTCAGTGAGGCGGCGGAAGCGGCTCAGCAGCGGTACCCTTCTGCCCAATTGGTGTTACTGGGGGACTTCAACGCCCACCACCAAGAGTGGCTCTTCCCATAACAGCACACAGACCATGATGGACGAGAGGCGCGAAACCTGGCGCGAGCGCTAAATCTCACCCAGCTGGTCCAGGGGGCAACAAGGGTGCCAGATGTTGATTCGCACACAGCCAATTGCTTGGACCTTCTGCTGACAATAGATCCAGACCGCTAGTCGGTGTCGATTTCTTCTCCACTGGGTAGCTCCGACCACTATCTGGTGAAGTCTGTGTCGGTCTACTCCCCGCCCGATCCTTGCCATAGAGGCACCCGGCGGGTGTGGCGATACAGGTCAGCAGATTGGGATGGCATGCGATCTTTCTTCGCATGTTATCCTTGGCAGCCTACTTTTCTTCGACTGATGCTTCGTCGTGCGCGGACGCCGTGGCGGATGTGTTGCGGAGGGGGATGGAGTACTATATTCCGTTCTCAGACGTAACAATGTCTGGCGAAGCTCGCCCATGGTTTAGTGCTGAGTGCAATCGTGCTAATGCGCTAAAACATGCAGCGTACCTAGCATGGGTTGACGCCCGCACTCGCAAAGCAAGTGACGTGAGCCAGAAGAAGAGAGCCTTTAACAGGGCTGCCAAGTCCTGCAAGAAGGTGTTGCGGAGAGCGCGATTTGACCACATTGGCCGTATAGGGAACAAACTTTGCTTCATACCCAGCAGGTAGTAAGGTTTTTTGGTCCCTGGCTAAGTCGGTCGAATCGAACTCCTGCCGCCCCTCACTACCACCACTGCTGAGACCCGACGGGTCGCTGGCTCACTCCGCTGAGGAGAAAGCTAACTTGTTCGCCTCTATGTTTGCGGAATCGTCACGTCTGGATCCGGGTGGCGCGAGGCCCCCTGTTTCTTCTGTTGGATGCGAGTCGAGTATGTTGAACATAAGCATTCATCAGAAGGACGTTCTTAGAGTACTGCGTAACCTAGACGTGAGCAAGGCTAGTGGCCCTGACGGGATTCCAGTAAATGTACTGAAGAATTGTGCGCCTGAGTTGTCTCCGATCTTGACGCGCTTATATCGCCTGTCGTTTGAGACTGGGAAAGTGCCGATGGCTTGGAAGCAAGCTAACGTGCAGCCCGTGCCCAAGAAGGGTAGTCGAGCTGACCCGTCGAATTATAGACCCATTTCGGTGACGTTCATACTCTATAAGAGTATGGAACGGGTGCTAAATCGTAAGCTACTGGCATACCTAGAAGCGAATGATATCCTCAGTGACCGACAATACGGCTTCCGCCGAAATCGATCAACTGGGGATCTACTAGCGTATGCCATTCACATCTGGAGTGAGGCCTTCGAGAAGCATGGAGAGGCACTAGCGGTCTCCCTTGACATCTCAAAGGCCTTCGACAGGGTCTGGCACGATAGCCTTATTAATAAGCTTCCTTCCTTCGGTCTGCCCGCCGAATTGTGTGATTGGATTGCAAATTTCCTGAGGGATCGGTCTATTCGAGTGGTCATAGATGGCTGCTCGTCCGGACTGCTGGATATTAATGCCGGGGTTCCTCAGGGGTCGGTGCTCTCGGCAACATTGTTCCTGCTGCATATTAATGATCTGCTAAAACCCGGTACCTTTGGGTATGCAGACGACAGCACTGTCGCTGAGAGATACGTGTCCAACGCACGAGCTGGTGGGTCGCAGATCCGGTCTCTCCGGGAGGCGATGGTTGAGCGCTTGAACTTGTCCTTACAGGCTGTCTCTGAATGGGGCGATGCCAATCTGGTCAAGTTCAATGCTGCTAAGACCCAAGCGTGTCTCTTTTCCGCTAAAAGGAGCCAATTCCACCCAGCTCCATCTTTCCGAGGTGTAACCGTGCCGATAACCGACCGACTTGAGCTTCTTGGTGTTACGTTAACATCTACCCTCAATTTCGGCCCTTTCATAGAGGCAAAGGCTCAAGTGGTTGCCAAAAAGCTGGGGATCCTAGCAAAGGTGAGACGGTACTTCACGCCGGAACAGCTGCTTAAACTTTATCAAGCGCAAGTTCGATCGTGTATAGAGTACTGCTCTCATCTTTGGGACGGATCTGCCAGACACCAGCTTGATGCCCTAGAGTCAATTGAGAAACGAGCCAAGAGGATCATTGGCAATGATAGGCTCGTCGAATCAAAGCTCCAAAGTCTTGAGCATCGGCGCCGAGTTGCTGGCCTGTCGGTTTTCTATCGGTTGCATTTTGGGGAGTGTGCGACGGAATTGCATAATTTAATTCCGCCGAGCCCGTTCCATCATCGGACCACAAGACGAACGGCGATGCGCCACCGGTACATGGTGGACATCCCACCCACACGCACGAAACGTTTTGGGAATACATTCATTGTGCGTACTGCTAAGGAGTGGAATTCCCTGCCTGAGTCTGTGTTTCCTGATAGCTACAACCTGGGAGTCTTTAAGTCAAGAGTGAATAGGTTACTTCTAGGCAAGCGTGCTCCATCTTAGACCGCATCATCGCTTCCCATCAGGTGAGATAGTGGTCAAACGTAGGCCTATCAATAAATGAAAAAAAAAAAAAAAGCTGCCTCGGTTATTTTAAATTTATTTTGAATTGTCTAATTTCATTGTCACTAGACCTCTTTTAACTTGCACAACTTATTACATTGTTCTCACATTGTACCCCTAGATTCAACATGAATGATGTAACCTAAATTTGTAATATTCTATTGATTTTAAAAGAGTGTTCATGGAGTTTCTTGATCGTTCTTCTCCATAGAAACCTACTGTTTGGAACGAGCAACTAGCTGCAACTTTTTGACTGACTGACTCCTTGACAATTCAAAAGTGCCTGTAAATGGTTTATTTGAAATAAATTATTTGAGTTTAAGTTTTAGTTTGAGACCTACCCTACGTTTTGGAACGAGCAACTAGCTTCAACTTTCTGACTAACTGACCGACACCTTGACAATTCAAAAGTGCCTGTAAATGGTTTAATTGAAATAAATGCTTTGACTTTGACTTTATCCTCTAGCGGATAAAATCGGCTTTTGCACTCAGATATCGAAGAGCAAACATACTGTTTCCGAGATGGGGGGATGAAAAAATATTTTCGCTATGGTAATGCCTTTTACTGACGCAGTCATTACGTCCTCACGCATGCAGATGACAGGGCATACAGTACTTGTACAGTACAAGTACCATCTTTTATAAAGGTAAGGGTATGATGGACACTGTTCTGAGGGAAGATGCTGCACCAATACTCTTAAAACTAGAATGACAAAAGAAATAATTATTTAGATACAGAGGCCAGCACATCAAGCGACAATCTGTCTACTACAATCTGTCATATTTCTTTGATAGATTTTCAACTTTATTACAAAAGCTTAAGGGTCATATTTAATTGGGAAAATTTGACAGTTAGGTATGGCTTGATGTGCTGGCGTCTGTACTTTCACGTCTTAAAAGTACTCAAGTGATATAAAAGTCCACCTGTATTGCGTAATTTGTCAAGCTATAATTGCAAAAAGATTTTAAATGAATTTCTACTTCAAATTGATTATGTTAACACAGAAAAGCTATTAGTAAGCCTATCATAAATACAAACATACAGCTCACATTCACTCACATTTAGTCACATACACCAATTACATCTCACACAACATCATACAAACATCAACACAACATCTTCTTTCTAAACCATTTTTTTTTTGTCTAAATATTTTGCATATACTATGTATTTTTCTAATTTTACCCGCCTTACGTTTGATAGTAATGGTAGCAATGTAATAATTAATACCGAACTACCTGCTAAATATCTTAAAATATGGGTTCACTGTTTATGTGTATGACTATTGGAGAACGAGGATGACTGACCTACCGTGATACAGTTTTTACTTTACTAGTACGGAGGTCACTGTGAATTACTCTCTAATAACCACATACGCTAGACATTAGATCTTGTTTTATTTTATTTATTTAAAAAGAAAACATAAAAGTTTTGTACTCTTTTATGTATAAATATGTTCCTAAGGTTGTTATTGTGCTGCTAGAAATAAATGTGTTTTTTATTTTATTTTTTTGTATATTATTTCAAAAAAGTGTTCTCTAACATATAATTTCGACAGTCTAAATACATCCCTGGTATTGCAACAATTGTTTAATAAATTGCTAGACGATATCGTATATATTTTAGTTTCTATGTAATTCAGTATTGTTGTGTCTGAAGCATTATTTTGAACGTAATATCTTCACAATGAAACTATTTTCTTATCTTGTATTTTTCGTGGCGGTTATCTTTGCAGTCGCAGCTATTGGTGAGTTTAAAAATAATAATTTACAATATGGTAGTCTCAGATTATCAAACAAAAGGCAGATAGACCGTATGGAACACTGCGAGTAAAGCCACAAAAGCAAATACAAATTCAAAAACGAATACATACATTTCGCTACGCGCTGTACTAACACGAGTCAGTACAGCACGAAGCGAAGCATTGTTATAAAAAACAGATACTAATACAAATAAAAATTCAAAAGCGAATACAATCACGAGATTGTAGGTATTCGTTATTGAATTTGTATTTGCTTTTGTGGTTTCACTCGCGGTGTTCCGCTCGGTCTATCTGCCTTTTGTTTGATAATCTGTGATGGTAGTCTTCCTATTCGAGCTCTGCTTATATCGAGCCGTGTCGTGCCGGCTGCGAATAGCATCACCTCATTTTCTACCCGTGGGTGTCGTGGCGACAGAGGGATATTGACCAGAAGATGGGCAGCAGCGTCCTTCTGAGTACCATAACACCTACTACAGATTGCCAACATACATCAGCCAAGCATGGCGATTACGGCTGAACCCCTCCTTAGGGGAGACCTGTGCCCAGCAGTGGGTATCAAAAGGTTGACATAATTATGACGAGTCTTCTTATTTATAACATCAGTTAACCTGTATAACATATAGGCCCTAATTTACATTAAGCAAAACTTTTAAATACTTACTATTCAAATTACTGTGTAAAATGGTAAAGCTCAAAGGGCATCAATCGAATCGCTCTCAAGGAGGTGGGTTGAGTTATTCCGGAGATAAGCGCGTTCAAACAAACAGACAAAATAATAAGCTCTTCCGTGATCCAATCAACGTTGGATCAGGTGGAACGGTGGTGGTTTTTTGGTGGAGCAAAAGCTGGTGGTGGATCCTGATCAGAGGTTAAGCATTGTCATCCGACGTGGCAATGCCACCAGTGTCGCACTCTGGATCAGAGCGGCGTATCAAGACTGCGTATCATGATGGCGTATCATCACCCGTTCAGATAGGCGATCGTGTAAAGACGGATTCACATATGATCATTTGTCCGATACGATCACCGTATCCGTATCGCCGACGTGTAACATAATCGCCTATCTGTGGGATAATTCACGTAACTAAAGAAGTGCTGTTGCAGAGCAGTTGCAGTTAAGTTTCGATCAAAACAACGTTTTTTGTATTCTCTACCGCTGTCAGACACGCTCGCGTCAAGTTCGCGTCACGCGAGCGCAATGACGGCGTTCTACTGTTGCGCGTCTTTGGTGCGTGCTTCGGAACGCAACATGATCAGTATTCTACTATTCGTTTGACGTCTCAAAATAACAGTTAATAAGCATTAACATCTGTATTGGGGTATTATTTTAATATTATAATAACGTCATATTCATTGAAATGTAATCCATTCTATTCGATTATTTAGTGAGTAATATTTTTCTCTCATGTGGCTATACCATAAGTAAGTTTGGTAGAGTTTGGTTGTCGTACAGTTCACGCACAGCTTACGCGCAGTTCAAAGATTACAAAAATACCGTTTATAACTCAAACTTAAACTTAACTGCAACTGCACTACAATTTCATCGGCGCGGTATAAAATTACGTGAATTAGCCCTTTGGACGGGTGATGATACGCCATCATGAGACGCAGTCTTAATACGCCGCTCGCGTCATTCGCGTCCAGAAAGGCGATCATGACGCGTCGGTGATACGCATACGGTGATCGGATCGGACAAATGATCATAATGTGGACCCGCCTAAAGGTAAACTGTCAATCTTTAACAGCTTACCTCGAACTCACTTCACCTAAATTTTCCGAGAGTGTTTTCTACAGAATAGCAGGTTTACGCTCCGTTCGCCCCTTGGATCTTGCCCCGTTTTTATTTATTTTGGTGTAGTGATTCGCCCCTTGTCGCATTTCCTTGGAAATTTTACCAAAAATGGTATAGTTAGACAGAAAAATGCATACATTATAAGCAACGCCATGTTTAATTTAAGTCTATGCTTAGAAAAACTGTGTGCGTAGGTACTTATGACTGCTATCTATAATCTACATTGTTGTGTTTTTGACATTTTATTCCACAATTTTTATAATTTTAATTTTGTTGATAACAAATCTTAGTAACCTACCAGGAAAGCAGAAATGAACTGGAACTAGGTGTATGTATTTATCTGTCCAACTATACCTTTTTTCAAGGGGCGAATAACTACACCAAAATAAATAAAAACGGGGCGAGTGGAACATTTTAATCGAAAGGGGCAAGATCCAAGGGGCGAACGGAGCGTAAACCGAATAGCACTGCTTATTGTTGAAATATATATATAATTCTTAAGAAAACCTGATTTTTAGTTTATTTCGAAATAAAATCCCTCCCTTTTTTTTAGCTAATGGCCAGTATTATGGCTATCCGGGCACCAATGCTACGAGATATGATGTACCAGCTACTGTGTTCAAAACATATCTATACGGGCCTTACTAAGGAGAAAGTTTCCGAAAAAGTCAACAATCCAAAAGCCAATATCAACGCCACGGAAACCACTCTTCACCACATTTTGTCATGGATCAACAAGAGGATATTTTATATGGCGCCGAAATTTTTTAATAAGCTACCAAATGATACAACAAAACTATTTAAAGTGAACCCAATATTCTTCTGTACCTTAGACAAATTTCTTGTTGATACAATGTTTTGTGACTGATTCTGTATGTTTAATTTACTACAGACCCGCCCCGGCTACCTATTACCTTCCTACACAATTCCTTTTTGTATACCTAAATTGGTGAAAACCACGAAGTAAGTTGTTATACCTACTTACTTCGTGATGAAAACCATAATTATGAAAATCAGTACGGGAGTTTTAGAGAATAACTTTGACTTTATTTTATAAAATGTAGTGAATATGTAATATAAAGTATTGAATTTTAGTTAATTGGCATATACAGGATGAAATTGAATTCATTAGCAAAATTTTAAGGAGTGACTCAGACCACGCACCTGAACAACTTTCATTATGGAGACAACTTGACGACACGGTTGGCGCAGTGGCTGTGCGATCGACTGCTGCGCAGCGTGTTGCGGGTTCGATTCCTGCCCAGGGTAAACATTTGTGTGATGAGCACTTGTATTTGCCTTGTGTCTGGGTGTTGTTTATCTAAATATGTATGTATTTACAAAAAAAAATGTATTTGTGTATGTATATCAGCTGTCTGACACCTAAAGTCTCCCTAGTTTGGGGTCAGATGGCCGTGTGTGAAAATGTCCCCACATATTATTATTATTTATTATTAACTCAAACAGCGCGAAAAAAAAACAGCTGTTCCATACAGAAGTGCAATAGGTACTCGGCCAAAATGTATGGAACAGCTGTTTTTTTTTTCGCGCTGTTTGAGTTGGCTCCATAATGAAAGTTGATTAGGTTCGTTGTCTGAGTCACTTCTTAAAAATTTGCTAATGAATTCAATTTCATCCTGTATATGACGGCGTCAACGACGGTTTAGCGATAGCACTGTCATCGTTTGATTTCGGTGGTATCAATTGTGGTGGATTCAAATTTGGAATAATTTTATTTTCAGTAGGTACTAACCTTACTTTGATTTAAAAATACAATTCAAATAGGTAAACCGACAGTTTCGTACTAGAGAAGTGTCCGTTGGTGTCTCGAGCAAAAGTGAGCTCAGCACAGTCTCCACTCTCCAACACAACTCTGTCCACGTGCCGCCATTACAATTGACTTCCTCTGTAGGTACTACAATGATCAATAACTGAGTAACTAATTCTTTAAACAATATCGTTTTCCACGACATATATTTGTGAACATTTGAATTATTAAAAATATTATTCAATAATTATGACGCGTAACGATGTTTGAAAGACCTCGAAACGAGCGCGATCCGAGCCTGTGTTCCAAAGGCGACGCGGGATGTACCGACGACATCTTTATCAAAGTTCATTCACCCTAGCGCAAAAATGTGTTTCTTACTATTGCTACTTAATGTTACTTACTATCTTAATGTTCTCTGCATGTAGCAGTATGTAAGTATTTTAAAACCACTTAACTCTAATTCCTTCTTCATATTTTCAAAAACACTTTTCTAATTTTTAATGTTATTAATTTTTAATCGCGCGGTTAGTGGACCACTTTTGTAATACATCAACATAGTCTAGGGATATTTGAAGATTTTTCATTAAGGCTGCGCCGAGCAAAATCATTCAAAACAGTCGTCACTGTTAAAGTGATATAATCAATACTTTTACCATAATTGCCATAAAAAATATGTAATTAATACCACAGTGAATGTGTTAACCGATTATCGTTGGCAAAAAATAAGAATACTGTTTAATTTAATAAACAAAAATACGTAAAGTTGTACAAAAATCTTAAAAAAAATCTCGTATTTAGTTGAGTTTTGTTAGTAAACTGTATTTTTTTTTCACAAACTTGAATTCATATTAATCTTTAACATTCATACTACAATTTGTAGTTTTTACATTTTCGAAATGTCGCTTAGTTATTTTGTTATTAATTTTTGTTTTAATTGACGCGCTGTTTTGAATCATACATACATACGTTGCGTATGATTCAAAACAGCGCGAAAAATTAATAATAAAATAACTAAGCGACATTTCGAAAATATAAAAACTACAAATTGTAGTATGAATGTTAAAGATTAATATGAATTCAAGTTTGTGAAAAAAAAATACAGTTTACTAACAAAACTCAACTAAATAGGAGATTTTTTTTAAGATTTTTGTACAACTTTACGTATTTTTGTTTATTAAATTAAACAGTATTCTTATTTTTTGCCAACGATAATCGGTTAACACATTCACTGTGGTATTAATTACATATTTTTTATGGCAATTATGGTAAAAGTATTGATTATATCACTTTAACAGTGACGACTGTTTTGAATGATTTTGCTCGGCGCAGCCTTAAAAATACGAATGCACGAATTACCTATAATACTCCATTTACAAAAGCATTAGACAGAAGTTAAAAAAGGTTATTTTTAATGTGTGACAAAAGTACAATAAACATGATAAAGTTACGATAGACACCGAATTTATTATAATCTATTTTTATAGCAGCTGTTGGGCATAATTATTTGTAACCATTTTAATAATTTCTCTTCTAAAATGTGGCTTTCATTTAGTTGTATATTTAATTCCAATTTAAAATTCCAGTGTCAATCCTAAAAACCTAACAAAAGCAGAGATGAACAATACTCGGAACGTTATTCGTTTCACTGTAATTCTATCAAAAAAATGTTGCCTAATCTTTATAACACTTTTATTCTGTTTATATTATTATACGTCCATAATTTAGTACTATTTTAGATGTATTTATCAAAATTATGTTAAAATAAATTTAGTTAAAATTGTTTTAACTTATCTTTGAAATAACATGTTTTGCATTCCTGCTTCTATGAGCCTCTTATTCCTAATGCTATTATTATAAATGGAGTATAGTTTTATTTGAAACTAGCTTCTGCCCGCGACTTCGTACGCGGATGCTGTTGCTCATGCCAGCGACAACGGGGTCGGCAAAATCAAAGATCTGAAACGTCTGATGTCGAATTCTAAGACCCCGGGGACGGAAAACCAACGGGATGCGCGAGACGATTCAAGACGTTCAAAAAGTACATTTTTGAATCATACCTCCGATGGCGGAATATGTGGCGTAGTCAATCTTAGGAGTATACGTAAATGCACTCGGTTCCTTATCAACCCAAGGAAGGTAGCCATGCCCTACGGCTATATCTGAGACACATCCGATTCTTCAGATGATTTCGACATTCTGTTCAGAGAATGTCGAAGTCGATCAAAATTCAAACGTTCGTTGCACTCTTCTTCTGTCTCTTCATGCCGTACTCCAGCAATTCTTTCTCTCTCACTTTCTAACTGTTGTTGTGTGCGTGTTCGGGACTATGTATGATAATCTCGATCAGCAGTGAGTCGTGCATCACATTCATCACTCGTTTCAAAAGACCTGTTAGTAGATGGTGCGAATACGCTGAGAACTCAAGCGTGATTCTGTATCGGTAAACGTTTCCGATTCGCAAGACAATGCATGTCGCTCATGATCAGCGGACAGTCGCGCATCACGTTCCGCACTTGTCTCTAGAAACCTAGAAGCAGATGCGTAGATACGCTGAGAACTCAAGCGCAATATTCTCTATACGTAAACTTCTCCGACTCGCGAGACAATGCGTGACGTTCACGATCAGCGGTCAGTCGCGCATCACGTTCCCCACTTGTCTCTAGAGACCTAGAAGTCGATGCGTAGATACGCTTGGAACTTAAGCGCAATTCTCTATCCGTGAACGTCTCCGACTCGCGAGACAATACCTTAACTGCGTTACCGGGTAGCCTACCGTGTAAACGAAATTAAACACTCAAATAACATAAGCAGGAAGTCATATTTATTCGATAAAATAAAAAAATAAATGGGTGTTTTGACCAGTAGAGTCAAATTTTCAATGATATACCAGCGCCATCAAAAATCAGTCCTAAACTGTTACCGCCTTCACCGCGTGAAGGTACTCCCAGCTTATGTTATATTATAATATACAGTGAAATTAGTGATAGCTTTGATTTCCACATCAGATGTAGAAACATCTGAAGTCAACTTCAACTCAACTTATAAAAATGGAAGATCAGAAGATCTTCAATGTTTATAAGTCAACAGGAAATGCTCATCAGACCGAACAACTTTTGCTAAGACGTCTGTACATCCACCCTTAACAAACGTCACGTAAGGCCGCAGTACTGTCAAGGGTGTGATGGTACATGGAAATATATGGTAAGATAAAGGAACCTACAGAGACCTACAAGCCTAACAGTCCCTATGACCCTAAGCCCTACAAGCCCTACAGCCCTAACCTACCATATACCTAGTATGTGATAAATAAATATATAAATATGTTCAGGATGTCTGCACCATGCGACCTAAGGTTACAGACGGATAGTAGACAGGAATACCAGGTTCGGGAAGGATAAACTCACTGCCAATCCCGCAGACTCACGGGACTGATCCGAAGATGGCTAAAGGTGTCTTGGCCACAGCGAGGGGTAATGAGACAAGAATATAAAATTCAAATCTGATTTATTTACAAAATGTTCTGCTTATATACTACTTTTTCTTAACACACACTATTATACTAATTCTATGTATTCTATGCGTGTAAGATGCAACCAAATCATTATTTTAACTGGGCCGCGCGTGAGCCAGGCCGAGTGCTGAGTCAATGTCCAAAGGTAACATTGAACATCCTGGCGACTCTCAGGAACGGGACTCCATTTGGTACAGCTCGATGATCTCGTATGGTCTGGCCTGGCCTTGTTCAGTTTGTTGTGACTGACGGGTGGGCACGCTGTGTGGTATGCCGTACCGCTGTTGTGTTTGTTGCGTTTGTGATGTGCAGATCGTTGGTTGCTGCACAGGCGGCACCGTTTTCCTTCTTGCTGCAATGGTGGCTCGAAGTTTATTCAACACCTGTGGACCGAAATAAATTAAAACACATGCTAAACTTATAATAACAAGTGAAGTGGTGATGCTAGCGATGTATGTATGAGACTCTAATTGTTTCCAAATTGTGTTTTGTAGCTCAGTTTGTAAGTTTGTTTCGGATGTAACTAAGTGGTCGAAAACTCCTTTTGACTTGTCTAAAACTAATTCCTCCTTGGATATATCGTTTATATTTGTTGGTAAGATCTGCGTATTAATGGAGAAGTTCATTGTTTTAGCATAAGCAGCTAGTATTGTTACAGTTGTTGTTCTTTTTGCAGCAAGTATGTTGTTAAGTGTTTTAATGACGCAATTCTCGGAGATGTGTAGAACTCCGACATCATGAATAGTAATTTCTTTTCTTTGACCGTCACACACAATCGATATGGCTACGGATTTAGTTGTAATGAAAAGCCAGGTGTTTTGCATGTATAATTGCTTCCATACAACATCCGTCGATATTTTGTAGGTCTTTGACGTGCATTGGGTGTGGGTGTAATTCTCTGTTCTAAAGAGTTGTTCAACTATGCAATTTTTATTTAATTGCATGTTCTTGACAGCTACAGGATAGCAGACAAACCCTGCATCACTATGAAGACAGTCTTTAAATTCTTCTTGATTTAATTCAAAGTAGCGCTCGTTGTTGTAATCGAAACCCATGAATGTCTGCTGAATAGTTAAGCACTCGAATGATCCATCTGTTTTTCTCTCTGGAATTGGCGTTACGTGTATCAGAGTATACTTTGTTATATCGTGTATTGGGAAATAAGCGTACACTCTTATGTGCGTAGTATTTACATTCATCTCAGTGTGTATTATTTGATCCTGAATAATTTTTAAGTTTGATGGTAGTTTTTGATTGGCCATTTTTATTATGTTGCTGATGTGTTTTGGTGTTAGTATACTATATATAGTTGCTTTTTGTAAATATATTTCAAGTAACTCTTTATAGTAGTCCATAATCTCATTTATAAAATTGTTTGCTAACTCGTAGGTTTGCATTACTTGTATCTTAATATGATTTTTGTCAATCGATTTATACCAAACATTGTGGTTATTCATGAATGATATTGCTTCATTTAGTTTTGCTTGGAACTTCTCTAACTTTTTCTGGATTTGTTCTTCGGTTTGGTTTACACCTGCGATGGTAGATATCATTATCTTTGTTTGATGGTTGGCAGCGTCTATAAGTTTCTGCTGATTGTTATTCAATGTATCTATGTCCCTGTACACTTCATCGTTAACTCCGAACACCGATGTTAAAAGTTGTCCCAAGAGCCCTCGTTTCTTCCTATTTTTCTTTATCTCTGTTAGGTATTCTTTTGTTGTCTCAAACTTTGTTTTTTCTTCGTTTAAATGGTGATAAAATTCGTTGCAATGCGTTTCATCCATGATGTATTGAGTGTCCTTGCAGAGTTGTTGAAATTGTGTTGTTATTTTTTCGATCTTTTTATGGTCTATTTCCAAGCTTCCTCTCTCGTAATCCGTTTCAATTCTAAACGTTCCTCGATTAATAGTTGTGGTTCCTATATCTTCTACATATAGTCCTGCGTTTAAACTTTTTAATGTGTATGTGGGCGTAGTCGACACAGTGCCGATTAATAGAATAATTATTGTGTGAACTAGTAAACCCTTTATCCAACTTTTCGGTGATCGTATACCTTTTTTGTTTATTGAGGCTGTTGATATGTTACATTGCGTAGGTGTTTGCCTGTCTTTGCTCGTTGTATCAATTTCTATGTTTTTGTTCACAGGGAGCGGGATCAACGTGTGGATTGATCTTTTATGACAAGCGCCTGTTGATTTTTGAAGAGTTACCACTCTAACTACACCATCATCTCCCGGGTGTACTTCTGTGATTTTTGCTAATGGCCATTTACTTGGATTTATATTGTCGTCTTTTATTAGTACTACAGTTCCAATTTTTGCATTTTCATGTGCTTGTTTCCACTTGTATCTTTGCTGAAGTTGGTGTAGATAATCTTTTGTCCAACTGTTCCAAAAATCTTTTTTCATCTTTTGAATTTGTTTCCATCTGTTTACTAGGTCAGTGTTAATGTTTTCGATCGGGTCTGGTGTTCCTACTGCTTCTCGGCCAATAAGAAAATGGCTTGGAGTTAGTATTGTGTTGTCATTAATATTTTCGGTTTGTGCACACAATGGTCTTGAATTCAAACATGCTTCAATTTGGTGGAGAAAGGTTGTCATTTCCTCGTATGTTAGTGTCGAATCTCCGATTACTCGACGTAAGTGATGTTTCACTGACTTTACGCCAGCTTCCCATATGCCACCAAAATGTGGTGACGATGGAGGAATAAAGTGCCACTGTGTTCCTATATTTGTTATTGTGTTTTGAAATTGCGGCGATTGCGTGATTTGTAATATTTCTTGATGTAAAAAATTGGCTGCTCCAACGAAGTTTGTTGCATTGTCACTGTACATGTGTAACACGTGACCTCTTCGTGCCATGAATCTGCGTAGCGCTGCGATAAATGTTTCTGTTGTTAAATCTCCCACCAATTCTAGGTGTATTGCTTTTGTTGCTAAACATACAAAAACAGCAATGTATGATTTATAGGACTTGTGACCTCTTCCTTTCATAGTTCTTGTTTGTATTGGTCCCGCATAATCCACTCCCGTATAACTGAATGGGTGGGATTGCGTTACTCGTGCTTTTGGTAGTATTCCCATTTTTTGAGAGTTTGTGTCTGCTTTGTATCGTATGCACCTCACACATTTATTAATTAAACTCTTCACTTTCCTTTTCCCACTAATGATCCAGTATCTTTGTCGTAAATAGGCCAATGTCAATTTGTTGCCACCATGTAATGTTTTTAAATGTGCGTCTTGTATAATTAATGACGTTACATGATGGTTGTATGGTAAAAGTATTGGATGTTTTTGATTGTAAGGCAATTCGGAGTTTTGTAATCTGCCTCCAACTCTTAGTAGTCCATCCTCGTCTATAAATGGATCTAAAGTGGATAATGTTTTGTTTTTCTTCAAGGGTTGTCCACCTTGTATAGTTTTCAAGTCATCTTTGAATTCCTGCTGTTGTATTTACAGGAGTATTCGTTTTAATGTCACGTTTAGTTCATTACAAGTAAGTAGTTTATTTGTTGTTTGTTTGTTTGTAAATTTGTAGCAATAAGACAACACCCTTATCATTTTGTCTAAGCTGGAGAATCTATTCCAGAGATCATTCTTCTCAATCTCAGCTGTAGTTGTATGACATAATTTAGTTTCTTGGTTCGGCTGCGGCATACGTTTCGTGGTAGGAATCTGATTGGTTTTTAACCAATGAGGACCGTTCCACCATAAGGAGTATTTAACCATTTTTTCCGGTTCAAGACCTCTTGAAATGATATCAGCCGGGTTATCTGCAGATATTACATGGTTCCATTCTGCGTTTGGTAATAATTGTTTGATTTGTGATACCCTATTGGCTACGAACGTTTGCCACCGCTCAGGCTCTCCTCGTACCCATCCTAAGGTGATCATAGAATCCGTCCAACAAGATATCGTGATATTTTTGCAGTTAAGCGCTTCCTTTACTTTTTCCATTAAGCCGGCTAGTAGCAGTGCAGCGCATAACTCAAGTCGTGGTAGAGTAGTTTTTTGCTTCTTTGGTGCCACTTTTGATTTTGCTTGTAATAATGTAACGTAGTAGATGTTATTGATTTTTACACGGCTATATACCACCGCTCCGTACGCTTTTTCAGAAGCGTCGCTGAAACCATATAGCTCAATCTCTGTGCTGTCTGTTATGTAACACCACCGTGGAACTTTAATTTCTTCTATACTTTTAAGTTGGTTTTGTAATTCAACCCATTTTTTCTGGAGTATGTCATCAACAGGTTGATCCCATCCTATGTCGTTCGTCCAGAGTTCTTGTATAAGCAGCTTCATTTTAATTATAATTGGTGCTAACCAGCCCAGGGGATCGAATATTTTTGCAACTTCTGACATGATAAATCTTTTCGTTGGTTTTTTATTTTCCGTTATAGTTATTTGGAAATAAAAACTGTCTTCTCGTGGTGACCATATTATGCCTAATGACTTCCTGGACTCGTCTAACGGTAGTTTGAGCAGTTGATCGTCTTTGTCTTCCACCGGTATGTTTTCCAGTAGCTCTGAACTATTTGACGACCATTTTCGAAGTTTAAAACCGCCCTTGTTTAACATGGATATTAACTGATTCTGCAATTCCTTAGCTGCACTTTCCTGGGAATCTCCGGATAAAATATCATCTACGTAGAAATCTTGTAATGTAGCTTGACTTGCGATTGGGTAATTGTTTTGTTCGTCTATCGCAAGTTGTTGCAATGTTCGTACCGCAAGGTAGGGGGCACTAGTTGTACCGTAGGTTACCGTTGTAAGCTCATATTCACTTATTGGGTGTTTTGGAGAAAATCTCCATAGTATCCTTTGATGTGTGACGTCTAATTCATTATTTTTTATAAATCGGTACATTTTCATAATATCCGCCATGAAGGCAAACTTATGTTTTCGCCATCGTAGAAGTATAGTGGATAAGTCTTGTTGTAATCGTGGTCCCTTATACATATTGTCATTAAGGCTTATTTTTGTGCTGCTTTTACTGCTCGCATCAAAAACCACGCGTAATTTTGTAGTTAGTGAGTCTTCCTTAATTACTGCCTGATGTGGTATGTAGTATTTTCCTGAGTTGTAGTTCGTTGTAGCTACTTTTCTCATATGACCCATTAGTAAGTATTCATTCATGAAGTCAATGTATTGTTGTCGTAACTTTCCATTTTTTGCGAACTGTCGTTCTAGTTGTAGTAGTCGTGCAGCGGCTTTCCTGCGTGATTCACCGTTCAAGTTTAAGTTTAAGTTTGAATCCTTTAAAGGTAGTCGTACCGTGTAAGTTCCGTCTGAGTTTCTTACTGTTGTTTCTTTATAGTAGTTTTCACAGGTCTGGTCATCCTGTGTTAGTTTGTAGTCTTGTGGAATTTCTTCTAATTCCCAAAATTTTGTAAGTTGTCGTACATCTTCGGTGCACGCCACCATACTAAGTATTTTTACCCCATTCTTCGTTTCATTGGGATAAAATCCGGATAAAATCCACCCCAATTCTGTGTTCTGGGCGATAATTCCGTCCCTTAGTCTTTCGAAACCCTGTAGTAATATTCTGCTGTATTCTTGGGCACCTAATATTATATCAATTGGTCCCTTTTTATAATAAGTTGGGTCTGCTATAAGAGCGTTATCCAAGATTTTTTCTTGTAATTGTTGTAAATCGTTCCTTGGTAATGAACTTGTTAGTTTTGGTAGTACTATTAGCGTCACTGGCAGTTTGTAATCGCTGGAGTACCTTGGTTGTAGAGTAATGTTGATTGTGTAGTTTGAAGTTTTTGGTTTTTCATCTCCGATACCCTTTATTTCGGCTTGGATTTTTTGTCGTGGGTAAGACAACAATTGTGCTACTTCTTCAGTGCAAAATGACGCTTCTGATCCCTGATCACATAATACTCTAAGCATCTGCGGCATCCCATCGTACGAGGTAGTCCTTACTATGGCAGTAGCTAGTAAAGTTGTATTTTTAGCGTCATTTTTAGTTGCTGATAAGTTCGATGTCGCTATATTTTGTGACTTCTCCGTACCTGTATTTTTTGATGTGTATTTTTTAGCGTTGTCTTTGTTTTGAAACGGCCTAGATTGATGCAATAACACGTTGTGTCCCTTATGTTGACAAATTTCACATTGTTTATAAACTGCACTCACACATTGTTTCTGATCATCGTGATTTAAGCAACGTTTGCACATTCTTTTTTGCGTGACGGCCTTGTATCGATCGTTGACGCTTAACGCCTTGAAACTAGGGCAGTGATGAATAATATGATCATTCTTTTGACAAAACCAACAGCGCTTCTATTTTTCTGTTGTTTGTTTTTCCCGCGATAGTTGTTTTGAGGTATTAGTATATGAAGTAGATCCGTCAAAGGACTTAAGGCAATTAAAACGGTTTTCCATGAATTTCATCATCTCGTCAAAGGCTTGTATTTTATTTCGGTTTTGTAGTTGGTCTTCATACTTCGTATTAGTTTCTTCATCCCATTTTCTACCGACTATTCTTATCAATAGAGGGCCCCAAGACGATGTGTTGATGCGTTGATTTTTTAGTGCCTCAAGACATTCATTTATAGTGTCATGCATATCTCGTAATTGTGCCGCGTTTGCTCGTTGAATTTTAGGTAAATCTAACAATTTGTCAATAAATTTAGTAGAAATCATGCGCTCGTCTTCATATCTCTGCGTCAGCAACTTCCAAGCTGTTTCATAATTTATTTCGCTTATTGTTAGATGACGTATTAATCTTGCTGCGTCGCCTTTTACGTGTGTTTTTAGGTACTGCATTTTTTCTGTTGAAGAAATTGAGTTATCTTCGTGAATTATTTTTCTGAATAAGTCTTGGAATGCTTCCCAAGAGTCATAGTCCCCCGTGAATATGGGAATACTTATTCGTGGTAGTTTTCCCGAGGATTTTGTTGAAATAACTTTTTCATCTGAGATTTGAAAAATTCTTTCTTCCAATAACTCCGTAGTAATGTCGTAATCTTTCTGTGTTTTTTCGAAACAATTATCTCTGAAGTAGCTGTTGTCCAGTGTACTTTCGGCCATTAGTAGTCCGATGTGAGTTTCTTCAATTTCTAGCCATTGTTTTTGTAAAGTTTGTAACAGTGTTTGTAAATGCCATATCGGCTTGTTTTGAGTTACGGATTCCTTAGCCTGAGATATTTTCTTTGTTATCTGCGACATTCGGAATAGTTGTATAAATAGTTTTGGGCTACTGACTCCGTCCTTGTCTTCATCTTCTTCTAACAGTCTCGGTTCATAGACACTTTGCACATGTTGTAGCCTTTCTTCGCATTCTTCAAGGTACTTGATTCCTTCGTCGTAATATTTTTTAATGTTGGCAAAGTAGTTTGTAGTAATATATTTATGAGTTGATAACACCTCCTGTTCCTGTAGTATTAAGTGGTTTTCTTGAACTCGCTGAAAAACTTGATTTAAAGTTTTCTTCCTTTCGTTGATGTATTTTTCGGTTTTTCTTGTGGGCGAGTCTTTTTTTATGTTTGTCAACAACCTTCTGATCTCGTTGTAATCCGCTTCCTGGCTCCTGATTAGTTCGTTAATTTCCTGTGTCTCCATAGTGTTCTTCTCTCCTCTTCCCTAACGCCTTACCCTACTCTAACTGTTAAGTCCGTACTAGTGGTATCTGCGCTCTTGTTATATCCGTGCGACTTCTCAATCAGCTGGTGAGACCCGCTTGTGAGAGGCCAGTGACCGATCCGCAACGAGAGGCTTTCCGACAGAATACCCTAGTACAATGTACTTCAGATTACTGAAAACTGATGCTTTGTTGAGTACACCAGCCCCCAGTTCTCTGAAGTGTCAGTCTGTCAACGTATATCCCTACAATGGGCGCGCGATTCAAATGCTCGAAGGACCAACATGTACATCCACCCTTAACAAACGTCACGTAAGGCCGCAGTACTGTCAAGGGTGTGATGGTACATGGAAATATATGGTAAGATAAAGGAACCTACAGAGACCTACAAGCCTAACAGTCCCTATGACCCTAAGCCCTACAAGCCCTACAGCCCTAACCTACCATATACCTAGTATGTGATAAATAAATATATAAATATGTTCAGGATGTCTGCACCATGCGACCTAAGGTTACAGACGGATAGTAGACAGGAATACCAGGTTCGGGAAGGATAAACTCACTGCCAATCCCGCAGACTCACGGGACTGATCCGAAGATGGCTAAAGGTGTCTTGGCCACAGCGAGGGGTAATGAGACAAGAATATAAAATTCAAATCTGATTTATTTACAAAATGTTCTGCTTATATACTACTTTTTCTTAACACACACTATTATACTAATTCTATGTATTCTATGCGTGTAAGATGCAACCAAATCATTATTTTAACTGGGCCGCGCGTGAGCCAGGCCGAGTGCTGAGTCAATGTCCAAAGGTAACATTGAACAACGTCATTCCTACATGTGTTATGGTGTAGCTGGGCTCTTGGAGTTCCACATCAGGTGTTCCAGATCTTCAAATTTATTCTCTCAGCAGAAAATGCTCATCACGTGGAACAATTTTTGCTACTGTACCATTTTTGTATCTCTTATAGTTTAGCTGGTCTGTTGCGGTTCTGCAACAGGTGTTCAAGCTTCCAAGATAAATTATAGCCTATATGTTGCCCAGACTTAATACCTATACAAAAAAAAATCATTCAAATCCGTCCAGCAGTTCCGAAGATTAGCGTGTACAAACAAACAGACAAACAGACAGATTTTTTTTTGGATTCGTGCTCTATTTCTGTTTCTAAACCCCCCTCAATTTTTTTACTGTTTTATTATATGTATAGATAATAATACCAGCCTATAAATTGCACCCACTGCAGGGCAAAGGCCTCTTCTCATACAGAGAAGGGACGAGCATTATTGATCACCACACTTACTCAAGGTGGATTATTATTTATTTAATTATACTTCATGCATAAAGGTGCAAAGGCGGACTTCGGCGCAATTCAGACTAATATATCTATAGGTACTAAAATTAAGATCAGAGATGCGAAATAATGAGAGCCCCGTGGGGTGTCCGTGGCAGGCCAGGGATATTGTCCAGCAGTAAGCGTCTAAAGGTTGACGTGATGATGATGATAGCGGCCACAGAAAAGAAAAGTCTGCAATTATTTCAGGCTGCTACGCAGTGGTATGATTTCCATTAAGGCCCAAAAGCCGGGCTTGCAATAAAAAATGCGAGACAATAAAAAGAAAACCTAAAAAGCACAAAAATAAAATATCTCTAAGTAGTCACCTATTCATCTGACATCAGACATCTGTCGGACTTGCCCTAACTTTGACCCATAAGCACGCCACTGCTGTTACAGTTTCCTCTATTTAAATTTCTACCTACATATCGATATTGGTTCAAAAAGATTCAGCCCTATGTCAGAGAGACAAGCAGTCGGACGGACGAAAGAGCGCGAATAGTACCACCCTATTTCTACCCGTGGGTGTCGTAGAAGGTGACAGAGAGATATAGACCAGAGGATGGGCAGCAGCGTCCTTCTGAGTACCATAACACCTACTGCGATCGCCAACAAGCATCGGCAAAGCATGGCGATTATGGCTGAACCTTGGGGAAGACCTATGCCCAGCAGTGGGCGTCTAAAGGTTGACATACTGATGATGAATCAAATAAGCATAAACATTTATGAAGAACCCTAAAAATCGTGTGACAAAAAGTACGTTTTATATTTTCTAGGTAGGATTCTTTTCTTAAATTACCTTTGTTCTTATTTCCAGATCCAATTTGTCTGCAGCCAGCTGAAACAGGATTTTGTCGTGGTACTTTTCCTAGGTATGTTTCAATTTGTTTTTACAGTCCGAAACACACACGCGATTTCGTCAAGGTCGCAGGTAACCGTTGGATGCAAGCGGTAGGTTGCCGTTCGTTCTGGCGTTCTATGGGGGAGGCCATAGTTCAAAGGTGGACGTCTTCCAGCTGATGATGACTCCGAACCAGTTCTTGAGAAGGCCGATGAGTTTGTGACTAAGGGCGGCTTGTTTCAAACGGTTGGTTAACGTTACATACGAACGGTAAAAAATTACTATGACGTGAGAATCTCACGTCATACACGTTAAATGTAATGGGTTTTTTCATGACATCCGTGAGTCAAAGTTATTCAAAAAGAGAGTCCTATTTTGATGTTTGACGTAGCTGTTTGACAACACAAAATTACGTTGACTGGTGGGTGGTGGTTTTGACGGTACGTCAATGCCACCATTTTGAAAAACAACCATTGAACTATCATACTATACCCTGTTCACAATAAGATTAGACATAAACACAAACCTTTTTTACAGTCCCTTCAACCGATTTTGACTTCTATTCCGTAAGCTTAAGGATGACATTAGAGGCAAAAAAAGTGGTTACAATACAACTGTTTACTGCAGTTGCCATTTGTCATGCTACCAACGCAATAGAAGTCAAAATCGGATGAACGGACTGTAAAAAAGGTTTGAGTAAATGTCTAATCTTATTGTGGACAGGGTATAGTATGTAGTACCTCATTGAAAACAATCCATTTTTTTGGTTTGGCGATAGTTAGCGCCATTTTTGACTATTACCCATCAGTTAAGTATAGTCGTAGCAACCCGCCCTAAGTAAAAACCGTACGGACCGATCGTTCAAAGTTAAATTAAGCTTGCCGCGGTCGGTCTGTGGATGGGTGACCATCCATTTCATACCGAGACCCTTCCGTGTCTCGAAAAGCACGTAAAGCCGTTGGCCCCGTCTGTCATTCGTGGATCTTTGACAGTTGTCGGGCTGTCAGACAATCTGGCTTCTGACTACCCATAACAACTGCCAAATAATGTATCTACTTTTAAAGGCTTTACGTGCCTTCCGAGACACGCAATGGATTAACGGACCGACTGATGGCAATTTTAGGGCTAAATAGGTGTGCCTAAAACTATACCACTGAGAAAGTCGTTTGGGGTAGGTTAGGTTAGAACTGTGACCATAAACCGGTGCCGCGGCAGCGGCTGCCGAGCGCCAGATCCCCTCTATTGTTGATGAATCATGGGTTAGGTTAGGTGAGTAGTATTGTTTCAAACCCATCATACCACCAGTGGATGATAAATAGAAGAATAAGTCGCTTTTGAGTTATGCCTAGTTGTACCTTTACTTACCTCCCTTTCGCAAAACAATCGTAATGTTAAGGGGCTATTAAACGACTTTTACAGATTTTAAACTGACAATCACGTCAAAATGTGCATTGTAAATGATTTGAAAAAAATATATGTTAAACTAGAACATTCTCTTAATCATATAGAAAGTGAATATTTTTGATTAAGTTCATATTAAATAGTTTAATTAACTCGTGAAGTTGTGTCTGACGCGGACAAAACATTGACAATCACACAAAATCTACCAGGTATAATTAAACGAAACTTACACCATCTTACAGACAATTTTACTATCTATCTTTTGGTATACGCCTTTTTTCTTAATTTTGAAAGAATACTACTTTTATTTAATTTTTTCGACTAAATTTTGAGAGTTTTGGACGCAGACTGCGTCCGTTCTGCATCAGTTCTGCGTCCAAAACGTTCTAGTTTAACATATATTTTTTTCAAATCATTTACACTGCACATTCTGACGTGATTGTCAGTTTAAAATCTGTAAAAGTCGTTAAATAGCCCCTTAAGTGTTTTCTTTCATTTAGGTATGCATACAACTGTAACACAGGCAAGTGTGACTGCTTCATCTATGGTGGATGTGGTGGAAATGAGAACAATTTTATGACGAAGAAAGAGTGCTGCAAAGCTTGTCGTGGTTAAAGAAGGACCGGTCTAGCAGAAATAATTGAGACCTTTGGTTAGGTAATGCACTAATTTAAGTTACCTACACTGTAAATGAATGTTGGATGTACATTTGTGCTGTTGGTGTACTTTATTAAATAAATACTTGAATAAATTTTAATAGTGTGAAAAAAAACGTTAATTTCATGAGTAACTTAACTTACTCATGAAATTAACGTTATTTTTGGAATTTATTGACTTATGCTTTCAAACCACTTAGCCGAATTAAATATAGAATAGAGGGATACAATGGAGGGCTCACAGGGTATAAAAAAAAAACTCATCCGCATCGCTTTCAATGGGACAAGTGCCTCTTGGGCACTTAACTGCATTACCACGTTAAATGGCAAAATTAAATCATTCGATTTATAGTCGACGTCGGTGTTAAAAATGTCAATTATCGCGGATGCAGATGAAGTTGTGGTTTAACAAATGTAGCTAAGTATATCCTTTGTTGGGATAAACTAAATCTGTACCAAATTCCATCAAAATCAAATGTATCAAACACACTTACTTGCTTTTGCATTTATATGTCGGATCAGTCAGGATTTAGTCCGTTAGATTCAGTTCATGTGGGCAGAATATGGGTTTCGTGCAATGAAAACACACTGGGTATAAGGTACAATACACGGCATTTATTAAAACCACAACTTAGCACTGAGTATAGGGTACAAAATTTTAATAAAATGTTTTCATAAATGCCGTGTATTGTACACGGCATTTATTAAAACCATAGTTTAGCACTAACTTAAAATAAACATTTTCAAAGGTATCGGCACTAGTCTACACTTTAACACAACGAATCGTAAGTACAGTTTCGGGACGTATTAGCTCCGTTGCGATCAGACACTGGATTCTGAATGTCTTCCTCGCTGTCGGCTGGAAACATCACGACTCTGTAGAAGCGCGCCAAAATGGTGGTGGTTGATCACGTGTTCTCGATAATGGCACGCTTGCGATTAGTCGTTCCATGTTCGTACTATTAACCGGATACGACATAATATATTATTAGTAACTATGTATCGATAAAAAAAACTTTTTATTAACAATGTATCTGCCATCTACAATTTTTTCAACACCTTTGGTTGCCTGGTAGAGAATACTTAAGACATTAAGGGGCTATTAAAGGATTTTTACAGATTTTAAACTTGAGAGAGAGAGAGTTTTGCACGCAGAACTGATGAAAAACGGACGCAGTCTGCGTCCAAAACTCTCAAAATTTAATCGAAAAAATTAAATAAAAGTAGTATTCTTTCAAAATTAAAAAAAAGGCGTATACTAAAACATAGTTAATCAAATTGTCTGTAAGATGGTGTAAGTTTAGTTTAATTATTCCCGGTTGATTTTGTGTGATTGTCAATGTTTTATCCGCGTCAGACACTACTTCACGAGTTAATTAAACTATTTAATATGAATATAATCAAAAATATTCACTTACTAAATGATTAAGAGAATGTTCTAGTTTAACATATATTTTTTTCAAATCATTTACACTGCACATTTTGACGTGATTGTCAGTTTAAAATCTGTAAAACTCGTTTAATAGCCCCTTAAGACCGCTTTTGTACCTTTGTGCACGAAGTATAAATAAAGAAATCATCATCATCTTCCTAGCCTTGCAAGATCTGATCCAGCCTGTCCCTTTGCTGTCCTCCTCCGACGCCTTAAGCTGAGGTTCAGATTTCACAGGCTCTAAGAGTGTAGTTGCTTAAGTTTCTTGCCCTGGCTGGAGGCCTAAAATTCTCTTCACAGAAAGGTTAAGTAGTCAACAACCTCCTTGGTTGACCAGTGAGATGTCATTCCGAACCTAAACAATCCTAGCCTTATGCCATGTTACTTGGGGTACGATTCCAAATATGTTTTTCCAAATTGAATACTTTATTAACATCTATTAGGAAATTTAAATTCGTATCAGATCAATGATGTTATCATTGACCTGATTCAATTTTAACAAATTATGTTACAAACATTACAATACGTCCAAATTAATCATGTTAGGCCTGACCTACTGAAACTAAGAGTTTGAAAACATTTAAGTTTTTAAATTTTGCTCCATATTATTTTTAACTGTCTTCAAAAAGGAGGAGGTTATCAATCCGAATGCTTATATTTTTTTTTTTATGTATGTTCGGTCATAACTCTGTCATATATGGACGGATTTGCAAAATTCTTTTTTTTTGTTCGAAAGGGATTTATTCCAAAATTGAAAATTAAATCAAAAATTTTGATAAAATTTATATAGGACCACCCATATAAATTTTATCAAAATTGATCCAGCCCTTTTTGAGAAAATCAACAAAGTCCCAAAAAAATTACTTAGACGACGTTTTAGTTTCTTCAATCTTTGGAGGACTTGCAATCTCTTTTAAGTGTGTCGCCGTTTCTTAATGGATTTGAATGATAAGGCAACACTAAAAAGCGAAAAATTAAAAGCTTTTTCAAAAAAAGAAAACCGCCTTCAAAAACTAAAAAGTGATATTTATCATTTGATTTTATTAAAGTACCTATTACATTTTAATTCGTTTTTCTTTTGTTTTAATTGTCCCTGAAGACAAATCCTTCCCATTCCCGTTTCCTATCCCAAATAAGTCAAAGACAAAGCATTTATTTCAATTAAACCATTTACTGGTACCTACTTTTGAATTTGCTTGGAGTCGGTCAGTTAGTTAAAAAAAGTTGAAGCTAATTGCACGTTCTAAAACTTGAAACGTGTGCGTCACTCATGGCGCCAACATGGCGTACAAAACGGCTAACGATGTTTGTCGAAATTACTATTTGGGACTAAAATCTTTACCAAATACACAACCTATGCATTAAAAACTGCTTATTACTTACTCTTCTTGGTGGGAATCCATATTTAAACACGCACAAATACAAACACTATTTACAAACAAAACAACTGACAACGGCACCGTACCGCGTTTTCCGACAGACTGAAAATACGTCATTTTTTGAAACATGATTTAAAATATTTGACGTATTGTAGTGACCTCCCGGGGTTAAGTATGCCATCCTTGTCATTTCATTCTACATTTTGTGCAAGTAAGAGCAGTACCGATACCCTAAAATCATAGATATACGGACAATTGGACTGACACTGACAATCAAAATACGCGACCATAATATGGTCGCTGGACAGACAGGGACTTTTTAAATGGAGAGACAAGGGGATAATTAACACCAAGGCCAAGCATGGCGATTACGGCTGAACCCCCTTTAGGTGAGACCCATGCCCAGCAGTGGACCCGACACATTTTGATACACAAAGACGGTTTTCCTTACCTGTACCCTCCGTAATAAATAAATATACTAATAAAGAGCTAAGCTTATGTAATACTGTTTGAAAATGACGTTTAATCTGTCAACATAAGGTAACCGTGTAAGGGGCAGCTTGAATTGCATTTATAGCGCAGTCGCATTCGCTTCCTGAAGTGAGTGAATGCCTTTATACCGGGGATCTGTCACACCGTAGCGTAGCACTGCTTAAATTGACAACATTTAATATTTTTAACCTACTTGTATTATTACGTTCTTTAAAAGTAAATACAAATCTTAGGCACCTGTATTTTTCCGTTTCTCGAAATCGGTGGAATAGCGTTTTATCTTTTGTTTTACTGTGACCCGTCAAAAAACTAGTGTCATTATTATTGGACTTCATGTGACATTGACGTGTGTCTTATTTAACGTTAATGTTTTCATATAAACCATTGAAATGCTTATGCAAAGGTAAACTACCTCATTCCACCGTTTATGTGACGTCATAACATGTTTTTGATTTTACTCATTTTTTTCTCAGAAATGAAGAAATATAAAAATATAAAAAATATTTATTTGGACTCAGGATACAAAAATAAAGAAATGGTACTTTTGTTTTAAGGTCGTGTCAATTTTGAAATGTTGTCAATTGCAACAAAACTATTAAAATAGAAGAGAACAAAAATTGAATATCATAGAAATTACTTAAACTTTTTGGTACGGTCAGCAATGAAAGTCGAATAACACTTCAGATTTTTTATTTTTTTATTCTTTAGCAGAAGGAAATACGGACAGGATAGAAAATCAAGATAAAATAAACTCTTGACTATGACCTGAAATACTGTAAAGTATTGCTTACATCGTAATTGTTGTTGTGTCTTTTTAGAGGATATGAAAATGTAATAGTGTTAATCTACTTTTGTTGCTGACCGTACCTCCAGAAGGTGGTAGCAAAAAGTTAATTCGGCGGTGAGATCTGATTAGGAATAATCAGCTCCAATCAATAATAAAATAATTAGGTACTTATTTCTATTTCGTGTTATTCCTGGACAACTATTACAAACTACAACTATTAAAAAAAAATAACAAAAAAGACAACCGCCTTCAAAAAGTATAAAATAACTTTCAATTCGCAAGTCGGCGGCTTTGGTTTTGCTTGTTGTTTTGTATTGCCACCGACTTGCGAATTGAAAGTTATTTTATACATTTTGAAGGCGGTTGTCTTTTTTGTTAAAAATTTTTTTTTTCGCTTTTTAGTGCCTACTTGCCCACTAAAAAAAACTGTCATCCCTTAATTTTCAACCCTTAGGGGTGGAATATTTTCTTAAAATTTTTATGGGACCAAATTTGAGGTATACTCTATCAATTAAAAAAAGAATCATCGAAATCAGACTACACTGAAAAAATTTATGCATGGTCAAACAAAAATAAATATATAAAAAATAAAAATAAATGTTCATAAAATGAAAACTATGGGGCTAAATAATGTTATTTTTTTATGGGACCAAATGGCAACAATTCCGCATCAAACAAAAGGAGAATCACCTAAATCGGATCATAAATCTCGGAGTAATCAATGTACATACATAAAAAAAAAAAACAACCGAATTGAGAACCTCCTTCTTTTTAAAGTCTGTTAAACAACACAGTTCGGTCTGATAGACATCCAACGCTAGTACGCCGGAAACATCCTGTATACGATATGTACAGGTTGCTCTTACATATTTTTCAGTGTTCATCTTTTAACGGAACTTCTATTTGACTGCACGATTACATTTCGATTGGAATTCTGCTTATTTCGCAAAGTAAATGTTTTGTGCATCGTTTGGAAATGTTTAGTTGGACATAGTAGTGTGTGGAAATTATGTTTTTACTAACTCTTCCTAAGTACGAGCTCGTGGCTAAGTTAAAGCCGTACAGATCGATCGGTCAAAGGTTAAGCTACACTTGCCGCGGTCGGTCTGTGGATGGATAACCATCCCTTTCATACCAAGTTCCCTCCGTGCCTCGGAAATCACGTAAAGCCGTTGGTCCCGGCTGTCATTCGTAGATCTTTGGCAGTCGTTAAGGGTAGTCAGAAGCCAGAAATTCTGACAAGTCTTACAATGGGGTATCGTTTTACCCAGTTACTGCTGGCCTTTCCCGAGAGCTGGGATGGATCGAATGATGTACTCCCACCATACATACTCCCACCTGTACGCAAAATATGCGCCGAGACGTGGAGTTCGACACCAGCCCGTTTTACTGTACTACTATACTGTACTCATCTGCTGCTCTTTTTTAATTAATTTCGTTGCGAAATCCAAGACAGTTGAATCGATTTCCGGGAGTCATCTCGGCGCTTTTTTTGTTTTGATTTTGGCTTTTAACACTGCAACAGGTTACAGATTAGATTGTGCCATATACAGATTTATTATTTATTTCTTTATAGGTACAAAGGCGGACTCGCGCGGACGGGCGGTCGGGCGAATTTTGCAATCCTCTGCTTAGTATAGGTACCCCAAGTTCCAAATTAATTAGTAACTTATTCAAGCAGGTATTTACGGCTGCCATTATCTGGTATGGAGTGACTCCATGTAAAACACTGACACTGAAAGACTGGAGTCGACCCCAACATTGTATGAAGGTTAAGCAGATGATGTAGTATTATAATACGATTTTATTTTTCCGACCAATATTAAACTCCTCACGATTTTACAGCCATCACTGCATTTTATAAAAATCTTAACTAGGTCGGTCCTAGGCAAGTCAATGCTCTGAAATATCAACAACGTCACCCCAACAGAGCTCGTGTGTGTGTCTGTAAATATGTGTATATGTATATATTATATGTGTGCAAAAGTGCGTGAGTGATGTGTGTGTGCAAGAGGGGAGCTAGGCTTGTTAAGAATGACTGGAGCGCGTTTCCATTGCTTTGAGGTATTATTTATTTTAATCCCTTTTATAGTTATTAAGTACTGTAAAAGTTCAGACCGTGCTAAACTTACGGTACCGGATTGTAGCATCTATCCTTGTATTCACGTGAGTTATGGTGTACTAGGAGTCGAAGGTTCCTTTAAATCACAGAGGGGAAAACGAGAATAAAATTGATAAACTAATAATACATCGGTCTCTGACGGCGCCAGGCTAAATAATGCCAGGCTAAAGACTAACGTTCCTAAACTCGGAAAGGTTTCTAAAAATAATCCAGAGTGTTTAGACAAAGTATTTAGTCTGTAGCGACATCTATCGCACATGAAGCATACTACAACCGACGTTTCCTAGATCGCGCAAGCAGAGTTATCCGCGACATTAGAATATATACAAGATCCCGACAACAACCGTCGGGCAGTAGCCCACCAGACACAACACCCGTCTGGTCGGAGGATCCTCCCTTTTCAATAGAGGATGAAGAACTTTACACTCTGTTCCTCATACCTCTAAACTGGTGACCCCGCACATGAACGTCGACGCAGCCTTCGTGCAGCTACTTCGTGAAGACGTCACTTCCTCGAGCTCTCGAGCAACGAGTCACAAAGCCAGCCAGCATCCACGGCTTCAACGGGTATCCTGACCACCAGCATGCAGCGGACGCGCATACCTGGTCATCACCCTCAGCCTCATCAGCAGCCTTGGCACAGCACACTGCACTTCGGCCGGTCGCAAGCAGAGACGCACTCTCCTGGTCGAGGCAGCAGCCAGCCACTACGCAGCACTGCACCACTCCGACTCACTGGAGCAATATGTGCAGCAATCACTCCGACTCACTGGAGTATCACCGCAGACAGTTCCGACCCACCGAGAACTATGCGGCATCCGGTTCCGACTCACTGGAACCTTCCACTGGCCCGGCAAGCATCACGAGATGTACGGACGACTCATCGTGCTTCGAGTATCGACCTCCGGTCTCGGAGGGGAGTGATGTAGCGACATCTATCGCACATGAAGCATACTACAACCGACGTTTCCTAGATCGCGCAAGCAGAGTTATCCGCGACATTAGAATATATACAAGATCCCGACAACAACCGTCGGGCAGTAGCCCACCAGACACAACACCCGTCTGGTCGGAGGATCCTCCCTTTTCAATAGAGGATGAAGAACTTTACACTCTGTTCCTCATACCTCTAAAAGTCCAATAGTTTCGACACAAAATATAAAGGGTACAGAAGGACCGCCCCCGCCATCTTCAAAAATAATTACCTAAACTTGCTAGACTCACTAGGGCTTCCACTGTATTGACTCTGTAGGTTTTATTTGTGACAATATGAAATTTTATTGACACTGGTTGGAACTCTTTGCTATTTTTTTTTATAACATTTATTTTCTGTTCGTCATGAAATGTCAACGTCTCTCATTTATTCATTAAGACAAAACGTGAAAGTCGAGACTGATGTCTGCTTGAAACTGCTTGAGATTGCCTATAAACGTAATGTCAATGTGTGCGTGAGTAAAAGGGCGGTTTGTTCTAAGTGGTCTCTCTGCTCGGGCGCGTCGCAGCCTTACGTACTTTGTGGTTTCGACACGCATGTCATATGCATATAAATCTTTACAATACTATCAAGTAATATTGCTACTAACACAGTCTTCTTTCTTATATCTATGAACACAGTGGATTTCAACTGTTGTCTGAATAAATCTTATATATAATTATATAAAAATCTTCTGTGCGTGTGTATGAAAGTGAACTCCTCCTAAACGGCTGGACCGAATGGAATGAATTTGTGTGTGTTCCAGTGGATTTGAGAATAGTTTAGATTCACAATTGGATCCGGTAAGTGGCGCTGCAGTCGAGTCGTAGGATTTTTTTATTTGAAGGGCAGGACAATGTCTGCCAGCCCTCTAGTATTATATAAAAATAATATTAACATTACTATGTATTATTATGTAAAAGTATCAAGTAAGTCGTTCGCAACGCTGTCAATGGAACAAGTGCCCAAGAGGCTTACAGCATTGCCATATTGTGTGGCAATGTATGGCAATGCTGATTCTTTTGTCAAAGAAAAAAACCAGCTTTCTGGTCACGTGAAGATTCGACCAGCCGCTTCGCGATGCCCCAAAAGAACAAGGCGAGCCCCAGTTACATTAAATTTTATAGTATCCGATATTTTCACCAACGCAATGGAAACAAGATCTAGTCTTGAAAAGTGCGTGCGGCCTACACATACATACTTTAAACCTAGCCTTATGTACTAAGCCTTATATACGAGTTATATGTGATTAGGAAGAACATTATTTACTAACGTTTTCTTTCATTAAATAAGATGGAAGTATATTTTATTTATTTTAATAAAGCTTGTTAGGTTTCAATGGCTGGTTGGGATATGGTTTAGGGTTCAAAACACGGAACTGGCAATGTTTTTTTTCCGATTTAATCTTGCGATCAATCTTTCTGTAGACCGTTCTCGTCGCAAATATCCCGCTGCTTTTTTTAATCGGCGAATGCTTTCAGGTATAGTAAACTGCCCAGCGAGCATGTTCGGATGCTTTAGCAGTCTGAGTGTGTATTTGTCATCATACTTATAATTATCTCCTCAATGACCACTGGAATATTGAGGTGCACTGGTAATTTGTTTAAATATATAATTTTGTTGTTTGAGGAGCTCGTGGCTAAGTTAAAGCCGTACAGATCGATCGGTCAAAGGTTAAGCTACGCTAGCCGCGGTCGGTCTGTGGATGGGTGACCATCCCTTTCATACCGAGTTCCCTCCGTGCCTTGGAAAGCACGTAAAGCCGTTGTAGTGTGTACTAGCTCGAGCCATGTAGGTATGACTCGTGTTTCGACCGTTTGTACGAAGATAGAATACTGTAGATATCTTTACTATGGCAAAGGTGTGTGTGCACTCCCCCTTCCCTCACTCTCATAGTCCGATAGGACGGCAATGAGACACGACCGGAGAGAGATTAGACCCAGGGCCAACGGTTTTACATGCTTTTTGAGGTACGGGGGTGTTACACCGCCTACTTCCAAACTCTGGGCTACTATTGAGAAATATTCTTATGGAAAAACCCAATAATAGATAGAAAATCTTTACAATTGAGCAACATTTTAACAAACAAAATGACCGTATTTATGCTCAAAGCTTTATGGAAGCTTCCCAATTAGTCGACAGAGTGCAACGTGGGCATTATCCGACTTCAGTGATGGTTTGGTGGGGTGTTAGCTATGAAGGAGTGACTGAGCCATATTTTTGTGAAAAAGGTATCAAAACATCAGCACAAGTGTATCAAGATACCATTCTTGAGAAGGTAGTTAAGCACCTTAACAACACCATGTTTAATAACCAAGTACGGCCTTTCCAACAAGACTCGGCGCCGGGTCATAAACCTCGGTCCACGCAGTCTTGGTTGGAAGTGAACGTTTCGGACTTCATCAGAGCTGAAGACTGGCCGTCGTCTAGTCCCGATCTTCATCCGCTGGATTATGATTTATGGTCAGTTTTAGAGAGTACGGCTTGCTCTAAACGCCATGATAATTTGGAGTCCCTAAAACAATGAAGAAGCAGTGAAGAATTTTCCCATGGAACGAGTGCGTGCTTCTATTGATAACTGGCCTCAACGTTTAAAGGACTGTATTGCAGCCAATGGAGGCCACTTCGAATAAGCTTTTCATATTTTAAATTATTTTGTATTTATTTATTAAACTAACACACTGTAAAAGTAATAAATATTATTAGCAATAATAACATTTTTTTTTCCTTTGTGACAATAATATTTATGGCAGGACTAGGAATAGATAAACAACACCCAGACACAAGGCAAACACAAGTACTCGTCACACAAATATAATTGCTTGACTTGAAAACTCAAACTCAAAATCATTTATTTCAAATAAACCATTTAAAGGTACTTTTGAATTGGTCAGAGTCAGTCAGTCAGAAAGTTGAAGCTAGTTGCTCGTTCCAAACAGTAGGTTTCTATGGAAAAGAACGAGCAAGAAAATCCATGAACACTCTTTTAAAATCAATAAATGTTACAAAGAATCATGGCAGGATTTGTACAAAAAAAATTAAGATGTTTAGAGAAGTTGAAATTGTATATTCTTGGGTACCTAAAGAGTATCTTCAGGCATTTACAATATTTTTAAAACCCCGCAAAAAAAGTTACTAATTTTACAAAAACTTCATTATTTCAGAACGAAACGGCGACTGACAGTAACAGTGACGCCGACAGTCGCCGTTTCGCAGTTCTTACATTGAAATTGCACACTTGTCACATCACTTGTCTGCCAATTTGATAGATCCGATAACATCGCTTGTCATTTTCTTTTTTTTATAAACACAAAATGGGCACCGAGATAAAACGAAAAAGTGTTATTTTCACTTCGTAATATTTTAATCATGCGGGGGTTTAAAAATATGCTAAGTATATCAATCTATTCTTGGTAATGGATTCTTCACATTGGAAAATATTTTAAACCCTCTAAATTACTTTTTTTTTTCATACAAATGAATGTATACGTGAACGTGAATGTGTACGTTAAAAGAGGTCTAGATGAAAATATTACAATCATATTAAACAAAACTCAACAAGAATAACCGAGGGAGCTAAAAATACAAAGATGTACGTGGTCGAAGCCAAAGTTTATTTTTGTGAAGCAACTTTTTATTGGGAATATCAAACTACTTTTCACTATTCTATTTGGTTTAAGTTATTTCTTCTCTCTAAAATATTTTTTTGAGAATATTGAGGTAGGTACGACCGCGCCTTAATCCTGATTGTAGACGACGTCGCGGGTAGAAACTAGTACTTATAATATTTATTTTAATAAATAAGGCCTGATTACACATGGGCTAGTGTTTTAATTACTTACTGACGCATTTTATGACAACCATGTCTCATGATCTTAGGCTCGCCACACATGTGCGATGAGATTTTTTTTTGAATAATAGTTATTAAAACGAATTTGCTATCTATAATAACAAAAGAAAATTGGTTGTCTGTAAAATCGGTCTACGGACGATAGTTTCACGTGATAACGCCATAAAGCAACATAATGGCTAACATATAACATAGCAAATAATCGAGGTGGGCGGCCGATCGTGCCTCTCTATCGCTTGTTCCGCGCTCTCGCTTGCACGCTCAGGCTCAGGCGGAACGTGACACTTTTTCGTGCGTGTAGCCGGTGTTCATCTATTTATAAGACGTTATCACGTCAAAAAAATGCAGACAAAACGACTCAAGGAAGTGGTAAAGTTTGTCAGTTGGGGGAGGTAATCTCCGAAACTACTATTTAAAAAAAATTTTCACTAATAGAACGCTACACATTTCCGAGGTTTTCGAGTGACGACCATGAAAGACGCAGCGTTGGTAGGCCTCCCACCAGATGGACCGACGACATCGACAAAGTCGCGGGTAACCGGTGGATGCAAGCGGCAGGTTGCCGCGAGTTGTGGCGTTGTAAGGGGGAGGCCTTTGTTCAACAGTGGACGTCTTTCGGCTGATGATGATGACTATTGACGAGTATCATAGGCATCGAGTAAATAACCAAGTCATATAATAATGTTTTATGGTTAGCTTATGTCAGCGACTTCGTCCGTTTGACCTAAAAAAAAGAAAGTAGCCGAGGTCTTAGCCGAGGTCTTTCATCTTCATACAAAATTTCTTAAAATGGGTTCAGTCTAATGGTACTATCTTCCATCTATATTCCATCACCGGACGAGCAGGGATACGGCGAAGCGTCACTGCTATACGGTTGAAGTTCCACGGTCTCGAACCAAGCGCTTAACTTCCACATTTATTGTGCGAACTGCCTGACTGTGGAATTCACTGCCCGCCTCTCTATTCCCCGATACATATAATCTGGGTATCTTCAAGGCACGAGTGAACCGGTTTATTCTAGGCAAGCGTGCTCCACCTTAGGCCGCATCATCACTTAAGATCAGGTGAGTTGCGGTCAAACGCAAGCCTATAACAATATAAAACAAAAAAAAATCTTGATTAATGTTTTGACTTTAGTTAACTTCTAGAATAGTTTTAGTTTCAGAAATATTATTGTTTTTATTTGTGTTATCATAATTTTTAACATGCTGGTTGGCTTGTAATTGGCGATTGTATAAGTCCGTTACCTACTTTATATTTTACTAGCAACCCGACCCGGCTTCGCATGGGCCTATAGCCTTCCTCGATAAATGGACTATCCAACACAACAATAAATTTTCAATTCGAACCAGTAGATCCTGAGATTAGCGCGTTCAACCAAACAAACAAACTCTTCAGCTTTATAATATTAGTATAGATACCTAAGATCTGATGTATACAGAAGCTGTTGGCAAACCCCTAATAATAAATAAATAAAATAAATGTGGGAAATTCAACGTGGTGCGTGAAAGGGACGAATTTAACGGTAGTGAAGGAGATAGAGGAGACGAGGAAGATGGCGTAAGACATAAGGCGACGAAGACGTGTGCTGTGGTGTTTATTGAAACGTAATATTTTCAGATATAAGTTGCTTTACTCTGAGCCGACATTCCCACTTATCGTGGAAACGAAACAGGCAGACAGACAGATTTAATTTACATTCGCATTTATATGATAGATAGATTTGACGTCCACTGACATCGCGGGCAGAAGCTAAAAAATTATAAACAAAAAAAAATCGCAAACATGAGTTCCTAATTCAAACACGTATGCACAGAATATTATAAATACGCACACACACACAACCCATTGAGTGGTACGCGTGAAATTTCACGCCGACACGTTACGCGCTTTTTTTTAATTACAACCCCACGGCGCTATTGTTGCACAACCCTAGTGGGAGGGGATCTAGTGCTAGGGTTGTCGACGAACGTTTAGAAGAGAATACTATATTGTTGGTGTTTTAGATCTTTAAAAAAAGTGTAATCGTCGAGCGTATCTAAAAGATTAATAGGGACAACTTTTCTGTACATTAAGTTTGTATGAAATATCTGTCAAAAATTCAGACTAGGTAGGACTAAAACTTTGGTAAAATTCAACTTAAGAAGCTTTATATAATTCTGTAGGTCGATTCTGTAAAATTCAAACAACAACTCGCATCTCACATGGCTATACACTATCACTTCGCTTATGGTTCAAAATGACCTTGATATATTTGACACTTTGAATCGGGTTCGAGTGCGAAGTGAGCGTCAAACTGACCGGGAAATTACCTTACAGAATGCCACTTCTTACGTCATCTCAAACTTTATCTGTCAAAATCTCCCTGTCAATAATTTAGTTCAACTCGCTGACACGCTCGCACGGGTGGCGCTAGTGTAAATTCGATTGATCAACCGAGTTTTTAGAATGCCAATCAAGAAACTCACAGCGGATTCAGTCGAAGTTTATAATGAGGTCTTACAGAATTACCCCTGAATTTTGTATCATTTTTTTTCTAGCCTTTACTGTCCCACTCCGGCGCCATCCCCCTATTCCCTCCATTTCTCTCGTTCTTGTACCTGATCCCGCTAATTCACGAGGAAGCCATCCAAGGCGCCCCGCCATCTTCTCCTCGGTCTACCGCGACCCCGCCTGACTGTTTCAGGGCTCCAGTCTTGCGATATGCAGGATATATTTGAATATATTATTATCTAGGTATTTTCATCAGCCGGAAAACGTCCACTGTTGAACAAAGGCCTCCCCGATGACGACTGTCAAAGATACACGAATGGCTGCCGGGACCAAAGACTTTTACATGTTTTAAAATTATGTTTTATTTATATTTGCGAGACAACGACACGTTGGCTTACGCTGAAAACCAGCGACGTGATTTCGCGCCTTCGTGCGCGGACCACGGCATTTATGCTGAGCGTCATCCGTTTCGCACGGTTTTGCTGAGCGTCAGCTGTTTAGCACGGTTTTGCTGAGCGTCAGCCGTTTCGCACGACGACATGACGCATATTTCTGTCTCGGACATTATTATTGATTTCTTGTTTTGTTTTATACAACATAATATATTTATATTCACTTGTTTTAGTTTTAGGTTTTGTTGTACAAAATATTTTGTAATACGTAACATGACGTAAGAAACATCATTAATTCACTTTCTCGTGAATTTATGGTTTTTCTTTCTTTTTTCTTTACGATGAATGGAGAGGTCTCGCTATAAAATGGGTGGTCACTTATCTACGAATAGATTGGGGCAACTGTAGCTGAGGTTATGAGTTTATGACTGATTGATCTGTATGACTTTTAGTTAGCCACGAGCCACCAATTCTTAGACGACTCTAAAGGTACTTCATGTCCTAAAATACAACGACAATACCAAACTGTTAGGGACCTATCTAAAGACTATAACAATAATAATAAATCTTTATTTCAAGAAAATACTGCAATATTGGGTTAGTAACGAAATTCCTAGAGCTAAGTGTTAGTAATTAATGTCATAAAACGGTGCATGTAGACTACAGCAGTGAACTATATACGGACAGTCGACTCTGTCAGCTACCAAATTCAGAACCTTGTTGGGGCTGGCCGTGACTCGCGCTACCAACGATGCCGCGTTGTAGCATAAAAACAGTCTACACGAGCCGCCGAAAACATCCCTGACGCACTGCAACACCATGGCAGCCCCATCAGTTTTCTGAATCATCATCATCATCATCACTTCAGCCGAAAGACGTCCACTGCAGGACATAGGCCTCCCCCAAGTGACGCCACATTGACCGGTCTCGTGCGACTCGAATCCAGCGTTTTCTGAATGTGTTATTGAATTGGACACAAAGAGTTTCTTAAGAAGCCTGCGATTATTTCTCCCACAAGCTGCACGTGTAAAAGATTGTGCAGAATGCTCTAAAGCACAAACACGTCGGCAGTAAAACGTGCAAACTTGCGAGCTATCATATTCGCAAGAATGAGAAGCAGTGAACTGTATTCCTGATTGTATAATCTTGCAAAATAGGTAAAACGCGCTCGTGTCTTCGTTGGAGCTTGGTAGTGAAGATCGAGGCGTTAGGCTCCGCGTTCCACCCGTCCACTCCTCTCGCTACCTCCAGCCGCTGCCTGCGCAAGCCGAAGGTTGTCGAAGACGGCCCAACATCCTCCCCGGGTTGAAGTATTCAAGTTAGACGAAGTGGGCAGACATTGATGTAGGCCCGCACCATCGTCTCCTTCTTCGTCTTCAACTCGTCCACTCGCATGGTCACGTCGCTCCCAAGGAAGACCTTGGTGAGTCGCCCTAATTGCTACACCAGTGGCGGCTGTCTCTTCTATCTTAGGAGATAATTATGTAATAGGTTATATCTACATATAATTTGATTATAGCAGGCTACGTACGTATACATCATGGAGGGTAAAAGAAAGAAGCACGTTCTTTGTTTATAAAAATGTGTTAAATAAGGGTGGCGGTACAATCGCGACCGGGTAAAATTTTTCTAACTCGGCATATAGGTATGTGAAGCTATCCCTCAAACACTGTTAAATTCACGAATCTATGGCTATATTCATACCATACCCTGTACCTACACTAGCGCCATTTTGGCGGGTTTTGGAACTATTACCTTGCTACATAAAACTTGATACTTTTTTAACTCTCGCCCCCCCCCCCCCCCCTCTACCCTTCATAGTATACATACAATACATGGCTGCAAGAATCATAATCTTCCTTTTGTGCATTGCCATAGTTGGATTGAAATATATATTAATAGAACTTCTAACCTAGTGACAGCCCTGTGTTACATTTTATCGAACTGTGGGTTCGTCAAAGAGCGTGCTGCTGTACCACGGTAATATAGAAATACACGCAGTCGCCCGTATTCATAGTCTTTACTTTGAGCTGAAAGTAATATCACACTCTTACAATATGAAACAAAAGGTGTAACATGATCACCTGTAAGCTTATTCTGTAAAAAATCTCGTTACAAATTCACCGATGGTTTTTTTTACAGAATATTACTTAGTAATCATTTTTAGTGAGCTCTGCTCTGTGCTTCTCTGCTCTAAGAATTGACGACACACGTCGTGCTTTTTTTTAATACTCTATGCTATCCCACTGCTGGGTAAATGACTTCCCCAAGTCCTTCCAGGATGTTTTGTCCAGCGCCACGTCGAACCAGCTCTTGTGGTACGCGTCCAAGTCATTTTGCCACCACTTTCTGGGTCGACTTTGAGTTAACTTCACCAAAATTTACTTAAAATTAAACAAAAGCAACAACGCTTATTCAGTCAATTTCACGGTTGAATTTACTGAATTCACTGCTGTTCTTAAGATTAGGTGTATATAGGGATTCAGTTCCTAAAGTGATTGTAATCCGTAGAGCCTAAAACACGCGGAAACCGAGACTATGCGAGTGAATTTCTCACACCTGACTCATGGTAGCAAAAAGAACACCGTGGTTATCAATCAGTCAGTAGAAGTCTGACATACACCGGTTATCATTTTCGGATGAAGAGCATCCAGGACGTAGAAAACCTAGAGCATTCAAAGACGACAAGCTCTAAACAACACTATGAATACGGTCCCCCTACGTCACTCTATAGACATCTGTAGATTCGCAACAATCACAAGTGCTATACGCTCATTTCATTAACTACGTCATTAGTTTACCATCACGACTTGTACACGAAGAGGTCGGCACACATACTAATGTGTTAAACGCACTTTATTTTTGTTCTTTTTTTATTTGACTAAATCAAATTTTATAAAAATCGTTTAGTGTCAACTAAAAATATTTTTTTCTGTAGCTTTTTCTTTAGCTGCCACTTCGACTGCCAATAATAAAACTAAAATTATTTTAAAGAAATGTAAACTGCATGTCGACTATTATTTACAATCATTTACCAAATATTGAAACTACTATGTATGTATTTACAAAAAAAAAAAAATGTATTTGTGTATGTATATCAGCTGTCTGACACCCATAGTACAGGGTCTCCCTAGTTTGGGGTCAGATGGCCGTGTGTGAAAATGTCCCCATATATATTATATTATTATTATTATTATTACTACTATTTAATTAAAAGATACACCAATGACTATTTAGAAGACAAGACAATTGAAACTGTAAGTTAGATTAATTTACATCGCTAATTGCAAATACATTTGCACGTCATATTACGGTAGGATATGCTGAAATAAAAATTACTGTAACACCCTATGCACCACATTCTAGCAAATAAATATTTATTTATTATTATTAGCCAAAGCTAAAACAACCATAATGTGGGTCCCGGAAAACGTTCAGCGCCATAGTGGCTGACCCAGGCGAAGATTGCGGGATAAACTTGATGCTTACAGAAGGGATTGGTACACACTAGCTCTGGACAGAGAGGATTGGTAGGGTGTTACCAGACCAATCGATCGATCGATGGTAGAATGGATTAGTCGACGTCGATCGGTAGTTTCTACCACACCAATCGATCGATCGGCGATCGATGGCGTCGATCGATGGCGTCGATCGATGGTAGAATGGATAAGTTGACGTTATTCGAGTTGCTTGATTAGTCGCACCGCGCCCCGCGCGCTACTACCTGGCCTGCTTGTATTTATGTGTCTTCTGCGATTGCGTCTCCGTAATAATAGTACGAGCAACATCGAACTAGCCAACGCGTCCTCTTGTAAACACATTTCGAAAGAAACTGATGGATTATAGCCGGGGTTAATCGATCAATGTCGACCGATGCCATCGACCGACAATCGACCGATTGGTTAGTCGAACGATATCCGTCGATCAGCCAAAGCTACCTCACCAATCAATCAAGGTCGATCAATGTCGATCGATAGCATCGATCGACGATCGATTGATTGGTGTAGTGACACCCGAAAGGAGAAAAGTAGGCAACCACCAGTGGGACAATACAAGGCTATAAATAAAATCCATATACATACTTTCATACTAATTACTAACTAACTATTTACTAAATTTACTAACACTAATATACTAATACTAGCTGACCCGACAGACGTTGTCCTGTCCCGATCTACCTACTTACCTGCCTATTTACCTACACCTACCCTACACCTACCCTACACCTACCCTACACCTACCCTACACCTACCCAACACCTACCCTACACCTACCCTACACCTACCCTACACCTACCCTACACCTACCCTACCCTAACCCTTAACATTTGGATGGGGGATGAAAAGGGGGGGGGGGAAAGGGGGATGAAAAATAGATGTTGGCCGATTCTCAGACCTACCCAATATGCACAAAAAATTTCATCAGAATCGGTCAAGCCGTTTCGGAGGAGTACGGGAACGAAAACTGTGACACGAGAATTTTATATATTAGATTATACTAATATAATAATTGTATTATTATAAATGCGAAAGTAACTGTCTGTTACGCTTTCACGATGAAACGGCTGAACTGATTTTCATGAAATTTAATATAGAAATAGCTTGAACCCCGGAAAAGGACATAGGCTACTTTTTAATCCGCGACTTAGTATGCATACGCGATACTTAACCGACATTCACGCGGACGAAGTCGCGGGCAAAAGCTAGTAAATAAATAAATAAAATATTATGATCCAAGAAGTTTTTAAAAGCGGTGTCTATAAGGTTTTTTTTTTGGGTTTGATAATCTAGTGTTGATTTTAAGGTAGTAGGTACCTTAAAATGTTGTAGTATTATTTATAGAGTAGTTTATTTCTTTTAGTTTAAAATGAATGTTGGTACAGCTAGCTAATTAATTTTGAATAAAAGTTTTTCTTACTAAAAATTTCCCTTTCGAATACCTACCTACATCATTTTCATTTGTAATATATTTTCTAGAATTCTTAAACTTTCTATCAATCAGTATCGAATTTATGCTTTTAACAATATTTTAGCGAATGGAAACCATTTTTATCAGCACTTTTTCAGTGTGAATTTGTCCTCAAAAGTATTGAAACATTCAACCCTCATTTAGACCGAACTTAGCACATACCTTTCAAAAATCGTTTTTCTGAAAAACACCCCTCTCGATAACCTAAAAATATTTCATGATATTTCCATATCAGGATACAAAATGACCAGTCCACCCTCTTCACAGCGTAGCGTGAAGTATTAATTTAACTTGGCAACATTTTTCTAAGTGGGCAACACTTCAGCTGTATTGCCTCATTGAAGGAACCAAGATGGCGGCCGGTGGACGACTTTATATTCGAGAAATATGCAATAATACCTACATTATTTACGGTGCTTCGAAGTTTTGGGGTTCCGAAGCAAGAAAGAAAGAATTTGGTACCTATCGTTTCACTTTTTTTTTATATTGTTATTTATAGGCTTGCGTTTGGCCGCAACTCACCTGATCTTAAGTGATGATGCGGCCTAAGATGGAGCACGCTTGCCTAGGATAAACCGGTTCACTCGTGCCTTGAAGATACCCAGATTATATGTTTCGGGGAATAGAGAGGCGGGCACTTAAACAAAACTGTTTTTATATCAATAGTAGGTAATTTCTAATTCAACTTAAGTACGTTCTTCTATTCTTTATAGGTTATACACGCAATTTCGCTGTGTAGACGCCAGTAGAGATTTTTAACTTTATTACAAAAAGTTAAAGTTCATATTCAATTGGGAAAATTTGATAATTTGGAAGTTTTTATTTTCCTACATTTTTTATATTGTTTGTCACTGAGACGATATTGAGACTAGATTTCGATCGTTATTAGTTAGTAGGATTGATTTTGATTTAAAAGGTTTTTATTATCATAATAACAAGTCATTCCAAATTATCAAATTTTCCCAATTGAATATGAATAGTAATAAAGTTAGTAATAAAGTTAAAAATCTATCAAAGAAATGTTACACATTGTTGTTGCTTGACGTGCAGGTCTTTGTTCCATAAACATATCCTATACACTCGGTAATAGTGTAGCATTCAATTAGTGTTTTTTTTTTGTAATCGGACCAGGAACTTAGACATTTGGTCTTAACAAAACCACAGAAATCATAGAACTTTTTTTCGATATTTGAGTTAGTATTTAAGAACTCATCTGTTACAAATTAACACCCCATTTTAATTAAAGTCTAGTTGAAAGACCATGGTTTAAAAAAAAAAAAAACGGTTTTTATTTTTATTTTATTTGGTTTCCGAAAAGTGGTATCCATAATATGTCATGTTTGTAAGTAGGTACCAAACAATTGAATTAGAAAGTAATGTTTAAATTATTAGAAAGTATTGTAGAAAACTTAAAACAACTACGTATTAAACTTTCTTTTCACTTCCTGTAATATTCCACAGCTGGGCAAAGGCCTCCTCGTGTCTTTCCAAGTATTTTTGTTGTTTAAGTATATAACCTATATAAAAAGGTTGATTATCAGTCATACCTAAAACATGGCCTAGGTAGTACCTAAAATATTTGAAACTGCCGTCGACAGTTACCTCGGCTGCAAAGATAAATGCTGGCTGACTCAATATGCGTTTTACTCCATAGTAGAGCAGACGGACAATAAAAATAATAATCAATGACTAATAATAGTAATAATTAATCAATGTATTGTTATTATTAAATGACTAACGGTAAGTTGCACAAAACCAACATTAATTTAATGTATAGGTACTTTAAATTCATGAATTAATTATTTATAGGTATTTATTGAGCAATTATTTTAGTATTATCAATATTGAATGACTAAATGTTTAATTTAATTATTGTGTTATTTTTCAACACAAAAGAAAATGAATTATAATTTTCTTACCAATAAATGTGTTTGTGTTTACCTAATACAAAATCTACCGCATCCACTTAAAAATAAGTATTCATTCCTCCTGCTTCTTCGAAGGAAAATCTTCAACTTTTTTCCTAAGAACTCTTTATATTTTTTTTAATGTCTATGGAGAGCCTTATGAAAGGTCGAGATAGGATCTTGGAGACGCATTTTGAGGACATTAGAAAAAGATATCTTGTTTAATGAAAACCTTATTCACTTTTGGAGGCAATTCGTTTATTTTGACGTTAAAAATGGCGGGAAATAAAATATACCTCGTAAAAGGTTAGGAAATGGTAATAAAAAAATTAAATTATTTTTTTGTGGGGTCTCAGGTCGGCTTTTATTATTTTTTAGTTGGTTTGGCGACCTTTTTATTTCGTTTTTTTACTGATTTGGTAGTAAAAGAGAACAGGGGTTTTATTAACTGTTTCTATCTATCAAGAACAAGTCGTAAAAAAACTGAAAGTATTGTATTAGATACCGTAGGTTGTATAGTGACCAGAATTTCCAGTCGTCAGTAATACTCGTAAAGCTGCAAACTTAATGCGGTAGAACTTCGATTATCCGAATTAATTGGGACCAAGTTTTTTTATTTGTAGAGTTAGTTCGGATAATCGAAATGTGTTTTTGAGGGAAAGATCAAACAAAAATTAAAGCTTTTTACATAAAACGCGATGCGATGTAAGTGATAGGTACATACATACATTAAAATTGCACGCAGAGTCTCCGTTAAGCGGACCAACAACGTTCGATGAAACAAAACACTTTTCGAAACGTTCGACACCTGCCTATGTGCGCCAACCTTCGGATAATTGAGGTTCTACATACCAGGCTTTTTTATCGTGTGGAAATCCTCGTGGACTATTCGCCGTCTGGGGAAGACGGAGGGGTGTGCCGGACTCTTACCGCCTAAAACCACCACAGTGTTCCTCGACCGACCTATGAGTCGGGGGTGGTGGATTTGGTCGCGTTTTCACCGCACCTCCGCCGCAATAATAATAAAGCCCTTTTTATTTCCATAACATACAAATTAATAATTAACACTGAATATGTTTAATTTAAAAAAATATATATATACAGTTTTAGTTAAGGCCCCTGGCGGGTATAGGCCTACACCAACAGTTTCCAGGTTTTCCTGGTCTTCGCTTTCTTTACCCAGTCTTCTCCAGCAATTTTCTTAATTTCGTCAAGCCATCATTCTCTAGGGCATCCTCTGGCTCTCTTGCCTTTTGGACCGCCAGAATACCAGCCTATTATTGCCCCACTGCAGGGCAAAGGCCTCTTCTTATACAGAGAAGCCACGAGCATTGATCACCATGTGCGCTCAAGGCGGATTGACGAATTCAAACCTAATTACCACGTATTATAAATTAAAATTGAGTTCAAAGTCAAAGTCAAAGTCAAAGTCAAAGTCAAATCATTTATTTCAATTAGACCATTATAGGCACTTTTGAACGTCATATTGTAAAATTTGAATCTAGTTGCCCATTCCAAATGGTAGTTTCGTATGGAGAAGAATGGGCAAGAAACTCCATACATACTCTTTTAAAAAGAATATTGTTTACAATTTGCATTTACAAGAATTATAATATATTCTGTTACGTGAATACGATGTACCTTATATAAAAATCATATATTATAGTATGTACAAAGCATAACAAGTTAAGAAATGACAGCAAATGATGTACAGACACATAGTGTTCACATAATTACAATTAATAATACAGTAGACGACCACTCCTGTTCTTACATACAATGAATAGTGTGTGAGCCAGAGTAATCTATTAAGTACACTAAATAATACAATTATAATTATATAATACAAGTACAAAGACATATTTAAATATATAAAGTATAGCTTTCATTAGCAATCAGTATGATTTTGTCTAGACTGTAGATTGTCGGAGCCGGACCAGCATGTTCCCAAGCATTCTTATCTTGGACATAATCCTCTAACTATGCTTGTTTACAAAGTCTACCTTTAATTTTAGGCTAATCTCCTGGCCTACTGATCTAATTCTGTGTAAGGAATCGTAAAGAAAATCATGCGGACGAAGTCACGTACTTAAGCTAGTCATAGGTTTCCTCACGATGTTACCCTTCACCGATGACCAAGACAAACGTCATCATCATGTCAACCTTTAGACGCCCACTGCTGGGCATAGGTCTCCCCCAAGGTGGATTCAGCTGTAATCGCCATGCTTGGCCGATGCATGTTGGCGATCGCAGTAGGTGTTATGGTACCGTCAAATGCTGTAACTTTGCCTACATGCTCAATTGCCTACATTCTAAAAAGTTAAATTATTGCTGCTCAGAAATGTTTGAGCTGTGTATGATATTACTAAAAGCAAGACGGCTGTCTATATGGCAAAAAAACATTTCTCAGCGGCAAAAATTTAACTTCTTAGAATGCAGGCAATGTTGAGCTTGTAGGCAAAGTTACAACATTTGACCGGTACTGTCGCCTTCTACGACACCCACGGGTAGAAATGGGGTGGTGCTATTCGCGATCGGCACCACACGGCCGAGATAAACGTAGAAAGTAAATATACTTATATATTTCAGGCGGTGAATGAACTCATGAATATGAACCACTTTTACTATGGGAACAACTTTGAAATATGAAAATAAACTGGTTGTTTCGGGCCTACGGTTGACCGACCGCAGCAATACCCGCATAAATTAGGTACATAATAAAAGATTGTCTTTCTTATTCCCGTTGAAATTTCACAATATTAAAACTTCAAAAAGCACTCCCTATTATTTAGCCCCCATATCGTAGAGGCGTTGAACCATAGAGAAAGTCTATTGTCTATGACGTACTATTAATAGCGGTACTATTGTCCTGCCTAGTGACATTGTGGGATAATAATAGGTGTTGAAAATCAGTGGACTGAATACTTATTTCTTATAAAAAAATTTTTTAAGAAAAAAAAAATGGTGTGAATAAAAGTTTTGATGTTCAATGATTTTGACATTTATTTAAAGTTGAGGTGAAATTAATGATTTATTTGTTACACGCTTAAGGCAAGTGAATGATAATGATGAAATTTTGATACCGACTAATTTATTTATTTATTTATTCAGTTTCGGACAAAAACACCTACAATCCATTAAGTTAGTAAAAAAAAACTTATTCCTAATGTTAGTATTAAAAAAAAAAACACAAATCTATAATGAAACACGTTAGTATTCGCAACGAAGTGACCATAGACATTTTTTATTAAAAACCAAAGTCAATACAAGGTCCATAGAGTTTTAGTAGGTATATAGACAACATCCACAAATTAACATTTTCATATCTTACTAAGACCCCCACTTATCAAAATAAACCAAAAATCTGAATACTTAAAGTTACAAAGGTATAATACCTAATCTATTCATAAATTTGTAATGCTTTATAGGGCTTAGACCTTTTGTAAGAAGGTCACAGGCATCTCATCACTTCTAACATATGCAATTTTTACAAATTTATTTTTAACAACATCCCTTATATAATGAAAGCGTACATCTATATGTTTTGTTCTATTATTACACTGATTAGTGGATGCTATTTTTAATGCACTCTGGTTATCACAAAACAAAGAAATAACACTCTGTTTACCAACAATTTTATACATTACATTTCTTAAATACACAGCTTCTCTAGAAGCTTCTGATAGAGCAGTGTACTCTGCCTCAGTACTGGACAGTGATACTACCTTCTGCTTTCTACTTTGCCATGATATAGCACATCCTGACAGCTTAAAGCAGTAGCCAGTATAAGATTTCCGGTCTAAAGTGTCACTTGCCCAATCACTATCTACAAAACCATGTAAATCAGTATCATCTGAGGTATATTTTAAACAATAGTTTTTGGTACATTGTAAATATTTTAATATTCTTTTTGCATAGTGCCAATGTTCAAGATTGTAACATGTATTAAACTGACTAAGGTAACTTACAGAATATGCAATGTCTGGCCTTGTCAATACTGCCAAATACATTAAACTTCCAATTAATTTTTGATAAGGAATATCAGGTAAGCATTTATCAGCTTTATCTATATTTAATTTACGTTCAATTGGAGTACTTTGTGTTTTACAATCTGGCATCTGAAACTTAGCAAGTAACTGCTCAATATACTGTTGCTGATCCACAGTAATTACATTTTTATTTTTATCTAGATTTATTCTCATACCTAGATATTGTCTTACAGGTCCTAAGTCTTTTAACTTAAATTCTGATCCTAATGCACTCTTCAATTTATCAGTTTCTAGATCATTATTTGAGAAAATTAAAAAATCGTCTACATACAATGCCACAATTTATTTTAAATTCACCTTTGATTTTTGTGAACACAAGGTTCATAATGACTTAAGTAGATACGAGGTAGTGTGACTTATTCTTAAAGTCTAATTTAATTAACAAATCCTTAACTCTTTCATACCATGCAAGTGATGATTGTTTCAACCCATATATGGCTCTTCTTAATTTTAAAACCTTTCCCCCACTTTTGTTCACAAAACCCTCAGGTAAGGACATGTAGATATTTTCTTTTAAAACACCGTTTAAAAAAGCAGTAGTTACATCTAAGTGAGTAATACTCATTCTCATTTTTACACTCTGAGCAAACAATAATCTAAGAGTTGAATGTTTCACTACTGGAGAAAAAGTGTCTGTATAATCTATGCCATGTTTTTGCGAGAAACCTTTAGCCACAAGTCTAGCCCGGAAACGTACATTATTGTCCACATCAAACTTTTTATTGAGCACCCATCTGCACTTTACAATTGTCAAATCACCTGGATTGTCTACAAGCTCCCATGCATCATTGTCCTCAAATGAACGTAGCTCTCCATCCATGGCACACTTCCACTGCTCCTTCTCAGGTCCAGCAAGTGCCTCTGTGAACACTATTTCCTCGGAACCTGGAACAATACTGGAAAAGCACATATTGCCGAAGCCGTAACGATCAGGTGGTCTCCTAGTACGTTTACTTGGTACATCTGGTACCTGTTCTGAAGTTGACGTCATCTGGACTGCATTTTCTTGGACTTCACTGGTTGGACTTTTAGTTAGTGTGTCATTACCATCAACATATATAGAAGAGTTCGAAGAGCAATCAGAGTGGACTTTGGTCTCTGAACTTTCCATATTTGATTCCCCCACTGAATCTTTACTCTCCTTCTCCATACTGTGTATTGGGGTGTCTTCATTTTGAACCCAGATAGCTGACTCCTCACTTTCCTTGGAATTTTCCCCGTTTTCCATCACAACTACATCCCTGCTAATGATAACATTGTTTTTGGTTGGATTATACAGTCTGTAACCTTTTACCTCTTCACTATATCCCACCAGAATATGCTGTTTGGCCTTACTATCCCACTTTAAGCGTTTTTGTTTAGGAACATGTGCCATAACTTTACTTCCAAACAAACGAATGTGGCTGATATCTGGTTTTCTTCCATACCACAATTCATATGGGGTTGTGTCTAACCCTGATGCAATGGATCTATTTTTTAAATAAACAGCGGTATTGGCCGCTTCAGCCCAGAATCTCTTATCCAATTTTGCATCATACAAAAGACATCTAGCCTTCTCGACTACTGTACGGTTTGCTCTCTCACATAGGCCATTCTGTTCTGGTGTATAATTATTTGACTTTTGATGAATTATGCCATCTTTTCTAAGATAATTTTCGAATTCACTATTGCAAAATTCTAGTCCATTGTCTGACCTTAAAATTTTAATTTTCTCATTTTGCTGGCTTTCAACAACTGATTTAAATTCCTTAAATCTGCTGAAAGCTTCACTTTTGTGCTTCAGAAAATAAATGAAAGTCATTCGACTATAATCATCTACGAAGAGTAGAAAATATCTTGCTCCATTTAACGAACTTGTTTCCATTGGCCCTGAAAGATCTGTATGTATTCTGTGGAGTGTCTCCGTACTTCTTTCACCAAAAGGTAATCTCATCTGCTTTCCCTCACAACATGTAGTACACTGAGATTTGGTTATGTCAAAATTGTTTTCATATGACAAACCATCCACAATATTTTTCATCTTATTCATATCTTGACTGTTGATATGTGCTAATCTTCTATGCCATAACTTTCCACTAACTGCCGGAGCTGCCAGCACACATGTCTGTGTTTGTAACCTTAATTTGTAAACACCATCTGACAAGTCAGCTGTCGCTACCAATTCATTATGTTTATTTTTAATATAGCAATGTTTTTCTTTAAATATGACTTTATTTCCATTTTTTATTAGTTCACTGACAGAAAGTAAATTTGTTGTTAAGGTAGGCACACATAGCACATTTTTAACTATAATTTTATAATGTAGTTCTGACACAATGTTGACATCTCCTGAACAAACAACTGGTACCCGTGATTCATTGGCTACAACAATTTCTGATAGTGGTGGTGTTAAGTTCACATTTCTCAACCAATCTTGATTCGCCGTCATGTGCGCACTTGCACCTGAATCCACGTACCATTCACTTTTATTAAACTTCCCGTTGAGGAAAACTACATTAAACACACATTTGCTATTGTCTTTGTTTAACATTGGACACTTAATAAATGTAATTGTTTTTGTAGACGAATCTGTCACTTTCTTGGTTGACGTTGATGGTCTGCCATATTTGTTCTTTTTGGTATTACTGGTAAATTTATTTTTCGCGCCAAAAGCTGCACCACTTTTTTCATTTTCATTATTTGCAACGTCCATGTCAAGCAACTTCGATTTTATTACATCTGCTGTTATAGATATGCCGGAATGTTCTATTGCCATGATCATAGGAGTATAACGTTCCGACAATCCTGCCAATAATAACGATCCCAGCCATTCATCGTTGATTGTAAAGCCTGTGCCATTTAACCGTTGAGCTGTCTCGACCATCTGATTTACGTATGTAGCCATCGAATCACAATTTTCTAGCCGTATGGATATCAGATGTCGTAGCAAGGTTATTTTTCTCGAGAATCCAGAGTCGTCAAACATGGTTTTCAACTTCGTCCATAATTCTGCTGAGCTCTTGGTATTCTTAATGTGCACGTACAATGCTGGATCTATCGTTAATATAAGTTTCGCCTTCGTTTTAGCATCATCCACTGGTTTTATTTCAAAACCTGTCGTCGGTTTGATGTACGACGCCATGCCTTCTAGTACCAAAAGGTTCTCAGCCGCAAAACTCCATTCGTCATAGTTTTCTCTGCCTTTCAACTTTGGTACATTGGCAATATAATTGGAAGTCATGTTTCCGCGATACTACGTAAACGATTTATCTATTTAAAACTTTAAATAACTGATAAAATCGGGATAAGCCCATAACCTATAATGAAACACGTTAGTATTCGCAACGAAGTGACCATAGACATTTTTTATTAAAAACCAAAGTCAATACAAGGTCCATAGAGTTTTAGTAGGTATATAGACAACATTCACAAATTAACATTTTGATATCTTACTAAGAAAATCAATACTATAATCAATACATATGACCAATTAAGTGTCCAAAGCAGGTTGCATAGAGAACGACCTGCGTGGTCGTCCTCTATGCAACCTGCTTTCAGGAGATCAGGTGCTTAGTTGGCCATCCTCTCTACAAAATGCGTCAGAACAGGAGAGTAAGGAGTCTCCGCCACTGACTAAGCGTGAACCACAAGATAGGACATAGGCTAATTTGTTCGCCAAATATTGGTAAAAACGATAGGTACAACAAGCCGAAATAGATAGTGGACATTTAAAAATGTAAGAGACAAACCCCGACATTTGACATACTTTTTATGAGCTGTCTAAAGAAGATTCCTCCATAGATTTTGTATCATCATCAAGTCAAGTCAAGTCAAATCATTTATTTCAATTAGACCATTAAAAGGCACTTTTGAAAGTCATATAAAAAAAAGCTTTTTACAAAAAAGACAACCGCCTTCAAAAAGTGAAAAATAACTTTAGCACAGAACACACATTGACTTTAGTTCGAAATTCAGTGGCTTTGTTCTGTTTGTTGTTTTGTATTGCCACCAACTTCCGAAACTAAAGTCAATGTGTGTTCGGTGCTAAAGTTATTTTTCACTTTTTGAAGGCGGTTGTCTTTTTTGTAAAAAGCTTTTTATTTTCCGCTTTTTAGTACCTCCTTCTCATTCAAATCTATTAAGAAGAGATTGAAAGTTAACTACTACAAAGATTGATGAAACTAAAACGTCGTCTATGTAAAATTTTTGGGTATTTGTTGATTTTTCAAAAAGTGCTGAATCAATTTCGATAAAATTTATATTGGACCACTCCTGAAGCATACCCTATCTATAAAAAAAATAATTTTCAAAATCGGTTTACGTTTGCCTGAGAAATCGCGTAATAAATCGCGCACATACTTAATGCAAATTTAAGACTTATACGGTTTTCTCATGGATGCCATGATCAGAACTGGACCAAATTAAAATGGGACCACACGGGAAGCACTAGCTTCCAAATAAAAAAAGAATCATCAAAATCTGTTCACCCAGTCCCGAGAAATCAAGTAACAAACATAAAACAAAAAAAAAAAAAAAAAAAAAAAAAAAAAAATACAGACGAATTGATAACCTCCTCCTTTTTTGAAGTCGGTTGAAAATAAATAAATTTGATTCTAGTTGCCCATTCCTAAAGGTAGTTTCGTATGGAGAAGAATGGGCAAGAAACTCCATACTTACTCTTTTAAAAATAAATGTGTACAATATTTTGCATTTACAGTTTACAGTTATATAACTATACGTGAATACGATGGACCTTGCATAAAAACACTATATTGAAGTATGTAAGTACAAAGTATCACAAGATAAAGAATAACACATATAATTATTTACAATTATTGTTAAAGTAGACAACCACTCCATACATTTCAACAAACTATGAACTAGTGTGTGAACCAAAGTAAGAATTAAATATAATGTATAAACTAAGTATAAATTAAGTAGTTTTAATTAGCAATCAGTTTGATTTTGTCTAGACTGTAGATTGTCCTATGGAGCCCGGACCAGCATGTTTCCAAGCATTCTTATCATGGATATAATCCTCTAAACTGTAATATGCTTGTTTACAGAGTGTACTTTTAATATATGTTTTAATTTTTTTTTCACTTAGTTGCAAGAGCATCATCATTATTTCAGCCGAAAGACGTCTACTGCTGGACATAGGCCTCCACAAAGTATCGCCACATTGACCGGTCCCGTGAGACCCGCTTCCAGCGGATCCCCGCAACCATTACCAGGTCATCAGTTCACCTAGTGGGAGGCCTTCCAACGCTATGTCTTCCGGTTCGCGGTCGCCACTCTAGAACTTTTCGGCCCTATCGGCCATCCGTTCTGCGAGCAATGTGCCCTGCCCACTACCGCTTAAGTTTGGCAATTCTTCGGGCTACGTCGGTTACCTTGGTTCTCTTGCGGATGTCCTCATTTCTGATTTTATCACGCAAGAAAACTTCGAGCATAGGCCTCTCCATTGCCCTTTGGGTGACTAATTAAGCCTTCTGATGAGGCCCATTGCGAGCGACCACGTTTCGGTGCCGTATGTAATCACTGGCAACACACACTGGTCATAGACTTTTGAGACACTGCGGTAAGTTGGATGAGATGATACCACGCAACTTCCCGAACGCTGCCCAGCCGAGTCGGATTCGACGATTGACCTATTTCTCGAAGTTAGACCTACCTAACTGGACCGTTATCAGATCAGATTTTGTATAGCAATTTATAGTTATGACGTCACTTGTAGTTACTCATTAGCCAACTCAATTGACTAACTATTTTTATTGATTTCAAAAAAACTAAAAATAACATCTTGAAATTTTACAGGTCCATAAGCACAAATTGGGACATTGGAATGATACTCTGAAAAAAATACAGCTTACTTAAGCACCTATACTTAATTAATGGAGTTCGATTTTCAAAGTTGGCACTATGCGGTAGATTCGGTGCCTCGGTGTGTATATATTTAAAAAAAGAACTCGTTTTTTTGCGCGCCATTTAGGTCGTCCATATTGGTGGGTGATATAGCGACACTTGATTCGCGATTTGTGAATGGTATGAAAAGAAAGCGATATGAATTGTTATTCTCCGGTTCGGTGTTTGTTCTGTCGTTTACTTCACGAATGAATACGAACTATTTCGAACAGTTTCAAAGTGAATCCGAGTGACATGATATTATTCAACCTATTTTGAAAGGTCAATATAATATAGAGGGTATTGAATATGAAAGATTAGCATATAAGAATTAGCCGGATTGCTGATAATTATATTAATTATACTAGAATATTACTAAAAATAATAATACAAATACACAGTTTAACAGAACTATTGCATATCGGCCCAAAAATTACAAAAAAATCTTCCTGTCAAATTATGTGAGTGTCATTGTAGTTTTGTTAACAGTCAATACCGATTCAATTTTCGACATCTGAGATTAACATTTAAATCCATTGCAAGCTTACCAATAACCAATCTATGAATTGAGTTTAGCATCTTAAAGGGCTATTAACGACTTTTACAGATTTTAAACTGACAATCACGTCAAAATGTGTAGTGAACGTGTGTGTAGTGTGTGTGTAAATGATTTGAAAAAAATATATATTAAACTTTCTTGTTTAACTTTTTAGTTTTTTTTTCTAGTTTCTCTTAATCATTTAGTAGGTATGTGAATATTTTTGATTATATTCATATTAAATAGACCGGACGGCATGTCATTATTTCCTTGAAAGTTGGGTAGGCCTTAAGTGTGGGACGCTACGTGCGTCGATACTCTTGCGCCATCCCATCTTCCTAGCTCAGCGTGCTGTGCTGGTGCTGCTGCTGCGGCTGCAGAAAACCTCAAACGGCGAAAGTATAGTCACCTTGGTGATAACCTTATTTTCGAGCCGTTTGGGGTTGAAACCCTCGGGTCGTGGGGTCCGAGTGCTCATCTCCTTTTTAAGGAAATTTCCAAAAGGTTAGTTGACACTTCTCGTGATCCAAGAGCTGGTTTTTTCTTTGGGCAGAGGTTAAGCATTGCCATCCAACGGGGCAAAGCAGTCAGTCTCTTGGGCACATTCCCAGATGACGGCGATGTGGAGGAATTTTTTGATGCCTTATTATATTAGTTTATTTTTGGTTTAATAGTTATAGGTTTTTCTTTTTTTAATTGTACGTGTAAATATTGTACATTTATTAAGTAATTATTGTTATTATTCAATATAATAATATTATTATTATTAAATAGTTTAATCAACTCGTGAAGTTATGTCTGACACGGACAAAACATTGGCAATCACACAAAATCTACCAGGTATAATTAAACGAAACTTACACTATCTTACAGACAATTTTATTATCTATCTTTTAGTATACGCCTTTTTTTAAGATAAAGAATACTATCTTTTATTTAATTTTTTCGACTAAACTTTGAGAGTTTTGGATGCAGCGCATACGATTCTCTGGTCGCTCAAGGTCGCCGGCGTATACCGTCGCCTTAAATTTTTCACGATTGCTTTTTATAATGCGAGATCGATTTCTGCTCGCAACCAATTGATTTGATTGATTGTTTGCAAGTAGGGATTGATTTAGGTACAGATCGACCACAGATTAAAGATTGATTGTGCTCAATCTTCATTAGTATGTTAATATGGTACAATTTAAATCAAATCAAATCATTAATTTATTTGCAGAGATAGAGGGTGCGGATGTTATTATTACATGTTTAGGTAATGTGCTTCATGCTCTGCCGTCACATGGGCATGCAAAAATTACACATAAATCACAATCATAATATATCATGCTGAAATAATAATATTTTAAACTGGAAAATAATTTTAAGCATTTTATTACTTTATTATTCAATAATTATTTATGTCAAGGAGTATCTGATAGTCAATAATTAAATAAATGTCAAAGTAAAATGTCAATAAAATTAGTACAAGTCATAGTTTATAATAATTGGGTTAACCGTCTGGTATCCGCAACTCCACGTCTCAACGCGTATTTTACATATGGGTTGGAAGTAGATCATTCGTTTCACCCCAGTTCCTAAAGAATGGCCAACAGAGCCTTGACGTTACCGGCGATCTTTTAAAGGGTACCTGAGTCACCGAAGTGCCTCACCTGCCTGACCTCAGGGCAGTTCAGAAACGTATAGGCTACTGTCTGTTCTAGCATGTTGAAAGTTTTTTTTTAGTGTACTCTGCCATTTAAAAAAAAAAAATTGATCCCGTCTTATACCTTATTCCACACTTTATAGCACTTTCAATTTCGTAGGTCCCACAAATTAATTACCGCTCCGGTATACCAGTGACGTTCACAAAATGGCCGACGTGAGCGCGTAAAAATACAATGTATGTTACAACTAAAACATTTTAGTTTATTTTTATATATTTTTCGAGGGACAATGTAACGTATACATTGTCTAAATTAATTCTACTTCTTACTACACGAACGATCAACACGACAAGTAGTTTGTTAGGGTGGAGGGATGGATGATTGTTACTCATTCACGCTTAATAGGATATTTTTTATTCCGTTTTGTGTTTCCGTTGGATATTTTAAGACTTTTGCTTTAACTCTGAAGTCTTCGCAGACGACAAAGCAGGTAGAAGCTAGTTTTAAAATAATCACTGAATTCTGTAGACAAAAATCTATCGATGATTGTATAAAATAAATAAATGAAATAAATTCTCTTTAATGTATCAATGTGTACTAGGTACCTTTGCATTGTTTTTATTTATTTTATTTTTTATTGTTTGTTTGCATTAATGCATAGTCGAGTTGAATTACTGACACGCGAATAGGAGATAATCTAGTAACTAGGTCAAGATTGATATCGAGATTGGACAGAAGATGACACTTTTTTTTTTAGCTTTGAAAAATTTTTTTTTCGCAGTGAATCGGTTTCGAGTGTTATCTTTTAATTATACTATCGTCATTAAATTACCAAAAGACTTTTAAAGAAATGAGAAGATTCACAATTATTCTTTGGAATATGGTTTTTCCCATTCACCTCTGTTTAAGAAAAAAAGTAAGACATTATGAATAATGTCTTATTCTTACGGAATTCCGTAAAGTCCGGTAGGTACTCATAAGAATAAACTACTCTAGACCTATAGAAACTAGCCACAGATTAGAAATCATACTTAGGAAATAATGACCATAGAATTTTTATAGAAGCACTTGCCATTCAAAATCGGAGGGGTCATGGCGAGGTGTAGCCAGCCCTAGCGGTTTATTTAAGAATGTACGAAAATACAACTTATTTTATTGAATACTTATTTGGTTTGGTAAATTTTTGTATTTTTTTTTGTAGTTTATTATATTTTTATTAGAAATGTTTCTAATTATAGTTATATATTATATAGTTTCGTATTAACCACATGGTTATAAATTTTACAACGTAATTCAATTTTTTTATTGTATTTATTGCAAGGAGATTTAGTCGTTGGAATACCAACGACTAAATCTCCTGACAATCTAAGAAGTCAGATTTGACGTTTCTTTTACCGAACTTTGTATGAACGTCTACGTCATCATCATCATCATCATCAGCCGAAAGACATCCACTGTTAAGCATAGGCCTCCCACTACTTATTTATTTATTCGTAAGGCACATCAACAACACAAACATTTACAAATAACAGAGAACAAGGACGGGCTACTGTGTTGCCCATACACTATAACAACGAGTATCATTCGTAAGCATTAAGTTTAACTTTATTTTGAAAAAATACACTCAAAAGCACGAACTAATCGTAGATTTATATTCAAATACAATATATCAAATCCGAGTTCTTGGATTGTCAGAAATATAAGACGACTAAACATAAGTATGAGTCGAACATTCGTTTCAGGATTATGGTGAATTTTCCACTTAAGAGGAAACACAAGGGCCGTTTTTCCATACAAACTTAGTCCCCTGTTTCCTCCCTGGATAATGCCAGTAGATCAATTATTATTTTTTTAAATATCCATGGCTACTATTGGCATGTCCCTATGTTTTCCTTTTTCTCATAAATTTATTATTAAAAGAGTTAAGAATATTAAAAAACCAAAACAATTGGCATGATTTTCCGCTGTGTTCAGACATTCAGAAAACAAATTTGACTTGATTATATAAAAAATAGAAAACATAGGAACACGGCAAAAGCCTTTCTTTATTTTTTAATGAAAAAAACAGTTAAATCGGTTAAGTTTTGGAGAAGAAATCAGGGGACTACGAATCATTGATTTTGCGTACTTTTAATAGGTATTTTCGGTCAAAGCTGCAGTTGTCTCTATCGCGCTCTGCGGTTTGTGTTCGGGCATCGCACGACATCAATAGATTTTACAAATACCTAATTTTCAATTCTCTAGCCCGGGGTATTTCCTCTTAAGTTAGTACTAAGTACACAGCACTTACTTAGTAAAACGTTGTTCAAAATGGACGTACTTTTGAACGTCATGAACTAGTATTCTGATGCCTAAGTGCATACTTAAAGTTTTAATAAATAGTGTATTGTACTCCATTAATACGGTCAATGAAGCACGCCAAAAAAATATACATTTAGCAAAAATAAATTGTGTATGTTTTTATTTTGTAAACTGGCAGCCCCCAACGTCTGACCCCTGGTCTAGGCAAGCAGCTGGACTACTAAAGCATGCGACCCTCCTCTCGAGCCTTCAATGAATAATATAAGTCTATATGCACGATTGTTTGTCGTCCAGTATCAAAGATTATAGAGAGTAGATACGGCTGTTTTAGGGTACCCTTCCCGGCCGGACTATCGTCATGGCGAGCATTTTGCACGCTTGTTTTCTAACAAACTTTTTCATCATCATCATTTCAGCCGAAAGACGTCCACTGCTGGATATAGGCCTCCCCCCAGAATGGGGGGGTATTGCCATAATCGCCACGCTTGGCAGGCGGGTTGGCGATCGCAGTATGGTTGTTACAAAGGCACAGAGAACGCTGCTGCCCATTCTCTGGTAGTATTTTTCAATGTATGAGTACATTATGAACGGCAAAAGTACAGATATTTTTTTTGCAAAAAAACATTTTCATTTTCAAACATCTTTACTGAACTCGTTTATTTCTTTGGTTTTGACTTCATAGAGGAATCTAGATCTAAATCCCAAAATCCCTGTGTGTGCAGGTGTTATGAAACAACAGGCAGATAGACCGCGCGGAACACTGAAAGTGAAGCCACACAAGTAAATACAAATTCAAAAACGAATACTGACAAATTCGCTTCGCTCTTTACTGACACTAGTCAGTACAGCACGAAGCGAAGCATTGTTAAAAAAAAACTAATACTAATACAAATAAAAGTTCAAAAGCGAATACAATCACGAGATTGTAAGTATTCGTTTTTGAATTTGTATTTGCTTTTGTGGCTTCACTCGCAGTGTTCCGCACAGTCTATCTGCCTTTTATTTGATAATCTGATTCAAACTCAAACAATAAAAAATAAAAGAGTTAAAAGGGCACAAATTAAATGACGATTTTATTAAAATCCATTTACGTAACTATCGGTCAGTCACGCCACCATACTCTCTTTATTAAAAATCAATTACAATTTAGTTTTTTATTCTTTGCCTCGCTATTAAATGTGACCCAACTAGTGGCCAGTGCGTGCTTTAGAAAAAAATAAATTGTCCATTGTCTATGGGCTACAAAAATGGGGTTGCGTTTGGCCACGTTCATTTATAAACTATTTTGCAAACAGATTCGCTCTTGATTTTTGTTTAATGTTGTTTATTGATATAGGCGTATGAATTTGTTTTAAAAAAAGAAAAAAATTGTTAAACATAAATTGTTTATGAATGTACCCCAACTAACTACATATTTTAAATATCTTCCATTTTGCCAAAACATAACTTGATTGCTTATTTAATAACACTGGTAATAAAAAAAAATATTTTTTGTCAATTACACAGTACATGCCTATATGAAAATATGCATAATTATTTACAATATAAAACTAACATTATAAAAAAACATTTGCCTTCAAAAATAAAAGTGAATAACTTTAGCACAGAACTCAAATAGTTATAATTGACGACACGGTTGGCGCAGTGGCTGAGCGATCGACTGCTGCGCAGCGTGTTGCGGGTTCGATTCCCGCCCAGGGTAAATATTTGTGTGATGAGCACTTGTGTTTGCATTGTGTCTGGGTGTTGTTCATCTATATATGTAAGTATGTATTTAAAATATATTTGTGTATGTATATCAGCTGTCTGACACCCATAGTACAGGGTCTCCCTAGTTTGGGGTCAGATGGCCGTGTGTGAAATGTCCCCACATATTATTATATTATTTATTGTTAATTATGACTTCAGTTTCGGCTGTTCGAATGCTTTTTTCGTAAAAAAGGTTTTTATTTTCCGTACGCACCTTCTTTCTTATCATCTAAATCCATAATGAAACGCCATCACAGTTGAAACAGCTAGAGATCAAAAGTCCTTATCAAAACTTTTGGTGATGAAAACAAACTAAAACTTCATCTATGTATATTTTTTTTCTTTCTGTTATTTTTTTCAAAAAGTGCTGAATCAATTTCGATAAAATGTATATAGGACGCTGCATACCCTATTTAGTAAAAAAATAATTTATCAAAATCGATCTACATTACCGGAGAAATTGCGTTACAAACATACATAAAAAAACATAGTCGCATTGAGAGCCTCCTCTTGTTTGAAGTCGGTTAAAACGAACACAACAACTCATTCTTTCGTCCATCATCTCATGAAACCTCAAAAAATCACGATACGTAATAATTATATTCTATTCTTTTTTGTTCTAGATGCATCTGCCAAGCCTTTTCCGAACTATGTTGCGGTCGGCTTCCAGACTAGCTCCTGAATACTACTGTCTTACATGGAGACTATCTGACCTCCACAACCCAGTTATTGGGTAACAGATACACCTTGGAAAGACTGGTTGCCAGTCTTTCTGGCTTCTGAATATCCATAACGACTGTCAAAAATGTACATAAATGACAGCTGGGACCAAAGGCTTTACGTGCTTTCCGAGGCACGGAGGAGTCTCGGTGTGAAATGAATGAATATGGGTGACCACCCATCCACGGACTGATCGCGGTAAGACCGATACATCCATAAGTACGGCTTTACTTAACTACAAGCTCCTACCTCATTATGTATCTATAGGTCCTACGCATGAAGATATAGGTATAATTAGAGCCAACACTTAGAACAAAAGCTTGAAACCAACTGTGGGCTGATGCTCTCTTTCTGAATGCATACATAAGAACGAGATAGTGATATGTGTTTTCTTTATCTTATGTATGCATTCAGAAAGAGAGCATCTGCCCACAGTTGGCTTCACTTAGGTATTTAGAGTGTTGCCTCCATTTTTATCTATAAGCTTCTTGGTCCTACGTGCTGTAGATACATGATAAAGCTAAATAAAAAAAAATAATAAAACCTACAAAAATAGCTTTTTCACAAAAAAAAAACAACCGCCTTCAAAAACCAAATAGTGAAAAATAACTTTAAAACAGAACACACATGACTTTAGTTTCGGAAGTCGGTGGCTTGGCTGTTCTATTTGTTGTTTTGTATTGGTGGCAATACATTTTTATTTTGGCAACATAGTCCATGTATATTTTTATGCATTCTGTCGATTTTTTCAAAAAGTGCTGGATCAATTTCGATAAAATTTATATGGGACCACCCTTGAGGTATACCCAATCCATAAAAAATGAATTTTCAAAATCGCTTTACATTTGCCGGAGGAATCGCGTAACAAATATACAAAAAAAAAACATACAGACGAATTGAGAACCTCCTTCTTTATGAAGTCGGTTGAAAAATTTAACATTAATTTTGACTTTGTATGTATTGGATTGGAACCCCAAATCAGTTAAAGTTTGAAATGATAAAATAACAGCTATTTTATATACTATAAGTCTTGAACTTATGAAAGTAGATATGGAAGCATTATCCAAAAAAAAATTATTATTCATTTTTGTCTGTCGGTTTCTTCCAGCTAATCTCTGAAACGGCTAGACTGATTTTGACAGTATTTTCACTGGCTGATGTGATAAGATGTAACTAAGCCTAGGTATTTTTATTGGTACTCTTATTTTTACTAGGTACTCCTTTTTTTTTGCGCGAAATCCTATAATATTTTTTTTCAAGAAAATAATAGGATTTCGCGCAATAAAATAAGACCATTTAAAAGCAGTCCTAGATTCCAAGGAGATGAAGTAACAGCTATAAAAAATATGGCAGAGTGTAAAAATTTCAATACTTACTTATACTGACTTTAAGTCAGTCAGTAACTCCTCAAGGTTCTTTTTCTTCTTTTCGAATCGATGGTTTTCCTTTTTCTTGTTAGACTACTTGGACACAGTAGGTAGCCACATTTATCGCAGCATTAGTGGCGTTTTTAATGTCCTCTAAGGTGCAGGTGTAGAGGCACTTTGGGCACTGTAGTAAGTGGGCCATTGTCTGGTCAGGATCACCGCACTCACACTGGGTATCGGCGAGATCTATTATCTCCCATTTTGCTAGGTTATGTTTGCAGCGGTCTACCTGGGTGCGCAGTCTATTGAGCGCTTTCCATATAGGCCACTGCAAATCACTTCCGAGTGGCAGGTGTTCTTTGGGTTCAAGGTTAATGATTGATTGTAACAATTTTGAATGACGTCTTAAACTGCGACCATTATATCATTGCTATTGAGGAACTGGCTGTCCCGAAGGCCTCTTATTGGTCGCAAGCGTGACTGTTAAGCACGGGCCGCTAGTCCTGCAGCGCCTTATCTCTCGCAGGTCGTGTCCGATTGCCGTTCCATCTGATTAGGAGAGTGAGGGAAGGCCTGTGCACAATTCTGCGTACTTGGATAGTGTAGTCTCCTTTCGGTCGGGTGTATATTTATTACTTTTATTAATAAGAACTTACAGGATTGATTGGCTGAACTATTCTACAAGAGAGAACATAGTCACCACATCTTCTATAGATACCTCTAAAATTCATGAACCTTAATATTAAGATATTGTTTTAAAAAAAGATAATTATGTAGTAGGGTACAGACAGCATCATCAACTGCTCTCCCCCCCCACGCATTAAAATTTCTCTCGATTGGGGGTAAGCAGTGATGACGCCGTCTCTACCTACGTATTAATATTATTGTGTTTAATTCAATCCGTAAGAAATAAACGGTTATTTTATTTTACCTCCAAAATCATTATTATATTCCATAAAGGACCCCTAACAAGGTTAACCAGGAAAATATAAACAAAAAGAATGAATAAATAAACGTATTCAGACAAAATGTTCGCCTTTACCAGCTGTACGCGTTCTTCTAACGCTTTTGCGCAATTCAGATTCGTATAAATCAGGGGCTCTCAACGTTTTTAGCATACGCGCCTGGCCCAATTTTTTATGTCATATCGTGGCAGGTAAGCCTACGGTCTAGGTACCTGATGTTGAGTAGTCACAGCTGCCTATAGAGTTCTGTAAAAGCTACAAGAGGATTGCGTTCCCATTCCTAGAAACAAAGTTGAAATGTCTCATGTGAGTTACACCGGTGCCCCGTCCGTCAAACCGATACACAGCAACGCTACTTTGCGGCAGAAATATAGGTAGCAGTATTTTTTTTCAAAATCACTACAACACTGCAGGTATCCTTCTCTGTAATGTCGTTTTAAGGTAAAGTTACGGTTGGTCCTAAATCATCATAGCCGGAAGACGTCCACTGTTGAACAAAGGCCGCCCCCAAAGGACGCCACAACGAGCGGCAACCTGTCGCTTGCATCCACTGCATCCACCGGTTACCCGCATCTTTCGGTTTGTAGTCGCCACTTGAGAACCTTTCTTCCGGATTGGTAATCGGTTCTTCGAGTGATGTGGCCTGCCCACTTCAACTTGCAAATTCTGAGCGTTATGTCGGTGACCTTAGTTCTTCGGTGGATTTCCTCGTTCCGGATTTTATCGCGCAAAGAAACTCCAAGCATAGCGTTCTACATTGCTCACTGCGTGACTTTGAGCGTCTTTAGGAGGCCAGCTGTTAAGGACCACGTTTCTGTACCATAAGTCAACACTGGCATCACACACTAGTTATAAACTTTTCGCTTTAGGCACTGTGGAATTTTGGACGAAAAGATATCTCGTAGTTTCCCGAACGCTGCCCATCCGAGTTGGATTCTTCGGGCGACCTCTTTGTCGAAGTTGGACCTACCTAGTTGGACAGTTTGTCCAAGGCAAAACATATTGCTCGAAAACTTCGAGAGTATCGTTCCCAACTACTACCGGTACGGTGGCCATAAATGCTGTCTACTCATTACGAACAGCTTTTATAATGGCATAGTGATAGTTCTGTAGTGCCATTTTGTAGAAAACAGCTTCATGTTTCATAATTTCTCCTATGGCAAAAGTGTGCAATTATGCTCAGCTCATACTACATTCCCCCTCAGTAAGATGCGCCAAAAACTCGCCCTTAATATAGGTTCGCCCTAAGTGTTGTTGGTATCCAGATTTTTCTTGTAATACAAAGCCATTAAATTTTTAATAAATATTCACGATGTAATATGTAGATATAATAATATGATTCTAAACCCATAGGGGTTGAACATTTTCAAGGGTTATTTTAAAAAGTCTTCTATTCCATGCCAACGTGCATTAATTACTCAGTCAATTTGTATGAAACAGCAGATTTTTACGGTAATTGTGTCATGATGTCTATTTCACCGTGTTTAGTTTATTTTTTTATTTCACCCCCCATGGGTCTTTACGCCCCCAAGCTGGGCTCAACCCTATGGTTGACAACCCATGCTAGAACTTTTACGCAATTCAGTATCGCATAGAAATTTTTTTCCTTCAGTTTCCCCCCCAGTCTGTATACAGCAAAAGCACTGTTTCCCGCTCTTTTCCATATTATTTAAACATGGTTTATGATGAGAGGCAGAACGTAGTTGCCTTTGCCAAGCGGTGTGGCGGCGCACAATAAGAAAATGTTGCAGCTTTTTTCTTGTCTATTCTCTGCTTGTGCGGAGTTAGCTTTATGGTCTTTTTTTGTTTATCAAACGTCACGGTAACGTTACTTTTACGTTTTTTGTGTCTGTTTTGTATACCGTATGGGGACCACATATTGTCAATAAATTATACGACGTACTTGTTATCGCCTTTTCTGACGATATACAAAAAATTAACGAAATCGGTCCAGTAATTAGGCCAAAAAGTAGAGTTTTAATTTTGAACAAATTTAAACACTCTGTAGAATTGGATCACTAGGTCAATGACTCAATGAACTTGAATTCCTGTAAGGGTCAGCGCACACCGAGAACAGAGGAGAGCGGAACATTTTTTGAAACCACAAATAAAATGACTAATGCCCGTTTTCACCAACAATCCCTAAATTTTAAGTAACCCCTAAGAGATTTTAGGTGACACTAACACAAACGATACCGTCACCTAAAATCTCTTAGGGGTTACTTAAATTTAGGGATTGTTGGTGAAAACGGGCATAGGACTATAGCATACAGTGCAAAATGAAATACACGTCTAAACTTGATGCTCGACCATGCTCGAGCTTGCAAGATGAGTGTTCGAGTATGTGTTCTACATGGGCGACCACGCTCGAGCCACCCGCGTTTAGTTTCATTAGTATTGCCACAGCGGGAAAACTATGTGGACGTATGTTTACTACCCACGGCGCGGCCGGTGTAGGTAAAAATCAACGTCGGATTATGGCATCAAACTGGTCCTGCACGCTCACCTGGCAACCCAGAGCATTTTCAACGAAGCTTGCTCACGGGAGGGGCGACTGAAAAAAATTTTGACTGCTGTCGAGCAGTCAAAATTTTGCTCGAACATGCGAGAGCATTTTGCAGTTTGGTGTGCGCTGGCCCTAACACTGAAAAGCGACGTTGCCACGTAGTGCAAAACTACAAACTATCACGAGTTACGTAGGTACCTATTCTAGTTATTTGCCTAAATGTAAAAATGGTACACCTAAAAGACAAAGTGGAATTTAATGTAACAAATTTTAATTCAACGTTCGACTGTGCAAACTAACCGTGTATGGGGGCCGCGGCCGCGGACCGTGCTACCCGACTTCCACATTCGTTTCGCTACTATTATGAATTTTAATACTGTGACGATACGGCCCACTGCCTCTCTCTCACAGACAGAAGATTTTTAAATTAGATTATTAAATTTTATAATTAATATTGTTTTTTCTTCGGTATACTAGTACCTACTTGGAATTTCCTCTTGAACAACCTCGACGCTCGAAACTTTCTTTTCCAAAAAATACAATTCACTGGGACGCGCCAGTATTTCCTGCGGGTGTACGTCGGCAGCGGTGTCTTTTGACGGCTACCTATAATAAGCGGCACGAGGCACGCGGCTTTCTTCAAAGGCCTTTGAGCGGCGCCGGCGCCGCGCGTGGCAGGCCGGCGGGGGGAGGGGGAGCGCGGGCGCGGGGTGCGCTCGCGCCACGTAGTGTAGGACGTCTGTTATTGACTATTAATAATTATCGATAAAAAAATGTTGTTTAGCTTTAAATACTTATGTGGTGCTAAGGTGTTTTTAGAATTATCGTGCTGTTATGAAAATACTAAAAAAACAATATGCCCTAAGTATTTAAAACTAAACAGCTTTTCTGTTTAAGTGTGTTCTTATTCAATATTATTAAGTAGATTTAGAGATAAAATGAACCACAAAAAATTATGCATTGTTTTACCATGTTACATAGGAAGCAACCTATAAAAAAACTCGTACCTACGAGTATTATTATTGATAACAATTAAATTTCTACTATATTATTACTTATTGATAACAATTAAATTTCTACTATTACTGATCAGCTCTTGGGCGATCGACAGACCCGTTTGATACTCAGAAAGTCACAAAACGTTACTTTCGTTTTTTTTTATTGTTCTTCCAGTTATTGTTAAAAATATTAAAACATTCGAATCACACAAAGATCTTGTATTCTAATGCCTTGTTTAGGTAGCAGATTAGTAAGTGTAAAAATTTATCGATATCGATTAGGACGATAATTACAACGTTGACCCTACATTATAACTTTTATTTTTTTCGCTATTTCGGATTTCGGAAGTTCCGACTTCCGCATTGTCAGTTACCGCGCTACCTCTTCCGGGATAGTGTGTGTGGCTTTCGCAGAGATTTCGTTGAACCTAATTGCGAGCATTGCTTTAAAACGCGATATTAATAAATACAATTACAAAGTTTAATATTTTTTACAGTGAAATTGACACTTATTAGTTTATTAACTACTTGACTTTGTGTGTGTGTAAATTGTGTTTTAAAGTTTTATGTATTTAGTTTTTACAGTGAATTTGACACTTGACTTTTGTGTACGCGTGTCTTTTTAACAATATGCCAAGACAACAGCATTTGTACAGTGCTGCAGAGTATACTGACATGGTATTATTGTATGGCGAATGCAGCCAAAATGCAGCCCTAACTGTACGTACCTATCGTGAGAGATACGGCGCTACTCGCGTCTGCCCTACTAGTGTCCGGACAATCCTGGGAGCTGTCCAAAGGATCAGGGAAAATCAGCACATAGTACCCAACACTCATGAAGGAGTTGCTCCACGTCACGTTCCGTCCTCCTTTGAACAACGGGTCTTAGAACATTTCGATCGGAACCCAACCTGCAGCCTAAGGCAAGCTGGGCGTGTATTTAGAATGAGTCATAGAACAATACATCGAGTGCTGAAAAGGAACAAACTACGACCTTATCAGCTCATCAATACCGCTTTTCCGTTAATGTGTGGGCAGGTATTCACGGAGATCAAATAATCGGCCCTGTTTTTATCAACGGAAACCTGAATGCACAGAAGTTTCTAGATCTTCTTAACGGACCAATAACCGAATACTTAGATGGATTGTCTGTGGTAGCTTACACGAGGGTATGGTTTCAGTTAGATGGAGCTCCTCCACACTCCGTACTCCTCGCGAGAGAGCGGCTTAACACCATGTTCGGCGAGCAATGGATTGGGCGCTACGGCCCCCGTAGGTGGCCAGCTCGGTCACCCGACCTTACTCCTCTCGACTTCTTTTTATGGGGCTTTATTAAAAATGAAGTTTACTCGCGGGTCTCCGAAACCGAAAATGAACTGCGTAATCGTATTGTCGCCGCCTTTGACAAATTAAAAGCCATGGCTCTGGATCCTGAACGAAATTTGTTGAGCAGGCTTCGGGATAACATTGTGCGGCGGTGTAACTTGTGCATTCAAGAACGTGGTGGTCATTTTGAAAATTTGAAAATTTAAGTTGCTACCTATTCTTTTCGGAACGAATGTGTAATATTGAATTTATTTCGTTCAGTTCAGTTATCGCGAAATAAATAAGTGGCGGTAAAAATGAACTCAGTGAATTTTATTTTCGTCGCACTTTGTCAAATGAATCAAAGTCGGCACTTTGATTTGACGCCGACAAAAAAGGCCGCGTGCATCGTTGCCGCTCTTCGCTCCGGGGTCAAGGTATGTTGTCTAAACAGAGTGTTTTCTTTTACTGAATTTATTTTAATGTTTATTTTGTTTGAAAATTTTACTTTTTTAATTTTCGGTTTTTAGTTTAACATTTAATTTTGCTACACTTTTGTGGACTAGTATTACTTGAGGTTTCATTTATTGCCTATAAGTGAGTTCCAT